>JBBGZY010000201.1:3010000-3662304 GCA_037952925.1 Lithobates clamitans
TCAGCAGTTAAAAAAAAAAAAGGCATCAGAAGGCAAAATCCAGAGAGCCACCTCACAAGGTCACTAGAATTGTACATCTAAAGCCTGTGCTATGTAATCTCCTCTCTCTGCTTCCTTTATCCCAAATCACTTTAAACTACTTTAAAACTTTAATGAAGGATTGAGGCTTCGCACCAACATTTTTCTATTAAGTTTTCAGTATCTGAGAGACATCAATGAGCCTGCAGTGGGTGTGTTTGGGAACTTCTTAGATGTTCACATTGCTGTCAACCATGAATTCACAACTGTGAACGTGTCTGTGCTATGACCATGAATTCACAACTTTTTTGCAAATTTTGTGTACCAAGCAAAATTGTGTTTTGAATAGTATGAGCTGATACACTGTAGGTGGAAGCCAACCTGCTTACGCAGGAGCAGGTTGGTTTCTCTCACCATGAGGCAGGAGAAAAAAGATAGTTTTGCTTTTGAGATAAGCATTATTCAAAACTGAACTTCTTACCCCAGCTCTTGGAGTGTTAAGCAAACTTATAAACTGAGGATGACCGCACTGACACAGATATTTATAATCTAAGTAGCTTAAAGTAGTTGTAAAGGTAAAAGGTTCTTTATATTAAAGGTAAAAAGGTCTAAAAAGTAAATAAAACCTTTCAAGTTCCCCCGCCTGAGCCCAATCTTGGTCCAGCACTGTGCACTCTCTTCCGGCTTTCTTAGGCTTGGCTGAAAGTAGTAGGAGCCATTGGCTCCTGCTGCTGTCAGTCAAAAACTGTGAGCAGGGAGTGGGGTGTGGGGCAGAGCCAGGCTGTGTGTCTGAATAGATGCAAACAGCCCAGGTCAGGAGCGAGCCCATACGAGTGCCCCCATGGGAAGCTGCTTCCTATGGGGGCACTTGGTGGGAACCAGGAGCACCGGCAGTAGACCCTAAAAAAGAAAAGGATTGAGGCTGCTCTGTGCAAAACCATTGCACAGAGCAGGTAAGTATTTAGTTTTTTGCTACTTTAAAGCACTATCATGTAAATGGTGTACTTGATGTGCACTGCACTGTAAGATGAGGGGATGGGGAAAACAGAAATTTTAGTATGTTGCAATGTAAAAAAAATGGTGTAAGGGCAGACATCAGAGAAGAGGGAGTAGATGTCATTGTAAGGAGACACATGCTCCTCTGTGTCCCTGCTCAGCCTATTGCTTAGCCGCTTTTACCTTTGCCCTCACTTCTTCCTTTCCCCACAGCTGCCGCTCTTATAATGCCAGTCCATCTCTCCTCAGCTGCTGCTCGGTCAATAGGAGAGGAGGGGGCATTCCTGACAGAGCTGGACATATTGCCGGCAACTGGCACACAGGCCAATAGTAAGAAGAGCAGCTGCAGCTGGCATCATAGGAGTGCTAAGTGTGGGAAAAGAAAGGGTAGGGTGAACTTAGCTGAGTGGTCAGCTGAGAAAAAACAGATGATCACAGCTTAGGGGCATGCGTTAGACACCTGTAATTCAATCTGCTAGAGCCACCCTTCAAGCCAACAAAAAGAGTCCGGTTGGGGCTGCTTCCAGAGGAGAGGAGGAAGTGAATGGCACTTATATAGGAGCTGGCAGAGCATACACTGCTATATCATTGCTACTATTATAAAGTAGTTCAACCAGGTACTTACTAACAAGGAAACATTTTATGCTGGTAAGCTTCTGCACACACGATTAGAATAGACTTTTAAGGAAATAGACACAAATGCAGTTTTTGGGTATAATGACAATAATAGCTTGCTTGCCAAGTTTATTGGCACACTGTCATTTCAGTGTTTGTAGGCTTCAGCTTGTTAACTTTTACAGTCAACTATATCACAGCAACCATATTTTTAAGGGCAGTAGAAAGTGCTAGCCAAAAATATATAAAATTCCCTACAATTGATAGAGAACAGACAGATATTAAAATCAGTTTTTTCGCAATTGCCTAAATACCAAATGTGAGGAATTGATTGCAGCCAAAGTGCACTCAGCCCACTCAGTAACAGAAGTATACAGGGAAATAAAAGTTTGGACTTCTCTGTGGTCAATTTTTGTGGCTTTATCTTAAAGCTTTTTCATTTACTCCAGTGACTCCACTTTTGTTGGAAAAAAAACAATACCCTCTGGGTGATCTATATATGTACAATGGGTATAGAAAAGAAATCTCCCCCCCTTAAATAGTCACAGTTTGTTGCTTTGCGGCCTAAAATGAAGATAGACGCAGTTTTTGTTTTATTCAGCTGTGTTTACTCAGTGCAACTTATAACACCAACATGTTAGAAAAAAATCCAAAAACAGAATCACTGAGTTGGAAAAAGGATCACCCCTTTGTGTCAGTATTTTGTTGAACCACCTTTTGCTGTATTTACAGCCTTTAGTCTGTTGGAATATGTCTCTACTAACTTTGCACATCTAGACTTTGCAATATTTGCCCACTCTTCTTTGCAGAACTGTTCAAGTTCAGTTAAATTTGATGGTGACCGTTAGTAGTCTGCAGTCTTCAAGTCATTCCACAGATTTTCAATGGGTTTACGTCTGGGCTCTGACTAGGCCATGCAAAGATATTCAACTTTTTCTCCTTTAACCACTGTGTGGTCATTTTTGCTGTATGCTTTGGGTCATTGTCATGTTGGAAGGTAAACCTTCTTCCCATTGACAACTTTCTGGCAGATGTCAGCAGATTTTGCTCAAGAATTTGATGGTATTTTTCCCCATCCAGTTTTTCTCCTATCCTGACAAGTGCTCTAGTCTCTGCTGCAGAGAAACACCACATACCAGGATATTACCTCCTTCATGCTTTACTGTAGGAATGGTGTTATTTGGATGATGAGCTGTATTGTATTTCCGGCAGACATATCGTTTGGTGTCGAGACCAAATAATTAAATTTTAGTCTGATCTGACCATAACACCTTTTTCCATGTGGCCTCAGAATCTTCAAGGTGTGTTTTGGCAAAGCTCAATCGTGACTGCATGTAGCCTTTCTTGAGGAGTGTCTTTTTTTCTTGCAACCCTCCCATACAAGCCACATTTGTGAGGAATTTGTAATATTGTTGTCACATGCACCAAATGACCACTTTTTGTCAAAAATTCATGCAACTGCTTCAGAGTTGCTTTATGCCTCTTGGTAGCCTCTCTGACCAGTTTCCTCCTGGCTCTTTCATCCAGTTTGGAGCGATGGCCTGATTCAGGGAGGGTCTGTGTTGTACCGAATACTTTCTTAACTGGTTCCCGACCGGCGCACGCCGATGTACGTCGGCAGAATGGCACAGCTGGGCAAATGGGCGTACCCGTATGTCCCTTTGAATTTGCCACCATGCCATTGGCGCGTGCCGGCCAGGAGCTCCGTGAGTCGGGTTGCGGGTCCCGCGGACTTGATCGCTGCGGGGATACCTGCGAACGCCTCAGGGAGGGGACAAACAGGGAAATGCTAGTGTAAACAAGCATCTCCCCATTCTGCCTAGTGACAGTCACTGATCTCTGCTCCCTGTGATCGGGAGCAGAGATCAGTGACGTGTCACACGTAGCCACGCCCCCCCCCCCACAGTTAGTAACACTCCCCATATTTAACCCCTCCCTAGCCCCCTAGTGATTAACCCCTTCATTGCCAGTGTCATTTACACAGCAATCAGTGCATTTGTATAGCACTGATTGCTGTATAAATGACAGTGGTCCCAAAAATGTGTCAAAAATGTCCGATGTGTCCACCATAATGTCGCAGTCATGATAAAAATCGCTGATCGCAGCCATTACTAGTAAAAAAAAGTTCATAATTAAAAATGCCATAAAACTATCCCCTATTTTGTAAACGCTATAACTTTTGCGCAAACCAATCAATAAACGCTTATTGTGATTTTTTTTTTTTTACCAAAAATATGTAGAAGAATACGTATCGGCCTAAACTGAGGAAAAAAAATGTTTTTTTCAATATTTTTTGGGGATATTTATTATAGCAAAAAGTAAAAAAATAATGCGTTTTTTTCAAAATTGCCGCTATTTTTTTGTTTATAGCGCAAAAAATAAAAACCGCCGAGGTGATCAAATACCACCAAAAGAAAGCTCTATTTGTAGGAAAAAAAAGGATGTCAATTTTGTTTGGGAGCCACGTCGCACGACCGCGCAATTGTCAGTTAAAGCGACGCAGTGCCGAATCACAAAAAACGCACTGGTCAGGAAGGGGGTAAATTCGGGGCTGAAGCGGTTAATAACAGACTTCACTGTGCTTCTAAGCATTGATAAATCATTTAAAGCAGAATTCTGGGCAAATTTTTTTTCCATGTCCTTGTTGCTGACCACCAACTTTGCAATCCATGTTCTTCTGAGCTCTGTAGTTCCTCTGTAATAGGCTGCTGAACTTGGTGAAAAAAACGTTATTGCCTGGTGACTTTCTGTTTGTAAGACGGCTGGCGTCTATCCCTCTCCTAAGCTCAGCCAGCGGTCTGACATGCCCCTCTGTAGTCCTCTGAAAGAGCAGGGAGGAAGTAGATATGTTGTGGGCGGAAGGGGTCTCACAGTCCCTGGTCTGTGCCACCCATGGAGGAGGTGTCCTCCTCTCTCTTCCCTCCTCCTCCCCTGTATAGGAACAGTGCACTGTCAATCATAATAATGGCGGGAGGCGGGGCATCAGCGATCGGTGTTCTCACATACAATACCTGACACAGTGGGAGATCCCTTCCATGTCATACAAATAATTTCTGATAATCCCACTCTACACTGGTGGTTCCTGACATGGCGGTCCCATGGTGGTCCCTGACATGGTAGTCCCTGATATGCGGCACTGGTGGTCCCTGACCTGGTAGTCCCTGACAAGCGGCACTGGTGGTTCCTGACATGGTGGTCCTCTGACATGGTAGTCCCTGACATGCGGCACTGGTGGTCCCTGACATGGTAGTCCCTGACAAGCGGCACTGGTGGTCCCTGACAAGCAGCACTGGTGGTCCCTGACATGAAATTTTTATTGCAGACCATGCCTAAAATCTGACTTCAAATTTCTGGGAAAATCAGTGAGCTAATCATACAAGCAGGAAATGACATTCCTGTGAGATGTTCCGTACACCAACTGAATGAATGCCTCCAAGTTCCCATATTGCATTGAATTTTACAGAAAATGACAGTGCTGCCGATTTGAAAAAAGAAAGGTAATTTTTAATTACAATATGACCTGTGTCACAATTTTATATATTCTATATTATGGGGTTTTTTTTATTTGCAATATTTTTGTGTGTTAAGCCATTTTCTTGCAACTTTATAACATTTTTTAGTTTTGATCAAAAATCAATTAAAGGATAAATAGATTTTGGGGGGGGGGGGTATTTAATGATAAAAAGTTTGATCTAATTAAATAGCAGGAGCTGTTGAGTTACTAATTGCAGTGAGCCATTATGCAGTCAGGAAGCAAATATCTTCACATATGATACAATCATGCCAGTTCTTTTATGCTGACTTGCAGCTCAGCTCATGCAGAAACAGCTCAAAGAAAGTTGCTTTCTCATTAAAGCGTATGTGAACCCTAACAATTAACTTTTTATTTTGGTCTGCTAACTATACCATTAAAACTTTTTTGTTATATTTGATAAGTAAAAAGGATGTGTTGATCTTGCCAAAAATCCAGTGCTGTCCTCTGCATCCTGCAGTCTTATCCTAAGAATTATTCTCTGCCTCGTTCAGCTCTGTACACTAAACAACACATCCCACTAAGTTGGGAAAGGGGAAGGTATTCTTACTTTTAGTCCCACGGTGAGTTTTGTTACTCTGAGACAGGAAGTGTATTACTGGCAGGATCACTTGGTGAAATAAAAATGAAGCCTGGAAAAAAGAAAATTAAATCAGCCACTACACCCAAAGATTGTTAAGCTGCATTTTATTTGTGTTTTCTTTTCACTTTAAAGGAACTGGGTCATATTGCCTTGTTCAGACTACTTCCACTTTGACATGACAAGTAGAGGTGGCCACACAGAAAATTCTGACACTCAAGGTGTATGTATCTTCCAGTTTGTAACATCTGGACACCATAAACAGGGCTGTGATATTTAGCCATATTAAAGTGGAACTTTACCCATAACAACTTGATAAAAAATAATGTTCTTTAGCAAGGACCATACATTCCACATTAATAATTATGGCACCAAAATGAGTGTGTGCTGTAATTTGCCTCCAGCATGACTCCTGTTTTTTTCTTGCTGGAGGCTGCCATTTTGCTGAAGCCCAGAGCCCCTTGTAAGATATCAGGGTGATTCAGCTCAAGTGGTGTATGTGACTTGAAGAAACACGTGTCAGTCCAGACTGCATATTAACCTCCCTGGCGGTATTCCCGAGTGTGGCACAGGGGGGAATTTTCAGTACCAAAAGCGGGAAAGTTACTTACCTTGTTCCCAGAATCCTGCGATGTGTCCACAGGGTGTGTCCTCTACTCGATCTGTCAATGTGCCGGGCTCCGTCCCTGCGAACACCACAACACCCACAACGCGCGGGGACGGAGCCCGGCGCCAAAATCAAAAAGTGCAAAAAAAAACACAGTACAATGTAATTTTGCAGATTACATTACTGTATCAAATTATTTCACATCCCTTTTGACCCTAATGCTTTGTTCAGTGCATACAGTTTTATATTATATATACTGTTCTTTCTGCCTAGAGACTTGAGATTGTCCATGGCATCCAAAAAGTGTCCCTTTACATCAAAAGCAGTTTCTTTAATCGTACATCATGGGACACAGAGCCATAGTAATTACTATGTGGGTTATAGTCCACCTTCAGGTGCTGGTCACTGGCACACCCTAACCAGGAAGTTGCCTCCCTATATAACCCCTCCCATACCGGGAGCATCCCAGTTTTTTCACCAGTGTCTAAGGTGTTGGTCACTAGTGAAGATGTGCTGTGCTGAGCTCCACTGGAGCAATTCTTGCTGGGGCTAACTATGCAGCCAGATCCATTTAAAGTGTCTTTTAGGCCAAATTGAATGGTACCAGGGCCTCGTGTCCAAAGAAACAAGGTCTTTGCTTGTAAACGCTTCTCTTTTTAAAGAGCTAGACCCCGGGATCCAGTACTTTTGGTATTAAGGCCATAAAGTTTTACTGGCGGGGTGCTATTACAGGTCCAGGATTGTGGGTTCCCCGAGGGACCCCGGTTCCTGAAGGTTTGTTAACGGAACCCACCGTGAAGGGTGAAGATTGGGTCTGTTGGTTTTACCACAGAAAACCCTGCGGCGGGAAAGGTAAGTGGAGTTTTCTAAGGAATTTTTAAATTTTCTTATGAAATGTCTCCTTTAAAGTAAATGTTGTCATGCTTAAGTATCACCACTGGGGGCTGTATGGAGCACGTACCTTCTCATGCTTTGCTCAGAGATCACGCAGTGTCACAGAAGCAGCAGACTTTTTTCCTCCAGCTAGCAGGCAGACCTCCGGTAAGTTTGGGGGGTTTTGCTTCCTCCAGACACCCCCACCTGGGCTGAACTCTTCCCCTCTTCATGAGGCTGAGTATAAGGGAGAACTGAAAACGATCGAAAATGCCATTTTCTTTCACCGCCCATACTTGGCAACGGCTTCCAGGTCTCCTCCACACCATCCCTCCCTCACTCACAAGTCGATCCCGTCGGATCGGAGGCCCATGCTTGTGGGGGAAAATTCTTTTTTTTTTGTTAGAGAAGAGGGGGGGCGCGATGCGAGGTGGGGGCGGGGCTTAGCGTGGCATTGGCGTCCTCCAGGAGTGTGTTTTTAAAAAAAAAAAAACCTCAGTTTGTGCTGGCAGCAAAATTGTCAGAGAGACATAAAAATAAAGAGGAGCATGAAAGAGGTTTTGGTGACACAGGCATTTTTTTTTTACACATTTACTATTTGCATCAGGCTGAGCATTAATAGCAGCGGCAGTGGCTGGACTATTGTTCAAGCAGCAGATGCGATTTCTTCTGGTAGTACCTCTGCTTTGTGCATCGGGCTAAGGTCAGAAGGGGGGTTAAAACACCCCCAAAATAGAGCTAAGAGGGTCCCCCTCAAGCTCTGGAATGCCTACTCATTTCTACAAATGGCATCCTCCCCTGAGAGGGGGTGGCTGGTCAGAGTGAGCATCGGGGCCATGAAATGTTTGCAACTGTTTTCAACACTGCAGCCCCTGTTTATTTTACTAAAATCTTTTTTCCTCAGTCATGATAGGTTTTTAAAAAAAAAAAAGTTTAGCAACTTTAATAGCATCCCAGTATGGGTCAAAATGCGACAGGTTCTCTTCCATTGCCCAGGACCCTCAAACTGAGGAACTAGGGGCGGGAGAAGACGAATTCCCTCAGGGAACCCTGGTGAGGCTGATGACTCCTCTTCTGAGGTGTCAAATGCGGGAGAATCAGCTGTTTCAATCTTAAGATTGATGGTGCAATTTCTTGCTGAATGGTCCGCTCCAAATTTATGTACCCTTAACTGAGTGTTTAGGTTTGCTAAAGCCTCCTCCCGCTGTGCATGCCTTTTCCTGTCCATTCATTGTTGGAAAAAAAAGCTTTGTTGTTAGAAAAAAGCTTTTTTGTATCTGAGAGGGTCCCCCAGATAAGCATTATTTTCACTCCTGAAAAGTTTTCACACTTTATCCTATGGTGGAGGAAATTCACTAAGTAGGGTATACCAGCAATTAATGCTGTTATATCCTCTGTTAATAAGAGTTTGACTTGTCTGGTAGACAATGCTCAAATGCTTGGGGATCCAACGGATAAAAATTGGAATTCCTATTTAAAAAAAAAAAAAAACACTTTTTTTCTCTGGCATATTTAGTGTCTCAGCCTGCGCTGACAGTATTTGCTTAATCGTTGAGAGACCAGTTTAAACAGGTGTTCAAGGTTATCCTGCTCAGCTGGCCCAGAATCTGGCAGCTTTATGTTTGCAATAGTTGCTTTGAGAGATTCTATCCTTCAGGCCTTGCGCCCTTCGCTAAGCACCATGCAGAAGCTCCTGGCTAGCCCGCGCTTGCTCAATAGGTTCTGCTTCTGCAGTTCTCAAGTATCTGGCAGGAAGAGTGTCAAGATGAATGGGGGACTTCCTCAGTAGCTCCAAGCTATAAACTGGAGTTCCAAGAGTTCCCATCTCCTCGTTTTCTCAGATGAAACGTTCCTAAGGATCCAGAGAAAAAGAAGTCTTTCTCTCAAGCATCGGACTATCTTTTGGCAAAAAGTGATTATGAAGGCCCCCATGTAAGAGCAGAGGTTGGGGTTTGGTTAAATCCAAATGGACATTCTGGATCTCAAAAATCTAAATTCAGTTTCTGAATATTACCACTCTTTTTTCCCATGCAGTCAATCCAATCAGTTATCTCTATCCTACAAGGAGGAGAACTTCTGGCGTCAATCGACGTCAAAGATGCATACCTCCATATGCCTATTTCCTCGCTCACTAGTAATATCTACTTTTCAAGTTGGAAAATCTTCATTTTCAGTGTGTAGCCCTGCTTCCGGTCTAGCTACTGCACCTTGAGTGTTTACAAAGGTTCTGGCCCCTCTTCTAGCCAGATTAAGGGCCCAAGGTATAACGATTATGGTTTACTTGGACGATCTGTTCTTGATAGTCCAGTCGGTAGACCACTTAGACCAAAGTATGGTCACCACATTCAACTACCTGGAATATCTAGGTCGGTTTTTCAGCCTAGGAGAAATCTTCTTTAAAACCATGAAAAGAGCCAAGATACTTGGGTCTGATCATAGGTACACCCAGAAAAGGGTATTCTTGCCCCAGGCAAAGATCAGCACCATAATGGAACTGATTTAGGTGGTCGAAGCAAGATGAATAATTCTATTCAACTTTGCATGAGGTTGTTGGGAAAGATGGTGGCTTCATTCAAGGCCGTTCCTTATGCTCAGTTTCATTCGAGACTGCTGCAAAACATTATCCTATCAGCTTTAAAGAAGGGTTCACGCTCTAGATTTCCAATGTGTCTGACTCCAAAGCCTATGGCCACATCACCCTGAAAGCGCCCGATCTCGTCTGATCTTGGAGGCTAAGCAGGGTCGGTCCTGGTTAGCACCCGGATGGACCACCTGAAAATACCAGGTACTGTAGGCTGGATACGACGGAGCCTAAGTTTATGGTTAATATCTAAAAATCTGCAAAGGGGAAAATCCTTCCTTCGGTTACCACGGAAGTGGCCCAGATCAGAAATGACCTTGCCCATTATCATTCTAGAAATTCAGGCAGAGCACTTGGCTCTGAGGGCCTGAACGTTCAGTTTATGGTATTGTCCTGCCAGGATTCAATCCGACTGGGCTGTCAGGTTCAGTGCTTTCTATCTTGATTAATGCAAGGGAGCCGGCCTCCATAATTATATACCGTATTTATCGGCGTATAACACGCACCCCAATTTAGGAGGGAATTTTAAGGGAAAAAAACTTTTAGGAGGGAAGTTGAAGGGAAAAAAACTTACATTTAAATGCCCATCATTGCAGCCTTCTCAGTGCAGCCTTGCCCCAGTGCAGCCATGTCAGTGCAGCCATGTCTGTGCATCCTTCCCCAGTGCAGCCTTGTCAGTGCAGCCTTCCCCAGTGCAGCCTTGTCAGTACAGCCTTCCCCAGTGCAGCCTTGTCAGTGCAGCCTTCCCCAGTGCAGCCTTCCCCAGTGCAGCCTTGTCAGTGCAGCCTTCCCCAGTGCAGCCTTGTCAGTGCAGCCTTCCCCAGTGCAGCTTTGTCAGTGCAGCCTTGTCAGTGCAGCCTTCCCCAGTGCAGCCTTGCCCCAGTGCAGCCTTCAAATCTCTATCCCAGCTAACCTCGGCTTCAAAATCGCCAACCGCGATTTGAAAATGGCGCCGCCGGCGCCGAAATACACAGAGCCGGTCCTCAGCTCTTCCCGGCGGCTCTCGTTCACTTTCGGCTCCACTCGTAGTCCCGAGCGGAGCTATCCGAACCTAGCCGAGAAGGTTCGGATAGCTCTGCTCGGGACTACGAGTGGAGCCGAAAGTGAACGAGAGCCGCCGAGAAGAGCCGAGGACCGGCTCTGTGTATTTCGGCGCCGGCGGCGCCATTTTCAAATCCCGGTCCGCGATTTTGAAGAATTGACAGCTCGGGATCGCAGGGGATTGGCGTATAACACGCACCTGCGATTTTCCCCTGATTTTCAGGGGAAAAAAGTGCGTGTTATACGCCGATAAATACGGTATTATGGAGTCTGGGAAGCATATGTCTCCTGGTGTGAAACCAGAGGTTGCACCCAGGAAATAGGTCAAAGGTAGAATCCTTGACTTTCTGCAGATGGGGTGAGAAATAAAGCTGGTCTGGAGTGCTTTCTTTGGACAGGTCTCGGCCTTATCGGTATTATTTCAACGACCACTTGCTTTGCTTTCTTTGGTTTGAAACGTTATTCAGGGGGTAACACGGCTTAATCCCCGGTTAGGTCACCCCTGAACCCTTGGGACTTGACTTTAGTTTTCGGCGGCATTACAAAACAGCCTTTTGGACCGATACGACATATTCCCTTGGTCCTTTTTTGACAGGGAAACAGTTTTTTCTGGTAACCATATCTGCTGTAAGGGTGTTATGAGAATTGGCTGCATTTTTTTTTGTAAAGAGCCTTATTATTGTTATGTATATATTATGTTCACAAGGATAAGATAGTATGGCGTCCTAATCCTAACTTTTTACCGAAGGTAGTATCAGGTTTTTATCTAAACCAGGATATTATTCTTCAACAGTGTTCTATGGAAGAAAAATCACTACATTCTCTAGATGTGGTGAGAGCAGTCTACTTAAAGAGGACTGCTCATATTCGGAAAACGGATGTTTTGTTCGTATTGCCTGAAGGTCCTAGAAGAGGACAGGCAGCATGAAAGTATAATATTCTAAATGGATTTGACAACTAATCGTTCTAGCTTATGGTTTAAAGAGATAGTTTCTACCCTCTCAAATCAAAACGCACTTCCCTAGGGCTGTTAGTGCTTCGTGGATAGTGCATCACCAAGCCTCCATGGCTCAAATCTGCAAGGCTGCAACTTGGTCTTCAATCCATACATTTACCAGATTCTATCAGGTGGATGTAAAAAGACATGAGGATGTCGTCTTTGGGCGCAGTGTACTGCAGGCAGCAGTATAAGTCTTCTGATCTCACGGTGCCCTAATTCTGTTGTGTCTCCCTCCCCTCAGTTGGCATTGCTCTGGGACATCCCACATAGTATTTACTATGGCTCGGTGTCCCGTGATGTACGATTAAAGAAAATAGGATTTTTATAACAGCTTACCTGTAAAATCCTTTTCTTTTGAAGTACATCACGGGACACAGAGATCCCGCCCCTCTTTCTAGTATACACTTGTACTGTTTTGCTACAAAACTGAGATGCTCCCGGTATGGGAGGGGTTATATAAGGAGGCAACTTCCTGTTTAGGGTGTGCCAGTGTCCATCACCTGAAGGTGGACTATAACCCACATTGTAATTACTATGGCTCTGTGTCCCGTGATGTACTTTAAAAGAAAAGGATTTTACAGGTAAGCTGTTATAAAAATCCTATTTTTAGACCAACTAGAAAACAGCGATGGTAAATTAGAATCACTTGCAGAATTGAGTGATAGTGATTTGTGGGGAAATTCGTCATCAAACACTAAAAGTGACGACAGCGATAATTCTGCAACTGGGCAAATTTCTGTGTTTTTGATTTGGTTACAATATTAAATACATTGTATTATTATAATATTAGAATTATTTATAGTTATTTATTATATTATAATTTATGATTTTGTGTTTCAAACTTTATCATACTCGGGATGTCTACTAGACTCTCGTTTGGACAGATTTAAGTGAGTTACAGGCCTACAATAAAAAAAGCCAAATTTCCATGCAAAACAATGTACCGCTTTCAGCATAAAAAAATCAGACGTAATCATACTGCCAGGGAGGTGAAGGGCATGGCAGCCCACTTTTATTTAAAAAAAAAAAAAAAAAGTTCAAATCAAACAGTAATCTTCCCCAGCAGGGGGTTCCACCATCATTGTATAAACACAAACTTCATGGTTATTCACCCTCCTGGTATACCTACTGTTGATACAGCTGCTTACAGGCCTTACGCGTAGGATATAGGTCTGTTCCTCAGACCTGTATGCTTGGGTCAAGCTCTCTCCTAGCTTACCCAGGGTTCAAACTGCCACCTACAGTTTCCACTGTCATCTTCGTGCTGTTCGGTCGCAGCCCACATCTGCCTGCTGCAGACGTGCACGCACCGGGTAGCACCTGCAGCCTTAGACTCCAAGACCTCCTGCCTCTCTCCTGGAGCCATCTCCTACTGGGACCCTCCCGACCTCCTTGGCCAAACTTCCTGTCAGCCGGGCGGAACTGTCTCCAAGTCGGAGCCCAGAACTCTCTTCCTGGGAGGATTATGAAGCCAGCCCACAGGTGTGTAATTAGCATGCCTGCCAAAATCAGGCGTACCTTGCTAATATACACTGTTACACTTGTCGCCTTTTTACACCCTAAACAGCAGTAAATCATAAAGCAGAACTAAACCCATCAATTTAACAGTTTCAAAAAAATGGACACATTCCTAGAATGCCAGGATTGCTACCTGTCACACTTGCTTGTGTCCTCATCTACACTGTCAAACCATCAAATGTATGGCATCATAACTGATCACATGTGCAGCAACATGGCAATTGCAGATCAAACAGAAACAGCTTCCTTGTGATCTGATCACATGTGCAGAGCAGGGTGAGACAGTGTATTACTGGATTTTTACAGTATATGCACTTATTTTTTTATGTTTTACCTGCAAAAGGGGCCAGCCTGAAGTCATCTAGCATGACTTCATTTTCTAACTAAAGTTTCACTTTAACTACAATTAATGTCTAATACAGTTGAAGATTTAACAACCGCACATTTTATGTACATGATCTGAATCCACTGCACAAAGGCTGTTTATATATGTATATACTGTAAGTGTTATTACAAGCCAGTTCACGTCCATGAGCAGTTCCACTCCATAAATAAGTGTATGCTTTAGCAAGAGCCAGGTGATCATTTACACTTGGTCACATTGGGGTGCTCCCCATTGTTTTCTCATGTTGTGAGAGAAGGCGAAGGAGAATTTAAATCAGTGTTTTAGACCTCTATGGTACTGTATCATTTCCCAGAAGGCAATAAAGGAAATGAAGTCCAAAAATGCATGCGTTCTGAAGCCTGCATGGCTTTTTATGAGCTGCAAAATAGAAAGTAATAGATCCGTATGTGCCGGGGAAGCACAAATACAGCAGCAAAGATGGTCTCATAAACTCTCCACTCTAATGTGACAAGAGCTTGTTGAAAAGATAGAAACTGGCCTGGCTATTTATTTTAACCTAAAAAAGACAGATTTCCACTTTTCCTATGAAATGTCGATTTATAGAAAAAATGTACTGAAAGATATACTGTCTGTGTAGGTGGGAAAACAAATCAAACAATGCATGTATAAGGTATAACATTTCCAGAATCAAAATATTAAAAATTCTTGTGTATATGTTTTTTTTGCACGTTCAGAGACTTTTGAAGTTGATACGTATTAAGAGTAAGATGTCACCAGCACTCAAAAAGATGCATATCCTGGATTTATTGTGAATGTACTATCTAAATCCGGCATGGCAGTTTGACCTATGTGATATGGTACATTCACAATAAATTGTGGAAATGCATCTTTTAGAGTGCTGGCTGCTTCTTATTCCTTAAGGGCCCTTTCACACTGGGGCGGCGTCGGCGGTAAAACGCCGCTATTGTAAGCAGCGCTTTACCGTCGTTATTCGGCCGCTAGCGGGGCGGTTTTACCCCCTGCTAGCGGCCGAGAAAGGGTTAAAAACCACCGCAAAACGCCTCTGTAGAGGCGCTGTGCCGGCGGTATAGCCCCGATGTCCAATTGATTTCAATGGGCAGGAGCGGTATGCACTCCGCTCCTTCACCGCTACGAAGATGCTGCTAGCCGGACTTTTTTTCCCGTCCTGCTAGCGCACCGCTCCAGTGTGAAAGTCCTCGGGGCTTTCACACTGGAGAGACAGCAGCGGCTGTTTCAAGTCGGTTTGCAGGTGCTATTATTAGCGCAATAGTGCCTGCAAACCGCCCCAGTGTGAAAGGGCCCTAAAAGAGAAGTCTGGGAATGTTTTTTATCTTAGAATAATACTTGCCTAGGTGGATGCAGCATCGGTCCAATGCCGCATCTGCCCCCCGCCGGCTCTAAGGCTGAGAACCAATCGATCAAACACTGGCGATCGCCCAGTTCTCAGAGCTCCCCGAGCAGAGAGCTGATGACTGTCAGCCACCACTGTCTTCTTAGCCCCTCCAGTGCTCACTGGAGTGGGAGTGGCCAGCTCGGGCTCTTAGCGGCTCACTGAGAGGCCGAGCAAGGTGCCGGTCCAGGCATGTGGGCGGATCCCTACCATATTGTCGCGATCTTTCCCGAGCCTGGACCGGCTCCGTGATATCAGCTGACAGCAGGCTTCAGCTAGCTGTCTGCCAAAAGTGGGTGACAGGAATGCAGAATGAACTGCACTCCTGTTATCCACATAAATGAGCTTTGGCTGTACGTCTCTTTTAAATCTGGTTATGCATATTGCCAGCTGCTGCAGTCACTACAAGCACCCCTTGAATTTATTTCTGGTCTAAGCACTTGAGATTGTGCAGCTCTTTCTGGAATTTTTTTTTCTGTATGTTGCAAGACAGTTGGCTACTTTCATGCTTTTGATCCAACTCCAGGTGCCTTTACATGAGCTTGGATGTTAAAAGCTGAACTTCGGGAAAAAACTATTTTTGGACATTTACTGTGTAAAAATAAACCACCCCTATCAATGGGTGTCCCTTGTGTGAATGCTAACAGTATCTCACAAAAGTGAGTACACCCCTCACATTTTTATAAATATTTTATTATATCTTTTCATGTGACAACACTGAAGAAATGACACTTTGCTACAATGTAAAGTAATGAGTGTAAAACTTGTATAACAGTGTACATTTTCTGTCCCCTCAAAATAACTCAACACACAGCCATTAATGTCTACCCCTAAGTGAAAATGTCCAAATTGGGCACAATGAGCCATTTTCTCTCTCCGGTGTCATGTGACTCATTAGTGTTACAAGGTCTCAGGTGTGTTAAATTTGGTCTTATCGCTCTCACTCTCTAATACTGGTCACTGGAAGTTCATCATGGCACCTCATGGCAAAGAACGCAGAGGATCTGAAAAAAAGAATTGTTGCTCTACATAAAGATGGCCTGGGCTATAAGAAGATTGTTGCCAAGACCCTGAAACTGAGTGCAGCATGGTATCCAAGACCATACAGCGCTTTAACAGGACAGGTTCCACTCAGAACAGGCCTCTCCATAATCGACCAAAGAAGCTGAGTGCATGTGCTCAACATCATATCCAGGGGTTGTCTTTGGGAAATAGATGTATGAGTACTGCTAGCAGTGCTGCAGAGGTTGAAGGGGTGGGGGGTCAGCCTGTCAGTGCTCAGACCATACACCGCACACTGCATCAGATTAGTCTGAATGGCTGTCGTCCCAGAGAGAAGCCTCTTCTAAAGATGATGTACATGAAAGCCTGCAAACAGTTTGCTGAAGACAAGCAGACTAAGAACATGGATTACTGGAACCATGTCCTGTGGTCTTATGGGACCAAGATAAACTGGTTCAGATTTTGTCAAGCGTGTGTGGTGGCAACCAAGTGAGAAGTACAAAGACAAGTGTGTCTTGCCTACAGTCAAGCATGGTGGTGGGAGTGTCATGGTCTGGGGCTGCAAGAGTGCTGCCTGCACTGGGGAGCTACAGTTCACTGAGGGAACCATGAATGCCAACATGTACTGTGACATACTGAAGCAGAGAATGATCCCCTCCCTTCAGAGACTGGGCCGCAGGGCAATATCCAACATGAAAACAACCCCATACACACCTCCAAGATGACCACTGCCTTGCTAAAGAAGCTGAAGGTAAAGGTGATGGACTGGCCAAGCATGTCCCTAGACCTAAACCCTATTGAGCATCTGTGGGGCATCCTCAAACAGAAGGTGGAGGAGCGCAAGCTCTCTAACATCCACCAGCTCTGTGATGTCATCATGGAGAAGTAGAAGAGGACTTCAGTGGTAACCTGTAAAGCTCTGTTGAACTCCATGCCCAAGAGGGTAAAGGCAGTGCTGGAAAATAATGGTGGCCACACAAAATATTGACACTTTGGGCCCAATTTGGACATTTTTCACTTAGGGGTGTTCTCACTTTTCTTGCCAGTGGTTTAGACATTAATGGCTGTGTGTTGAGTTATTTTGAGGGGACAGCAAATTTACACTGTTGAACAAGCTGTACGCTCACTACTTTACATTGTAGCAAAGTGTAATTTATTCAGAGTTGTCACATGAAAAGATGTAATAAAATATTACAAAAATGGGAGGGGTGTACTCCCTTTTGTGAGATACTGAAGTTTCATTCATCCTGTACACTGCTGTCAGCGCCATACTTCCAACACTGAAACTTACTGTTCTGCCTCTAGTACAGTGAACATAGTGGGTTGGTCACTCTCCGCCTCATTCATTCACAAAACATCCTGTCTTCTTTCCAAAGCATGCAATATGTTCGGTGAATGAATGAGGGAAGAGGAGGTGTAAATGACCTTCACTATATTCCCTTGACTGTTCACAGAATGACTTGTATTACAATGCATCCAGAAAGTATTCACAGCACTTTTTCTACATTTTATGTTATAGCCTTATTCTAAACTGAATTAAATTCATTATTTTCCTCAAAATCCTACAAACCATATCCCATACTGACAACATGAAAGAAGTTTGAAATCTTAAGGTGCCTTTTGACAAACTCTAGTGGTGGTTTCAAACTTCTTCCATTTATGGATGATGGAGGCCACTGTGCTCATTGGGACCTTCAATGCTGCAGAAATTTTTTCTGTACCCTTCCCCAGATCTGTGCCTCAATACAATGCTGTCTCAGAGGTCTGCAGACAATTCCTTGGACTTCATGAATTAGTTTGTGCTCTGACATGCACTGTTAACTGTGGGGCCTTATATAGACAGGTGTGTGCCTTTCCAAATCGTGTCCAATCAACTGAATTTACCACAGCCGGACTCCAAGTTGTACTAACATCTCAAGTATGATCAGTGTAAACAGGATGCACCTGAGCTCAATTTTGAGTGTCATGGCAAAGGCTGTGAATACATGTATATGTGATTTTTTTTTTTTTAACCGCTTGCCGACCAGCGCACGCCGATGTACGTCGGCAGAATGGCACTGGCAGGCAAAAGGGTGTACAGGTACATCCCTCTTAAGAAGCATTGACGCAAGCGCGTGCATGCCGCCGCGGTCTCTGTGACCGTGGGTCCCGCGGACTCTGTCCGCCAGGTGCCCGCAATCGTGTCACGGAGAGGAAGAACGGGGAGATGCTTATGTAAACAAAGCATTCCCCGTTCTGCCTAGTGACAGGACAGTGATCTACTGCTCTCTGTGATCGAGAGCAGTGATCACTGTCCTGTGTGTTCAAGCCCAGCCCCCTCACAGTTAGAATCACTCCCCAGGACACACTTAACCCCTTCACTGCCCCCTAGTGGTAACCCCTTCACTGCCAGTGTCATTTACACAGTAATCAATGCTTTTTTTTTTTTTTTTAATCAATGCATTTTTAATCGCACTGATCGCTGTATAAATGGCAATGGTCCCAAAAATGTGTCAAAAATGTCCGATGTGTCCATCATAATGTTGCAGTCCCGATAAAAATCGCAGCTCGCCGCCATTACTAATAAAAAAAAATTACAAATAAAAATGCCATAAAACTATCCCCTATTTTGTAGACGCTATAAATTTTGCGCAAACCAATCAATATACGCTTACGACTTTTTTTTTTTTTTTTTTTAATATGTAGAAGAATACATATCAGACTAAACTGAAGAAAACATTTTTTTTTATATATTTTTGGGGGGTATTTATTATAGCAAAAAATACTACGTTTTTTTCAAAATTGTCCCTGTTTTTTGTTTATAGCGCAAAAAATAAATAAAAACTGCAGAGGCGATCAAATACCACCCAAAGAAAGCTCTATTTGTGGGAAAAAAGGATGTCAATTTTGTTTGGGTACAGCGTCGCACGGCCGCACTATTGTCAGTTAAAGGGACGCAGTGCCGAATCGCAAAAAACTACCTGGTCTTTGGGCAGCCTAATTTCAAACAATTTTATTTACGTTGTGATTATGGGGTATTGTTTCTAGAGTTTTGAGGAAAATAATGCATTTAATCAATTTTCGAATAAGGCTGTAACAAAACAAAATTTGGAAAAGTGAAGCGCAGTGATAACTTTCCGGATGCACTGTATGTGAAAAGGATACAAGGCATTTTGAGAAAGGATAGGTTGGAGAGTGAGTGACCCACTATCATCACTCTACTGTAAGTTTCAGTGCTTATAGATCAAGGAAAGAAGGTTTTAGATATACTACTGGTCACTAATGTGACCAGTTAACTGAATATGCTCATCAAAAAACACTTTATAAATTAAAGTGATTCTAAAAAAGATATTAAAAAAAAAAAGTGTGCTCTGTGCAATGGCTTTGCACAGAGCAGCTTCAATCCCCTCCTTTTTGGGTCCCCGTCGGTGGTCCTGGCTCCTCCCTTCTGCCAAGTGCCTCCAAATATCAAGCTTCTTGCTATGAGTGCACTCAAGCAGGGTTGCTCCCAAGCTGTGCTGTGTGTGTGTCTATTCACACACACAGTGGCTCGGCCCCACGCACACACCCACACTCCTCATTGGCTCACTGGCTGTGATTGACAGTAGCAGGAGCCAATAGCTCCTGCTGCTGTGTGAGCCAGTGAAGAAAAAGAAACCCAGGAGAGCCGCTGCTTTCATGCACATCGCTGGATCAAGATGGGGCTCAGGTAAGTATAATGGGGGTGGGGCTGCGTCCAGAAGGTTTTTACCTTAATGCATAGAATTCATTAAGGTAATAAGCCTTAAGCCTTTAGAACCACTTTGATCCAACACTTGGTATTCTTGACTGTAGGCTTTAGGGCATATCATTCCTCCGCAAACAAATCAGACAGGAAAAGCATATCATCAGTTGATTGATCACATCAGGTGAGGTCATTCATATTGGGGTGGTGGAAAAGTTTATTGCCAAAAAAAAAAAATCTTTTTATGATTCTTAATCACAAGATTGATGGATAGAGTTCCCACTTCAGCCCTGGTTCACATTGGTACGATTTGACATGTCAAATCAGCAGCAGTTGCTGGCAATTGCTGGAAATGGCACCATCCCTAATCGGTGTGACGCTGCATTTGCAGCACCGCACAGATTTTAAAAAGCCATTTCTGTACTACTTTTTGTGATTTCCGGCTGTGATTTACTTTGAAATCTGTGCAGAAACTTGCACTGATGTCTCTGAAATTGCGGCTGACATGCGGGAGTGAAATTGTGCAAGTTCAACTGAACTTGCACGGCTTCATTCCCGCAGCTAAGACACCTTTCACACCGAGCCACCTATAGCGTCGGCAGTAAAACGCCGCTATTTTTTGCGGCGTTTTACCGTTGGATTTGCGGCGCATTTCGCCCGCTAGCGGGACACTTTTACCCCCCACTAGCGGCCGAGAAAGGGTTAATACAGCCCGCAATGTGCCTCAATAGCGGCGTTTTGCCGGCGGTATCCCAGCGCTGCCCCATTGATTTCAATGGGGAGCAGCGGTGGAGGAGTGGTAAACACACCGCTCCAAAGAAGCTGCTGGCAGGACTTTTCCTGATGTCCTGCTAGCGCACCGCTCCGGTGTGAAAGCAATGGAGCAGCTGTTTGAGGGTGGATTGCAGGTGCTATTTTTAACGATATAGTGCCTGCAAAACACCCTCAGTGTGAAAGGGGTGTGAACCTGGGTTTAGTGGCACTTTGGAGTGACTAGTTTTAAAGACTGATTTGCACTTTGAAAACATTCAAGTTTTGCACAAAATACTTATTGAATTAGTCATATTTAATTTGCACTTTGATACTTTAAACTTTTTTTGACGCATAGTTTTTTGTTGATGTTTGTGTTCCCACTAGGGAGAATCATTGTCAGTTTGGTCACCACTCACCAGGACTCAAAGCAAGGGAAAAAAATCAAACTATGTGTTGTGCACTAGATCAGGAATAGAGAGGAAATTGTGTTCCAATGACAACTAAAAGGGAATTTTCCTTGCTTTGGATCATATACTGTCGTGGCAAAACAGGAAGTGAAAGAAAGTCCTCAATTGGGTGAATAGATGGCAAAAATAAGATGAAATAGAAACTGAATGGGGTTTATATTCAATTGCTAGTCAATTCAAAACAAGAGAAAATGATATACTGTAGCTTTATTAATACATTAACTCAGTGTGCCCTCCTCTATTCTTTGTAGGACAGGCATAAATGTGGGAGGAAGGCATGTAAAAGGTGAATAATTAAATGAGAACCTGAAAGCATCTGGAGTTAACATGAAATGTTCTTTATCATAAGCTAAAACTAAAAAATTCCTATACCATATTGCAATATAACGGCTTGAATTTTCTACCAATCTGAAAGATAAAGTCAAATGCAGCTTAATATTTTCATTTTATTATCAGCTTCATGACTGATGAAAAGTTTGTGTATTTGATCATTTAGTGTGCACCCATGACAAGTTTGTCTCTGGTGATTGGAGATGAGCTGGCACCACGAATAGGATTCACTGAACCCTACAGAGAGTACGCTTGTCAATGTGCATGGCTTCTTGGAATCATTGCTAAATGCAAGTCAGTAGGATTTGTTCTACTGACAGTCTGACATGTGTTCAATGCAAATTCAAATCTTCCCAGAGGGCTTTATGGACTCTAGGACGAGCACCAACACAGCTCTAACCTTAATGGAGAAAATGGAACACAGTATACAGGCATACTTTATAATACACAATTGATCTGGCATATACCTGGTAATAAAGTATGACATGAACACATTTTTAAAGTGCATCTAAAGCCTTGAGAGACATCAGGAAGTGGGAAAATATTTTGAATGTGAGGGTAGACCGCTTTTTAGTTATCACTAAAACAGGTGTCCCCTTTTGTTCCTGTTTATTCTCTGTTGGTTTCATTAAGCTTCAGAAAAAATAGTTTTGACCAGATAGTACAATGAGAAAAGAAAATGACTACAGTAAAACATTAATGAACATCAGAGGTGTATCTAAAATTTACAGTGCCTTGCAAAAGTATTCACCCCCTTGGCATTTTTCGTGTTTTGGTGCCTCACAACCTGGAATTAACATGGATTGTTTGAGGATTTGCATCATTTATTTTATAGAACATGCCCACAACTTTGAAGATTTTTTTTTTTCTTGAAGCAAACAACAAATATTACAAAATAACAGAAAAAGTCAATGTGCATAACTATTCCCCCCCCCCTAAAGTCAATACTTTGTAGAGCCACCTTTTGCGGCTATCATAGCTCCAAGTTGCTTTGGATAAGTCTCTATGAGCTTGCCACATCTTACCACTGGGAATTTTGCCCGTTCCTCCTTGCAAAACTGCTCCAGCTCCTTCAAGTTGGATGGTTTGCAAACAGCAATCTCTAAGTCTGACCACAGATTTTCTATTGGATTGAGGTCTGGGCTTTGACTAGGCCATTCCATCACATTTACATGCTTCCCCTTAAACCACTCAAGTGTTGCCTTAGCAGTGTGTCCTGCTGGAAGGTGAACCTCTGTCATAACCTCAAATCCCACACAGAGTGCTACAGGTTTTGCTCAAGAATATCCCTGTATTTAGCACCATCCATGTTTCCTTCAACTCTGACCAGTTTCCCAGTCTCGAATGCTGAAAAACATGAATGGTGTTCTTTGAGTGATGTGGATGTGATAGGTTGGACTTGATGGACTTATGTCTTTTTTCAACCTCACATACTATATAACTATATGTGTTGGGTTTGTGCCAAACATAGCGTTTTCTTTGATGGCCAAAAAGTTAAATTTTAGTCTCATCAGACCAGAGCACCTTCGTCCATACATTTTGGGAGTCTTCCACATGCCTATAAGGCAAACGCAAAACGTGCCATTTTGTTTTTTGCTTAAAGTAATGGCTTTCTCCTGGCCACTCTGCCATAAAGCCCAACTCTATGGAGTGTGCGGCTTATTGTCGTCCTATGTACAGATACTCCAGTCTCTGCTGTGGAACTCTGCAGCTCCTCCAGGGTTACCTTAGGTCTCTGTGCTGCCTCTCTGATGAATGCCCTCCTTGCCTGGTACATGAGTTTTGGTGTGCGGTTGTCTCTTGGCAGGTTTGCTGTTGTGCCATGTTCTTTCCATTTGGTTATGATAGATTTGATAGTGCTCCTAGGGATCATCAAAGATTTGGATATTTTTTTATAGTCGAACCCTGACTTGTGCTTCTCAACAACATTGTCCCTTGTTTGAAGAGTTCCTTGGTCTTCATGGCAGTGTTTGGTTAGTGGTGCCTCTTGCTTAGGTGTTGCAGCCTCTGGGGCCTTTCAAAAAGGTGTGTATATGTAATGACAGATCATGTGACACTTAGATTGCACACATGTGGACATCATTTCACTAATTGTGACTTCTGAAGGTAATTGGTTGCACCAGAGCTTTTTATGGGCTTCATAACAAAGGGAGTGAATACATACGCACATCCCAATTATCAGTTATTTATTTATTTTAAATAGTTTTATGTATATATTTTTCTAATTTGACTTCACAAACTGACTATTGTCTTCTGATCCATCACATATAATTCAAATTAAAAAAAAACATTGAACTAAAGGCTGTAATGTAACAAAATAGGTAAAAAGCCAAGGGGGTGAATACTTTTGCAAGGCACCCCATCTTAGAAATATAGAACAGTGATGGCAAAAAAAGAGCAAGTGGTCCATCAAGTCTGCCCATTTTTTTTTTTATTATTATTATTATTTATACATAATTTAGTCCCAAGTCCCAAGCTTTGTTGAATGCGAATGATGCATGTTTGAATCCATTTACTGTTGACTGACTCACTACCTCTGCTGGAAGTCTATTGCAAGCATTAACTACTTTAAATAAAATAATATGCTCTGTGATCAGTTTTGAACTTTCCACCTGCTAGTCATGTCCCTGGTCCCTGTGTTCTTGATCTTGGTTTCATATTGAAAATACTGCCCTCCTGAACCTTATTCACCCCGTTGATGTATTTAACCACTTCCGGACCAACCGCCGTCATTCTACGTCGGTACTTTGACGTTAAATACCGGGGTTATGGCAGCAGATAGCTACCATAACCCCGGTATTTCTTTAACCACTTCCATACCAGACACTTTGCCCCCTTCCTGCCCTGGACAATTTTTAGCTTTCAGCGCTGTCGCACTTTGAATAACAATTGCACGGTCATGCAATATTGTACCCAAACTACATTTTTATCATTTTCTTCCCACAAATAGAGCTTTCTTTAGGTGGTATTTGATCACCTCTGCTGTCTTTAATTTTTGCACTATAAAAGAAAAAAGTCCGACAATAAAAAAAAACTGACAGGCGGCACTGATGGCACTGATAGGTGGCACTGGATAGGCAGCACTGATGAGGAGCTACTGACAGGCATTACTGAGTGGCACTGATTGGCGTTAGTGGGCGCTGATTGGCACTTTTTTGGGCACTGATCGGCACTGTTGTGGGCACTGATCGACACTGTTGCGGGCACTGATCGACACTGTTGCGGGCACTGATCGACACTGTTGCGGGCACTGATTGGCACTGTTGCGGGCACTGATTGGCACTGTTGTGGGCACTGAAAGGCGTTTATTATGGGGACAGACTGGCAGGTGTTGGGCACTGATTGGCACCTTTTGATGGGGGTTGTGCTAATAATCAATGTGCTGATTATCAGCACAGACCCCCCATCTGACAGGGAGAGATGCCAATTGGCTCTCCCTGTCAGTGCGAACCAAGGAAAGCCGTTTACCGGCACTTCCTGGTTCACGCGATAAATAGCTGTGATTGGTCACAGCTGATCACATGGTAAGAAGCCTCTGTCAGAGACTTCATACCATGATCGGAGTTGCGGTGTGTCAGACTGACATACAGCACCTCCGATCGCCGCGCTGCTCGCCCCCGTGGACGCATGCTGGCTGTGCTATCCTGGGCACGTCATATGACGTCCGGTCAGGATATCACAACCACTTTGCTGCTGTCATTCTGCTATATGGTGGGCGGCAAGTGGTTAAACAGCGGGCAGTCCGCTTTAAGATAAAAGTGATAACTTTTGGCGGCGGGAGAGGTGCCATGTCCCAGTTTTCTCCGCCGCTTACCAGAACAGTCGGTAGCGGAGGAGATGATCTGGTCCTTTCCCCTGGGAGGCTGGAAGTCGAGTGAGGGAATGATGGCCCCAACTCGACTCAATGGCATTACATGACAGAAGCGACGTCAAACGTCACTTTAGCCCAACGACCTTAAAGGGACATTTTTTTTTTTTTTATTGAAAACAAAAATACTTTTTTTTATTGCATTTAAGTGTAAATGTGAGATCTTTTTGACCCCAGATCTCACATTAAAGAGGTCCTGTCATGCTTTTTTTCTATTGTAAGGGATGTTTACATTCCTTGTAATAGGAATAAAAGTTATCCAAAAAAATGTTTTTAACGGCTTGCTTACTGGGCACCTAAACCCCCCTCCTGCTCTGACCAATTTTCAGCTTTTAGCGCTGTCACTCTTTGACAATTGCGCGGTCATACAACACTGTACCCAAATGAAATTTTTATCATTTTTTCCCCACAAATAGAGCTTTCTTTTGGTGGTATTTGATAACCTCTGGGTTTTTAATTTTTTGTTAAAAAATACCGATTTTCTTTTTAAATAATACAAATCCGTTTTATACTTTGTTAATAAATTTTGCAAACAGGTAATTTTTCTCCTTCATTGATGTACGCTGATGAGGCTACACTGATGGGCACTGATAGGCTGCACTGATGGGCACTGATAGACTGCACTGATGGGCACTAATAGGCTGCACTGATGGGCACTAAAAGGGGGCACTGGTGGGCACTGATGGGTGGCATTGGTGGGCACTGATGGGTGGCACTGAAGGGCATTGATAGGTGGCACTGAAGGGCACAAATAGGTGGCACTGATAGCTAGCACTGATGGGTGGCAGCGATGGGCACTGATCAGCACTGGTAGGTGACACTGATAGGCAGCACTGCTAGGTTGTACTGATGAGGCACTGATTGGCACCACTGGTGGGCATTGGTAGGTGGCACTTGTGGGCACTGATAGGTGGCACTGACTGCTGGCACTTACTGTGGGCACTGATTGCTGACACTGTGGGCACTGATTACTGGCACTTACTGTGGGCACTGATTGCTGGCACTTACTGTGGGCACTGATTGCTGGCACTTACTGTGGGCACCGATTGCTGGCACTGTCAGACAGTACTGGTGGGCACAGAGGCTCTTCCTCTTCAGGACCGATGTCCCTTCAAACAGCAGCCAGTGATCGGCTTTTTTTTCTCCTCGCGCTGTCAGCGAAAGAAGAAAAAAAACCGATTACCTGTCTTCTGTTTATATCACATGATCAGCTGTCATTGGCTGACAGCTGATCACGTGGTAAGGGGCCGGTATTGGCCCCTTATTCGGATCTGTGATCACAGGAGCCTCATTGACTCAGGTGATCACAGCGTGCGCGCTCTTCGGGGGGGGCGTGGCGAACCTGAAAAGGGGAGGACATCAATAGATGTACTCCCGGCAAAGCAGATCCACGCTGTAGCCGTCATTCGGCTATATCGCGGATCTGAAGCAGTTAAAGGGACATTGCAAAAAATAAAAAGTAAAATAAATAATAAAGAAAAAATTTTTTTAAGCGACCTGTTCCTCCGTGCTTGCGCGCAGAAGCGAACGCATACGTAAGTCGTGCCCGCATATGTAAACAGTGTTTAAACCACACATGTGAGGTATCGTCGTGATCGTTAGACCTCCTCTGTAACTCAAAACTGGTAGCCTGTAGAAATTTTTAAATGTTGCCTATGGAGATTATAAGAGTCAAAGTTTATCGCCATTCCACGAGCAGGCGCAATTTTTAAGCATGACCTGTTGGGTATCAATTTACTCAGTGTAACATTATCTTTCACAATATGAAAAAAAATTGGGTTAACTTTACTGTTTTCTTATTTTCTAATTCAAAAGCGTGTATTTTTTTTTTCCTGAAAAATTGCGTTTGTAAGACCGCTGTGCAAATATGGTGTGACTTAAAGTATTGCAACGACCGCTATTTTATTCTCTAGGGTGTCTGAAAAAAAAAAGATGATTTTAACTTGTAAACACCAAGTGTAAAAAATAGGGCCTGGTCCTTAAGTGGTTAAAGGTTTCAATCATGTCTCCCCTTCCCCTTCTTACCTCCAGACTGTACATATTAAGTTCCTAAAGTCTCTCCTGATTTGTTTTATCCTTCAGAGCTTTCACCATTTTTGTTGCCAGTCTCTGGACCCGTGCTTTCTTATCAATATCTTTTTGTAAGTGAGGTCTCCAGAACTGGACACAGTGGGGTTGATTTACTAAAGGCAAATCCACTTTGCACTGCTTTAGGTCTGAGGGGAAGATCTGAAATGAGGGGAAGCTCTGTTGATTTTATCATCCAATCACGTACAAGCAAAAATGCTGTTTTTTATTTTCCTTGCATGTCCCCCTCAGATCTACAGTGACTGCACATGCAGTGGATTTGTAGTGAAAACTGGATTTGCCTTTAGTAAATAACCCCCACTATTCTAAATTAAGTCTCACTAAATATCTGTATAGGGGAATCAGAACCTCCTTCCTCCTCCTACTGGTGATCCCTCTAGTATGCAGCCCAGAATTATATATTTCCCCACTGCATGGACACACTGTTTTTATACCTATTAATCTATATTTGTGTATATATATATATATATATATATATATAATATGTGTGTGTATGTATGCGTGTGTATATATATATATATATATATATATATATATATACACACACAGTGTCTTGAAAAAGTATTCATTACCCTTGACATTTTCCACATTTTGTCCTGTTACAACCAAAATTGTAAATGTATTTTATTGGAATTTTATGTGATAGACCAACACAAAGTGGCAAATAATTGTGAAGTGGAAGGAAAATGATAAATGGTTTCCAATTTTTTTTACAATAAAAAAATGTAAGAAAAAAGTGTGGCGTGCATTTGTATTCAGCCCCCCTGAGTCAATACTTTGTAGAACCACCTTTCGCTGCAATTACAGCTCCAAGTCTTTTTGGGTATGTCTCTACCAGCTTTTCACATGTAGAGAGTGACATTTTTGCCCATTCTTCTTTGCAAAATAGTTCAAGCTCTGTAAGATTGGATGGAGAGCGTCTGTGAACAGTATTTTTCAAGTCTTGCCACAGATTCTCAATTGGATTTAGGTCTTGACTTTGACTGGGCCATTCTAACACATGAATGTGCTTTGATCTAAACAATTGCATTGTAGCTCTGGCTGTATGTTTAAGTCTTTTGCAGAGTCTAACAGGTTTTCTTCTAAGATTGCCCTGTATTTGGCTCCATCCATCTTTCCATCAACTCTGACCAGCTTCCCTGCCCCTGCTGAAGAAAAAGTAGTGAACAGTGCTCTATGAGATGTTTAAAGCTTGGGATATTTTTTTATAACCTAACTCTGCTTTAAACTTCTCCACAGCTTTATACCTGACCTGTCTGGTGTGTTCCTTGGTTTTCATGATGCTGTTTGTTCTCTAAGGTTTTCTAACAAACCTCTGAGGGCTTCGCAGAACAGTTGTATTTATACGGAGATTATATTACACACAGGTGGACTCTATTTACTATTAGATGACTTCTGAAGGCAATTGGTTCTACTAGATATTAGTTAGGGGTATTAGGGTAAAGGGGGCTGAATACAAATGCACACCACACTTTTCAGATATTTATTTGTAGAAAATGTTGAAAACCATTTATTATTTTCCTTCCTCTTCACAGTTATGTGCCACTTTATGTTGGTCTATCACATAAAATCCCAATAAAATACATTTACGTTTTTGGTTGTAACATGACAAAATGTGGAAAAATTCAAGGGGTATGAATGCTTTTTCAAGGCATTGTATATATAAATAAAATCACTGATCTCAGTATTTATCTTGCTTTTTTCCCTACTTATTTAACTTCAGCTTTCTCAAAGTAAAATGTGACAGTGCTGGCTATTTAAATTGAGTTTCATTAGCTAATTTGATGATAAAATCTAGAAAAGCTTTACGTTTTGGCATTTGCGTCTTTATAAATGTCACAATCGTTAGGATAGACTAAATTTGTATGTATAGAACTCCCCCTCTCTCCACCCTACACACATTCTCATTCTGCTAATTTGCTGATGAAAAAATTATAAAACCAACTGTAGCCATTTTCCAGATGAGTATCTAATCAGCAATAATGGAAAAATATGGCATTAAACTACAGTCACACAATTAAAATACTTTCTTCTTGCTTAACCTTTAAATTTTAAGCAGATGAATATGCTCTTATTACAGAAAGAATGTAAGCATTTAATTTTTTTTTTTGCAATTTAAAAAAAAAAATATCAAAGTACATTTGTGCCAATTTTGTAACCCAAAGAGCTCTGTGACAGGCAGTTATTTAATGTATCTTACAGTATAAGACATTTCAGATATGCCAATAAATATTTTATCACTCTGAATGTTAACAACGACATTGAACTATTCCATTGCATTAAATTGCCGTTTCTATTCTGGTTAAAATGAATGCTTTAACCCAGCAGTTACCAATCTCATTTATTCTGATTTCTGTTTGAGAGCATCTGCTAGTAACTATGTGTGAGTTGGCTAGAACACTCACTACCAGTGTAGAAATTAATTTTTTTTTCTTTCCTTTCTACTTTCAACATTAACACAAACTAAAGCATAGCATAGAACAGCATATAGATAAAATGTTGCCACAAAAATGGCCCCTCCCTCCTGCCGAGTGATCCCACAGCAAGCAGCTTGCTATGGGGGCACCTGAGCTGAGCCGATGCTCTTTGTGTCCATTCAGACATGGAGCCACGGCTTGTCCTCATCCCCTCTCTCTTTATTGGCTCACTGACTTTTATTGACAGCAGTGGAAGCCAATTGTGCCCGCTGTGTTTCTCACCCAGTCAGGAGGGAGAGCCCTTGTCAGCCGAGTCTCATGCAACATCGCAGGATCAACATGGGGCTCAGGTAAGTATTAGGGGGGCTGCTGCACACAAAAGGTTTTTTATCTTAATGCATAGAATGCATTAAGATAAAAAAGCTTCTGCCTTTAGAACCACTTTAAGGTTTTAACCTTCTGTGCTGCAAAATCACCCCAGCCCTCGCCTTTGCTTACCTGAGCACAATCTAATCCAGCAGTGTGCACAAGAGCAGCTGCTCTCGCCACTGTGTCCCTCCTCTCTGGGCAGATTGATAGCAGCGGGAGCTATTGGCTCCCGCTGCTGTCAATCAAATGTTGTTCTAAGCGAGCAGAAGGCGGGGGCAAGCCGCCCACTCTGTGTCAATAGACGCAGACAGGGCAGCTCAGGAGTGAGCACGCACGGTTGCCCCAAGGGAAAGAGGCTTTTCATGGGGGCACTTGCCGAAGAGGAGGAGCCTGGAGTGCCAGCAGGGGACCCCAGAAAAAGAGGATCGGGGCTGCTCTGTGCAAAACCTTTGCACGGAGCAGGTAAGTAGTCCATGTTTGTTTTAATAAATAAAAAATAAAAAAACTAAGCTTTTGTCATGCTCGGCTCTCAGCCCTTCCTTCTCTGTGTTCAGCCTGCTCAGCTGTTGGTTAATTGACAGTACTCATTGTTCCACAGTTTCTTACCTGTTAAACATCTCCTGCTCATCAGTCAAACCCACAGCCAGCCCCTTCTGGCTATTTAAACTCCCTGGTTCATTTCTTCCATGCCTTTGCCTTGGTCAACATATCTAGAGACTCTCTGCTGTGTCCCTGTTGAAGACTTGCCTGGCTGACGTCCCTTCTGGTTCCTGATCCTTTCAACTGCCTCTGACTTCACTGATCTCTGGCTTCCTGATTTCCTGGCATGTTCTGACTACCCAATTTGGCTACCGAACCCTGGCTATGTTTTGACTATGTTTACCAGTTGTACCATTTTTCCCAAGGTGGGATTTTTACTGCATTTTCTCCCTCCGTCTTTTTCATAGTTCCTGACAGTAGGCGAGGGCCATGAATTCAGAGGATGCAGGCAATCCACCTATCAGTAATATTTTGTCCAGATTGAATAAGCAGGACCACCGCATGGATCAGTTTGCCATAGCGTTACAGACGATCTTGATTAGCACTGCTCACCTGGATCCTCCCACTGTGGCTGTTCCGGTACAAACTGTGTTGCAGGCCATCCCTGCTGCTGCTCCAGTCTCTGTGCAGGCACCGCCTCGAATATTATGTATGTCTGGTTCTGCTCCGCATCCCCAGCGATTTGGGGGCGATCCAGTTCAATGCAGAGGGCTTCTTAACCAGGTTGGAATATACTTTGAAATGCTGGCCCAGGTGTTCCTCACGGACAGAAGCAAAGTAGGCTTCATTATTTCTTTGCTTTCTGATAGAGCCTTGGCCTGGGCAACCCCTCTATGGGAGACGCAAAAACCCATTGTCCTGAGTTACCCAGTGTTTGTGGCTTCCTTTTAAAGGGGTAGTTGACGTTCCTGCACACTCCACTTTTGCTGCCAAGAGCCTTATGTCCATCAGAGTATGAGAACTGCTGCCGATTAGCCATTGAATTCTGTACTCTGGCAGCAGAGGTCGCTTGGAACAATGAGGCCCTCATGGCTGCTTTTTCTCATGGTATCTCAGATAACATCAAAGATGAGATAGCAGCCCGAGACATACCTACAGATCTGAAAAAGATGATCACGTTTGCCATTCTCATTGGCTCCAGACTCAGAGAGAGACCTTCCTTTAGGGAGCGCTTGCGGAAGCCTCCTGTACGTTTGGCTCCGAGCTTTGCAGTCCCACACTTGCCTCCCTCACCTCCGATGCCTCCTGGTACCGAGTATGCCAGTGAAGTAGAACCCATGCAGTTGTGCTTCACACGTCTCTCTGCAAATGAGAGGGCCTTTAGGAGGAGGGAGAGATTGTGCCTTTATTTTGGCCAGGTACGTCACTTCTTGAAGTCTTGTCCTACCCGTCCAGGAAACGCTTGCACCTGAGGTCCTGTAGGGGACAGACCTTAGGTGGCGTTGTTACTTCCACAGTTACCTTGAAGGATAAGCCTCTAGTTTTGGTTACCCTTTCGTGGTCTGAGTCGTCCATCGATACACAGGATCTAATCAACTCTGGGGCTGCAGGCCTGTTCATAGACAGCGCCTTTGTGTCTAAGTACTCGATTTCATTGCAGCTTCGTGCCACTCCACTTGCTATTGAGGCTATTAATGGGAGACCTCTACAGCCTGCCCATGTGACTCATGAGACTGCTCCATTGACCATGGCTGTAGGGGCTCTTCACCATGAGATAATCCAGTTTCAAGTCATTTTCTTTCTCTCCTCATCTGGTGGTTATTGGTTATCCTTGGTTACAAAGGCACAACCCCTCTTCTGATTGGCTTTACATTGAGGTTCTTTCCTGGTCGCCACAATGCAGTAAGACATGTCTTCAGAAAGTGGCTAAGGTCTTGTGCACGTCTTCCCTCTTCTCCTTGCCAGAGATGTATATCGCAAATTTAGCGATATCTTTGACAAGGGTCAAGCCGGTAGTTTGTCTCCACACCGGTTGTATGATTGCGCAATTGACCTTCAACCTGGTGCTATGCCTCCCCGTGGCCAGGTTTACCCTTTGTCTCGAAAGATAAAGCCATGGAGGACTATGTTGCTGACGCACTTTCTCTGGGGGTTCATCCGCAAATCCTCTTTTTCTGCTGGTGCTGGCTTCTTCTTTCTGAAAAAGAACTGAGACCTTGTATCGATTATAGGGCTCTCAATCGCATCAAGATTAAGAACGCCTACCCGATTCCGTTGATTATGGAATTATTTGACCGCCTGAAGGGAGCAACGGTTTTCACGAAACTCGATCTGAGAGGGCCATAAAATCTCGTGAGGATCAAGGAGGGAGGTGAATGGAAAACTGTGTTTAACACCAGGACAGGACATTACGAATACCTCGTAATGCCGTTTAGTCTTTGCAACCTGCAGTTTTTCAGGAGTTCTTCAACAATGACCTGCAGTTTTTCAGGAGTTCTTCAACAATGTCCTCCGAGATATGTTGCAGCAATGTGTGGTGGTTTATCTCAATGATACAGTATACTCATATATTCTAAATCCCATAGAGAGCCACCATACATATGTCTCCTGTGTGCTACAAAGGCTGAGAGATAATTACCTGTATTGTAAGTTGAAAAAGTGTGAGTTCAATCGTGAACAGGTTCAGTTTTTGGATACTGAACCTTGGCAGTGTTTTGACTACTTTACCAGTTGTACCATTTTTACTATTTTATCAAAAGGTGTGATTCTTGCTGCATTTTCTGTCTCTGTTTGTTTCATGGTTCCTGGCAGCTTTAATGTTACTTTAAGGTAAAAAATGAAAAAAAACTTTGGACCTTTAGAACCACTTTAATCATCTCACTCACTTCTTGCAACTCAGTAGATAAATGCTTTGATTGTAAACCCCACACAATATATACTGCATTCTAATGTCTGTAATTGAGTTTCTCATAATTTTAGGAGCTCCTGGGTTCCTTTATTTCTATACATTTGCACTGTATACTTTTGTTGGGTTGGCTCAACCCTCATGAAACACTTTGCTCCTGTGTGTTACAGGCAGCTAGATATCTTTCAGTGTTGTCACTGCTAACCTCCTCCTAAAAATACAAGCTACTTGGCTGTCTCAGACTAAAACACTTTGAGACACTTGCCCAAGACAAATACCGTATATACTCGAGTATAAGTCGAATTTTTCAGCACATTTTTTTGTGCTGAAAGTGCCCCCCTCGACTTATACTCGAGTCAAGCACTTTTCTGCAGCAAAAAATTTCATTTTCCGAACCAACTTTGGGGCCCCGTATCTCAGGGCCACTTGGTGCTAACCCAGTGGGACTCGCACCACAGCATATCCAAAGTTGGAGTTCCTAGCACAAAGTGGCCCTGAGATACGGGGCCCCAAAATCAGTTCGGAAAATGTCATTCTCTGCTGCAGAAAAGTGCTTGACATTTTCAGAACTGAATTTGGGGCCCCATATCTCAGGGCCACTTGGTGCTAGGAACCCCAAATTTGGTGTGCAAACCTAGTGGAACTGGCACCACAACATATCCAAAGTTGGAGTTCCTAGCACAAAGTGGCCCTGAGATACGGTACCCCAAACCCGGTTCAGAAAATGTCATTCTCTGCTGCAGAAAAGTGCTTGACATTTTTTGAACTGATTTTTGGGGCCCTGTATCTCGGGGCCACTTGGTGCTAGAAACCCCAGCTTTGGAAATTTTATGTTCTACTGGGTTTTCACACCAAATTTGGGGTTCTTAGCGCTAAGTGGACTCGAGATATGGGGCCCCCAATTTGGTCAACTGTGTCCATCTGCAGCAATGTCATTTCGGGACCCTTTGGGTTCAGAGACCCCAAATTTTGGCTGCAGCTAGGGGGCATCTAGGAACCCTTAACTACCGAGTTTGAAGTTCAGGGGACCTATGACTGCAAATCGGCACAGTGAGGCATGCAAATGGGCACAGTGATGCTGCAAATGGGCATTGTTGACCCTCTTTTCCACTTACAGTAGCTGTGCATTTCTCACCCTCGTCTTATACTCGGGTCAATAAATTTTTCCCTTTTTTTGTGGTAAATTAGGGCCTCGACTTATACTCGGAACGACTTATACTCGAGTATATACGGTATGCAGATTAGAAAAGTGAAGTCAGAGCTCCTATTTTCAATACTTCACCAATTTAGTGGCTTAGAAAGTACTGAAGCCATTGGATAAGCTTTGGCAGCCAAGGAACTAGTATGTTCCAAAAAAGAAAACTGCAATAGTAGCTCCATTACTAGGTTGCTACAGATACCTTTATGTGGCAGGCAAGGGAATTGCTTGCAGTGCTATAGGGGGTAAACCATTCAGACACTAACAGCATTATGATGAATCCTTTATAATACAAACACGATTGTTTTGATGATGATCTCTGTAATGGACTCCTTGTGATGAACATAAAAAAACCTCAATTATGTGCTTTATTCTTCTGGAATTATTATTGAGGCTCTTGTATAACTTGCCTACACATACCACTACTACTGTTGGAGGAAGACATTTTAGCCTGTACAATATAGTTGTAGAAAAAGTTCCCTGTACATTTAGAAAAAAAAGTCCAGAGCTTGTCATATTGCAAGATGCATTATATAGATTGTAATATTAAATGAGCTAAAAAGTCAAAGCACTTAACAGAAAAGGTAAGTGCTTCTTTAGCAGTGTTAAATTTCAAGCTTTTTAGACAGATATTTCTGTTAATGTTTAACCTGCCATGAACCTCATGTATAAAGAATTTCAGTCTCATCCAGCATTTGGGAATGAGATCTGACCTGCAAGGTAAATGGAGAACTGAACAGCGAGTTACTTCTAAGTTATATTTTAAGACTTTTACTAAAGAGTAAAACGGAACTAAAATTAAAAATACTGGTACTTTATAAATATCTTCAAATATTAAAGACTAACGCCAGTCAAGTTTTGAGATGAGTTTTAACCTCACTTCCTGTCTGTGTGATATGTATACAAGAAATGGGAGGAGCAGTTGCCACACATTGTCAGATGTTCTAACTCTTGCAAGCTATACTAAAAGGGTTGTTGTTTTTTCCCATGTTGGAGAGATTCCTATGACTTCTTGTACTGATGGAAAGTAAGCAGAAATCTCCCCTGTGAGGACACGCAGCAATAAAAACTTTCCTCAATCTATCAAAAAAGAACAAACAAAAACCTGTGGATTTTATTATAAATACTAGTGGTGCACCGAAATTAAAATTCTGGTGCTGAAACCCGAAAATTTAGGATGCACTTGGCCGAAAACCAAAACAGACTGTTTAAAAAAAATGTTAACACGTTTTTTAATTCTGTCAATCTGCTGTAAGCTGGGCGGGACATTCGTACTTCTGAGTCTCATATGACCTCCTCTCAGAAGGTGCCACTCACGCAATCTGTCACCAGCTGTGTCCACCAGACACCGCCAATGACTGATCACTGTACCGGCTTGCTGCCAGCACCATGTAACCGCTGTGACCAACCACAGCAGGTCAAATGACAGTTTTAAACAATGGATGGCTTCCTTTCATGCCATTAATTGTGTACAATTGTGTTGCTAGCTGTGATTGGTCAATTTGATCACATGATACAGACAGAGCCAATCACAGTCCATCTGTACCATATGATTAGCTTTGACCAATCATAGCTAATCACAGCAAAACAAACTGAATATATCAGTTTCATTCAGTAAAATGCTTGCTTATAGGAAAGTAAGTCACTGCTATAAGCAATCATAATGTGTAAAAAAAAAAAATCCTGATCACGTCCCCAGAGTAGCACAATGTTACTATGGTAACATTATATTGCTCTGGTCACAGTGTGTGTAAAAAAAAAAAAGAACAAAAATATATTTATTTTTCATACTGTCACCAGTCTGTTCTCCTGATCACTGCCATGCCAGTTATATGATGATGCTATACTGCACTGGTGACAGTATGTAAAAAAAATTGAAACTTTTTTTTTCTAACTTTTTCATTTTCCCAAAAAAATTACAGCTTCAAAGAACCTGCCATGCCTCTTACTAAATACCTTGGACTGTCTACTTTCCAAAAAGGGGTAATTTGGAGGATATTTGTACTGTCCTGTCATTACATCAGGATTGATCAATTTTCAGATACAGTATATACTGTAGTATAGTATATACTATAGTATAGTTTGTGGGCTCTCTAACTTTCCTACAGACTGAACAATATACACTGATTTGGGTTATTTTTCCAAATGTTCTGCCTTTTTTAATTTATTTAGCAAAAATTAAAAAACCCAGTAGTGATTAAATACCACCAAAAGAAAGCTCTAGTTGGGTACAGTGTTGCACGACTGCGCAATTGTCATTCAAAGTGCGACAGTGATGGAATTTTTGCATTGAAGTCAATGGGACGCAATATTGCATTGAAGTCAATAGGTGGCGTTTTTGTATTGAAGTCAATGGGATGCAATTGTGCATTGAAATCAATGGGACACAATAATTGTGCATTGAAGTCAATGGGATGTGACTTTGCATTGAAGTCAGCGGGACGTTATTTTACATTGAAGTCAATAGGACGCAGCATGCCATTATCGTCACTTTTTCTTTTTTCTATTGGCAAAACGCTGATAACTGTATTTTTATCGGTGCATCCCTAATAAATACTGTAAACTGTGGGTAAAGCAGTTTTTTTGTATATTAACCACTTCAGCCCCCAAGATTTGGCTGTTGAATGATCGGGCCATTTTTTTGCGATTCGGCACTGCGTCGCTTTAACTGACAATTGCACGTTCGTGCGACACTGCACCCAAACAAAATTGACGTCCTTTTTTTCCCACAAATAGAGCTTTCTTTTGGTGGTATTTGATCGCCTCTGCGGTTTTTATTTTTTGCGCTATAAACAAAAAAGAGCGACAATTTTTGAATAAAAACACAATATTTTGTACTTTTTGCTATAATAAATAACCCCCTTTTTTTTTTTTAAATCAATTTTTTTCTCAGTTTAGGCCAATATGTATTCTTCTACATATTTTTGGTAAAAAAAAACGCAATAAGCGTATATTGATTGGTTTGTGCAAAAGTTATAGGGGATAGATTTATAGCATTTTTATTATTATTTTATATTTTTTTTTTACTAGTAATGGCGGCGATCTGCGATTTTTCTCGGTACTGCGACATTATGGCTGACACATCGGACACTTTTGACATATTTTTGGGACCATTGGCATTTATACAGCGAGCAGTGCTATAAAAATGCACTGATTACCGTAAAAATGTCACTGGCAGGGAAGGGGTTAACACTAGGGGCGATCAAGGGGTTAACTGTGTTCTCTGCTACGTGTTTCTAACTGAAGGGGCAGGGGACTGACTAGTTCCTGGTTCCTAGCTAATAGGAACACAGGATCTGTCACTCCTCTCAGAAAAGATCAGTTTACACACACTCATCCCTGTTCTGTCACTTGTGCTCGCGATCACTTGTGACCGGCGTTCATCCCGACCGCCGGCCACGAGCATCGGCAACCCCGCTGTGCAGCGGGCACACACGCCCGCTATCCTGATCCCGCGAGCTGACGTACAGCTACGACGGTTCGCAGAATCGTGCCGACCCGCCGCAGTAAAATGATGCCGGCTGGTCGGCAAGCGGTTAAAGTAAACTAATCATAAACTGGGCAATTTAACATGAACATATGATAAATGTATAAACAGAGGTTAGCTTCATTTAAAAACACCTAGCAAATGATTATTAGATCCTCAGATAAAGCAAAGCTCAACATGTCCTCCTTCTTAGCCTTCCTACTTGTAATTGAAGCTGCTCATCCCATAAAAGGGCCCCTATAGAGGCTAGTAGTGGAACCAAAATTCACTTTACAGAAAAGAAATCAAGATTTTCATATTAAAACAGCTGTCTGTATCACCAAAGGTAATTTCTGCTTATGTTTATTTGTTTTTGCAGTCAGTTAGAATTATCCAGGTTTAAAGCGGTATTAAACCAAAAATGTAACATGTTGCAGCTTACAAATCCTGATCATTTGGTGGCAGCATCCCTTTTCTCTTTTTTGGCTCAATCACCTCTGTTTTCACCTAGTAATTCAGCCAGTAACCCACCTCCTGTATCGGCATGCCTACATTCTGGATAAAGGAGCAACAAAGACACCTTTGGACAGCAACATTGTTAATCTGGGAGAGGAGAGTATTAGATGCACTAGCAGATTTAGATACACTAACAAATTGAAGCCAAACTCCAGCTTCAACACTTTTAAGCAATTACAGCAACAGTTTTTTTGGGGGGAGGATTGGGGGGTAACTGCTACAGCTGCAGGATAACGTCTGTTGAAATACAAAATACTTACTGGCTGGATCATTTAGTGAAATAAAGGGTGCAAAGCCTATTAAAAAAATAAATAAATGCAGCCACCACATCTATAAATTGGTATTAATATAACAAATGTTTGCTTTTGGGTTGATTACCACTTTATTTTGTCTTAACCTAATGGGTATTGTTGTAACCTTTTAAACATTTTTTTTTATAGCTTGTGATGCTGCTTGGTGTTTCCCAACATTATTGTAAATTGTATAGTGACCATCAGTTGTGTGTCTTCTGTCATACCCTGTTTCCCCTAAAATAAGACCTAGCGTGATTGTCGGTTATGGCTGCAATATAAGCCCTACCCCCCCAAATAAGCCCTAGTTAAAGTCCTTGTAGGTCTTATTTTCAGGGTAGGGCTTATTTTCAGGGAAACAGGGTAGGGCTTATTTGGGGGGTTGGGCTTATATTGCAGCCATCACTGACAGTCACGCTAGGTCTTATTTTCAGGGAAACAGGGTAGCTGCTGATGAAACAAATCCCTGTGCGTGCCTTCTTTGTGGTGGGGTTAGATTTTGGCACTGCCTACCACTTCCATATGACTATTTTAAACCTGTACATACCAAATACCTACTTAAAGTATAACTAAAGGCAAACTTGTTTTTAGGTTTAGTGCAGATGAATTACCTGTCAGTTTTTATTGCTGTCAGTGCTCCCAATAGGGAAATTCACCCTCTCTATTTGTCCTGTTTACCTTTTATTGTTGAAAGTAAAAGAAAACCCTACATTTTCGGTTGTCTCTAGAAAAGTAATAGAGAGGAAATCTTCCATTAGGGATACTAGTTCTGGCAAACTGGGGGTCCCCAAGAGATTCTCTAAATTTGCAAGGATTTCCTTTCACTCCCTGTTGTGGATATGGGACAGAAAGTGAAGGGAAATCTGCCCAGTGGGGCACAGATGGCAAAAAACAAACTGACATGGTTATACCCCTTTTGCTCTATTCCAAAAAAAAAAAAAAGATTTTGACTATTGTTCTACTTTAAATCAACAGCAGATATCAGCATCAGAACTGAAGGCTCTGGCTTTTTGGAATTGTGTTATGCTGCATGTTCCTAACTGGTTTGTAAGCATATATAGGCAAATATGTGGGCAATTTAAAGCGTTTGTTAACCCCCCCCCCAAAAAAAAAATAGATTTCCTGGTCCCTTAAAGCATATTAAGCAGCACAGTGCTTGTGCTGTGTAATCTGCCCCCTCTAAACTATAAAAAAAACCTGCCTGAACCTGCCACTGTATCCCCTCTCTGCGCTGACCACGAAAATCAGGGCTACTGAGCGCTCACCACCGTGGTCTTAGTGCGTCCCTCTGTTATATGCTGCTGCCCCCTCTGCTCTCCGTCTCACCCCCTCCTTCTTGCATGTCAGCTCGTGTCTGTGTGTCTCTGTCTCCTAACCCCCCCCCCCTCCCCGCCGCTTCTAATAAAATTAAAAATGTTTTATGCTCACTGCCAGCAACTTGTTCATTACCTGGCAGAGCACACTGCATTAGTCTTTTAGAAAAATGAGCGCTGTAAATAACAAATATAACTAAATAAATGACTTCTCCTTTGGCTTCCAAAATCTTAGAGTTACTCCAGCAAAGCAGTTTACCCAGGTCTTGAGCTGCACGTTGACACTTTCTGAGAAAGTAAAGCGCCTCAAAAGCAAAAATGCCCATATATACAATAAAGGGACTATAAACTCAAGTAAGAACACCCTTCATCTTTTACATATTAAATAATGTAAAATAAATAAACAGATTAAGCCACTGAAGTCACCATGATCAAAAATTGGAGAAATGGTGTCCACCTAGTGAAATATTAGTAAAATAAAAATGATGGCTCATGTAGCTTGCACAAGATTGCCTTCTTAATCAATATATTACGGGATAACTTGTACTGTGACCACATCTGCACCTGTATCAGTTTGTTTGCTGCATGGAATGTCCAAGAAATCGAACTTGCTTGTTTGTGACTAAGGATAATAAAACAGAGGGCCTGCCTCGCTATGCTGTTCCCAGATTTTATCTGAATTTAGATCTGTAGTTTCCAGATTTCACCTACCAGTCCAGCTGCTGTGCAAAATATCATATGTAGTAAGACCAGAAAGTACAGTGGGTTTTTTTCCATGGGAACTTTTAAATCTTTATAGCCTAGATTCCATCTACAGAAAACCTTAAACAGCAGCAGGTTCAGGGCCGAACTGCTTTTTACAAAGGGACTGTAGGTAAGGAAGTAAGGACCTCTATAGGCAGGGGTCCCAGGCAAATAGGGATATTGGCTTTCTTTGGAAATTGCATTTAACTACCTGAAGGAGTTCTATTAAGATGAAGCCATTTTTCAGATGCGCTGTAATTTAATATATAGAGGATGCTTTCATGTAATATAAAATAGAAGAGACCAAAGGAAAAAAAGGAATGCTGTTTTTATGTGTGCACAATTATGACAGGAACTGTGTTTTGTTAATATGATCTTCTATTCTTCTATAGAAACTGGAACTGGATCGTTTTATGCTGTATGCTCATGGACCAGACTTGTGTAGAGAATCAGATTTGCGGCATGCCATGGCAAACTGCTTTGAAGCTCTGATGGGTAATTAGTGTATAGTTTTGATTTTGTGCATGAACAATTTATGGATTCTTACAGTCTTATTAGAGACATCTGTCTGAGAAAGATTTGAATGTATGAGGTTTTTTTTTTTTCGAAATTCCAAGGTTTGGTTTTCTGATGAGAGATGCATCCATAAGTAGTGGAAATCTTGTTTGTTTCAGGACTGTCAGGTGTTTTTCATCATATTTTTATCATCTTTTTATATAGTCCCAGCATATTCAATTGCTTTGCACTATAATCTCTGAGTGCAGTACTGCAGCAATATTTAATTCTGTCTTGACAGCTCCCACTCCTGCAGTATCTGTATATGCAAATATGCAAAGATGGGATGTCTTCTGCACGCAGTAAAATATGTTTATGCAATTCACTGTTAATTATAGAAGATGTAATAGCTTGTCTGGGTAAATCTTAAGATATAGGTCCCCTTACAGTCCCTTTCAGAGAATCCTAATTTGACAGTAATGGCAAACAAGATGCCAGTTCACTGTAACACTGACCAAAGAACTTCAAAAACGAAAAAAGAAGCAAATACAGATTTTTCGTCCCATGCAGGAATGCGGCATGTCCCATTTATTGGGTCAAAACTCTTATCACATAGTAAGATTTTTATAAACCTTAACTGGAAATATTACCTCCTTTCATAATCTTATTTAGTAGTTAAACATTTTTTCTCTTTCGTTCATTGGGTTATATCGCCTCTGCAGGAGTAGGACTAGTCAAAACAAAAAACACCTGGCTACGCCCGTGGGCTGTCCTCATTCAGTATATAACCCCCTCCCTCCTCTAGGTATTCAGTTTCTTTCTGTCTAGTCAGGAGTAAGGACCTAGCTCCTTGCTGGGATCTTTAGGTCCTAGCAAATTTTACTTTTTGTCTCTTTTCCATGCATTTTCTCCTGGGATATCTGCAAGCAACTGCCAGGCTGCGCAATCTAGATCCAGTGGTCTCCCCAGTCCAGCCAGCGAGTGCATGCAGACCGCAGCTACGCGCTAGGTCAGCCACGAAGGACGGAGGCTGGCCCGCGAGTTAAACGGCCGGCAGCCCCCCACTTTGGTGGCGAGGAGTTCTGTCTGGATGCGGTTACCCTCCAGGGATGGTCGGACCTGCCTTCAGAATCCCTCTTCCCATCCTAAAGTCCCTTGGTTAAACTGGGCTTCCCCCTCCCCCCCCAGATTGGGGGTCTCCCCTGCCAATTTCCCTTCTGGGTGGTGTGTGTCCTGCCCTGGCAGTATGGGGGGGTTCCAGTGCAGAGGGTGCAGCGGAGACCCCTAGGTGCATGCCCTGCTGTGTGTGCAGTGTGAGGTAGTGTGCAGTTTGCGGGTCCCAGTGCAGAGGGCACAGTGGTGTCTCCTTAAATGTTCACCCTGCCTGGTTGTACAGTATCTTTTTGGAAGGGGGTCCCCTTGCAGAGGGTGCAGCAATGTGGAAGGCACAGAGAGGATCCTAGCAGCATGCTTCAGCATGTCAAATGACCAGTGGCCATTTTTGGGTGGTCTGATGACATCACAGGTCTTGGTCTGGCTGGTCTCGGGCTGGCGGCCATGTCGTGTAGCCGATGAGGACATTTTCCGTTGGTCTGCATGGTCTCCGGCTGGCGGCCATGTTTGTGTAGCCGATGATGTCATGGTGGCCATTTTTCGTTACTTTAGACGCTAGAGACAGCCAGAACCTCGTGGAGATGCCAGAGCTCCTCCTCTTCCTTCCCTATGCTTCTCTTCCTGTCCCGGGATATATGAAATGGACACCGACAATGGTGTTGCTGAGTCCAAATTGCAGTGCTTCTCCGTTTGGTAGGGTGAGTCTTTGGTGGCCCTTGTGTATCTCCCTCTCTGCTGATGGATACCCTGGCCATTGGGGTGTCCCTTAGTGGTGCCAAAGTTCCTTTGTACTACAGGGTCCTCTTCCTTATGGAGTCTCAGGGTCACATCTCACCCACTGATCCCCTCTTGGAGGTGGCAGGTCCCTCAGAACCCCAGCTTCCCATGGTTACGCTAACGGCGGTCCTTGAGTCATTAGTATCCCGGGTGGAAGTAGCGTGTGGGCAAGGACCCAGGAGGAAACGTCCCCCACCTTCCCCTGCTCAGTCTGTCTCATCTGATTCTGAGCCTGATGCCGCTGGGGGCGTGGCCCGTCCTGGGGGGTTTAATATCTCGCCTCCTAACCCGTCCGATAGTGAGTCCTCTGCGGTCTCAGCAGCGAGTGAAAAAGCGCTGGTGGGCGCACTTGTTACTGCAGTGCAGGAGACTCTAAAGATGGGGGATGCGGCTGACAGGGCCACAGACGTAGCTGTGTCCTTTGGTACACATAAGTCACCTCGCACACCTAGGGTGTTTCCTTATCTGCCTTATTTTGGTTTACCAATAAGGAATGGGAACAACCAAAATCACCCTTTGTGGTCCCCAAATGTTTCTCAATACGCTACCCCTTTGAAGAATCACTTTTAAAAAAGTGGACTACCCTTCCAGTGGTGGACCCTCCTGTTTCCAGGTTGAATAAAGCAACCATGATCCTAGTAGAGGAATCCCCGTCCTTTAAGGACCCGGCTGACAGCAAAGTGGAGACTGTGGCATGCAGCATGTTTACTTTGGCTGGGTCGGCATTGCGTCCAGTCTTGGCCTCGGCCCTGGTGTTGCAGACCCTAACTGAATGGGCCAAGCTTTTGCTCCAGGGTCTGGGTAGTGAGCAGGTTCCCACTGCTTATGTTGATTTAGTGGACCAGTTGGTCCATGGGCTACAGTATATTTGTGATGCAGCTCCTGTGCTGTCCAAGCTTTCTGTTTCAGCGGTGGTGATTAGACGTGTGCTGTGGCTTAAGAATTGGTCGGCAGACCAAGCCCCTAAAAAAGCTCTCATTGATCTCCCCTTTCAAGGTGACAGCCTGTTTGGGGCTAACCTGGATGACATCATTAAGGGTGTCACAGGGGGAAAGAGTACCTTCCTGCCTCAATCTAGGAAAGGCAAGGAGTCTCGTCGCAGATGTGGGCCTTCCTTCTCAGCCCATAAGAAATTCTTCCGAGCTCCTGGGACGGCAGATAAAGGAAACAGATCTCTCAAGTCTTCCCCGGGAAGTTCCAAGCAATCTTGGTCTGGTAAGCCTAGAGAAGGCTTCTCTGGATCCACTGACAGGACTCCTTCAGCATGAAGGTCTGCCCTCACCCATTGCTGGGGTGGGGGGACATGGTCGCTGGTTTCCAGATTCCTGGACCTCCTTCATGAGCGTCAAGGGGGTCCACGATATGGGGTCCACGATATGAACCCGAAGTGGACAGAATTTGTCCACTTCGGGGGGGCCCTGTGTCTCCTTGTGTGGGTATAATTCCTGTAATGGTTCGGGTGACGTCCGAACCACCCAAGGTCCCCTCTGGCCCTGTCCAGGAAATTGGGCTACCCGGGTCGGACTCTGAAGTGAATGCAGACCATGTCAGTAGTTTTTCTTCTCAAATGTCAGCCCCTTCAGCAGGTTCAGTTCAACGGGAAGTAACTGAGGCTTATGGCAATCTCGCAAGTTCCTCTGGTAGACGCCGCAGTCATCCTAGTGTCACTGCGGGGCCAACGCCTTCCTCTTCTGCGGTGCCTATGAAGGACCAAGGTCGAAAGTCTTCCTTTGGCCATAAATGTCCCTTGGAAACTACCTCTAAAAAAAGGACCAGTTGTACCGAGGGCTGAGCTTCCATCCTGCTTTACAGTAACTGGTTTTAATGGACTAGCAATTGAAAGCCAGGTACTGAGAGATAGAGGTCTGTCGGGATCAGTGATCCCTACTATGGTGAAGGCGAGGAAGTCGACCTCCAGTAAGATATACCATCATATGTGGAAAGCGTACATTTCTTGGTGTGAGTCAATTGGTGTTCATCCTCGATCCTTTTCTGTGGCTCAGATCTTAGCTTTTCGTCAATAGGGCGTTGAGCAAAAGTTCACCTTGAGCACCATCAAGGGCCAGGTGTCTGCCTTAGCAGTCTTCTTTCAGCGACACCTAGCCACTAACCCTTGAGTTTGTACCTTCATTCAAAGAGTCCGGCATGTGGCTCCGCCTGTACCGTCTCTTTTGCTGCCATGGGATTTAAACTTGGTGCTATTGATTCTCCAGAAACATCCATTCGAGAATATTCGGGAGATTCCCTTACCTACTTTGTCCCAGAAGGTGGCATTCCTGGTGACTATTACCTCGGCCTGCAGGGTTTCGGAGTTGGTGGTATTATCCTGTCGTAGTCCCTATTTAGTACTCCATAGGGATAAAGTGGTTCTTCGTCCCTGTCCGTCATTTTTGCCCAAGGTTGTCTCTGACTTCCATTTGAATGAGGACATTGTGTTGCCGTCCATGTGTCCCAAGCCAGCTCATCCCAAGGAATTTGCTTTGCATATCTTGGATGTGGTTCGTGCAAGGCCAGACTCACTTTTTTTTGATTGCACAAGGACCAAGGAAAGGGCTGGCCGCTTCTTCGGCTACCATCTCCAGATGGATCAGACAGACTGTGACTCAGGCCTATTCTATTAAGGGTCGAGTTCCTCCTTTCCCTGTCACGGTGCATTCTACTCGGGCGCGTAGTACTTCTTGTGCCTTCCGTCACCAAGCGTCAATATCACAGGTTTGCAAGGCGGCCACTTGGTCATCAGTGCATACCTTCACTAAATTATATAAAGTAGATGTTTTGGCATCTGCAGATGCTTCTTTTGGCCGCAAGGTTTTGCAGGCTGCTGTTTAAGAGGGGGTTCCCTCATAAGGGGTGCTTTTTCTTTAAATATTTTTTATTTCAGATGGGGCTCCTGTAACCCGGTTAAGGCTCCTGTGTCCTGGTTAGGGCTCTTGTGGTTAGCCTTGGGTTATTTTGCCCACCCCTCTTTTTTTTTTTGGCACTGCTTTTGGACGTCCCAATGGTCAAGATTAGGGAGGTGCTGTGTCGTGTCCGTCGATGAACGAAAGAGAAAATGGGATTTTTGTACTCACTGTAAAATCCATTTCTCTGAGCTCATCGACAGACACAGCACCCACCCCTCTATGGAGTTATTTGATACTTTTATTACTGCTTGCTACTAAACTGAATACCTAGAGCAGGGAGGGGGTTATATACTGACTGAGGACCGCCCATGGACGTAGCCAGATGTTTTTTTGTTCTGCCTAGTCCTACTCCTGCAGAGGTGATATAACCCGATGGTCAAGATTAAGGAGGCGCTGTGTCCGTCGATGAACTCAGAGAAATGGATTTTACAGTGAGTACAAAAATCCCATTTTGTTCTCTACCTTTAAAAAAACACTTGGTGTATCTTTATTACAACTAGCAAGATGTTACATTATTGAAAGTGTTAGTCTGTCAAAAGTGATATTTTAGTTATGGGTGGATTCTGGTGTACTGAATCAGCCCCTGCTTTCTTATGTTTTGTATGCTCCAACAACAAGATCTCCCTGCCATCTTTTCTAATTGTGTCTACTTGAGAATTTTGGGTGCTCCCAAATACCTTTGCTGTTTCAGTTCCTACTGTTCAATGTAATGTAAAATATATATATTTCATAATGGACACAGCAGGTATGAAGACCTGACAGCTCTAGGGTATATATGTTTCTGCTAGAGTCCTCCAGGGAAAAAAAATGATAGGTGATTTAACTCTGACATCTATCAAAATAAAATATGAGTTTTGGGACTGATCTATACATTATTAAGTATTTGTTTGCTCATACTCATGTGTATATTTAAAAACCCTTAACAGCATATTTATCAGGAAACAATTGCGCTAAAGAAAAGATCACCAAAACTGGACAAATTAAATCTATGGGCTTTAGGCATGAAAATCCTGTAACAAGTGTTAAAGGTGTCAATTCAGGCTATATAACATACTACCACTTGATTAATCAAAAAGGAAAGATTTCATGCATTATCAATCCAGGAAATTGTTTCCATGCTTTTGATAATGCCTGATTTACCAAACTTTTTTTTTTTTTTTTTTTAACTCAATTAAAATGTAATTTAAACAGTTGAGGCCTAAAGTATTTGAGGTAGACCCAAAAAAAATCTAAAAAAATTGAAGATACCTGATAAACCCTGGTCTTCCTCCACTAATGTGGTGGCTCTGCTTGGTGGCATTTCCAGGGCTTGGCGAAACTGTCTTTCTTTAAAACACAAGCTCATAAATACATTGTAACATGATATTTATCATGCATTTTGCCTACTTGTTTTTTTTTTTTTTGTGCACGCAGAACAAAGTGTCTTATGATTTGCCCAAAATGACAGTTCCAGTAAAGTGAAAAATCTTATAATTATAGTACATGTATTCATATTTAACCACATATTAAACCTTGGTTAACTGTAATCAACACTAATTACCTTATTCCTATTTATTCTATATATGCTTATTTTTTGAAGAAATGATGGAGATGAAAGATGAAAATCGGTCTATTTTTCTTAAACATGTTTTTTTTGGCTGTTGTGTTTCGCCTTTTATGAATTCCACCTAAACATTTAGAAATAAGACACCCTCCCTTTGCCACTCTTCTCTCATTCCACCAATGTACTGATTCCAGGAATGTCCACATTCGTTCTTTCACCAGGCTACTCTATGATTTCCCCATTAATGACATTGGTAAATCTTAACACAAAGGCCCATTTTAAATGTTCTCCATCAAGTTCTGGTTTTCTCAACAATAGTTTGCTTGAAACAAATCTTATTATGGTTAGTGATTGTAAGGCTTCGTTTTTTAGTTTTTTTAAATAACAAACATATCACACTTACCTCCACTGTGTAGTTCGTTTTGCACAGAGTGACCCCGTTCCATTGACTTCTGGGGTCCCCCCGTGACGCTGGTAGCTCCTCCCCGCATGGTGCAACCCCCTAGGAGAAGCACTCTTCCGGTGGGTCACCTTGCGAGTGCGCTCCCAAGTCCAGCATTCAGCGTCCATAAACGCCGAATGTAGGACCCCACCCAGCCCTCCGGCACCCGCGTCATTGGATTTGATTGACAGCAGCAGGAGCCAATGGCTGTGCTTCTATCAATCTATCCAATTAGGAGCCAAGTTCCCCGGGCAGAGAGGAAGGCCCCTTTCACACGGACGGATAAAATTGTGCTTTTAGCTGCGGATTTTCTAGTTTTCTACCGCAGCTAAAAGCACACAATGCTTTCCTATGGCCCCATTCACACACTGCGTTTAGCTGTAGTTTAGTTACATGCGGTTTGGTGCGGATAAAAAAAATAGAATTGACTGCGTCCAGGAACGATTTAGCGCAGCTATCTGCACATCTCCTGCGGATAGCAGCGGCAACAAGGAAAGAAAAGCAACAGGAAGCTCATCAGAAATGGCAAGAATGTTCCAAACGCAGCCGCATGTAAACAAACGTAAACAAAGGTAATCACACTGTACAAATGCAGCTGATCGCAGTGCCTGGAGTCTTAAATTTCACAGAACATATTATATACTTTTAACTGCGGCAGAACAGCCGTCCGTGTGAAAGGCACCGACGGGGAATACAGGACTCAGGTGAGTAAAGGGGGGGGGGGGGGGGGCGGTCAGTGACAGAAGTTATTTTACCTTAATGCATAGGATACATTAAGGTGAAAAAACATGAGGGTTTACAACCCCTTTAAAGTGTACAGTATGCCTGGCTAAAACTTTTTTTCTTCAGTTTTGAATAGCATGGGAGGGGTTAGAGCCCCTGTGTCAGATTTGTTCTCTAACAGAGGTCTGGATAGCAGTAGAAACCCAACAAGACAACATGAGTTATAATGTTTCCTACTTTTTTAGAAGTAGGGAAAATGTTTTTGGCTTACCATATACATTTGTCATGTTAAAAGACATCTGTACTTTAATAAGAAACTACTCTAGCCCACTCCTCTTAAATTAACCAGTAATAAAACCCCCCAGCTTATTTCCTTTAGCAGTACTGCACTTCCTGCAGCACTGTGTACTTCTACTTGCCAGAAACCCTTTTCTGTGCTGGTCGCACCTGCGCAATGAGCCCTATTCAACTTTTATGAAGCTATACTAGAAGCAGCACCAGTTTCCTGAAATGGACCCATACAAGTCTATGACAAATACCAGCAACACTAAACAGGAGTTTTGGTGTAAGCATTGCATTGAAAGCAGCTCTACTGAAAAGTTAAGTAAGAAGCTGGGGTGAGGGATGTTGTTGGAGGTTAGTTCAGGAGGGGTGGGAGGATTAGAGGAGTTATATTGTTGTACTTTAATACTCTAGAACATGTTTAAACAGACGTTTGTGTTGAGAGTTTTTTTACCTTTTGATATGAGTCCTGGCAAAATTTTCTACCCCATTTGCCTACATGTTTCTACAGGTGCTGTTTACTATGAAGGTGGACTTGAAGAGGCAAAGGAGTTATTTGGGAGGTTGTTGTTTGGCACTCAGGTAATGATCCCTTAAAATTTATAAATGTTTACTGCCAAGTCAGTGGATGATAGATTAAGAATCAAGCATAATTGCAGATATAATCTATTTTTAATTTTACTTCCTGTATGGCTCATTTACATTTGTGCTATCTGTAGGTATATTTGAAGCACAGATAAAGTGCTGGCAATATAATTTATACGTTATCCATTTAGTATAGTTTACAAAGTCAAAGCAGATGACTTTATGTTGTTTTTCTAATATACGTGTCAGTCTATTACACACTGCTTTGCAGACTACACAGAGCCAGTCACATTGTTCTTAGTACAGTGATAATGCAGGAACAATGTTTAGAAGCCAGTATGTTTTGGGTTACCCTAGGAAAAATCAAAACAGCCAACCAGTGAGCTACTATAGTGCCAAATATGGTTTCTGTGGACAGCATAGATTTTTCTCCACTATTACCTATTGGAACTCTTACATGTAGTGGCTGAACATTACTCGTCCTGGAAATGTATTTTGTAGTAAAGGTTCTCAGTTGCTAGCTATAGAATTCACTTGGCGAGATCATGTGAAAAAAACTGGTACAAAAATGTGCATGAAAAATGTATCTCTTTAAATCCTATGGAACTCTTCACACTAATGTGCTATGGAGCATTTTCAAAAGTCCTGCATGCTGTGTTTTGGGTGTGTGTTTAAAAAGTGCACCAAAAATGCACCCCCCTTTGATATGAATGGAAAACGCACTGCGGTTGCTTTTTGAGTCGCATGTTATACAGGTGCATGATTGGAGTCAGGCAACCAGAAAACGTGCCAAAAATGCATCAAAACCATATATGCATTTTTTTCAACTGAGAAGTGTGACAAGGCCCTTACTGTGTTTACAGATCTTTGCTCATAAATAGCATTTAATTTAAATTTTGGGTTCTTTTAAAGTTTTATGTTAAAAGTTAGTTAATAGGATCATGTCAAATATAAAGTTTCAGTGTAGGTAAGAAGACAACTTTAGTCTTTTTTTTTTAGTCAAATAACTGTTTATTTAGAATAATACATATTTAGAGTTTTACAAGACATCAAGTAACATTTCATATCATTAAATTGTGTAAAGCATGATAATACCATCCAGCTAAATTCTAGGGGAAAAAAAAGTACAGATATGGAAAACCAAATATGGTGAAAAATTCAAATATGCCCACGGGGAAAGTACAGAAAACACATGCTTGTATCTGTAATAGTAAAACAACCACTATCATTAACGGGGAGCACATAAGGAGCATAGGAAAAATTAAACGAACCTGTGTAAGGGTCAGATATGGACAATCAATTGACAATATATGACCAGCTAGTAAAAAAATATGGTAGAAAAGTGAAGAAGAAAAGAGAGGGGAATAGTCAGGGGGAAAGAAACTGCCCTGGGAGTACTAGTTCCTGAAACCAGTTCCCATGAGTGCCCAAAAACAAGCAAGCAGGATTATGGAAGGCAAGAACATCCAACTTACTGTGAAACTAAAGCCCGAAAGTTGTCGGAGTCACCATCCTCCGCCACCAGAGTCTCCATTGCCATTATGTCATTGAGTGTCTGGGCCTATTCGAAAATATGAGGTGGGACTGTGGACTTCCAATGCTTCAAGACGAGGACAGGAGCAGTCAATAACTTTAGTTTTAGTGACTAATTACTTGCAGCCCTGGTTCCTAGGTTTTACACTGTGCCATGTGCATTGTTTGATCTGTTCATTTTTATGACTAGGGCTATACTCATGGTCAACCCAGCCATAGGAATGAATAGGATAGGCAGCTTTGTCCAGTTCTCTACAAGCGCTGTAAGAGCTGAACATGGCCGGGACTTTTTTATGCAAAGGCTGTGCCGTGCCACAAAGTGAATATCTCAAGAGCAAATATGAATGTAAATGTTTAGGTTTTTGACTTCCACTGTGGCAGGTGGGTGGACAATTTCATGGTGAATGGTGAAGATGTCCTTTCATGTCCTTTCAGCTTAAAGGATAAGTTTGGCCAAAGCTTTTTTTGCTATTCTTCTCTTATGGATCACAGGAGTGCAGTTCGTTCTGCGCTCCTGTGACCTATTTTCTGTGACACCATTAACCTTGTCCAGGCTGGGAAAAGATCCTGACTTTACAGTCTGGGTGCACCCAGATGGCTGGAACAGAGGCTGGTTCAGCCTCTCAGCTGTGCTGCTGGGACACTGAGCCAGCCGCTCCCTCCTCCCTCCAACCCTGCACTCCAGTGAGCACTGGAAGGGCAAAGCAGAGAGTCAGTTCACAGTACAGAGGCAGCGGGGACAGATGCAGCATCGGATCAGTGCTGCATCCACCTAGGGGGCACCTGATAGGTAAAGTCTGGGTCAACAGCAGGTATCGACATCAGGGGCTACTCAAGCGGTCCATTTATCTAAAACGCACAATACAAAAGGGCTAGGGCCGAGTGATCAAAATACGAATACTAACATGGAAGGGAGTACTGATCCAAACTTGCCTAAAGAACCAACTCTTACTGATGTATTTATGGCAGTTGGGATGTGTAACTCCTCGCTTAAAGAACTTGGTGAGCAGATGAGGGGAGTAAAAGCGGATCTGTTGCTGGTTAGGCAAGACTTACAGAAAACGGCCGAGAGAACAACAGCTCTGGAGGAAAGAGTAGGGCTACTGGAAGATGACATGTCTCCAATGATTAAGGAAATGAAATGGTTAAAGGAGCAGATATCCAAACAAGCTTCCAAACTAGACGAAATGGAGAATAGAAGCCGAAGGGATAATGTGAGGCTGGTGGGACTACCTGAAAAAAGCGAGGGCATTGACCCGCCAGAATTCATAGAAAAGTGGCTGGTGGAACTATTTGGAAGAGAATCATTCTCAGCATCTTTCTCAATAGTAAGGGCCCATAGGGTCCCCTTTAGAGCTCCCCTAGCAGGGGGCTTTCCTAGACCCCTTCTTATAAGGTTCCTTAATTATAGAGATAAAGTGGTGCTGCTCCGTAAAATAAGGGAGGCAGGAAATATTCTCTTTAAAGGGACTAGAGTATCTTTCTATGCGGATTTTTCCCCGGACCTGCAGAAGAGAAGGGCAGAATTTATTCAACCAAAACGCACCTTACAAAAATTTAATCTCTCTTATGCTCTCCTCTATCCGGCGAAGCTACGGGTATCTGCTCTGGGAGGTACCCTGTTCTTCGATTCACCTGCTGGCGTGGAGAAATGGCTTGAGGAGAACAGAGAAAAACTTTCAAGCTCAGCATAGGGTGCTATGAGGGGCATGATAATACACAGGTTATTCTGGCTTTATCGGGGGGGGGGAGGGCTATGCGGGCGCCTGTTGGGGGGGTGTGTTGAATGGGAGAGGAGTATAGGTGGCAGTATATGGTGCTAGATGGAGTTAGATGGGGAATGGTCACGGTTAACCCCCAGGGGGTTCACCTTGATAGGTGGGGGGGGATAGGAGGGGGAGGGGAAGCGGGATGGGTTGGGGTGGGGGTAGGTGGGGGGGAAGCGGGGGGAGGGGTTGGAGGGGGGAGGGGAGTGAGTTGGGGTGGTAGGGGGGATGGGAGGGGTAGTCTGATTGAAAAATTTAACACAGTGAACCAACACATTGGTGGTAAATACCTGGGCTGGAACCAGGGATGCACAATTAGATATACACACAGACACAATGACAGGAAACTGGCTCCTAAAATTATTTAAAGTTCACGTCTATATTAAGTCAAGTATTATCACGATTTTTCAGTTTCTACGAGTGATAAGCATAGGGCAAACACATTTAATAGTAACTAAATTAAGGTTTGATAGGAGGTTTGGTAAGGGTTATTTGCTGTTCTTTCACTATACTTTTTTAAATAACGTGGGATGCAGGCTGAAATGGTGAAAGTTGGATCCTGGAATGTCAGGGGACTGGGGACCCCTCTCAAAAGGCTGGCAGTGCTCTCCGAGTTGGAGAGCTACGGGGTTGACTTGGCCTGTCTGCAGGAAACCCATCTCACCAGGGATACAATACAATCTCTACAGACGCATAAATTTCAACACCAATATCACGCGGTCCACTCTTCTTATAGTAGAGGGGTGAGTATCCTGGTGGGAACGGGAGTTAGATTTTCCTGCAGACAGGCCAAGATTGATGAAATGGGTCGTTATATCTTTTTATTTTGCTCTATTAATGATGCTATGTATATTCTGGCAAACGTATACATTCCCCCCCCTTTTAATTTAGATGTTATGCTCAAACTGAATGAATTCCTGACAGATAAAAAAGATGTCCCTATCATAGTAATGGGAGACTTTAACGAGGTATTAGACAGAAGGTTGGACCGCTTTCCAAGGAGAACCCTATTGGAGTATACCACCAAGAGCCGTCTAAGCCAGTTTATGGAGGAGGTAGGGCTGGTAGACATATGGCGGGTGCGGAACCCGGGAGTGCTTCAATACACATGCAGATCAGCGTCACACTCGACCCTCTCGAGGATTGATATGGCCCTGGGGAATGACAGAACACTGCAGCTAGTGGGAAAAATAGTGTATGGGCCAAGAGGGATTTCAGACCATTCTCCCATGGTGGTGTCGCTGAGAGTGGGGGAACATAGCCCCCGGAAGGAATGGAGAATAAGTCCGCATTGGTTCGAGGTACTCAGGAAGGAGAAGGGTATCCTATCTGCTCTGAGGGAATTTGTAGGCTTCAACCAGGGTACGGCGACATCAGTTGTATATTGGGATGCCTGTAAAGCATTCCTCAGAGGTGTATTAATACAGCAAATAGCTAAATATAATAAAGAAGATAGACGGGAGGTAGAGATGCTACGGCAAGACGTAATAGAGGCTGAAAGTAACTTCATTAGAGACCCAACCCCTGAAAAGGAAAAGAGCTGGCAAAAGAAACAACGGGTATATAAACAGACTACCCTACAGAAGGCTGAGACCAGAAGGCTTCTCCAGTGCCGGGTATCCTCGGTTGAGGGTGAGAGAGTGGGAAGAGTGTTAGCACAGTTGGTAAAATCTAATAAGGCTCCATCAACGGTCCTCGCTATCAGAGCACAGAACGGAGAAATCCTTTCATGCTCCCCAAAAATAGTGCAAACTTTTGGAGATTATTATAAAAAGCTGTATACCTCTCAGAAAAAAAATAAAGAAAGGGCGATGGGGGACTTCCTGGGGAAGCTGTCAGTCCCGCTATTATCGCAAGAGGAGCGGGATCTGCTGGAATCCCCAATAACAATTACAGAATTACATCAAGCGATTAAAAGCATGGCGGGTCTTAAGTCACCCGGCCCCGATGGAATACCAATCGAGGCCTATAGGTACTTTGGGGAGGTGCTAATCCCAGAACTAATGAAGACTCTGGGGGAAGCGCAAGAGGGGGGGCGTCTCCCTGCATCAATGCTAGAAGCAACAATCATAGTCCTGCAGAAAGAGGGGAAGGACCCCCCTTGATATGGCTGCCTATAGGCCAATTTCTCTAATCTGCACTGATGCTAAAATACTGGCCAAGGTTTTGGCTGCCAGACTGAGTAGAGTAATACATAAACTAATCCATGAGGACCAGGCGGGCTTTATGGCCAATAGATCTACGAGCCTAAATATCAGGAGGGCTTTCTTGAATCTACAGCCCCCTATTGAAAATAAGCACTCAAGAGCCTTGTTGACCTTAGATATCTCCAAGGCCTTTGATAGCGTGGAATGGGAATACATGTGGTATATGTTGGGTAAGTTTGGCTTTGGGCCGTCCTTCATTGGATGGATTAAGATGCTCTATAATAGTCCTAAGGCAAGGGTCAAAATAAATAACGAATTTTCAGACTGGTTCGTGCTTGAGAGGGGGACTAGACAGGGGTGTCCGTTATCTCCTTTACTTTTTGCACTGGTAATGGAGCCCCTTGCTATGGCAATCAGAGAAAGCCACGAGATAAAAGGGTTTCAGAGGGGGTCAATCGAGGAAAGAATTGCCCTATATGCAGACGACATTCTGCTATTCTTAGACGATTGTCAGAGATCAATGGCAGGCGCAATGAGATTGGTAGAGGAATTCGGTAAATTCTCCGGCCTGGAGATAAACTGGGAGAAATCCGAGCTCTTACCGTTTGACCCTCTCGGCGCATCAACTGTACCTAGATTTTCCCAGGTTGTAATCGTGGAAGCACTAAAGTACTTGGGAATTGTCCTAACCAAAGACCCCAACCAATACATTAGCAAGAACTTAGTACCTCTCCTGGCCAAATTTAAACAAAAAACAAGCATCTGGAGACGCCTCCCCTTATCAGTAGCAGGCAGATGCAGTCTGATAAAAATGATCTGGATGCCGCAGCTGCTCTATATTTTGCACAACTCCCCGGTTTGGATCAATAAAAGCTGGTTTAGGAAAATAGAGGCTCTATTTAGAGACTTGATATGGAAAGGTGGGCAAGCCAGGATAAGGCTGCAAGTTCTCCAGCTTCCCACCAAGGAGGGGGGGATTGCCCTCCCCCACCCGGAGCGTTACTACCTTGAATCACAACTACAGCATTTAATGGGCTGCGGAATCCCAGAGGGGGGCACTCCGAATGGCAGGCTAATTTTGTTAAACGCTCGGCATAACACGCTTATCGAGGCGTTAGAGGCAGATATGTTCCACCATGAATCCCCGATAACCAGGTTGCTAACTAAGTTATGGAAAACTGTCAAGAAAATAACGGGGCATGAGGGGTTTACGGATTATACTCCTATTTGGAATAACCGGAGCCTTCAGGAAATTCTAAAAATAGGAAAGAGTAGGGTGTGGGAGGTTGGTGGTATTAACAAACTAAGACAGCTCTACTCAGGAAATACCCTTAAAAAATTCCCTGAGTTGATTAGGGAATTTAAGATCCCCCAGAGCTCCTTGTTCCTTTACCGGCAGATAGAACATGCCCTTAGGGCCCAATTTGGCGATCAGCCCCCTAGATGGGCTGAAATGCCCGTTACTCGTCAATTACTTCAAGTGGGACCCACCAGGGGGCTGATAGCTAAAATTTACGACCAACTAAGTAATATAGAGAATAGATGGGAAATACTTCAGAAGGTAAGAGTTAAATGGGAGGAGGAACTAGGGGCAATCCCCGAGGAACAATGGAGGAGAATTTTGGAGATGGCACCTCTGGTGTCAGTAACCCCTTCGCAGAAGATATCGCACTTGATGCTGCTTAATAGGGCCTATTATACTCCAAGACGGCTCTTTAGGTTCGGTGGAAGGCCTAATGATAACTGCCCTAGGTGTCATGAGTCTGGGAACCTCATCCACCTACTCTGGAGATGTCCCAAGCTGCATCGATACTGGGAGGGAGTGACTAGTAGTCTGGGTGAAGCCTATCAAACGCTAGTAAAGAGGGAGGCGGTGGAATGTATTCTGGGATATAGAAGGATGGAGAGGGAGAGGAGACATACCACCTTGGCAATCCTGAGAGGCCTATTCCAGGCTCGAAAAATGATAACGCTAAGGTGGCAATCAAAAGAGCCCCCGACAGTGAATGACTGGATAGATACTCTTGGTGCCTCTATTGGTAGGGAGAGATTGGAATATATAAAAAGGGGGAATCTCCAGGAATTTGACAAAATATGGAAGCCATGGATGGATAAGGCGGCCTGCTTAAGGGGAAAGTTTGGAGGGTAAGGGATTAGGCTAAAAGCTAAGTTATCCATGAACCAGTGAAACATAGAATTAGTGAACCACATAAAGCAATTTAATGTTATTAATGCTTTGAATTAAGTAGGCAACAATAGTAAACATCAAAACTCTGTGTTTAGGGTGATTTTGTATAGAAGGGGTACAGGGGGGGAGGAGGGTGGGAGAAGGGGTGCGGGAAGGGGGGGGGGGGTTTCACAAACACGTAACAATTTACAAGTGGTCTTAATAGGGGGCTATGGGTGTGGGGACCCCAATAGCCTAGCACCATACACGAGGTCCTCCTAGATTCCATCAACGGGCGGTATTTTTATACTCGTCGCAACCGGGCCTGTTCCGTGTTGTGCAGTGAGCGTAGGTCCCACTCAGGATACCCTCGGGAGGGGAGAAATAAGTTTTACACAACTCGTTTTTCTCTTAAGTAGTTGAGAATACGCGGACTAAGAAATCCTTTAACAGGGTATTTAATAAAGCGGTAAATAATTGCTCGACATATTTCTGTCAAAAGTATGAAGCGAAAGAAGGATAAAATAAATGAACAAATAAAATAACAAAGAAATAATTCCACAATGATGTGAATCTAAGTCGGCGTCACTACATGAACGTTACGCTGATTAAGGCCAGCTGGCAATTGCTCACTGACGTGGAAAAAAAAAAAAAAAAAAAAGAAATGTAAAAATACTGTTTAGTTCTCCCCTGCTGTACTATTGAAACAGCCCCTCCCCCCCACCTCATTTTCATAACATAATGGGAGAGGCGTTCTGTAGTACAGCAGCATAGAACTCGGGCAGGGCTTACAGCGCTTCTTGATGTTTCATGGTGTTTCTGAGCAGCATAATCAGCCTTGTAAATTCACTGCAGGAAGTTAGGAATACACTGGACTTCTGGCAGGGCACACAGGCATTTTTTCTGTACCTGCTGTGTTTTCAAAGAGATAAAACCTGGGCAAATGTGCTTGTATTGCAAAAATGTAACAGATATGTTCTCTTTGTTTTATTTTTCTCCGACATGCACTTTAAGCATTAAGGACAATTTAAAGGTTAGGTTTAGTGGTTTTGTTAAATGTTGAGGTCAGCTTAAAAGAGTTAGGTTACAATTAGAAGCCATGGACATGTAGGAAAAACTTTTTTACAAACTAAGTGCAAAACATAATATGGAGTATAACTAAGTACTGTAGACAGCTGTGCACTGAAAGCCATATCTATAAATTGCAATGCTTTTTAAAGACTAACAAAACATTCCAGCAAGCCCTTAAATAGTGCTAGGGTCTGTAGCATAGATTTGCACGTGTTTGCCTTTGCAACCCTGTGTACATGTTTCTCAATATGTCAATAAAACTGCTAAAGTGAAATGGAAGTGTTGTCCTGGCAACAGTGCTTATAATCATATAATTGTTAAATTTGTTCTGGCTTATTTACTGTATTCAGTCAATTAAAATGTATTAAAACAATATATATATTAATATCTGCAATGTGAACTTTTTATAACATGAATAAATTAAAGAAAATGCGGCATTTTCTTTAACCACTTCAGCCCCGGAAGGATTTACCCCCTTCCTGACCAGAGCACTTTTTACAATTTGGCACTGTGTTGCTTTAACTGATAATTGCGCGGTCATGCAATGCTGTTTCCAAGCAAAATTTGCGTCCTTTTTTTCCCCAGAAATAGAGCTTTCTTTTGGTGGTATATATTAACCTCTGCGGTTTTAATTTTTTCCAATATAAACTAAAAAAGCCTGGAAATTTTGAAAAAAACATATATTTTCTACTTTTTGCTATAAAAAAAATACAATAACCTCAATTTGGTTCATACATTTAGGCCAAAAAGCATTCAGCCACATGTCTTGGGTAAAAAAAAAAAATTCAATAAGCGTATATTTATTGGTTTGCGCAAAAGTTTTAGCATCTACAAACTAGGGTACATTTTCTGGAATTTGCGCAGCTTTTAGTTTATGACTGCCATCTCATTTCTTGAGGTGCTAAAATGCCAGAGCAGTACAATACCCCCAAATGACCCCATTTTGGAAAGTAAACATCTCAAGGAATTTGCTGAGAGGCTTGTTGAGCACATTGAATATTTTTTTTAGTGACTACTTTGTGTAAAAAAAAGATTGTAATTTTCTAGAAACTTGTGGCAAAATATAAAATATTCCATGGACACAACATGCCTCTCAGCAAATAGCTTGAATTGTCTACTTTCGAAAATGGGATAATTTGTGGGGATTTTGTGCTATCTTGACATTTCATGGCCTCCTAAACTGTGATAGGTAGTGAAGAAGTGAAATCACCATTTTATGCCCTTAGAAAGCCTGAAGGCGGTGATTGGTTTTCAGGGTCCTGTACATGGCTAGGCTCCCTAAAAGTCTCACATATGTGGTATCCCGGTACTCAGGAGAAGCAGGAGAATGAATTTTGGGGTGTAATTCCACATGCCCATGGCATGTTTGAGCAATATATCATTTAGTGACAACTTTGTGCAAAAAAAAAAAAAAAGTTTGTAATTTTCCCAAAACTTGTGGCAAAATATAAAATATTCCACAGACTCGACATGCCTCTCAGCAAATAGCTTGGGCTGTCTACTTTCCACAAATGGGTCATTTGGGGGGGAGGGGGGTTTGACCTGTCCTGGTATTTTATGCACAACATTAGAAGCTTATTCCACACATCACACTCTCTTCTAACCACTTGAAGAAAAAGCCCTTTCTGACACTTTTTGTTTACAATTTTTTGCTAGAAAATTACTCTGAACCCCCAAACATTATATATTTTTTTTAAGCAAAGGCCCTACAGTTTAAAATGGTGGGTGTTGCAAAATTTTTTTTCACACACAATTTTTTGGGGAAAAAAACACTTTTTTGAATTTTAATGCACTAAAACACACTATATTGCCCAAATGTTTGATAGAGTATAAAAGATGATCTTTTGCCAAAAACATAGATACCAAACATGACATGCTTTAAAATTGCATACAACCATGCAGCAACGACAAACTACATACATTTTTAAAAGCCTTTACAGGTTACCACTTTAGATTTACTGAGGAGGTCTACTACTAAAATTACTGTCCTCGATCTGACGTTCACAGTGACACCTCACATGCATGGTACAATTGCTGTTTACATATGACACGAGACCGACATTTGCTTGCGAGAACAGGGGTGCTTTTTTTTAATTATTATTTATTTTGCTTTTTAATTTTACTTTTATACTGTTCCTTTCATTTTTTTTTTTTTATCATTTTTATTGTTATCACAGAGAATGTAAATCCCCTATGATAGCAATAGGTAGTGACAGGTACTCTTCTTTTTTAAAAAAAAATTGGGTCTATTAGACTCTAGATTTCTCCTCTGCCCTAATGTTAGGGGCAAATCGCCCCTCCACCTCTGCCCCCAAGCTTCGGCATATATGTTCTTTTTTTTTTAACTGTGATGGTGAAATTGCCTCCTACAGTGCTGGAGTCACTGATTTACGTATCGTGGGAGCAAACGCTGTTGCTGTCAAGATACATAAATCAGTGCTGCAGCTGAATAGCGTACCTGAAATGGTGATCGTTGGGTAGGCGTACCAAGGAGAACATACGGAAAATGCCTCCTATACATCCGGCTTACTGCATTTGCGTTGGGAAGTTGGGGCACGGCACCGCCTGGAAGCAGAAGGGCTGTGATGATCTCTTCCTGGAATTTAAGGAAGGATCCAGTTCGTCCTGATGCTTTGTATAGCACATAAGCTTTAAGCAGAGCCAATTGGAATAAGTATACAGACACTTTTTTTATACCAGCGTCTGGCCTTACAAGCAATTATGCCCCTCCCATATTAAGGTTGTATTCGTGGACACAGAGGGGTTTCTCCACAATACCAGTCGTCTTTTGAATTTGGACCATCGTATCTGCACAAAGGGAGGACAGAACAAAAACATTCCGTAAATCCCTCCACTTCAATGCGAGCAAATTATTACTTCTCAAGCAGGCTCTCTCCCCCAGCCTAAGATGGGAATCTACAAGCCGCTGGGGTAAGCCCCGGTGATTAGATCGCAAGGTGCCACATGTGCCAATTGCATGATCAAACAAGTGACTAAAAAGTGGCATGCTTGTGTAATAATTGTCCACATACAAGCGGTACCCCTTTCCGAATCTTACCAGCGCTCCCTATGTAATTTGGGCAGTTCTCTGGCACCCCGTGACTATCTTTTCCCTTGTAAACCATAAAACTATATGTATAGCCTGTTGCCCTGTCACACAGCTTATACATCTTGACCCCATATCTGGCACGCTTGCTGGGAAGATACTGTTTGAATGACAAGTGGCCAGAAAACTTAATCAGGGACTCATCAACGCAGACAACTTGATCGGGAGTAAACAAGGCTGCAAACTGTTGGTTGAAGTGCTTTATGAGGGACCGAATTTTGTGGAGCCAATTGTATTCAGGGTCACCCCGAGGACGACAGAGTTCATTGTCGTTGAAGTGCATAAATCACAAGATCTGCTAGTTTCTAGCCCTGGTCATGGAGGCAGAGAACACGGGCATATAATGAATTGCGTCAGTGGACCAATATGACTGCAACTCACTTTTTTTAGTTATGCCCATGAGGAGGGATAGACCCAGAAATGTCTTAAATTCAGAGAACATGATAGGTTTCCAATCTCTCTGGCGAGGGTCAACTGGGGATTAGCGGCGATTAATTGACCAGCATACAAATTGCTTTGGTCCACAATAGATCTATAGAGATCTTTCCTGAAAAACATCGAATAAAAATTAAGTGACGTAAAATCAACTGTTTCCACCTGAATTTCGGGTTGGCCAGTGAATGTGGGAAGTACAGATGCTGCAGAAGTTGTGGGTTCCCAATTCGGATTGGCAAATGCAACAGGAAGGGCACTATGTGCTTGACGGGCCTATCTTTGACTTCTTGGTCGCTGCAGGACACCTCACCAGCTTAAACTGCACTTATGGCACTTGCCACATCACCACGTGATACTGCAGTGCTGGTTTGACTACGACCAGGATGTACTAGCCTGCTGGTGCTTGCCAGTTCACCAGGGCGGCACTAGTACTGGTACAGATCTGATCAGATATTGATCCATTCAGACAGTATACTACTAAGGGAGGTGTATGGTGCGTCCGTGGGAGTTAGCGCTACTGGCACTAATCTGACGCTGCCTGGGGCGACGCAGACCCTGACTGACGCTAAAACCTAACTGATGTCACCCGCCGGGTGATCAGGGGGTTAAACCTTTATTAGGTAATATATGGCGGGTGCTCTGATGCTGTAAAAACTAACTAACCAGCGTCACCCGTGACACTAATACGGTGATCACTGGTGACGGGGTGAAAGGGTTAACTAGGGGACAATCAGGGGGTTAAAACCTTTATTAGGTAACATATGGGGGTACCTGATGCTATAAAAACCTGACGGTGAAACGAATCAACTAACTGCCCAACTAGCGTCAACCGTGAAACTAATACAGCGATCAGAAAAAAGATCTATTAGTGACACTGAGGCAGGGGTTGAAAGGGTTAACTGGGGGTGATTAAGGGGTTAAACCTTTATTAGGGGAGTTTTGGGGGTACCCTAGGCCCAACGGGGCCTACTACTAATTTCCCTAACAGAGTCACAAGTGACACCAATGCAGTGATCAGTGAAAAATCTGAAAACTGCAATTGGTGACACAGTGACAGGGAGTGAAGGGTTAACTGGGGGCGCAATCGGGGGGTGACAAGTGTACCTACGTGTACTGGTGTAAGTGTAGTGTTGTGCAACTCACGGTAAGATGTTCTCTCTCCTGTCGTAAAAGAACGGAAAATAATTTCAGAGAGGGACATGACATCAATTCCCCTGTCTGTGTTTACACTTACAGACAAGGGAAGCATTTTCATTCACCAGAACCGATCAGCAGGTCCAGGCCAGAAATAATTATTTTTAATGTTTTACATCCAGTGGTGAAAATAATACTTTGATTCATCCAGAGATTTTGTATGTTTGCCCACTTACAAAGAATTGAAGGGTCTATAGTTGTTATCATAGGTGTATTTAAAAGGATAGAGAAAGAATATCAACCAAAATTCCAGAAAAAAACACATGACACAAATGTTTTAAATTGAGTTGCAGTTCAGTGAGTAAAATAAGTATTTGATCCCCTACCAACCAACAATAATTCTGGCTCCCACAGACTCACTACAGTATGTGCTCGTGTTACACAGATTAGTCCCGTCAGTTTAAGAAGGTGCTCCGACAACTCCACAGAATCTTTCTTCAATTCAAACCTCACCACCATGGGCAACAGCTGTCAAAGGATGTTAGGGACATGATTGTAGACCTGCAAAAGGCCAGAATGGGCTATAAGACCATCAGGAATAAGCTTGGTGAGAAGGAGACAACTTCTGGAAAGGTGGAAACATTATGCATTGGGGTTTCTCTGCAAAAGTTACGGTCTGACTTTGCTGCATTGAAGGGCCAATGGACAGGGCCATGTATTGTAAAATCTTGGATGAGAACCTTCTTCCCTCAGCCAGAAAACTGAAGATGGGTCATGAATGGGTCTTTCAGCATGACAATGACTCAAAACATAACGCCAAGGCAACATAGGAGTGGCTCAAAAAGAAGCACATTAAGGTCATGGAGTGGCTCAGCCAGTCTCCAGACCTTAATCCTATAGAAAATGTTTGGAGAGAGCTGAAACTTTGAGTTGCCAAGCGACAGCCAAGAAACCTTAAGGATTTAGAGAAGATCTGTTAAGCAGAGTGGACCAAAATCCCTCCTGAGATGTGTGCAAACCTGGTAACCAACTACAGGAAACGTCTTACCTCTGTGCTTACCAACAAAGGTTTTTCCACCAAGTACTAAGTCATGCTTTGCTTGGGAATCAAATACTTATTTTACCCACTGAACTGCAACTCAATTTATAACATTTGTGTTTTTTCTAGATTTTTAGTTGATATTCTGTCTCTATCATTTAAAATACACCTATGATTCAAATTATAGACCCATTTCTTTGTAAGTGGGCAAACTTACCAAAATCTACATTGGATCAAAGTTATTATCAAAATTATTTTCACCACTGTAACTATACCTGCAAAAGGGGCCAGCCTGAGATGACCTAGTTGGATGCAATTTTCTGACTAAAGTTCCACTTTAATGCATTTAAGGAAAATTAAGCAAGGTGAAAATTCACTGTGCAAAGTAAAATTGCTTTTTGCCCTTAGTAAATCAATCCCATACATGGGACACGTGTTTAAATCCTCCAGTTCTAGAAGCTAGAAAAAAAAATCACTTTTAACGTGCATTTTTTTTCCCTCATCTGTGCCTCCCAGTAACATATGTATGTGTTTGACCATTAAAAGTGTGAAACCCATCTAGAATGCTTTTAATTCACAAACATTTGACTGTATACAGTATAGCAGCAATACATGTGACATTTCTCTTTTTTTTTTTTTTTTTCTTTGTTATCCCAAAGTTCATTCAGTGACATTATCTTTTCTACACTCTTAAGCTTTGCTTAGTAGGACCTTGAGTAGATATCAGTTGTGTATATGCTCTTTATTTTCAAATTAATTTGCAGGCAGTATTGGATTTTCCATGAGCCGAGTCAGCATCTAAAATAGTTGCGTATTTCAAGTAATGACATTTTATTTAGTGCTGTGGAATTTGCTAAATGATTGCCTAGAGCATTAATGACATTTTTCAACATCTACAGGACCTGCGGGACGTGTGGCTTAATTTTCCCCTACACCCACTTCAAGTAAGCAAACTCTTCCCTTATTGTAATATATATAGTAGCATTTATTGCTCTTTATTTATTTGCTGCTTCTCTTTGATTCCTTTCTGTGACATTCATGATACCAGTACTAGATTTATTAACAAGCTGTGTGCTGTATACATATATATATCATCCTCTGAAGTGTGTAAACCAAACAACTGGAATTAACTCTGCCTCCGACAAACATGAGCCAATTTCTTTTCTGTCCCGCAAGAACATTTATTTTAGTGACTTTTTTATTTTGCTAAGGGCGAAGATGTCATTTTTTATTTTTTATGATGTGAACAAGCCATTGTTTAAAAGAGGCCTTAATCTAAAAACACAGACATGCCAAACAGTTTTGCATACAGCTGAAACATTTTATTATTAATATTTAATATTAAGTTTTCAGTTTTGTAAGATTGTTGTTCCTTCCAGTGTCATATTCAGTGCTGGAGATAAAGAATGAAATGCTAAACTGATTACTGTGGTATTGGTGCATGCTGTGAATTTCTATAAGGCCTGTTGGGTATTCCAAGATCATTAGATATGTATTATGCACCACTTTTAAAACTAAACTCCAGACAGATATAAAGGACCGCCATGTAGTGTGTAATTATGTATTCCCTAAATATCATTAAATGTGTTTTAGGTACTGCTAGTATAAGTACTTGAATTTGGCTTTATATTACCTTCCTTTAATCACTGTGCACAGTAGCTCTGAGAGAGGCAGGGGCTACACATATATGCAGCATTACACAGTACTATCAACTTAAACCTGTTTACTGACAGGCAATTTGGAGGGCAAGTCAACACCTCAAACCTGTTGTGTTCCTCAAGCCATTCTTGCAGTGTGGCAGAGCACATTATCCTGATGAAAGAAGCCACTGACATCAGGGAACATTGTTTCCATGAAGGGGTATACTTGGTCAGCAACAACCTTTAGGTAGATGGTATGTGTCAAAGTAACATCTACATGAATGGTAGGACCCAAGGTTTCCCAGCATAACATTACCCAAAGCACCACAATGCCTCCACCGGCTTGCCTTCTTCCAGTAGTGTATCCTGGTGCTTTCTCATCCCTAGGTAAGCCACTTACATGGACCTTGTCATCCACATGATGTAAAGGAAAATGTGATTCATCAGATCAGACTACCTTCTTCCATTGCTGCATGGTCCAGTTCTGATGCTCACATGCCCATTCTAGGCACATTTAGCTGTATACCTACTATCTTATTGCCGAAATCGAGACTCATCAGACCAGGCAACATTTTTCTAATTTTGTATTCTCCAATTTTGGTAACCGTGCGAATTGTAGCCTCAGTTTCCTGTTCTTAGCTGATAAAAGTGGCACCCGGTGTTTTCTTCTGCTGCTATAGTCCATCTGCTTCAAGTTTCAATGTGTTGGGCATTCAGAGATGGTATTCTGTGTATTCTGTGTACCTTGGTTGTAATGAGTGGTTATTTGAGTTACTGTTGCCTTTCTATCATCTCAAACCAGTCTGCCCATTCTCCTCTGACATCAAAAAGGCATTTTTCTCCACACAACTGCCGCTTACCGGATATTTTCTTTTTTTCAGACCATTCTCTGTAAACCCTAGAGATGGTTGTGCATGGTAATCCCAGTAGATCAGCCGTTTTTGAAATACTCAGACCAGCCCGTCTGGCACCAACAACCATGCCATGTTCACAGTCACTTAAATCCTTTCTTCCCCATTTTGATGCTCAGCTTGGACTTCAGAAAGTCATCTTTTGCCACGTCCAGATGCCTAAATGTATTGAGTTGCCGCCCTGTGATTGGCTGATTAGCATTTTTCAATCCCCAGTGTCATGTCACTCGTTAGTGTTACAAGGTCTAAGGTGTGAATGGGGAGCAGGTGTGTTCAATTTGGTGTTATCGCTCTCACACTCTCATACTGGTCACTGAAAATTCATCATGGCACTTCATGGCAAAGAACTTTCTGAGGATCTGAAAAAAAGAATTGTTGCTCTACATAAAGATGGCCTAGGCTATAAGAAGATTGCCAAGACCCTGAAACTGAGCTACAGCATGGTGGCCAAGACCATACAGCAGTTTAACAGGACAGGTTTCACTCAGAACAGGCCTCGCCATGGTCGACCAAAGAAGTTGAGTGCACATGCTCAGCGTCATATCCAGAGGTTGTCTTTGGGAAGTAGATGTATGAATGCTGTCAGCATTGCTGCAAAAGTTGAAGGGGTGGGGGGTCAGCCTTTCAATGCTCAGACCATACACCGCACACTACATCAAATTGGTCTGCATGGCTTTCGTCCCAGAAGAAAGCCTCTTCTAAAGATGATGTACAAGAAAGCCCACAAACAGTTTGCTGAAGACAAGCAGACTAAGGACCATGTCCTGTGATCTGATGAGACCAAGATAAACTTATTTGGTTCAGATGGTATCAAGCATTTGTGGCAGCAACCAGGTGAGGAGTACAAAGATAAGTGTGTCTTGCCTACAGTCAAGCATGGTGGTGTCATGGTCTGGGGCTGCATGAGTGCTGCTGGTACTGGGGAGCTTTAGTTCATTGATGGAACCATGAATGCCAACATGTACTGTGACATATTGAAGCAGAGCATGATCCCCTCCCTTCGGAGACTGGGCCGCAGGGCAGTATCCCAACATGACAACGACCCCAGACACACCTCCAAGATGACCACTGCCTTGCTAAAGAAGCTGATTTGCCAAGCATGTCTCCAGAACTAAACCCTATTGAGCATCTGTGAGGCATCCTCAAATGGAAGGTGGAGGAGCGCAAGGTCTCTCCACCAGCCCCGTGATGTCATGGAGGAGTGGAAGAGGACTCCAGTGGCAACCTGTGAAGCTCTGGTGAACTCCATGCCCAAGAGGGTTAAGGCAGTGCTGGAAAATAATGGTGGGCACTCAAAATATTGACACTTTGGGCCCAATTTGGACATTTTCACTTAGGGGTGTACTCACTTTTGTTGCCAGTGGTTTAGACATTAATAGCTGTGTGTTAAATTATTTTGAGGGGACAGCAAATTTACACTGTTATACAAGCTGTACACTCACTACTTTACATTGTAGCAAAGTGTAATTTCTTCAGTGTTGTCACATGAAAAGATAGAATAAAATATTTACAAAAAGGTGAGGGATGTACTCACTTTTGTGAGATACTGTATATATTTATATATACGCCAGCGTGTGTATAGTTTACATATTTGTGTTTGAGTAGATTTATAGTGCTGTCTACTGATACATTTTTAACTTTATTTGTAGCTAAATATAATTCATTTAGAGTGATTAAACATGGCGTTTCTTTTTTGCCTTTCTGATTTGCACGCTGTTCTGATTCAGCTTTATTTGCTTTCGCATAAACTAGCTGGGAGAATTATGACAACTGTCTATGCAAAATAGAGGATTGAGCCTAGCAGGGTGTCATCTCATCTTTAATGGAGCCACTTTTTATGATAAGAATAACTTTCAAATCAAAACAAATAAGCAGTGTAGGTGATCCATGGGTATGCCAGTCAGGCGGCGGTGGGAAATTGATTATCAATGCTGTCTGAAATTGATAAAAGAGCTGACAAGGAAGCAAGCCTGACATTTTATTGCCATTTTGTTTAACATAAACATACTAACATTGTTTGTTACAGAAGCCATGCATTTATGTCTGCAGCAAGCTGTGTTTAAGAAGTTTCTCACTTTTCTTTTTGTCAGCTTCAGGAGTCTAACACTGATCGACAGCTGATTGAGACATCACCGGTCCTTAAGAAGCTGATAAAATTTGAAGAAGCAATTGGAGTACAGTTTACTCATATACGACTTCTAGCTCGAGCTTTCACCTTGAGAACAGTGGGATTTAACCATCTGACCTTGTAAGCAAAGAATCTGATGTCTTTATCTGTCATCTGGCATCTGGCAGAGACATATATAGAGTGAATACCTTTCTTTGTGATGAGAATACTCAATAATAGTCAGTGCACACACAAACACATGGATAGGAAATGTAGAAAAGTACAGAATAGGAAGCTGTGTAAGCAATCTTTATGTACTAAAGCCTTCAGTATTTATTTTTAACATAAAAACATTGTAAAAGAAAATAGTTTAACTTACAAGGACATGTAATCTGTTGCTTTATGTTGTTTATGACTTGTTTTAGTTTTTTTGTTTGTTTTTTTTTGTATATTGCTACTTGAAAACAAACTTACTTCAGCCCCGGAGGATTTGGCTGCTCAATGGCCAGAGCACTTTTTACAATTTGGCACTGCACTGTTTTAACTGGTTATTGCACGGTCATGCAATGCTGTACCCAAACAAGATTTGCGTCCTTTTTTCCCCTCAAATAGAGCTTTCTTGTGATGGTATTTGATTGCCTCTGCTATTTTTATTGTTTGCGATATTAACGGAAAAAGACCAAAATTTTGGAAAAAAAATTATACTACTTTTTGCTATAAAAAAAATTCAATAAACTCAATTTTAGTCATACATTTAGGCCAAAATGTATTTAGCCACATGTCTTAGGTAAAAAAAAATTTATTGGTTTGCACAAAAGTTATAGCGTCTACAAACTATATTTTTTGGAATTTACGCAGCTTTTAGTTTATGACTGCCTATCTCATTTCTTGAGGTGCTAAAATGTCAGGGCAGTACAACCCCCCCCCCTCCCCAAATGACCCCATTTTGGAAAGTAGACACTCCAAGGAAATTGCTTGGGAGGCATGTTGAGCCCATTGAATATTTTATTTTTTTGTCACAAGTGATTGAAAAATGGCAAAAAAATAAATAAAAAATTACACAAAGTTGTCACTAAATGATATATTGCTCACACATGCCATTGTTATATGTGGAATTACACCCCAAAATACATTCTGCTGCTTCTCCTGAGTATAGGGATACCTCATGTGTGAGATTTTTGGGAGCCTAGCCGCATACAGGACCCCGAAAACCAAGCACCGCCTTCAGGATTTATAAGGGTATACATTTTTGATTTCACTCCTCACTACCTATCACAGTTTCGAAGACCATAAAATGGTAAGATAGCACAACCCCACCCCACCCCCCCAAATGACCCTATTCTGGAAAGTAGACACCCCAAGCTATTTGATGAGAGGCATGTTGAGTCCATGGAATATTTTATATTTTGTCACAAGTTGTGGGAAAATGACATCTTTTTTTTTTTTTGCACAAAGTTGTCACGGGGGACAACTGTACGAGTTGTACGAGGGACGTACAGGTATGCCCATTTGCCCACCCGTGCCATTCTGCCGACGTATATCTGTGTGCGGTGGTCGGCAACTGGTTAAAAGAAAGCTCAAACCAAAAACTCTGTTATGCATGCTGTGTTTCCAGGTAGGATTCCCCTCAGAACCTGTCCCAGTAACAGTAGTCTTATGCCGTGTACACACGAGCGGACTTTCGACAGACTGAACTCCGAAGGACTTTTTGATGGATTTCTGATGGAGTTCCGATGCAACGGACTTGCCTACACACAATCACACCAAAGTCCGACTAATTAGAACATGATGACGTACGACCGGACTAGAATAGGGAAGTTCATAGCCAGTAGCCAATAGCTGCCCTTGCGTCCCTTTTTGTCCGTTGGACTAGCATACAGATGAACTGATTTTTCGACCGGACTCGAGTCCGACGGAAAGATTTGAAACATGTTTTATTTCTAAAGTCCGTCTGATTTTTTGGCAGCAAAGGTCTGATGAAGCCCACACACGATCAAATTGTCCGGTGGATTCGTTCCATCAAACCTTTGCTGTCAAAGTCCGCTCGTGTGTACACGGCATTAGAGAATGGAAGAATGCTGTGGACAAATTTTAGTAGAGTGAAGAAGACTGTAAACATTTGTCAGGATGTTTTTTGTTTGTGCTCTAGTTGGGAGGTTCCCCTAACTTTGTACCACTGTGTCTGCAATCCCTGGAGTAGGAAGTAAAGGGATATCACCCGAGTTAGGAATCAGACAGCAACGAAAGCCTGGTGAAGGGTCTTACCCTTTTCCACCCTATAAGAAAAAAAGAGTGATTGATGAGCTCTTTCTTATTAATGAGCCTCTTTTCCTGTATTTTCACCCCAATGGAAATTACAATCTAATATTCAAGTCACACACACACACGGGCCAGTTTTGACAGCTGCAAATGTTAACATGTTTTGCAGTTTAAGGCCCTCTCAGGCATGGGCAGAACATACAAACTTAGTGTAGCTAATTTTTTGCTGTAATCTCAACTCAAGGCTTTTGCATTAAACCAAGCTATCCATTGCGCTAATGTGCTGCCTAATGTGATATACCAACTTTGCACACAATCGCTTTTGATCTGTCCATATTAATATGTTGACTCATTTAACACCCATCTCATGTGTCGCTTGGGTTTAATGACAGAATCACACTGTGTGTGGTCAAGTGTGAAGTGTTTATTACTTTAATGGGACATCAGCTCTGTGTGCTTGTTTTAATAAGTGTCTTTGAAGGGTCAAAGGAGGCAGCTAATAAGGATGAAGTAATATGTTGTATTGCTAGCGAGGGAGACATTGAGCCATTGCTTAGCTAGTGCCAGAGTTTTGCCCTCTCCATTTCTTTGTTTATAGAAAAACAAGACCACTGCCTGCGCAGCTTCAAGTGTGAATTTATTAAGGCAGATTATGTCCTACATAGGAACTTAAATAAAAATAGGATGATAAAAAATAATTTCGAAAAAGGTAGCTTAAAATGAATAATAATTGTCCATTAACGTAACTTCAGCTGTCATATTGAAGTATTTTTTGGAAATTATGATCGGATAAAATAAGTAGTAAATTTGTGAAATTACATATTTATAAGACAGCCAGTTAAGTTCTAGAAGTGTTTTATCCAGACACTGCCATTTATGTAAGTAAGAGCATCAGTTCAATGAAGGCAGTGTCGCGCATTGCAACATTACAGGAATTATCATTTGCTGACGTATGTGTGTCATTATCTTGTTGCACCAATCATTTCCTCTGCTTAGACTCTAAAGCTGGCCATAGAGTGAGCGAGTTTCTTGTAGGGTTGCAGGAAAGAAAATTGCACGATTGTTCCATCAACATAGTCAGTGTTGATTGGAGAATCCTTCCCGTGCAACTATTGTGTTCTCCCGGGGGGGGGGGGGGGGCTTGGGAGGGGGGCATGCCCGCCAGGAGAATACAGTGATTATAACAGCCACTACCAATAATTGCATGTAAAATCTGACAGGCTGGTTGTTCCCAAGTTAATCGATCAACTTGGGTACATTCAGACTGCCCATACATGGTTCGAATCTTGGCCGTTTCCTGCTATGGTTGGCTTTAGTATTATAGCTCCTAAGAATGGCTGGGTTGTAAAATTAGGTAACACCGGCACTAAAATGTGAAGTCACACTGTATTAAAGGGAATGTTTTATCCTTTTGTACGTATTCTCTTTCTTTGTATACTACCTTAAAAATATCAGGTTAAAATTAAATATTAATGTTATGTAGTCCTCTTTTTTTCCAGCAGGGTTCATTTCAAATGGTTAGTTTGACTTTTCAGCAGTTCTAAAAGAAGCCCCTTGTTAAGAGAATTGAAACAAGTCATCAGAAAAGCGACTCCACCCTAATCGGAAGCCTCAAAACAGGGACAAGGCATAGAAAGCTGCTGTATGATCTATTTAGATAACCCTTAGTGCTCTGGAAACTCTTGCAATGCATTAAATGTGTATTTTTGGTAAAAAAAAAAAAGAGATTATATGCTATACATAATGAGAACACTGATTTAAATCAAAGTAAACTGTAGTCTGCTGAAACTGTTGTGACATTTATAATGTTATATATATATATATATATATATATATATATATATATATATATATATATATATATATATATAAATCATGAAGACTACTGAACTTTCAGTTGGGTTCACATGATTGGTTTTGCTTTATGCTAGCATGTTAGTCAAGTAGGTAGATGATGTTTCTGCATGGTGCCTGAACATAGATTGTACTGGCCAACTATAGAGTAAGTTAAAAGAAAGCATTCTCAAGGGGAGATCTATGATCTTTTTGAGAGACCGCATTTGCTTTGGCAGGTCTTATATTAACAATCTGCATTTAGAATTCTCAGAGCAATGTATTCTGCAATGTTATCTGAATTTAAGAAGACGATAAGCTATCCTAATGACATTCAAAAGCTTTTTTATTCCCAATAGGATCATGGGCATGCATTAAGCATATAGCCAGGGGTGTTATATATGATCCCTTACAACGTAAAGGACAGGCTTTGATTTGATAAATATTTTTTAAGGTTTGGATGGCCATAGATAATTCATTCTTAGTGTAGAGAGGTGAACAAACGCCTTTTGTGACTGAGCTTGCTTTATGTCAAACCTACCTCAACTTTGGTACACTTTCATCAAAGGTATTTCATGCCTCTTCTTTGGGGAAAATGGCTTGTGAGAATTAGCCTTTGCACGGGCTGCCTTTGTAACGTGTTAATAAAAGTTATGGTCTGTTCCCTTTAATACTTACCTTAGTCCTATACAGTGAGGGGGGGGGTGAATTTCTTTAATGACTTCGGACAGCTGTCATTGAAGTCAGTCTTAGAAAAAACTACAAACTGTAGAACAGTTTAAGTTTCCTGACTGCACAGTTCAGTTGAGTATGTAATGTTAAGGGATAATAAAATCCTTGACATTCCCAAATATAACCTGTTTGCTGTAAGATTAATGCAGAAGGCATATGTGAAAGCTTTGGCCTCAGAGTGCTTGGGGAACTGGCAGTGCAGCCTGCTTTACGAAACTCCTGCTTCCCAGACAGCTTCAGTCATCCATTTGTTATCTGCGACTTTTAATAATAAAGACTCTTCCTGGCCTAATTTTTTCTGCAATAGAGATGCTCAGCCACTGCTAGTTATTTCATGTAATGTGATCAATTTACAAAGCGACAAGTACTCTGTCCTTGATCCTTTTTTTCCTTTTTTTTTCATGATTTAGGGCACAAGGCCTTAGCAAAAAGAGGGCTTTGCGATCATGTTTGTAAATAGGAGAAGTTAATGAACAACATTTGTCTCTGTATGCACTAGTAAAAGAAAATGTGTGTATGACTCTTTATTTTCATTTGTTACGCCTTGAATAAATATCGATTTCTCTCTATTAATTTTTCTTTTCCTTCTCCTACAGAGGCCACAACCAAAGGATGGAATTCCTGGGTGACTCTATAATGCAGCTGGTAGCCACGGAATATTTATTCATACATTTCCCTGGTCATCACGAGGGCCACTTAACGGTGAGAAGAACATAAATCAAGCTCCGAGCAGGCAGGCATCACAGGCGGAGCTGGGCATTTAGTGAATTATTCTGCTTTTGATGACCAACTAGGTAGTCTGTCAGCGTGGCTTCTAGCTGGAGATTTGTGGGTTTTAAAAAATATGTTGCAATGGCATGGCACGGTGATTTATGAGCTTAAAGCTTCATGCGGTCTTTGTTTCTTCAGCTTGACAAATCAATAATGTAATCAGTGATAAGCTTTGTATGTTCATAGTGGCATTGGTGCTTGTTTCACAGATAGAAGCATTAAGGCTCTTTGTGTAACTGATTTATACCAGGGTTGCAGGCCTTTGCATGCTGGTTACTTAATTAAAGTTTCTGATTGTAACCGTTGAAGGTAATGAAAGATTTTCTTTTTGTTTTCAGTCAAGATCCAGAGACATGGTGTGCTGCTCTAGATCACGTGTGCACTATTTTTTTATAAGGTCACATGCTAATAGGAGACTTTTAATCCATCGGCAGTAAAATAGTGATTATAACACTATGGTGCAAAAGGGCCTTCTTTTTGTCTTTTGTATAAGACACCATGCTTTGGAATCACTGTGTCTGAGGTCCATTATTTTGCTTTATTTAGTTTTAATACCTGGGTTGTCTTTTGTAGTACAGTAACAACTATCCGGCATCTCTTTTTTTCCCCATTTACTATCTTTCATATTCTCATTTATATTCTTTCCCTCTCAAAATGCATTGGCGTCAATATAAATAATTAGGATAGGATGCAATGCGTTTCCCAGACCTGTTCTCATCCCCCCCAAAAAATAACAATGATTGTATAGGTTACTTTAACCTATGTGATCACAATGTCAGTGCTGATATGCAGATCACATGGATTGGTTAATAACAAAAAAGCCATGTCACACAGCGGCAGGTTATAACATGACTGTAAACTCTCCAATGCCATATAGTAAAGAGATGTCTCAGCTAGGACCACAGTGCACCCCTAATTTTACAAGGTAATGTTCTTGTTTGGGGGCTACTTTTGCCTTGAAATGCACATGCTAAATTGAAGGCTAATTTTGCCAAAAATTTGTCAAAGAAAAAGCAAGCTTGGTGAAATCCCCTGCACATTCCTTCTATACATAAATACCCACACTTATTGATTTAGTTAGATTGGGATGAATGGACTATACAAAGTTTATGTAGAAGCTTGAAGCAGTTTTAAACCAAAACAAAACTAAAATTACTTTGACTGACAAAATAAAGTTTTATTTGAACTGCTGATGCAGATACTGCTGGTCAGAAATCCTAATCCAGCAATTGGCATTTCCTGCACAGATTCAAACAGGAAAACCTTACTTTGAGTCCACTCAAGGTTCTCATTTTTAACTGAGGCCCTGATGAAGGGGGGGGGGGGGGTTCCTTTGACCCCCGAAAGCCGTTGGCTGTCTGTTAACACAACATCAATACATTTATTTGGACTGTTATCTTTTGGTATGGCACTCCTTCCAAATATGCACGTCTTTTCCTGGTAACCTGCTGGATTAGCCACAGTAGGGTAGCCTTGCCTGTTGTGAGCCAGTGGGCTCGTCAAATGTTTTTTGCCCTCTCACTACCTTGTTTAAACTCACATCAAAGTCTCAGTGCCTCTTCGATGGCCTTTTTTTCATTGGAGTCTAATAATACAACTGTTTCCGGTTTATTTTCACTATTCCCTGTGGTATATTGACAGCCAATCTTTTTCTTGATTGATTGTACAAGGCGACCTGTATTTCAGGTCTATGTTCCATCTGCTTTGCCTACACTATCCTTGACCAACCTTTGATCCACACAAAGACTAGTTTCTCCTCTCCATGCTTACTCAAAATTTCTTCCTCACTTCGGAAACTCTTTTACAGAGCCCAGATATTTAAGCTAACCTCTGCCCATTCTTAGCAGATTCACAGCAAACTTCCTGGAACTTCAGTGATGTGTTCATATATTTACCAAGATGCTACCACTGGGCAAATGGCTGACTATAGTTAGAGCCTGCTACAGTGTCTGTCATCACACTGACATGATTCAGTTATAGTGAGCAGCTGCATCTCACCAGTTTTAAGTCAAATTATGATCACTTAGCAATGGACGGTTGGGTGGTTTGGCAGCCAAGAGCTCCCTGGAGTCTAAAACCCCCATCAACTGCCTAAATCATATATATGCTGTGCCTTGCAGTTCCCACCATGTATTGTGCCTTGCAGTGCCCACCATGTAATGTTCAGTGCCCACCATGTCATGTGTTGTGCCTTGCAATGCCCACCATGTAATGTACCATGCATTGCCCATCATTTTGTGTTGTGCCTTGCAGTGCCCACCCTGTAATGTGCCTTGCAGTGCCCACCATGTTGTGCTGTGCCTTGCAGTGCCCACCATGTCATGTGTAGTCCCCACAAAGTCATGTGATGTGCCATGCAGTGCCCGTCATGTGCTGTGCCCTGCCGTGCCCACTATGCAATGAGCGGTGCCCACCATGTTGTGCTGTGCCTTGCAGTGCCCAGCATGTCGTGCTGTGCCATGCAGTGCCCACCATGTCATGTGCTGTGCCTTGCAGTGCCCACTATGTAATGTGCAGTGCCCACCATATCATGTGCTGTGCATGCATTGCCCACCATGTTTTGTGCTGTCGTGTGCAGTGCCCGCCATGTCATGTGCTGTGCCCAGCATGTCATGCACTGTGCCTACCATGTAATGTGCTGTGCCGTGCAGGAGTGCCTATCATGTCATGTGCAGTGCCCACAATGTCATGTGCATTGCCCACAATGTCATGTGCATTGCCCACTATGTAATGTGCTATGCCATGCAGTGTCGACCATGTAATGTGTTGTGCCCACCATGTAATGTGCTGTGCCATGCAGTGCCCACCATGTCGTGCTGTGCCCACCATGTAATGTGCTGTGCCATGCAGCGCCCACCATGTCGTGCTGTGCCCACCATGTAATGTGCTGTACCATGCTGTACTCACCATGTAATGTGCTTTACCTACCATGTAATGTGCTTTGCCATGCAGTGCCCACCATGTCATGCAGAGCCCACCATGTAAATCGTTGTGCAGTGCTCACCATGTCAGGTGCTCTGCCCATCATGTCATGTGCTGCGCCATGTAATGTGCTGTACACACCATGTAATGTGCCGTGCATTGCCTACCATGTCATGTGCCATGCAGTACCCACAATGGAATGTGCTGTGCAGTGCTCACCATGTCATGTGCTGTGCCCACCATGTAATGTGCTGTGCTGTATCGTGCAGTGCCCACCATGTCATGTGCTGTGCTATGCAGTGCCCACCATGTCAGGTACTGTGCCATGCAGTGTCCACCATGTCATGTGGTGGTGTCGTGCAGTGCCCACTATGTCATGTGCAATACCCACCATATAATATGCTGTGCCCACCATATAATGTGCTGTGCAGTGCCCACCATGTAATGTGCTCAGCTATGCCCACCACATAAGGTGCTGTGCCCACCATGTAATGTGCTGTGTTGTGCAGTACCAACCATGTCATGTGCTGTGCCCACCACGTAATGTGCTGTATTGTGCAGTGCCAACCGTGTAATGTTCTGTGAACACCATGTAATGTGCTCTGCCATGCTCACCATTGAATGTGCAGTGTCCACTGTCATGTGTTGTGCCCACCATGTAATGTGCTGTGCTTTACCCACCATGTAATGTGCTGTATCCATGTATCCCTCATGTAATGTGCTGTACCCACCATGTAATGTAATGTGCTTTGCCTCCCCCCCCCCCATGTAACATACTCTGCGGTGCCACTGATGTAATGTACTGTGCTATTACACCACCCCATGTACTTACTGTACTATGCTGTGCCCCCCACAGACTCACTCCCTCACTCTCACCCCTTTACCACCCTCTCTCTCTCTTTCACCCTCTCTCTATTCCCCTTTTTCCCACCCCCTCTCTCTTTCATCCCCTCTCTCTTATTTAACCTCCTTTCTCTCTCTACCCCCTCCCTCTCATCCCCTCTCTTTCAGCCCTTTCTCTCTCTCTCTCTCTCTCTCTCTCTCTCGTTCACCCCCCTTTCTCTCCCTCTCTCCCCCCTTTCTCTCCCTCTCTCCCCCCTTTCTCTCCCTCTCTCCCCCCTTTCTCTCCCTCTCTCCCCCCTTTCTCTCCCTCTCTCCCCCCTTTCTCTCCCTCTCTCCCCCTCTTATCCCCTCTCTTTCAACGCCCTCTCTCTCCATCACCCTCTCTCTCTATCACCCCCCCACCTCTCTCTCAATCCCTCCCTCGCCCCCTCTCTCTTTAATTTGTTTTAACAAAAAATGTTTGCTTTATTTTATTCATTTTCGTAAAAAGGTGCACCAAGATCCTCAGCACCAGGCTCGTAATGCTCTTAGGCTTAGTTCACACTGGCATTAAGAGCAGGCGTTTGACAGGCTTTAAAAACGCCCTCAAATGCATATGCACAAGATATAATAGACAGCACATTGTACTGTTCACACTAAGCGTTAGCGTTGCATCGTTTTTGGAGGAATATTGGTGCAGTTGCGGCGCGTTAAAATTAGTCACTTTCCATTGTGGAGCAGTTTTAATGTTCATCAAACGCTATGAAACCGCACATTGACTCCTGTCTGAGGCCCATGCAAATGCCGTAAAAACGCTATAGGAGCATTTGTTGAGTGTCAGTAATTTAGTCAAGTCTGAACAAGCACTTAATCTGGCCCTGAGTCCCACTAAATATTGATTGGATTTAGATTTTTCTTCTGTTTGCTCACTTAGCATTTTTTAAATTGATAAAAATAAAACAATAAAATATATATTTTTGAAAGTATTATTACATTACAGCATTTCTTAACACCTGCCTAAAACTTTTGCACAGCACTGTATATTAAAGTGTTTTTAACTGTATAGTTAACAGACCAAAAGGGAGCAATAAAATTAAGTTGTTAGGGTTTACTTACACTTTAAGCCATTAAGGTTAGCTGTGTATAATCATAATATATTTGAAGGTTGCTATTAAACGAGTGCATTATTGTTTAGCAGTGTATTTGGACATTCTTGTTCAGGAAGACCTTTTCATCATCAATAAATAGCTGTGAATCCACTGTATCATATTCACTATTGAGTGGGTTTGCTTGGAGAATGAAATACATTGCTATTTTTCCTTTAAACACATGCATTTTACATTATTTTTTTTTTATTGCTGAACAGAAGGCTGGCCTTGTTATCCAAGGTCTGTAAAAAATAAACCTGAGAAGAAAATCTTGAATTGTTACCACTCTGGCCTTGGATTCCTGTATGTTTGTTATCTGCATACATTACATACAAGATGAGACATTACAGTTTTGCACTCTATGGTGTAAAAAATTATATTAAATTGTGAAGATTATAATTACATTTCACTGCAACATTTTTACTCCAGAAAATGCATGTGTTAAAAACACAAACTATCAAAATGTAAGCTCCTCAAAATGTTGGTCTCACTTTGGAAATTTTAAGATTTCCATGTGTGATCAGTTTTGGACATATATCAAATTAATTTCTAATTGAAAAGCTTAAAGCTGAACTCTTAATAAATACGCAGTCCATATTTTATTTTAAGCTGACAAATAGACCAAATTGTGAATCGGTTTTAAATGTTTAAAGAGGTAGTAAAGGCTATTTATAAGAATGCTTAAAAATCATGCCTCCCCCTTCCTGTATAAATACCTTTTCTAACCCACTCCGGTGCCGTCATGTAATCCAGCAGCTATGGCCGTGTAAGGCGGAGCATGTCAACTGCTCTGAATTCACAGTTATGATGTCATTCCTTATCTCCCATTGCCACCCCACCCCCCTTCCCCGTTGGCAGCATTTCCTCCTCTCCCAGGTAGCAGCGGCTCTCTGACACGGGCTATGCAGAATAGGTAGGAGGAGGGGGGAGGCAGCATCTTTAAGAATACTTGTAATTAACATTATCTTCCACTTTCATGTATAACATTTTCTAAAATTAACACTTTTCCAAATATTTTCAATAAATTATATTCTATTTATCCTTAATACAGGGAACACAAATATGTATAGGTTTCAATACAGATTTCAGCACTGTATGGTCAGGAAACAAGTGGGTTTGTTTTAGATTTGCAGATATTGGGCAATTTCTTGTACAATGGCTGTAAAGAATTAGTGCAGTTGTCGATCAGGGTCCTTCTTCCAAGAGTTCAACATTTGTTCAGAATCTACCTAACCAGGCAGTGGCATATGTTTGACACTGGTTTTATTGATTGCATTGAATTCCTTCTCAAAATTTGCAGATGGGAATCCTTTTTGATTATTATTATTAGTAGTAGTAGTAGTAGTAGTATTGGACCCTCTTAAAGAGGAGCTATATCTTTGTGAAAAGGGTTACCAGGACAAATAGAGGGTGAATCCTGGTGGGGCTACAAACTGCAATTTTGAAATTGAAGGAGGGCCTTAATCTACCCTACCCTACTCCAAAACTAAAAAAAATGGTGCCTTTAACCGCTTGCCGACCGGCGCACGCCGATGTACGTCGGCAGAGCGGCACGGCTGGGCAAATGGGCGTACCTGTACGTCCATTTGAATTTCCCGCCGTGCCCGTGCGTGCGCGCCGCCGGCGGCGCGCGCCGGCCGGGAGCTCCGTGAGTCGGGTCGCGGGTCCCGCGGACTCGATCGCCGCGGGGAGACCCGCGATCGCCTCACGGAGCGGATGAACGGGGAGATGCCGTTGTAAACAGCATCTCCCCGTTCTGCCTAGTGACAAGTGTCACTCGATCTCTGCTCCCTGTCATCGGAGCAGAGATCAGTGACGTCACCCACACAGCCCATCCCCCTACAGTTAGTAATCACTCCCTAGGACACACTTAACCCCTCCCCGCCCCCTAGTGGTTAACCCCTTCACTGCCAGTGTCATTTACACAGTAATCAGTGCATTTTTAATCGCACTGATCGCTGTATAAATGACAATGGTCCCAAAAATGTGTCAAAAATGTCCGACATGTCCGCCATAACGTCGCAGTCACAATAAAAATCGCTGATCGCCGCCATTACTAGTAAAAAAAAAATGATTAATAAAAATGCCATAAAACTATTCCCTATTTAGTAAACACTATAACATTTGCGCAAACCAATTAAACAACGCTTATTGCGATTTTTATTTACCAAAAATATGTAGAAGAATACGATCGGCCTAAACTGAAGAAAAAAAATGTTTTTTTTATATATTTTTGGGGGATATTTATTATAGCAAAATGTAAAAAATAATGCGTTTTTTTCAAAATTGTCGCTCTTATTTTGTTTATAGCGCAAAAAATAAAAATCGCAGAGGCGATCAAATACCACCAAAAGAAAGCTCTATTTGTGGGAAAAAAAGGACGTCAGTTTTGTTTGGGAGCCACGTCGCACGACCGCGCAATTGTCAGTTAAAGCGTCGCAGTGCCGAATCGCAAAAAACGCTCTGGTCAGGAAGGGGGTAAATCCTTCCGGGGCTGAAGTGGTTAAATACACTTTAAGCAAGAAATCAACAAGTATCAGATGCTTTTAGGCAGTGTAGAGGAATTAGAATAGATAGGATACAAAGTGAGGATCCCCTCTAGTGGCTCCAAGAAGGGGCTATGCTGTGGTTCTGGTAGTGAAAAACCCCAATTGAGCAAATTGGGTGACTTGCTGTGGTTGTGATAGTGAAAGACACCAACTGGACAAAATGGGTGACTTGCTGTGGTTCTGAAAGTAGAAACCCAATTTAGGAATTTGATACAATTTTTTTGAAGACTAGTAGTGTACATTTTTTTTTTAATATTTAAGCACACATTTATGCACACTCTTGCAAACAGTGTCACACGTTTGTTCTACTTTCTCGTTTCATATGCTTTGAAGTCTAGTATTTCTTTAAGTCCAATGATATATGTTCTTTGCATTGCAGTTTGCTATGTCTGTAGTTCTGAGTATGCTCCAAATCATTTATGACAGAGATTTATGTACTTTAAATGTGCACACACACACACACACGTGTGTGTGTGTGTATGTATATATATATATATAATGAAAAATCGAGGTAGGGAAGGTCGGGAGTGAATGTTATTCTGAACTATAATTACCGATGCTTGTCAGACATGACTGACATTGCTAAGATCTGTAAAAGAAAGTTCTTTATTATTCACAATGAGCATTTATCTTTCATGTAACATTGGGTGCCCTAATCTGTCTAAAATACCTAAAGAGTGACAGTTGGAGAAGAACAGATTTAATAAAGAGAATGGCTTTAGAAATAATGAGAGATCTCTGCTTAAGGAAACTTTTCAACAAAATTATGAGTCAGTCAGCAATGCAGAATTTAAGCCAGAAAAGCGTACATAAATTAAGGAAAATGCTAATACGTTAAAATCCCATGATAGGCTTGTTAGTTCCTTTGTTTTGTTTTGGCTTGGAATAGAGATTTTGCTTGAGTTATGAAGACACATACCTACTCTAAAGAACACTAAAGGCTGATCTTAAGTTGTCTCATTTTTTAAGATGTCAGGGTTTTGGATTGTGTTGCTGTTTTTATGTCCCCTCATTATCTTGCTCTCTGTGCATCTTGCAGCTGCTTCGTAGCTCACTGGTGAACAACAGGACACAAGCTAAAGTAGCGGAAGAGCTAGGTATGCAAGAGTTTGCCATCACAAACGATAAAACAAAGAGACCCGTTGCTCTCCGTACCAAGACCTTGGCTGATTTGTTGGAATGTAAGTATAAAACAAAACCAAGGCTTCAGATGCTTTGAGAGATACATAGAGATAACTGATGTACCATTTAGAAGGCATCTGTAGACTGAAATCATAGAGAAAAACAGGCACGCAAATTTGTGTACTGGAAATATAAATAGGTCATATCTTGATTCTGATACAGGCCAGCATCCAATATTTACTAATTGCACAAATTATTTTTGAGCTGTAGGTGCTCATTGTGACCCGTTAATAATTGTCAGTGACAAAATGGTTTGATTTACTAAAACTAGGAAGTGCAAAATCTGGCGCAGCTGTGCGTGGTAGCCAATCAGCTTCTAACTTCAGCTTGTTCAATTAAGCTTTAAAGTGTTTTTTAACCCACAGGGTTAACTTTACATTATCCTCTTTGTTGATTCATCTAATGTCCCCCTGTGACTGTGCTGTATTAAAAATGCAGCCACATACCTCGTTTACTGATCGCAGATCGGCGATGACGTGACATGCTGCCTCTTTCGTCTCTTGGCCCGACAGATGCAGCGGGTGGGGCCGAGGATCCCCTGCTGATGTCATTCAGGAGGGGAGGAGGAGAGAAGCGGCCCTGCTCGCTGCAACTGTAATGCAAGAGAAGAGAGAGGCAGCATGTCACGTGATTGCCGATCTGAGCTCAGTAAACAAGGTATATAGCTTCATTTTTAATAAAGCACAGTCACAGGAGGACATTGGATGAATCAACAAAGAGGATAATGTAATGTTAACCCTAATTTGAGCAGCAGGACGGGAGGGGGGGCGGCGCGGACACAGAGCAGACAGTCAGAGAAGGGAGGGGGGAGAGGAGACACAGAGCAGGGCTGCGACTGATGGAGGTGTGTACGCTGACAACAGTGTCAGGGCTCTGTAAACCTGATATATTGTGGTTAAAGTACATAGGGGAGGGCAGAAACTGGCAGGATCAGCCAGGTATTTCAGGTGATACAGGGGACCAAATTACACAGCGCAAGCACTGCTTTAAAGGAACAGGGTCTTTATTTAAAAAAAATAAATAAAAACCTGTTTCTATACAGAGCTGCACCAAATTTTGCACTCTCCAGATTTAGTAAATCAACCCCACAGTTTTCACAATAAATTTCATAGATTTTTTTATAAATTTGTTTATGATGTGTTTGGTTTTTTTTGTTTTTTGTGTTATTGTTTTGTTTTTTAAAAACATACAGACCTAAGAAAACACATAATTACATCATAGACAGTTCAGTAGTAACCTGCTATTATATTCCAAATCACTCTCATTAATCATTCAAAAGGTATATAAGATATTTTTTTATTCTCCAAGGGAGAACTCAACCATACATTCCAAATATTTGTAAAGGTAAAGTGTATTTCCACCTTTGCAGACAAATTTGGATCATGCCAGCTTTGTTTGGTGCAGAATACCATTCACATTGTAAAACTTTATATTGCATAAAAATATTTAAAAACTGCTGCTTACCTTTTTACTTGCCTAAAATGCTTTCCCCTTCTATGTAATGTTAGGAAGGGGGCTTGAAGTTTACCATAATGGATACCATAATTAACCCTGTTTGTACTGTGTAGCAGATCTTATTATCCATTCTAAGCTAGATGTGCACACTGTCCTAACAAAGGGTAAATGTCTAAGGCCTTGGGTCGTAAATTGTATGCTAATGCACTTTCTTTCAGAATGTGTCTCTTCTTATTGCACTTTTAAATTGTTCAGAATAACTTGCAGTATTATGTATAAACCTTCAAAGAAACAACTACAAAGGAAAAATATATATTTAAAAAAATCATTTTAGATATGCTGTGTGAAAGGTGACACAGAAGAAACATATAGTGGGAGCTTCACAAAATATATTGCAAAAGAGCAAATAGACTTTAAAGTCAAATTTGAGAACCCCCCCAGTATATGTTTGTTTTCATTCACACAACATGCCTAAAATTTTTGACAAAATATTTTTTTAAAACTTTTCTAGTTATTAAGCTATTCTGAACAATTTCCAAAGGACAAATTGGGGACAGAGACAGTTTTCCCCCACTAAGGGCTTATTAACCCTTGTGCTGGCATTAAGATCGCTATTCAGGGAGCATCTGACAGACGGCGAGGAGGCATTGTGTCGCCACCTCCCCATCTGCTTTAACCCCTTTCTCCCCACACTAGTGAGCCACAACCTCCTGCATCCCATTTGGTGGCGTGGTGCATGCAGGGCAGCCCCATTTGCTTAAATGACTTGTGTTCAGCAGGTGCTTTGCAGGAAGGGGGTATAATTCCTGCCCAGATGTGAAGAAAAGCATCGTGGCTGCAGCAAGTGGCTGTCTCTGCAACTAAAGGGGTTAGCAGTTGGCGGGGGTCGATAAATAACCCAGGTCAACTGCAGGGTTTTATCTCCCTCCAAGCTTACATGTGAACAAGCCCTAACAAACAATGCATAATCCAAGCCCCAAGATATTTAATCCTTTGTAAGGAATCTAGTTTACAACTGATAATGAAATCTACCAGCACAGTACAGACAGGGAAGCAGGAGAGATAGTTTAAGCAAGTAAAACATGCTAAAAAATGTAAGCAGGAATTTTTAAATTATTTTTTTAAATCTACTATATACAATTAAACCTCTAACGAATATATAGTAGGAGTTATCCCAATTTATCTGCAAAAGTGGAAATACACTTTTCCTTACAACTTTTTACATTTTATTTGATCTCCCAGAGGGGACAAGGCACTAATCTGCCCCACAATTGCTTAATCAGTGTGGTCAGACATTTTGCTTTCATCCATCTGACAAAACTGTTGGTAATTGGTAATTTTTGAGTGACAGCTTTGGCTGCAGGGGTCACTCTTGAGACCAGCGCTGCCATTCACAAAAGATTACACATCCTGCAGTGCTGTGCATTTGTCTGTGGCAGCTTGTAAATAAACATCCCTGGCAGATGGATTATTAAGTGTCACAGTGTTGTGTAATCTTTCAGCTTTATTAATGAATCAACATTGCTGATTGGATGTGTTATACATGTTCATTCATAAAAGTGAAAAATCACACAGTGCTGCAGTGTTGTGTGATCCATCAGCTGCTGCTGTGTATATGTAAAAGCAGCCACAGATAAACTCACAGAGCCACAGTGTTGAGTGATCTGTCACTATTATGATTGAACAATCAGTGCTGCTTGTTCAGTTATATTCAGTTATTGTTCAGAGCTGCAGCTCTGTGTGATCTGTCTGCAGCAGCTTGTACACATACAGAATACCGGAAGATTCATTAAACAGATTCGCAGGCCGAAATTATTATTTTCTACTACATCCCCAACGCTGTGTAAAATCTACATAAAAATAGAATGCAGTGATGAAAATGTTCTTCCAGCTCTTCCTTGTTAGTAGCACTTACTTCTCCAGCTTTTTTTTGCCCTGCCCCAACTTTCTTGACATGTGCTGCTGCCGTCAATTTCAAAATTATTTATTTATTTTTTTTTCTTCTTTTCTTTTCTTTTCTTAAAATGGTACATTTTCTCAGTTTAAACATTGATATGTTTTCAATTGGCTATTGTAAATAAAATGAGTTTAAGAGGTTTGCAAATTATTGCATTCTGTTTTTATGTAGATTTTACATAGCATCCAAACCTTTTTGGAATTAGGGTTGCATGAATGAATAAGCAGGCTGATTGTTCGCTTAGGACAGTGACAGATGACAAAGAGAGAGGGAGGCTGGGGCTCTGTGCTGACTGTACCTCCCCCACATGATTGCCATAATTTGGGCTTTAGAATGGGATAGATCCAGTAGTTGTGTTTAGGGGACAAAGGAGCAACCAATCAGAACAGGACCAAGTGCTGTAGGCACTTGGGCTCCTGGAGAAATTACATTTATTTTATGAGAGTTATTCTTTAAGGCATGGGTGCCCAACCTGTGGCCCTCCAGCTGTTGCGGAACTACAAGTCCCATAAGGCATTGCTAGTTGCTGACAGTTACATGCATGACTACTAAAGGCAGAGGCATGATGGGGCTTGTAGTTCCCCAAAAGCTGGAGGGCCACAGGTTGAGCACCCATGCTTTAAGGTAAGCATACAACAGTGTAGGGATGCATTTACCAAACTCACCCACTCTAATTAGATAAACAAAAAACTTTTATTTACTGAACAGTATTTGCAAACTCAACAAAGAAGTAAAGAATTTGCCAACCAGCCTTATGATGTACATGTTCAGATCCCATATGTCTAGCAAAGCAGAAGCGTTGGAAGTACATTTCAAGCCTTTTGACCAGAATTAACACACCTCCAGAAATCCCTGAAATTTGATGTTCAGCTAAATGTATCATTTCTGTCTTACTGAATATCTAGCATATTAAACCTCATCCTCTAAAATTTGGTTTGTGTTGGAAACAATTTCCAAAGGCAGGCAGTTTTCTTTCACATGTGCAGTGGACACAATTGCTGTATGTCCTTATATGATGCCATGTCGTAGTTAATGCAGTCACTGTAAAACTGCAAACTGCTTATATTTGCTGTATGTGATTTGGAAGTTCAGCTGGGTTCCATAGCTTTAACTATCATAGGTTTGATAGAAGACAGATTTTAGACACTATAGTAACTGGTGACCTAGCTACAATCGGGATTAGAACATTGATATTTGGTTTTGAATATAAAATCTTTTTAGTATCTTAGCTACTTTACATTACATACATTTTCATTATTTTTGTTTTGCCATTGTATCAATATATTTTAGTGTAAAATAATATACTTTTACTGCCTTATGTTTTGTGTGTTAACAACAAAACATTAAAGTCGGTTTTAAAATGTAAATGAAAAGGTACATGAAAATTATAATGGGAAATCTTTTATTATTATTATTATTATTATTATTATTATTATTATTATTATTATGCTTGTTCTACTTGCATATCACATTTTGGAGCAGTTATATGTTTTGGGTCTTTTTCTTAAAGAAGCTTCCCTTTTACTTAATGTTGTTATTTTTTAATTTAGTTACATTGGACAGATCACAGGACGGGTTTTGCAGGATATAATTATTTTGTATTTCCTTCCTTTGTAAAATTTAATTCTGGGGATAAAAATTATAGACTTGCCCATATTTTACATTCCATGCTCAAGCAGTGGTCTGGAATTTAAAAAAAAAAACATCTGAGTTACTCCCAATATTAATAAGTGAAGTGCTGACTTTTGTTAAACCGTATTTGGTTTGTATGTGACTGGGTCCTGTTGAGTCCATCAAATGATTCCAGGACAGGCTTTGTTAGATTAAAATGATTCAATTATAGCATAATGCATCTCTAGTGGTGTTTAACGCATCAATTTCCTTAGTCTATTGCAGCTAATTTATTTTATGAATGTTTACTTCTAATGTAGTTATGATATTTGGGGTTACTGAAATAGCTAAGACACATAGATAGATGTTAGTAGTGTAATGCGATCAGAGGTTAGTGGAGAATACTCATACTCTGTCATAATGACTACTTAAGATGAACATAGAGTGCATAGTTAATATTATTGTCAGTTGTGGAACAGTATGCAGTAAAATGCTAAAGGACAAACAACTGGATTGAACAACATAGCACTTAGGGGCTTGTGAATTCAGTCAAAGGTAGACATGCCATTGAGAGAGATAGATAAGATACAGTGGATTTAAAAAGTCTACATACCCCTGTTAAAATGTCAGGTTTCTGTGATGTAAAAAAAATGAGACACAGATAAATAATTTCTGAACTTTTTCAACCTTTAATGTAGTCTATAAACTGTAAAAATCAATTGCAAAACAAACTGAAATCTTTTAGGGGGAGGAGTAAAAACGAAAGAACTAAAATAATGTGGTTGCATAAGTGTGCACACCCTCTTATAACTGGGGAAGTAGCTGTGTTCAGAATTAAGCAATCACATTCAAACTGATGTTAAATAGGAGTCAGTACACACCTGTCTTTATTTAAAGTGCCTCTGATTAGCCCCAAATAAAGTTCAGCTGATCTAGTAGGTCTTTCCTGACATTTTCTTAGTGGCATCCTACAAAAAACAAACAAAAGCCATGGTCTGCAGAGAGCTTCCAAAGCATCAGAGGGATCTCATTATTAAACGGAGAAGGCTACCAAAAAATTTCCAAGGTATTAGATATACCATGGAACACAGTGAAGACAGTCATCATCAATTGTAGAAAATATGGCACATTGACTTTACCAAGAACTGGACATCTCTCCAAAATTGATGAAAAGACGAGAAGAAAACTGGTCAGGAAGGCTGCCAAGAGACCGACAGCAACATTAACCACTTCAGCCCGGAAGATTTTACACCCTTCCTGACCAGAGCACTTTTTGCTATTCGGCACTGTGTCGCTTTAACTGACAATTGTGCGACGTTGCACCCAAACAAAATTGACGCCTTTTTTTCCCCACAAATAGAGCTTTCTTTTGTTGGTATTTGATCACCTCTACTGTTTTTATTTTTTGCGCTATAAACAAAAAAAAAGAGCGACAATTTTGAAAAAAAAAAAGCAATATTTTTTACTTTTTGCTTTAATAAATATCCCCAAAAATATATAAAAAAATATTTTTTTCCTCAGTTTAGGCCGATATGTATTCTTCTACATATTTTTGGTAAAAAAAAATTGGAATAAGCGTATATTGATTGGTTTGCGCAAAAGCTATAGTGTCTACAAATGAGGGGATAGTTTTATGGCATTTTTATTTATTTTTTTTTATTAGTAAGGGCGGCAATTTGCGATTTTTATCATGAATTTGAAATTATATTGGACACTTTTGACACTATTTTGGGACCATTGTCATTTATACAGCGATCAGTGCTATAAAAATGCGCTGATTACTGTGTAAATGACACTGGCAGGGTAGGGGTTAAACACTAGGGGGCAATCAAGGGGTTGTGTGTCCTAGGGAGTGATTCTAACTGTGGGGATGGGCTACCACTCACATGACAGCGATCACTGCTACCGATGACATGGAGCAGTGATCTCTGTCATGTAACTAGGCAGAACAGGGAAATGTCTTGTTTACATAGGCATCTCCCCGTTCTTCTGCTCCGTGACACAATCACCAGGCACCCGGCGGACATCGAGTCCGTGGGACCCGCGGTCACGGAGCATGCGGCGCCCAGAATGCCGTATCTTAAAGGGGGCGTACCTGTACACCCATTTGCCCAGCAGTGCCATTGTGCCGACGTATATCGTCGTCCGCTGGTTGGCAAGGGGTTAAAGGAGCTGCAAGAATATCAGGCAAGTACTGGCTGTGTGGTACATGTGACAACAATCTCCCATATTCTTCATATGTCTGGGCTATGGGGTAGAGTGGCAAGACGGAAACCTTTTCTGATGAAGAACAACATCAAAGCCTGGCTAAATTTTGCAAAAACACATCTGAAGTCTCACAAAAGCATGTGGGAAAATGTTTTATGGTCTAATGAAACCAAGGTTGAAATTTTTGGCCATAATTCCTAGATATGTTTGGCAGAAAAACAACACTGCTCATCACCAAAAGAACACCATACTCACCGTGAAGCATGGTGGTGGCAGCATCATGCTTTGGGGCTGTTTTTTTCAGCTGGAACAGGGGCCTTAGTCAAGGTAGAGGGAATTATGAACAGTTCGAAATACCAGTCAATATTTGCACAAAACCCTCAGTCTTCTGCTAGAAAGATGAACATGAAGAGGAACTTCATCTTTCAGCATGACAACGACCCAAAGCATACTTCCAAATCACCAAAAGAATAGCTTAAACAGAAAAAGATTTAAGTTTTGGAATGGCCCAGACCTGAATCTGATTGAAAATCTGTGGGGTGATCTAAAGAGGGCTGTGCACAGGAGATGCCCTCGCAATCTGACAGATTTGGAGTGTTTCTGCAAAGAGTGGGCAAATATTGCCAAGTCAAGATGTGCCATGCTGATAGACTCATACCCAAAAAGACTGAGTGCTGTAATAAAAGCAAAAGGTGCTTCAACAAAGTATTAGTTTAACCACTTCAATACCATGCACTTAGACACCTTCCTGCCCAAGCCAATTTTGAGCTTTCAGCGCTGTCGCAATTTGAATGACAATTGCGCAGTCATACAACTCTGTACCCAAACGAATTTTTTATCATTTTGTTCCCACAAATAGAGCTCTCTTTTGGTGGTATTTGATCACCTCTGCGGTTTTTATTCCTTGCGCAACAAAAAAAAAAAGAGAAAATTTTAAAAAAAAAGGTTTTCTTTGTTTCTGTTAAAAATTTTTGTACATAAGTACGTTTTCTTCTTCAATGACGGGCACTGATGGGCACCGATGAGGTGGCACTGATGATGGGCACTGATAGGCAGCACTGATGGACACTTATAGGCAGCACTGATGGGCACTTATGGGTGGCACTGATGGGTACTTATGGGTGGCACTAATAGGTGGGCACAGATGGGCACTGATGGGTGGCACAGATGGACACTGATGGGTGGTACTGTTGACACTCATTGGTGGCACTGATGAAATTGATGGGTGGCATTGCTGGGCATCACTGAATTATAATGGTGCCAGTCAATGCCCATTTGTGGACACTGATTGGCACAGACTGGGCACATTGGACACGTGGCTGGCCATGGGGTACATACCTGGCCATCCACATGTTGCCCACTTCCCTGGTGGTCCTGGCGGCTTTCCTGGTGATCTAGTGCGGGCATCTGAGGGGGGACTGCGCTGATAAACAATCAGCGCAGACCCCCCCTGTCAGGAAAGCCGCCGATTGGCTCTCCTCTACTCGCGTCTGTCAGACGCGAGTGAGAAAAAGCCGATCAGCGGCTTTTCCTATTGACATCGTGATCAGCCGTGATTGGACACGGCTGATCACGTGGTATAGAGCCTCCGCCGGGGGCTCTTTACAAAGATCGGTGGAGCGGTGTTTCGGACTGACACACCGCTCCACCGATTGCTGCGATGCGTGCCCCCACGGGCGCGCGGCGGCTGTTATCCTGAAGGACGTCGTATGACGCCCAGTCAGGATAACTGAACCACCGCCCGGCTGTCATTCTGCCGTCATTCCCGGGCGGGAAGTGGTTAAGGGTGTGCACACTTATGCAAACATATTATTTTATTTTTTGACAAGGGTGTGTAGACTTTTTATATCCACTGTCGATATTTTACCTGCAAAAGAAATTTGTATTTATGACCATACAGCCCTGCCAAGCACCACATTTCCCTGTTGCAGTTAAGCAATAAAGATGGATCATGTACCTGCTTTAAGTCTGCCATTGGATTCTAAAGGAAATGCAGCAGATTGATTAGCCCATCCATTTACTGTCTCCTCATATACTGTCTTACCATTTTTGTCTAAATGCAAAAAAAATAAAAAAATAATTCTAGAATTAATACACATACATTTATGCAACCTATTTTGTGTTACTGGTGCAACTAAAATCAGTCACATAGCCTAGCCCTGAATCTTCACAGCGGTGTTCTTTTGACATGCTTGGATTTGCATATTTAGGGGCATTGCTGGAGTCATAAACAACCTGATTAAACTTAAAAGAATGGCTCATTGTAGCCAATTGTGATTGTTGAGAGGGTGGTATATGAGCCACTTTGAATATCCCTCCTTATAAGCTAACCGACTTCCAGCTTTTTTTAATCACACTCGTATACCCCATGAGACTATAAGCTCTTTAGCCTTTTATGTATGCCCCAATACATTCTAAGCTTCTCCACCTCATATCCTTGTTTTTTAGATAACAACTGATATTCGCATTAATATGCACACATTTATATTGCACTTTGAAAAACTGTGAGCAGGCTTTCAATTTATGCCTGAAACCTACCCCCATGTGCTCCACACACGTACTATTAGAGCATAAACTGCATGCTGACAAAAACAACTGTAAAAGACACTGAATGCATCAAAATGTGTTGGAATCACTGTAAGATTACACATTACAAATGATGTCACATTAAAGCCCATGATGATGGAACAAGTTGGAGGTATAAAACCATACATTACATGGCATTTTAATTTTATTACAGTACCTGTGATTCAACAGCTTCAGATGACTGACTGACAGAAACTCACAACACACCAATGCATGCACATGGTGCTATTTTATGGTGATATTCCTAACGAATGGCACCACATTAAGGCATATGTCATGCATTAATACATTTTAAATTGTTTGCAACACAACAGTTTGAATGGGCTCTACCTGTCCTGGTGACAAGTTTCATCAAATAGGGAGGAAAAATCTGCAATAAGGTCACAAACAGTAGGGGTTTAAGCCTTCCCCTACTGTACTTAAAAAATAAAATATGTATTTTTTGTCTGTGTTGTAGTTTAAGTGTTACTAAACCCACAATAGTAAAATAAGTCTGTATATGCAGTAAAGCATGCTTGTTATACCCACTGTGGAACCTAAGGGGCTAATCCTGCGCATTGTGTAAAAAAGGTGTTTGATCCTGTCTTCTCCAATCCTCCCCTTCTTCCACAGTCGCCCCAAATCTATCTCCTGCACATTTTTTTTCTTCTTGGGAGGGTGCATGTGATCAGCACAGGGCAAATCAACACTGTTCAGACAGAGGGTCAGGGGTCCTGCAGCCTCATAGGATAATCGGAGGAGAATAAAAACTACTCCTACAAGCTTTAACCAGTGCTGGGCCGGATACTAATAGAAGTCACAAGACTGCTATATACTGCTGATGAGAAAAGGTATTTAGCAGTTTATACTTAGTAAAATAATTGCATTTCCACATTCTGTGTACCGTGGAAGACCAGAAATAGTGAATGCAGAGTCTTGGGTTTAGTAAAACTTTAAAAATTGTATTCTGGAATCTTAGATGGACTCAAGTCTCCTTTTACACATTCAAGGATAAACCAGGCACCATAATCTGATGCCTGGATTCAACAGAACAGTACTCCCTAAATTTATACATGCGAATGGCATTCTGACACAGAATACGCAGACGGTAATGGATTTATTCCACAAATATTATTCTTCGCTGTATGGTAAACCGGAGAATGCATGAGCTGGAGCCATAGACAATTTTCTTTCTCTCCCTTCTCTCTTAAGGCCCGTACACACGATCGGACTTTTTAACAACAAACATGCAAATTAGCTGTTTTGGAGCAACATCCGACCGTGTGTACGCTTCATCGGACAAACTTTTTCTGTTTCCACCGGACTTTTGTTGGCTGTGCGAACGGACAAACTTTCTGGCAACAAAAGTCTGATGGAGCAAAGTCCGATCGTGTGTACACAAAAGCATCGGACTTTTGTACAAACTACAGTACGCAGCCGCGAGAATGTTTCCAGCGCGAACCCATCGTGCTGGTTCTTGGCGACAGTGTACTGTACATCTCGCGCTGGCTGCAATAGGAAAAACACATTTTCCTATTGCGGCGAGGGGGAATTCCCTTCTGGGGGCTTACCAGGCCCTTACGTCTGGTATGGATTTCAAGGGGAAACCCCTATGCTGAAAAAACTGCGTGGGGGTCCCCCCCAAAATCATTTTTAGGTCTCTCCAGAGATGCTCAATTGGGTTTAGGTCAGGGCTCTGGCTGGGCCATTCAAGAACAGTCACGGAGTTGTTGCGAAGCCACTCCTTAATTATTTAAGCTGTGTGCTTGGGGTCATTGTCTTGTTGGACGGTAAACCGTCGGCCCAGTCTGAGGTCCTGAGCACTCTGCAGAAGGTTTTCGTCCAGGATATCCCTGTACTTGGCCACATTCATCTTTCCCTCGATTGCAACCAGTTGTCCTGTCCATGCAGCTGAAAAAGACCCCCACAGCATGATGCTTCCACCACCATGCTTCACTGTTGGGACTGTATTGGACAGGTGATGAGCAGTGCCTGGTTTTCTCCACACATACCGCTTAGAATTAAGGCCAAAAAGTTCTATCTTGGTCGCATCAGACCAGAGAATCTTATTTCTCACCATCTCGGAATCCCTCAGGTGTTTTTTTTAGCAAACTCCATGTGGGCTTTCATGTGTCTTGCACTGAGGAGAGGCTTCCGTCAGGCCACTCTGCCATAAAGCCCCGACTGGTGGAGGGCTGCAGTGATGGTTGACTTTCTACAACTTTCTCCCATCTCCCGACTGCATCTCTGGAGCTCAGCCACAGTGATCTTTGGGTTCTTCTTTGCCTCTCTCACGGGCTCTTCTCCCCCGATAGCTTAGTTTGGCTGGATGGCCAGCTCTAGGAAGAGTTCTGGTCATCCCAAATGTCTTCCATTTAAGAATTATGGAGGCCACTGTGCTCTTAGGAACCTTAAGTGCAGCAGAAATTTTTTTGTAACCTTGGCCGGATCTGTGCCTTGCCACAATTCTGTCTCTGAGCTCTGAGTGTCACAGCAAAGGGTCTGAATACTTAGGACCATATGATATTTCGTTTTTTCTTTTTTAATAAATCTGCAAAAATGTCAACAATTCTGTGTTTTTCTGTCAATATGGGGTGCTGTGTGTACATTAATGAGGAAAAAAATTTACGTAAATGATTTTAGCAAATGGATGCAATATAACAAAGAGTGAAAAATTTAAGGGGGTCTGAATACTTTCCGTCCCCCCTGTATATAAATTTATCTAGAATAAGGGTGGTTGCCGGGTGGCCCCTTCTACCCTATACAGGTCCAAATGGTGACGGGGGCTAGGAGTCCCACATTTCTTGCAATATTATAGACAACTGGTCCAATTCTATCAAATTTTTGCTGAAGGATACAGACCCGATTGGGTCCAACTAGAGGCGCAAGCCAGTCAGACCATTCCACTGGATCTTCTAATGTGGCTACCTGCAAAGGAGTGTTGGTCGGTGTTGAGCCCGTCTTTATCCCACTCTTTGCATCTGTGGGACATAGCGTTCAGGATACACCCTTTAAAATCCCCCCATTTACCAGCAGCCCCACTTTTCAATAACCCTCACTTTCTACCAGGCCAACAGATCACCCAATTTACATGGTGGATCAACAAGGGTCTTTACAGAATTGCTCACTTTATAGATAACGGGGGGATAAGACGACCCAACTATTTTAAGGAAACCTTACAAATGCCCCCCACAGAGACTTATCGCCTGTACCAATTATATTTCATGAAAACCTTGTTGAAAAATCAGGTGGATAAAACCACTATGACCCTTTTTTAAAACCACTGTATACGAGGTCCTGAATCACAGGGAGGGATAACAGAGTTATATACCCTATTCAATAATCAGAGTAACAAACCTTCCTACTAAATGACTTGGGAATCAGACCTGGGGGAAATAGTGGAAGAGGAGGTGTGGACAAAATGGTCGACCATGGTGCACAAAGGCAAACTCAACACCTCATGGATAGAGGCAAACTAGGAGGTGCTAGCGCGTTGGTACCTTGTTCCTACAAGGCTAGCTAGACTATACCCTGGCACTTCACCCCTTTGTTTCAGGGGGTGCAGACAGGAAGGAGATATGTATCATGTCCGGTGGTCTTGCCCGAAGGTCTGATGTTTTTGGATCAGAATATTCAACCTGATCTACTGAGTGACAGGACAAAATCTACCTAGAGAGGCCAAAACAGGGTTGTTTAATGACTTATTAGAGGCGATCCCCAGACATCTATGATCTCTCATATTTTTTGTTCTCCTAGCAGCTAAAATAACCATAGCCTGTGCATGGAAATCGCCTGTAATCAACGTTACCTTGGTGAAACACAAGGTGTCCTGGATTTTATGATCAACGAAAAACTAGCAGAAAAACTGGCCAGTATAAGACAAGATAGCCAAGCTAGGCGAGCTAAGTTTGAGAGGGTCTGGAAACTTTGGATTGCTTATCTCCAAGCTCCCTGAAAGCTGGGTTATTTGTGACAGAAGGCCGGGACCCAGGGGACCCATTCCTCTCTGTTCTACTCTATTTAATCTCTCCCTTTTTTATGTTTGTTTTTGGTTTTTCTCCTCCATCAGTTTTTAGACGATGGTTCAGCTACACCATAATGATGGAGGGAGGGGAAGTGGGACTTTTTGGTTTTGAGGGATGCTATCGGGAGACTAGGAAGCACCTCTGGCCATAATATAACCTTTCTTAATGGGTTTTGTTATTATGTATGTGAGAGAGCCACCGAGCACGATGTATATTGCATCCCTGTTTCAACAATCTTCTGATGAATAACTGGGCATAATGTTCTGTATGCTGTTTTGAAAAAGTAATAAAAACTATTGGAACAAAAAAAATTGTATCCTGTAAGGGAATAAATCTTTTTAACAGAGCCCCAGATAGCAATAAAACCCCAACATGGTTTCATTCCTTCTCCAATCTCTCCATAACTGAAAAAAAATGAACACCCCATATGATATAAATTAGTGCTTTTCCTAAACTCTCGCCCTGCCCACACTATGGTAAAGGAGGAGATATAAACTCAGGTTGGAGCTCCTCTGCCTCTATATTCAGTATTATCAGGCTTAGTTGCGCTGTAGAAATAAAAACAAGATGGGATGGGTGCTCATCTGTTGGATGTCTGCCCTGGGCCAACCAGTGTTTTTAAATGGTCCTGTAGGTATCCATAATCAGATGATACAATTGTGCATATTTAGCTGGGAATAAGTTGAAACAATATGTAATTTAGTCCTACATGAAGACCAATATCACTATTCGCTTTTGGACTCATTGATAAGCAATAGCTTGCCAACTAAGGAGCGTATATTAAAAGTCTCTGTAGTAATATATTGCGGTTACAAAGTGAAACAAAAACTTCTGTCAACTATTAGCAGTAAAAGAAATGTATGTTCATGTAGCAGAGTGTTCTCCTGTCACCATCTGAAGTGGAAGAAAATAGTATAAAAATAATTAGACCGTGCTGTGTAATGAACAATTCTGTCTTTTCGGACTAGAGGTGCATTGGTGGCTCTTCCATAAATATTTAATATTACAATGCATTTCTGTGTCGGAAAAAATAAGTGCTTCCATTTTTCCTTTCACCAACCCGCTCCATTCTCTTAACTGCCTGGCATTTGCTTTTAGCGTTCGAGCATCTAGAACCACTCAGTGCCCCAGCTACTTAATTTCATCTTTAAAAATGTGACCAACATGTGTTTTTTTTTTTGTTTATTTTTTTCTTTTATTGCTTTTTATAGCTAACGGTATGTAGAGTTTTAACCTATGTGTTTTACCTGTAGCATTTATTGCGGCACTTTATATCGATAAGGACTTGGAATACGTTCACACTTTTATGAATGTGTGCTTCTTCCCGCGACTAAAGGTAAATGACACTTAATATAGTGATAATTTTCTGTAGTCTCTGTTTATCTAAATGTGTCCGAAAACTTAAGCCAAAATATCATGTTATCAGTGTCTGAAAGAACCATGTCTGTATTGCCTATAGCAATAGCTAATTTCATTATTCTGTTATGTTTCTAGTACAAGTTCATTAATTAATACAAAAACCCAATTGGTTGATTTGATCGACATAGACAGTTCCTCTTTCAGACCTCCTGATAAAGGAGTCATAAATACAGTTTCTTCCACACCCAAAAGAGTTAAATGTCAGTGCATACAGGAAATCTATTGACCCAAAACTGCATTTCCATTTAAAGCCTGTAGATGTATTTTGCGAAGATGGATTGGCAAGGAAAAGATAACATTCTTCAGATACCCTGGGGGTGTCAATAAGTAACTGGGAAATCACTTTTCAATAAAGATAGCCTGCTCGAGGGGCATCTCTGAGTGAGTTTAGGTACTTGTGTAGTCCACACATAGAATAGTCAGTCATCAGAAGCGCAGAAGAGTTTGACAAAGTAGATTAATCAAAACTTGTTTGGAAGGGAGTTCTCCTATCCAGACTCTGATTGATGCTATCTAGGGTTTTGCAGGGCTGAATAACAAAAGATTATTGTTCCGATACATTTGACCAAGTGATTCTTACTGCCTCCTGCATTGTTTTTGTAAGCGTCTATCAAACACTATTTAGAGGCGAATGATTTTTCTGTTCTGTCTGGTGTACAGGAGTTTATTCTAAATCAAGACTGGAATGATCCTAAATCTCAACTTCAGCAATGCTGCTTGACTCTGAGAACAGAAGGAAAGGAGCCAGATATTCCTCTGTACAAGTAAGAAATGTTTTGTAATTGCTTCCAAGGGTGCACGTACAAATGATAACATTAAATTATGTTTACTCACTGGACAGTGCACAATGTTCTTATAATAAGTCTGATTAATATTCTCAGGACACTAGATCTGTACAAAACTTTGTCTTTAAGTTTTATGGATAATTTTTCCTTTTCTTTCTATACCATATTGTAATGACCTGCACAACATTCACAAATGGACATTCTCAAGCTAGATATTAGCAAATCAGGATGCTTCTCGGCAAAATATGCACTTTTTTTTTTTTGTGCTTGCATTTCCTGCGCCTGCAGTCTTGGGCCCGCTGAGATAGACTTGCACAGGTCTGAAACAGATTTACCGATTAAGTTGAGAATGAATTTCATTCAAAACAGTTAACAGGTGGTCAGGTCTTATTCTGTCACAGTGCTACTTTAGAACAACAGAGATAGGAATTTATGAATGAATGCAACATTATTATAAAGCTGTTTCATTCTAGCTCTCCTCTCCTGTTTAGCATTGCCTTGATTTTTTCCTAACTTCTTGTTTGTGCATCCCCAGTATGAGCATGGGCCAAGGTTCTACGTGAGGAGCTAATGTCCACAGGGGGTGTTGGCAGTGGGCACAGGAAATACGTCATCCCTTTATAACACCCCACTTTGTGCTTACAAGCTGAACATGTGCATCATGTCAGCACATCCATTTGTACTTCGCAGCAGAAGCATGCATTTTGGTTGAAAATTCTGCCACAGCATGCAGGTCATGGAAAAGCAATATATATACACTGGGGACGGAAAGTATTCAGAATCCCTTAAATGTTTCACTCTTTGTTATATTGCAGCCATTTGCTAAAATCATTTAAGTTCATTTTTTTTCTCATTAATGTACACACAGCACCCCATATTGACAGAAAAACACAGAAATGTTGACATTTTTGCAGATTTGTTAAAAAAGAAAAACTGAAATATTGCATGGTCCTAAGTATTCAGAACCTTTGCACAGTATTTAGTAGAAGCACCCTTTTGATCTAATACAGCCAGGAGTCTTTTTGGGAAAGATGCAACAAGTTTTTCACACCTGGATTTGGGGATCCTCTGCCATTCCTACTTGCAGATCCTCTCCAGTTCTGTCAGGTTGGATGGTAAACGTTGGTGAACAGCCATTTTTATGTCTCTCCAGAGATGCTCAATTGGGTTTAGGTCAGGGCTCTGGCTGGGCCATTCAAGAACAGTCACGGAGTTGTGAAGCCACTCCCTTGTTATTTTAGCTGTGTGCTTAGGGTCATTGTCTTGTTGGAAGGTAAGCCTTCGGCCCAGTCTGAGGTTCTGAGCACTCTGGAGAAGGTTTTTGTCCAGGATATCCCTGTTCTTGGCCGCATTCATCTTTCCCCTCATTGTCGTCCTGTCTCTAGCTGAAAAACGCCCCCACAGCATGATGCTGCCACCAACATGCTTCACTGTTGGGACTGTATTGGACAGGTGATGAGCAGTGCATGGTTTTCTCCACACATACCGCTTAGAATTAAGGCCAAAAAAATCTGTCTTGGTCTCATTAGGCCAGAGAATCCTATTTCTCACCATCTTGGAGTCCTTCTGGTGCTTTTTAGCAAACTCCATGCCTGCTTTCATGTGTCTTGCACTGAGGGGAGGCTTCCGTCGGGCCACTCAGCCATAAAGCCCCGACTGGTGGTTGACTTTCTACAACTTTCTCCCAAATCCCGACTGCATCTCTGGAGCTCAGCCACAGTGATCTTTGGGTTCTTCTTTACCTCTCTCACCAAGGCTCTTCTCCCCCGATAGCTCAGTTTGGTCAGACGGCCAGCTCTCGGAAGGGTTCTGGTCATACCAAACGTCTTCCATTTAAGGATTATGGAGGCCACTGTGCTCTTAGGAACCTTAAGTGCAGCAGAAATTTTTTTGTAACCTTGGCCAGATCTGTGCCTTGCCACAATTCTGTCTCTGAGCTCTTCAGGCAGTTCCTTTTGACCTGATGATTCTCATTTGCTCTGACATGCACTGTGAGCTGTAAGATCTTATATAGACAGGTGTGTGGCTTTCCTAATCAAGTCCAATCAGTATAATCAAACACAGCTGGACTCAAATGAAGGTGTAGAACCACCTCAAGGATGATCAGAAGAAATGGACAGCACCTGGAGTTAAATATATGAGTGTCACAGCAAAGGGTCTGAATACTTAGGACCATGTGATATTTCAGTTTTTCATTTTTAATAAATCTGCAAAAATATCAACAATTCTGTGTTTTTCTGTCAATATGGGGTGCTGTGTGTACAATAATGAGGAAAAAAATGAACTTAAATGATTTTAGCAAATGGCTGCAATATAACAAAGAGTGAAAAATGTAAGGGGGTCTGAATACTTTCCGACCCCACTGTGTTTGTGTGTATATATATATATTATGTATAATATAGTGCCATTTCTCCCTGTCTTTTTCCAACTGGAGGGGCAGGAGACACAAACTTCTCACTTTGGCTTTCTTAGCCTTTAGTTGCAGCACCCCATGGGGGTCCGCAGAACTTTTTTTAGGGGGGGACTCATTTTGTGTCACCCATGCTCTGCCCCTTTTTTGACAATTTCATGAAGAGGCGGGGCTTTATCATTATCACATAAATCGTTATAACACCCCCCCCCCCTTCCACTGCCACATTTGGCACTTTTTGGGGGTTTTGCTGTGGCGATCTGAGCCACATACAAAATCATGCAAAATATGCTGCGACCACAGCAAGTGAAGGTATAAATAAACATACAACTAGACAAACGATCAATTACAAAAAAAACTACACCTGCATGGTGCAGCATTGGCTTAAGCCAGTGGAGATCTTAAATTCTATATGGGCACAATAGCATATTTATGGGCACAACAGCAGCTATAGCTTTATGGGCACAATAACATCTTTATGCTATGTTGCTGTGCTTAATCACTTGCCCACAGGGCACTATCACCCCCGTCCTGCCCATCCAATTTTCATCTTTCAGCGCTGTTGCACTTTGAATGACAATTGCGCAGTCATGCAACACTGTACCCAAGTAACGTTTTTTTCACACAGATAAAGCTTTCTTTTGGTGGTGTTTAATCACCACTGGGTTTTTTATTTTTTGCTAAAAAAAAAAAAAAGCAAGTGTTCTCTTATGTTTCACTTTACTTTCCTGCACTTTCCTCCCTAGTGTGTGGACACCTTGCTGATTCCGGGGGGGGGGGGGCACTTGACCCCCCTTGCCCCCTCCTGCAGACGCCCATGCAACACCCTGCTGCACAGCCCACTCCTGGCCTATGAATTGGGGTTCTCCTGACACCCTGATAAGAGCCAACCTGACATCTGGAATGAGACCTCCTGGCTGCTAGCTGGGGCACCCCTGACCCCTGGGTGAGACCGCAGTCTCTAACTGGCATCCCTTTGTACTCAGGGGCAAGGGAAGCCGTCCCCTCCAGTAGAAGACAGTGAATATTGCAAGCGGCTATACCAGCTCCTAGCGATAATCGCATGTAAGATCTTGCAGGCTGGTTGTACCCAAAGTGATCAGATTCAAACCATCTGTAGCTGGCCTAAAGCTGGCTACACATTATACAATTTTGTTGCTGAGTTTCCTTTAAATTTGCCATCAACTGTGTGGTGCAAGGGCCTGCCTGATTTCATACAATTTGAAAGTGTTTAGGTTTGACCTCATATTATATGGTTTTGGTAAATCTAAAGAAAAATTGTACAAGAAAATTGGATAACGTGTAGCCAGCTTTAAACTACTTTGAGATGTTTGGAGGAAAGCAAAAAAATGTCTTTTGTTGTTAATGTATCCATTTTTAATGTAATTTAATCTTGTATCTAACAAGATAGTCTGATTGTTATGGTAGCTTTTGAGTGAGATTGACTTGCAAGTGAACAAAGAAAGCTAAGCAGATAATCATGTTTTGATCTGTATAAATTACATTTCAGCAAGTACATATCCTTGTTAACATAGGTTTGCAAATGTGATGAAGATACTATAGTAGATAAAGTATATCTTAATATACCGGTAACAGAAGTTTCTCTTTAGCATTGCATGTGTGCATATATAATATGAAAACAATCCTGTAGATCATTTTTAACACTAACTGTAACACACTAAGAAAGAAATACTTATTACAGTCATCAAACTCCTCTTTCTTCCTATGTGTTCTATAAAACAAAACCAGCACATTTGTGTTAGAAGACTAGTAAAATAGACAACATCAACATCTCTGTGTGTGCCACTTGCCTCTAATTGTGTGATGTCCCTTTGTCTAAACAAAGGAACTCCTGCAGTGAGCAATGCAGCGGCATCACTTGTGTGCTGTGATCCAGCATGTAGAAATCATAATCAATATGGCTTCAGCCTTCATCATCATTTAGAAGCCATGGTTAGCAAGAAACACTCATAAACTGGCTGATTCCTGGTCGATGCAGGAAAGTGCTGAAACCCGAGGAAGCCAATCCAAAACACTCCCCTATTAGTCTGATCACAATAATAATTTCTGATTGGTTTGGAAAATAATGTGGGTTATTTCAAACATTATATTTAAATTGTTTTCTACATTACCTCTAGATTTATCCAGCTCCCTTTTGGAGCTCCTGATAGCAAATATATAGATATATATAGATATATAGATATATATATATATATATATATATATATATATAGAGAGAGAGAGAGAGAGAGAGAGAGAGAGAGAGAGAGATAGATAGATAGATATCTCTATCTATAGATATCTATATACACCCATTTCATTAGGATTCAGTTCACCTCTTTCCCTTTTACACACATTTAGGCCGGGTTCACACTTGCTGTGGTCACAGCTCACAGCAGGGGGTCAAATGTGTTCCTGTACACCAATTCAGCTGTAAATTGGGTCCGAATTTCTGCCTGAGGTCGCCCCTTAACCGCTTCAGCCCCGGAAGATTCTACCCCCTTCCTGACCAGAGCACTTTTTGCGATTCGGCATTGCGACGCTTTACCGGACAATTGCGCAGTCCTGCGACATTGCACCCAAACAAAATTTATGTCCTTTTTTTCCCACAAATAGAGCTTTCTTTTAGTGGTATTTGATCACCTCTGCGTTTTTTTTTTTGTTTTGTTTTTTGGGCTATAAACAAAAAAAGCGACAATTTTGAAAAAAAACGCACTATTTTCTACTTTTTGCTATAATAAATATCCCCCAAAAATATATAAAAAAAAAAAAAAATTTTCCTCACTTTAGGCCGATACGTATTCTTCTACATGTTTTTGGTAAAAAAAAAAAAAAAAAAAATCACAATAAGCATATATTGATTGGTTTGCGCAAAAGTTATAGCGTCAACAAAATAGGGGATAGATTTATAGCATTTTTATTTTTTTTATTTTTTTTTACTAGTAATGGCGGTGACCTAAGGGCCTGGTATGCCCCTGGAGGGGAACCCATGCCGGTTTTTTATTTAAAATTTGGCGTGGAGTTCCCCCTCAAGATTCATACCAAACACCTGTCAGTATTGCACACATTTTTCCTTTCCCGATGAGCAAGCCAGCTCGGCGCTGGCTCCCACGACGAGGCTCGTAGGTGTCAAATCTCGCCGATAACAGCGGCGAGATTGACACAATATCGCGGTAACCTACTGTATCATGTAAAACTGCATGCAGGGCATTGGACAAAGCAATAGGGACAAAGGGGATGTGAAATGATTTCATACAGTATGTAATCTGTAAGATTACAGTGTACTGTATGTGTTATGAATGTTCAATTTTTTTAATTTGCCGCCGCGCTCTGTCCCCGTTCCTTGTGGCGCTCGCAGGGAACGGAGCCCGGCAAACAGGACATCGGGGCGGAGGACTGAGCCCGCAGACACAGCGGCGGGACATCGCAGGATCCTGAGGAGGTAAGTACACTGCACCAGGATCCTGCATTGCAATCCCGAGTGTGGCTCGGGGGTTACCGCTAATGGTACTGAAATTTAACCCCGAGCCACACTCGGGAAAACCGCCAGGGAGTTTAAAGTGGTTGTAAACCCACTTAGAGGAAAAAAAAAATTAACACCTGCAAGACAAATGCATAATGAGCTAGTATGCATAGCATACTAGCTCATTATGTAAAACTCACCTGAGATCGAAGCCTTCGCTGTGGTGCTCGTACACAGCACCAGCCAGCGACATCTCTCCCGGGGGTTACTTCCGGGTATCGCGGCTCCGGTGCTGTGATTGGCCAGAGCGGCGATGACGTCACTCCCGCGCATGCGCACGGTAACGGCACACTCACTGAAGCAACGCCCATTGCTTCAGTTTGTCAGTGTGCATGTGCCGATGACGTCAGCACATGCAAATACATGTTTATCCCTTAAACCATGCAGGTTTAAGAGATATCCTAGGTAGCTACAGGTAAGCCTTATTATAGGCTTACCTGTAGCACAAAGTGGTCTGTAAGGGTTTACAACCACTTTAAGAGAGAAATATGTTGACCACCATTGCTGACCTGTTTCTTTCAATACTACATTTATTCTGGGTCAGTGATTTAATGTTTTAAAGCAGAGGATCAGAATGAAAGACCGAAAACTAGCATTTTCAGTAGGACAGATCAGCAATAAAAGCTTCCTTGATTCTTTTATGACAGGTTCCTTCCAAACTTTTTTCAGTAGTTTCTCAGAGTCTAATAATCTGTCACTGTGCTGGACATAAGTGAGTTTTTTAACTATGAAATATCTCATGCTACCAGCAGAGAAGGTCATTAAAGTCGGCCATAGGTGGATCAAATCTCGACCGGCTGAGCAGGGACCAACCGAGATTTGATCCATCTATGGGCAGGCTGGTTGTACTGCAGTCAATCCATTGATTGACTGCAGTACAACCAGCCTGTCTGACTTTTTTCATGCAATCACTGCTTGCAGCTATAGTCGCCAGCAGTGATCATTGTGTATCTGCCAGCAGGAAAAGCAGAAAACAATAGCGCTACAGAAGGGATTCCCCCATCAACACTGACTGTGTTGATCGGGGAATCAAGCAATTTTCTCTGCATTATCTATGGGCTGCTTTAAAAAGAAAACATATCCATAAATAAGATGATTTCAAGGATAAGAATAACAAAAGAAAAGCAAAGGTCTCTAGTGTGTCATTCTTCCTATGTAGAATTATTACTTGATTTACTGGAAAATATGCTGTGTTAGAAATGAAAATATATCAGATAAATATTTCCATGAGGCACCAGGCCATCAGCACTTCAGATCTCTATAGTAACCAACATCGAGTATTCTTGTACATCTTGTCCTTCAGGTTATGATTTTGTAGAGAAGACAGTCCCACTTCCTAAATTCTACAAAATCTGAGAACATAGGGATGGCACATCTTAAAGCGGCCCAGAGTACAGATGAACAGTCCCACAGGTGTTCCCACAGCAAAAATTCAGTAGATTGTGCAGAGCTATCTCTTATTGTGAGATCCCTAGCACTTGCTGGTCACAGTGGGGTTGATTTACTAAAACTGGGGAGTGCAAAAATCTTGTGCAACTCTGTATAGAAATGAATCAGCTTCCAGGTTTTTTGGTCAAAGCTTAATTGAACAAGCTGAAGTTAGATGCTAATTGGCTAGCTAGGCTAGTTGGAAGCTGCAACAGATTTTGCGCTCTCCAGTTTTAGTAAATCAACCCCACAGTGCCTAGTTTTCCTGTCTTAAAAGATAGATCATGCAAATTGATGCTAGCAGGCTAATCTGTCAAGCCCAACTGCCTATGCTGGCCACACAACTAACAAAATGTAAAAATTGTATTGCTCAGTATTGTTTTTTTTTTTTTTTTAAAGAATGGTGAAAAATCCTTAAATCTGTTCTTTTCAATAATCATTTTAAGGAAAAGATTAGAACAGTGAATGAAATAGATGATCATTTGACAATTTGTTGCTACTGTTGCATGAGCTTCACAGGAAACAATCTTTCATAAAACTCTTCTGATTTCCTCCAGTCCAATTTTCTCCTAATGTCTGTGGTACTGAACGTATGCACGATGCAGAGGGTTGTTGTCAGTTATTTTGAATAGCATTTCAGAAATGATGTTATCAGACCCTGTGACTCTATTGTTAGGTTGCATCTCCGTACAGTCCCTCTTCTGATCTCTGCTTCATTTTTACTGGTGAGGAAATTACCTAAAATGAAAGGCTGCCTAAAACGAAATACATGAATTATGAAGCTGACAAACAACTACTTTGAGCAGTATTTTGCATGCAGAGACTAAAAGAGGTAACTGTACAGTTGTTGGTACCTGATAACATACATTTCCTCTGCTTTCCTTTTTTGTTAATATTCTAACTCTTTTCTGTTACAATGTGCATACATTTCAGTGTATTATCAAGACAAAAAAATGGACTCTAGGGGGTAAAGGTATGCAGAGTATTATAAAAAGTGTTTTTTGTTTGTTTTGCGTCATTGTTTTTTTTTTCGTTTAAAGGTTTGCATCGGCATGACAGAGGAAAGACTCAAACGTAAACATTTGGACAACTGTGAATTTGTTGTGCCATTGCAAACATTACTGTTGCTTTATGCCCACACGTCATATAAAAAAAAAAGACAAAAGAGAAGAGCCACTCTTGATATACACCAGAGAACACAATGGGTACAAACTGTCGGATCAGATAGGTGTGATAGAGAGGCAATGGGCATTCTGTATGGTACAACATTGTACTTATCCTTAAGATCTGTACACAAGGGCCAAATGTCGGGAGGCATCGGCCGGTTAAAGAAAAAATAGCCGACATTAGGCCTGTTTGTGTGCCATCCCTGTACAACAGAAGCCAGCTTCTGTCAAACAAGCATGCTGGAAAACCAACAGCTGACTGCCTCCCGATCAGCACTCTCAGCCAGTAGCAGAGAGCGCTGATCTGGCAGGGGGGCCGTCCTCCTGTCAGAACAAAACAACTCCGCAGGGGAGATCGCTATACTCACTGTGCATTGTTGGTACAGCGGCTCCTGCCCAGAGCTGACAGTTTTTTTAGTGTGTACCAGGCTTTGCACAGGTTCAACTTGCCTTGCCATGCTTTATAAACAAAATGCTGTCAGTCTTATAATAGACCCCAAAAGAGGTTAAAATATGTGCTACATCCCAATAACAATATAAACCTGAGAAATGTTGTGAAGATGGGACTTTTGAGGCACAACATTTTACATAAAATGCTAATTTTTATTATTACACATGCAGCATATACTATATTACCAAAAGTATTGGGATACCTGCCTTTACATGAACTTTAATGGCACCACAGTCTTGGTCCATAGGGTCCAATATTAAGTTAGCTCACCATTTGCAGCTATAACAACTTTAACTCTTCTGGTAAGGCTGTCCACAAGGTTTAGGAGTGCGTCTATGGAAATGTTTGACAACTTGTTTCCTGGACATAGTCTACTGATTCTGGAGCCGTCAGTATCTTTGTGTACAGAGAGTAATCTAAAAGATAAAACATAATACATTTATTCATTGTGTCATCCTATTGTATACCCATAAGTGGCAGTCCCAGAAAGAGTGTCTAAGTGATGGGAGAAATGTCAGGACCAGGGTCCCTGTGGGATCTCCTAACATGCTTTCCCACTCTACACCACCCTCTCCTGTGCGAATAAAGCTAAATGAGACCATTCTACCTTTTCTTTAAAACGCAGTGGTTTCCTTCCACTGGGCAGCGATCACCAGCATTTTATCTATCATCTTTCAAATGGAGACACTATACATGTTCTAAAGAAAAGAAAACAACAAATGCAGTAGTACATCATACTATATTCCCATTTTTATGTCAACATGATACTAATATAAAAAAGCCTGGTTTGTTCCATTACCTTAATGTAACATCTCAGGGCCATGGCTGTGTACTAGCCTATCTCGTATTTACCCATAGTTTCATCAGTGCTTAACAAGCACGAAAATTTAGACAGAACTCCCATAATCTGTTGGTGATGGTAGGTATAGGTGGTTACACATTTTAAAGTTTCTGTGAATTCATCGTTTGTCTTTTTTCGCCCGAACAACAGCTCGGACTGCAGGCATTTCCAAAGCTTTCTGATAATCTTTTTGGTAGACAGCTTTTACTATAGCCCCTCATCAGCAAATGAGGGGATGCTTTGTACTGATGTTTTAGGGTGTGCACTATGGGGCCTCAAGATGGTATTCCCTGCTGTTTCTTTCCTAAGCAGAAAGGTAAAGATTTTACCATCCTCTATTGTGATGTTTAAACTTAGGAACGTGATGCTATTGGCCACAGAATGAATAAACGAAAGGTTATTATCCAGTTCCTCCAGGAACTGGTGTAGCCCATGGTCAAGACCAGTCCAAACCATGAGGATATCATCGATGTACCTGTGCCACCCCCCCCCCCCCCAGTAAAGGTCACCATACAATGGGACACAAGAAAAACCCATTGCAACACCTTGAACCTGGTTCTGTATTGTACAACAGTGTACTTGCACAGGTACAGTAACCTCCCATGCTTTATAAATAAAATGTTGTCAGTTCTACAATAGACCCTATAGAGTGGTTTCAGTTGATATAATTCTTTAGTCAGTCAACTCTGACAACACTGGTATGTTCCACTTTTTCAAAATGTTTTGTGAGTCTGGTTTAGAAGAGAGAAACCTAAAGGGGGGTTCCCCAGAGAGAGTGGTTGGGGCGGGGTCCTGCCGCAACAAGAGAAGCACAAGTAAAGATTTACACATACTAAAAGTATTCTTCAAAGAAGCAAAATAAATCCCAGTAAAACTATCTGGTCTTATGTTCCTTTGACTCGTCTTGAAGGGCCAAGGTCAAATGTTAGTGGGGTCTGCTGTTCCCACATGTTGAGGATGCAGGCTCTCGCCGCGTTTAGTAAATGTTTGATTAAGGATGTATGGTGTTGTTTTTTGGATAGGAGTGTTAAAGTTAAGACAACTGCTGCTGGTTCATAAAACAAGGAAATGTCAGTGAATTTGTGAATAATTTGGTGGGCTTGCTGCCAGAAAGGTAGTATGCCAGGGCATTCCCAGAAGATATGCAGAACTGTGCCCTTGTTGGTCTTGCTTCGCCAACACTGGTCACTCTGCTTCGGAAACAGTTTGGCTAGGACAGTAGGAGTCCACTACCAACGAGTCAGGATCTTGTATATGGTTTCTTGATATTTACTGCAAAGCAAAGATTTATGTGCAAAAAACAGTATACGCTCTTTTTGGCTATCGGTGAAGGTGATATTTAGATCTCTTTCCCATTCGGCCAAAAATGGGGAGGGTGGGGTTGGACTGTGGAAAGTTTGGTTTTCTTATGAGGTTAAGGAGCAATGCTGTACAGATTAACCTAATGCTATCAATGCACTTGATTTTCTTAAAACCCAGTCAATCTTTCATTATAAGTTAGATAAACGCATCACAGCTGGATCAAAGCAAAAGGCATACAAAGTCTTAGTTTGCATTCTTTAAAAATAAGCCACAGGTCCAACATGCCTCCTGCTGAGTCAGATCCAGAGCTCTCGAATCAGTGGGAAACCAGAACTTTTTGCTGATTGTAGGGCTATATATATACTGGTTCAGCAGGAGCTGTGTTTGACCTCTGCAGTGAGACTACTGCTTCCTCACAGTGAACAAGAGCCCTGCTTCGTAGCTGCTGGTAAGGAAAAAGGGTTTTATATCTGGGCTGTGGCTGCTTTAAAAAGAAGACAAACTGTAAGACATTAAATGCCTTTTGATTTGCTGCACTTAGAATGAATTTAGCTGATTTAAATTGAGGATTCAGTTAGATATTACCTCGTAAGAAAAATGCCCCTGGGCATAAAAAAGAAACTTGTTTCTGTGAACCGACTTTACTTCAGTCTCCGGGAAAGTTTTTGAATTCCAAGGGGAGCACAAAACAATTGTAAGTAAAGTGCAGCTCCTCACAGAAACCTTGCGTTTGTTTGGCTGCTATAGATCCTGCAAAGAAAAAGTTAGAATCTATATAAAAATCTAATTTTGGAATAGAAGTTATGTTTCCTTAATTGCATTAGCAGTTCTGCAGTTGTCTGAAGCTGCTCTTTACAATATATAAATAAGTATGAGTAATAACACTTTTGCGTTGTTTGAAAACGCCATGGTATAAGATTGAATTATTCTTTGAGTGTAAACTGTTCCTTACTATCAATGTTGCCAGAAGGAGAGGATGACTGCAGTGCCCTTCAATGTGACTACTATCAGAAAGTCAGCTGTGTGAGGGGATATATCTATTTTTCCAGTTGTAACTTTATCTCACATATATTTTGTTCTTATAAATTCCAGAAACTTTCACATATAAATTTCTAGATGTTATGGAGGGATCAGGAGACAAAGTTCAAATATTCAGCATCTGAAACTAATGTTTAAGCTCCAACTTTTTCATGTACAGATAGTGCACGATAGTAATAAATTGAAAACTATTTTATCGTGTTTCAGGACTCTACAGACTGTAGGCCCTTCCCATGCAAGAACCTATACTGTTGCCGTGTACTTTAAAGGAGAGCGAATTGGTTGCGGTAAAGGACCAAGGTAATTTAAAAGCTTTCTCTTTATGTTTGATTAATAGATAACGCTGGAATGGTTTCTAATCGAGTGGCTCCAGCAATACGCATCACACACATTAATAAGTTATTTTCCCTCACTGGCCATGTCCTGCCATGACTTCAAAGTAAAAACCAATATTGAGTTATTATGCTTGGTTAGTTATGACGAACACAATACCATACCCTTCTGCTTGTAGTGTCAGCTGTAATTAACAAAATCATACACGTATTGTCAGTTCATTACATACCTATGAACAAAGCCATATACATTACTCAAGCAACATGACATCTTTGAAGGAAAAGTTGACAGAAAATCCATGTTGCATCCCCTTTCCTTGTGCTCTTTGACAGCTCTTATTCTCATCCATCTGTGACTGAATTCTGTTAGAGATTTGTTTAAACCATCCAGAAGAAATGTTATTAGTAAGGGCTGTGCACATATTGTTTAATTTTTATTTTCATTATTGCTTTTTTTTAGATCAGATTAAATTGTTCCTATCATGCAGATACTGAAAAAAAACTTTTCTACAACATGATTAAGGTTGACCATACACTAGGGAATTTAAGCCTTTGACAAAGAACAGTTAGATTCATGAACAAACTCAAAACGCACATCCACTCTTCAGTGCTTGTCAGGACATCTTCCATTACACCCTGTGTGGCAGTAACTGGATATGCTGATATATTTCTATTCTTTTTTGCCTTATTAGAAGAGATGGAAGATTTATTGTGTAACTCTTTCCAACCCATCAACTCCAGTTTCTTGCCTTTGCCCATTTTCACTTAGTTCGCATAATAGCATTAACCACATTTCTCTTGTCATTACCTCTACCATTGTAACACCTTTAACAGACAGTGTGTATAGGTTTTTTTCAATATATGCAGTCCATTAAAACATTTGCCCATTTTCACTTAGTTCGCATAATAGCATTAACCACATTTCTCTTGTCATTATCTCTACCATTGCAACACCTTTAACAGGCAGTGTTTATAGGTTTTTTCAATATATGCAGTCCATTAAAACATGGCCATAATATGCTGTTTTGTGTAAGTGAGGAGTACTACAGCTTTTTACCCTAGAACAGGGGTCTTCAAACTATGGCCCTCCAGTTGTTCAGGAACTACAATTTCCATCATACCTAGTCATGTCTGTGAATGTCAGAGTTTTACAATGCCTCATGGGATGTGTAGTTCTGCAACAGCTGGAGGGCCGTAGTTTGAAGAATCCTGCCCTAAAAAATTAAATGTTAAATGTGCTGCAGCCTGTACAGCTTTAACATATATTTTTATTATGCTATTTTTTCCATTTTTATTTTTTCTTATTCTGATGTTATATGGCCTCTGCAGGGAATACACGTTTAATCTGTTAATCAGGTAAATTGTTAATTTGCAGCAAACATGGCAACTGTGCTATCGTAAGAAAGTTTCTTGTCACTATGACAGTGAGGAAAGATTTCCCCATAATAGAAGCAAATAGTGGTAAAAGCCATACAAATGTTCTCAACATAAATCTGCAGTCTGTTTCTGGAGAATTCCCCAAATAGAATGGATGTGTTCTTGAACATCCTTCCTTTGCCTACTGTGAAAAATGTTTTAATATTTACATGTAGATACTCCAGGCTTTCTGTATATGAAAGGCAGCAAGGAACTTGTGGGGGGTTAGGATACCGTCCATGTTTTGCAGACAAAAAAGCAAAAGGAGGTCCCAGATTACTGACAAAATAATAGTGTGGAGAGTCTGATACACTACAGCAATGCTGGAGCATCATTTCACGGTTCACAGCTATATTGGAATATACCTTTGATATTAAAAAAAAAAAAAAAAATATTTAGACTTCCAACACACAACAAAAAATCTAAAATGTAAATGCTCATAAAGATGGGGGGAGTTGAACAGCTTTTACTCTGTTCTGGCACTTCGGGGAAAAACTGATGTAAACTTCATCTGTTTTTTCATTGAAAAAACGTGACTGAACTTATGAACCAAACAGTCCACATGTGTGAAAGGGGCCTTAGATAGTTGTCACCAGAAGATTTGTTTACATTATAAGATTTCTCCTATTCCTGTTTCAACGACAACTCAAAATGTTAATGAGGAAGGAAAAGGAGTCCCAGGACACATCACACAAAACCCTCATGTAAAGAGTGAAAGCAGCCTCAGCCTAGACTCCATCCAGGCCACACACGGACATGTCATTTCAAAATGTCAAATTTTCCTTCTTGTTAGTATATGCAAATTCTAGCACAATTGTATAATGTAAAAGCTAAATTCTTTAAAGTCTTTACCCCACTTTACATAACAAACAACAAAATCACATATAAACTTGTTAAATACACGGAGACTTGCACTTGTGTTACTGCATGCACATTGCTGCAAAAGGGCCTTTGATGTTGGATTGGAGTAATTCAGGCATTCAATTTTTGTACTTTATATTTGAGAAATCATGAAATCAGTAAAATTTGAGGTGTGAAAAAGTTTAGTAGCATGTAAAGGGGGAAAATAGAGAGAATGAAGAAGGCACAACAAAGGTGCGACAGGTGGAAAACATGAAAAAGGTGAACTGCAGTATTAATCAAATGTTGAACAGTAAATGGAAAATTTTACTTAGCACAGGTGTGCTGTTAACGAAGATGTTTCATTAGGATACCCCATCTTGTTGCTGTACTGGGACCACTAATGCTATTCAGAAAACAAAACAGTGTCTTAGATGGTTGGGTATATCTGAGAAAAGCAAAAAATAGTTAACTGGGAAAGAACTTTTAGGATTGCCAATAAGTTTGAAACATAGCTATCTTTTTAATGTCGGAAGGTTTTCCATTGTATCTTTAAAAGACCCTCAAGGAGTAATGCGTATCCCTTTCCCATTTTCTCTTCTTATTGCAGCTTAAAAGGATTTAAGAGCTCACTTAAAACTGATGGAGGTAATTAGGTTAATTGGAGTTTTTTTTTTTTCTTCCAGCATTCAGCAGGCTGAGATGCAAGCTGCTATGGACGCCTTAGAGAAATGTAAGATTATTTTTGTCTTTTGTGTGTTTCCTCTACTGCAGTTAAAGCCTTGCAGTGCTCATTTGTAATGTGCTTGAAGCAGTTTCATCTCCAACAATATATTGACTTTGGCAGGATCTTTGTTTAGCATGACAAAATAAGAAGTGCTTCTACAAGTATGCTTTTAAAATCTTCATCACTGATAGCCACACAGTGCAGTCAAATTAGATTTTCTATAACAATTCCTATTATATATTTAAAGACACATCTGTTTTTCAAAGGGTCTGTCTGAATAACAGTTTGAGCTCTGGTATAGCTGTTGTTTGGCATGTCAGATAAACCACACTGACTTACAGCAGGCACAATGTAGGTGATGTCATTGTTTTTCTTTCCCCAGATAACTTCCCCCAGATGGCTCATCAGAAACGTTTTATCGAACGGAAGTACAGGCAGGAATTGAAAGAAATGAGGTTGGAGAAGGAGCAACAAGAGAACGCGGAAGACGTGAGAAAATAAAGCCTGCCATTCTTACAGGGTCCATTCAAACTCACTGGGGGCAGCTGCCATACAACATCATTCTGTCTGTAAATGTTTACAGATAACTCATGCTGTGTCCAGTTACACAAGAGAGATTTATGAGATTTTTCTAGTTTTGCTCTTCATTTAGCATTTTTATAAGTGTCAATATTTTAGTATTTAATATCTTATTTGCTTTTTTATTTAGTGTATCTTAATTTTGCAATTTTTAATAAACAAAATCAAGAATAAAGTGTTTTTTTTCATGGCTTTCAAACATAAAAGGATGATCCATGTAGTTATCTTGTTACCATATTTAATTAGCAATTCCAGGTAATAAGGGAAATCAGGAAATACCATCTAGAAAACACTGCAACTGTGCTAATGTCAGAATATGTGAAAAAAAAAACCAGACAGTTTTGAAAAAAGCCCTTCATTATATCCAAATAAGCGTGCCATGGAGTAAACAGGATACAAATATCTAAGGAAAAAAATCTTTCTATTCCCCAAAGATCACTCCCTGGAGTAACATTCTACTATATTATTTCTGAGCGTAACATGTTGAGCGTAACATGTTGTGCTTTTAAAAACACATTTAACAGTTTTTGAAATGCACAACAAACAAGTTTTCTAGTGCCAGTTTCTGTCAAAAACTATATCACATTTTCACAGCCCTTTTTGTAAGGTTCCCTATGTGTTTGATGAGATTAGCCCTCTATTCCTTCAGTGGCGGAGCGTGCTCTTGCATCTCTGGTGGTAAACCTAAAGTGAGTAACTTTCCACTCAATTTTTCATATTGTTTATGCATTTATATATGAGTGATCATATTTTTCCATTATTGTCTCAAGCTGCTGTCTTGAATTTATTTGCATATCGAGGATGACCCTGCATACAAACCATCGTGCCTCAGTTTTTTGCTAGTGTCCTCAGGATAGTTTTCTTTACCTCTGCTGTTCTCTGTTTGGAAGATTGTTCTACTATCAACAACTGCTGATATATTCATGCCTAACATGTGAAATCTCCCCACTGGCACAGTTTTTTCCCAGTTTATACTGGTGTTCTCTCTGCGCCAGCCTTGAAATTCTGCAAGTGATTTCAATCATCTATAGCTACTGGTTGATTCAGGGTAGATATAGAAATGCTGGAAAACTCTCCACTTTGCCAAGCAGTGCAGATTCCGAAGTTAATTGTCGTTGCTTCTGTTTTCTTTGTTGTGACAGTCCTGCAATTGGCAGTGGCTATAGTATGTGTTCCAGTTCACACAAGACTCTGCTAATCAAGTCAGGTCAGCATGTGTGGGGCTTCCTTATGGAGCTATCAGTCTGGAGCTGAGCCAGTTTTCCCCTAACCACAACTCACTGTTGTACAACAACAGCCTTGCGCTGGGTTGAGGTCTCCTCTGTTGAAGTACTGAAGATATATTTGTGTTATGTGCTACAGTGTTGTCAACTGCCCGCTTTGTGTGTGGAAATGAAATTATCCTTTTATTCTGGGCTTGCTTTTACGTTATGTACTTTGCAAGATTTTTTGTTATTGGGCTTACCTCACAAATATCGCCATTTCATTTTTCCCCACCCCCTCCCTTCTCCCTAGCTGCACTTGAGGACCAGCTCTACAGTTCTAAGAAGCATGCAGGGATGGATGCACACACATACAGATTCAGTTCTTCAACTCTGTATGTCACTGGGGTCAGAGTTATGGCTTCTGCACCTGTTACTCCTAATTACCTCTAGTAGCATTGCCTTTAAGTACAACTGAAGTGAAAAGGAGAAAGTGTGACGCCTGGGAGAGCCCTGGACAGGGAAAAGGACAGAATTCAGTTCCCTATGGGACAAAGTAAAATTAGACATTTGTCCCTTTTAAATGATTACTATGAAAAAAATGATACTTCTTCTCTCAGCTGTTATGGTCTGTCCATGAATCTCATGTTAGTATACATGTATAGACATCCTAGTTATGGTGCTGGGCCTTAGAATTCTTGTATAAGATGAGTTTCTTCGACATTATCTTCAACATCTCTTTGAACAGATTATAGATGCTATTTATGTAGTATGCTGCTAACAGCAAGAGATTCTTCTAGTTTGTTTCTCTGTCTACCCGAAAGGGTAGAAACCATGGTTTCTAGGATATTTTTTTACCTGTTCACAATGTTCATACCCAAAGGGGAAATCCACCCATCTTGGATTTCCGAACTCTGACTGTTCTCATTTTAGTGCAAATATTAGAGGGAATCCACCAGGCCTGTCTTTGCCTCCATTGCACAAGGGAGCCTTTCTGGCTTCTGTGCACATTAAAACTCATACCGACTTGTCCCAATTTTTCCAGTCCATCAGTGATTTTTCACTTTGTTGTGATGTACCTACATTACCAGTTGTGGTCCTGTCCTTCAGCCTCTCGGTGGCACTTTGGTTATCCACCAAAGTGCTGGCCCCAGTGTTATCCCCTACTGTGCTCTTTTGACATTCCTATTGTGGGATGTTTACAACAATTCAACTGAGTGCTGAACCTTCATAAATCTTTGTTGGAATCAACTCATTAATTGAAGTACCTGAGTTTAGTCGTGGACCATGGCTCAAGCTATATTGCTTCTTCCACACATACTTGGCGCATATTCAGTGCATACTTTCCAGTCACTTAGCGATGCTGGGAAAGGGAGCATGCACTATGCATGTGCCACTTTTGGAAAAGATAAGCATGTTTTAATGAGGCTGAGAAAAGGCATCCAAGCTATGCTGTTTCCCAGATATAATTAGGGACAATTGAAGGTAAGCAATATGGGAGTATATCAGGCAGTCTTCAGGGGTGCCAACAGAGGCTTACAGGTGTGCCAATCTCATTATAATGAATTTTGCAAAAAGGCACAGGGCTTTGTAATATACAGTACTGGCCCCTTGTCTGCATTAGCTGTTTTACACATAATGTGAATTAAGCCTTAAAGCGGTAGTAAACCTGCTGTTTTTTTTTTTCCCTACACCTGTAAGGGAAAAGGCATAATGAGCTAGTATGCACCGCATACTAGCTCATTATGAGATACTTACCTTAGAATGAGGCGCCGGCATCTTACCCTGTCCACGCCGAGGGAGCTGACATTTCCCCTCGGCGTGTCTTCCGGGTATCGCGGCTCCGGTGCTGTGAGTGGCCGGAGCCGCGATGTGGTCACTCCTGCGCATGCGCGCGGGAGACTTCTGTCCGGCAAGCTCCGGAGTTTGCCGGGCTGTCAGCCGAGAATCCCCTGTGCGCATGCGCCGCTGCAGTCAGCGGCTCATTGCGAGGGGAATATCTCCTAAACCATACAGGTTTAGGAGATATTTTTTTTTACCTACAGGTAAGCCTTATTATAGGCTTACCTGTAGGTAAAAGTTTTAAAAAAAGGTATACAACCGCTTTAAGTAAACCAGATTGCCCACATTAATAAAATAGTTTTGAATTATTAAAGTCCTCACATTTATGTTCTCTGACCTTTGCTGACTACATTTTTTCTGTAAGCGCACCAAATCATTAGGTCATTGCAATATGAAAGTTAAGAGTGTCATGTTGGCAGGTTTTTTGGTATAACATCACTCATGTTTTGTATAAGCCATTGCAGTCAGAATCCATTTAGCCCATCATACTGTATGTTTAGTGGGATGGTCTACTTCTTTAAGTGAGCACCAGGTGCCCACCCTGTCTGTGTTTGATAATAACTTTCCTAAATTACACACAAGTAGAGAAATGGCCGCCAAATCACCAGATTACTGACAAAAGGCAGTGGGGTGGACTGATGACCTGATATCTTGATATGCATACATGTCCCCGTGAGTAACTCAGAAGATCAGCAATCATTGTCATTGCTTTGTATAGAGCCATATATAATTCAATATTTCTTTATCATACATCAAGGGACATAGAGTTAGGCTATTATTCATTACTTACTGGGTTATGCTCCATCTCTAGGTAAATGGACGCTGGTAGACCAATGGTCTTCGACAGGAAGTCCGCCCCTATATAACCCCTTCCATACAGGAAGCACTTCAGTTTTTTACCAGTGTCTGCAAGGTGGATGGGCATGTTTAACCTCCCTAGAGCTCCAGGTCTTTAGTCCCAAAACGGTTCTTAAATGAATTGGCTTGACCGATCGCATCCATTTGAAGAAAAGCTTATATGCTTAAATAAATGGTACCCGAGCCTTGCAAAGAAGACGCAAGGATCAGGCAAGGTTTTGCCTGTAACACGACCTGACTTTGTGCGCACACGGAGCCGTGCATGTGCTGTAGCTCTATCTTGGCGTGCAAAGATTTGTGCCATGTGTGAATACAGCCTTGCGCGTTCACCGGGATCATGCATGTGCATGCGCAGAATGTCCCGGCGCACAGCCAGCTTATTTAGGCTGTGTGGCAGACAAATGTGGCGCTCCCAGGGGACAGCTGCGGAACACAGAGCAGGCTCTGAACCAGTCATGTTCGGCAGTTCATTTCTTTACCCGGGTCATGTGAGTCACCAGGTGTTGGTTGGCAGGCTAAGGTACTTAGCAGGATTGTTGCATAGGGGCTTGATGTGACCTATTAAAGGATGTCCCTTCTGGGGTGTGTAAATACTAAACCCAGGTACTCCATTTTTCTGGCTTGCAATGTCTTCAAAAAGGAGGAGCGCTACTAACCAGCCATGCCAGCCGTAGATGCAGCAGTCTCTTCCTTAAACAAGAACTTAACTTGTCCGGTGGATAACGCACAGGGCTTGAAAGACCCTGTTGACAAGAAACTAGAGTCACTATTAAGGGCTTCCTTTTCTTTGGCCAGTTCAGCTATTCAGCCAGCTGTCACAGCAATTTGAGTCTGCCAGTACTTAAAGGATCAGGTCAGATGGCTTGACAGGCCTAACCAGGAGGAGGATTCTGCTGAAAGCAGGGCAGATATACCTTGAGCAGTGTTATGCTGTAGATGCCTTAAAGGATTCTATACAGAAAGTCTCTCGTATGCCTCTTCTGTCTGTACACATGCGCAGGCGTCTGTAGCTTAAGAAATGGCCAGCTGGACTTCCTTGTAAGAAGTTATTGGCAGGGGTTCCCCTTCCATTTGGAAAGTTTGTTTGGTGATGACTTGGACAAATATATCCAAAAGATTTCCAGAGAGAATAGCTCTCTACTTCCTGTGAAGAAATGGACCAGGCGTCCCATGTTTGAAACCTCAGGGACCACTTCCTCAGGTGCCTCAGTGCCAAGGCAGTTCTGTCGCCAACCGGGAGCCGCAGGGCCAGAATAAACCCTGGGTCCAAAGCTCTTCCAAACCTGGCACCAAGCCCTCCTTTTGAGGGGACACCCCCACTCTATCGGGCGGGGGAAAGGCTGCTGCACTTTGCCGACATTTGGAGAACAGTGTGGTTCAGGATGAGTGGGTCACCTTGACAGTATCCTGCGGTTATAAGCTGGAATTACGGTGGGTTCCCCCTCCTTCGGATCCTCCATAAGTAAACTTTTTGTCTCAGGAACTAGATTGTTTAGTGCATCAGGGAGTGATTATACAGGTTCCTGTATCTGAAAGGGGCGCAGGGTTTTATTTGAAACTATTCATGGTTCAAAAGCAAATGGGGACACAAGGCCAATTTTGGATCAAAGATCCCTGAACCAGTATCTTTTAATTCAGTCCTTTCGGATGGAGTCAGTCCGCATGGTAGTAGCCTCACTCCAGATGGGACACTTGCTAGCCTCCATCAATATCAGGGACGCGTATTTACACGTACCTATCTTTCATCCTCATCAGAGCTTCCTGCAATTTGTAGTAGAGGAACGTCACTTCTAGTTTGTCGCTCTGCCCTTTGGGCTTACCACAGCACCCCAAGTGTTTACAAAAGTCCTAGCACCAGGGCTGGGTCTTATAAGGGCCCAGGGAATGGTGCTCGGATACTTGGACGTCCTGCTTAGAGATAACTCACTACAGGTCCTAGAAGAGAGCGTAGCCTGCATGGTGTGGTATTTGGAAAACCTGGGCTTGGTCATAAATACCAGAGAGTCAGCCTTGAGACCAGCTCAGAGTCTGAAGTATTTAGGTCTGATCCTAGATACAGTGCAGGCAAGGGTATTTTTGCCACCAGGTGCGTCAGGTAAGGGGCACCAGGCAACCCTCCATTCGACTCTGAGTCTTCTGGGAAGGATGGTGTCCGAGTAAGTTCTCTACACCCAGTTGCATTCCAGGCCTATACAACAAGGCATCTTGTTGACTTGGAACAGGAGTGATTAAGCCCTAGATTACCCCATGTCCTTATCTCCTCAGGCACGCTTAAGCCTAAGCTGGTGGTTGCAGGATCAGAACCTGTGAAAGGAAAGATCCTTTCTCCTCGTGTTTTGAAGAGTACTGACCGCAGACGCCAGTCTCTCGTGCTGGGGACTGACCCTAGAGGGACTCACAGCTCAGGAGAGATGGTCAAAGCTGGAGCAGAGCCTGCCCATCAACATCCTGGAGTTGCAGGCAGTACGTCTGGCCCTACAGTCCTGCATGGTGGAGCTTCAGGACTGCCCTATCAGAGTTTAGTCTGATAATGCCACTGAGGTGGCCTATATAAACCACCAGGGCGGTACCAGGAGTGGTTCAGCTCAGGAAGAGGTGAACCACATATTAGCCTGGGCAGAGGGACATGTGTCGGTTCTATTCAGCAGATTATCTCAGCCTTCAGGAGATCTGCCTGGGGGATTGGTCCCTACACCCGAAGCTGTTCTGGGAAATTTGCCAGCGTTGGGCATGGCCAGGTGTTGATCTATTGGCATCCAGGTTCAATAACAAGCTATATCAGTTTCTCGAACAAAGGACCCCCTGGCAATCGGAGTAGATGCTCTGGTAGTTGAGCCAGTACTCCCTGGTTTAAGCTTTCCCCCTGATCCTTCTCCTTCCACGTTTTTTGCGCAGGATTCAGTGAGAGGAGGTTCCAGTCATCCTGGTGGCACCAGCCTTGCCCAGAAGGCCCTCGTACCCGGAGATTGTGAGACTGGCAATAGGCGGGCTGTGGGCACTTCCACGCCACCCAGATCTACTGGCTTAAGGTCCTATATTCCACCCTAATTTACAGTGTCTAAATTTGACGGCATGGTTGACTGAACGAATGATTTGTATAGCGCTGCAAATGCGAACTGAATCGCCTCAAGGCGATAGATCCGTCCTATGTTGTCCAGCTTTGTTATTGCAGCCAGGGTGCTGAAGGATCATGGCATCTCAGGACCAGTGGTGTCTACCCTAGTTAATGCTGGGAAAGTGGTCACTAGGAAGATATATCATAAGGTCTGAAAGACTTGTATTTCTTGGTGTGAAGTCAGAAAATGGCATCCTCGTAAATACGTGATTGGGAGAATTCTCTCTTTTCTACAGTTAGCTGTGAAAATCAGATTGGCTTTGAGTACAATCAGAGGTCAGATTTTGGCCCTGTTTGTATTCTTCCAAAGGCCTTTACTCTTCCATTCACTTGTCCGAACCTTTATGCAGGGGCGACTCATTTGCTTCCCCCTTTAGGTTACCTGTGTGACCTTGGGACATACATTTGGTGCTGTCGATGTTACAGAAACAACCATTCGTGCCCATCAAGGAAATTCCATTAGTCTTGCTGTCACGCAAGCTAGCCTTCCTGATGGCCATCACCTCGGCTAGAAGGGTATCAGAATTGGCGGCCTTTTCATGTAGGGAACCATACCTAATCCTTCACCACGACAAGGTGGTGTTGAGTCCTATCCCATCCTTCTTGCCAAAAGTGGTCTCGGCCTTTCATTTAAATCAGGACATTGTTTTGCCTTCTTTTTTCTCTCAGCCTCGTTCAGGCGGAAGAGAGACGACTTCATTCCTTGGATGTAGTACGGGCAGTCAGAGTTTATCTGTTTAGATCTGTGGAGATCCGAGGATCAGACTCCTTTTTTGTTTTACGAGAAGGACCCAAGTAGGGGCAGGCAGCTTCCAAAGCTTCCATTGCCAATTGGGTCCGCCAATTGGTCATTCAGGCCTATGGTCTGAAATGTAAGGCTCCTCCCTTAAGGGTGAGAGCTCATTCTACCAGGGGTGTAGGAACCTCCTGGGCTTTTCGCCATCAGGTATCTGTGGCTCAGATTTGGTGTACTACAGGCTGCTGTATAAAGTCTGGTGGCTATTTTTGATTTGATTTTTGGCAGGTTGTCTCCCTCCCCTCAAGGCTATTTCTCTGGAACGTTCCAGTAAGTAATGAATAATAGCCTAACTTTGTGTCCCGTGATGTATGATAAAGAAAATAGGATTTTTTCGTCACACTTACCTGTAAAATCCTTTTCTTTGAATACATCATGGGACACAGAGGTCCCTCCCCTCTTTTGGGAATTCAGTGCTTGCTACAAAACTGAAGTACTTCCTGTATGGGAGGGGTTATATAGGGGCGGACTTCCTGTCTAAGACCTTTTGGTCTACCAGTGTCCATTCACCTTGAGATGGCGCATAACCCAGTAAGTAATGAATAATAGCCTAACTCTGTGTCCCGTGATGTATTTAAAGAAAAGGATCTTACAGGTAAATATGATGAAAAAATCCTATTTTTCATCTACCCCTAAACCTTTAAGTCTCTTGAGAAGTAACCCAGACTTCCCTCTAGGTAATTCAGAGACCTTCCATTAACAATGTTAAACATTTGCTGACACACAAGACCACATTTGTGTCTGCTAATGGGATTCAGTTCTAGCAAACAAATACTTTCTGAACTTTGAGAACCCGTGGATGGTGAAGGAACTAACTTGTAGGGTATACCAGTAGCATAAAATAATCAAGGTAAACAGAGAGAGAACACATCCTAAATACAAGTAAACTAAAAGCTGGTTAACATTGGATCTCCAGACAAAATGGAAGAACCAAATATCAAGGAATAGTGTTTAACTAGGGCTCTGCAGTGTAAGGCAATCAAATCTAAATCTTAGATCTAAATGTTAAGACTAATGGAGGAAGACTGAAAAACAGGGAAACTGTCAAGGCAAGCGGACAGCTTAGTAATACCACAGAGGGGGAAAATGGGCATTTAGGAACCTATCAACTAGATAACAAGAACAAAGTCATTTGGTTGCTCAGGGTGGCCAGTTAGAGACAGATGTGCTGAGACTGAAGGTTGTCAGGATCAGAGTATTTGCAAGCATGGGCTAGAGGCCATGCAAAGCAATTCAAACAGCTACTCATTCACACCAATCCAAGCTACTATGAACTAACCACGATTGCCTCAGACACTAGAATGAGAGACAGGTGAACAGGGCAGGTCTGGTGGAATGCATTTCCCCTCTGGGCTAGTTTAAATATTCTATTTTGAGATGAGGACCCTAAATGGAGTTAATTCATTCAGACCCCAATCAGAGCGAGACCTGCAGATAGTAGCTATCTGTTCCCTGGTCAAATCTGTATTCACAGATTATCTTCCAGTACTGACTTACTTTGCGGCTATGAGATTTTATGCAGAGAACAGCAAAGGAAATTAGTGTTAAATGAATGCATAACTGAAATGTTTTGTGCTCATATGTTAGAGGCAGCCCAGTTGTAAGAATTATTTGTGATGATGTCAGTATTTGTTTTTGATTTATATATATTTAGGTGATCTCATATTATTTTTACAGAGAGGAGTTATCCTTTTTAGCTCATAAATTAGTTCTTCATTTACAGTTCATCCCTTACAGGCCCACTTTATATGAGATGCATTAAAGAATAAGTTCACCTTTTATAACCTGTTACATGCTATACCAGTATTCAGGGTGTACCATGTAACATATTACTGCTGCAGCTGCCCCATTCCCCGCCCGCCCCCCCCCAAGTCCCCGCTGTGGCAGCAGGCTGGGGATCTTCTCCCCGTGCCTGCTGTTACAATTTTCAAAAAGGCAGCTTTTACTCAGAGAGTTCTGTGAATAGGAGAACTACAACTACAGACAGCTTCTAAGGCTGTTGGCTTGTAGTTCTCAATGAACTACCAGAGTGCTATTGAGCGCTCTAGGTACTTCATAGATGCTTCCTGTCAATGTGTAACTGCCTGCTCGTACGAAGTATTGAGCAGATGGCTTACACTAACAGTCTGCAAAAAAAATTCGCATTTTTTTACCTGCAAAAAGATGTGCATTTATTTTATTTTTTTTTAGAAAAGGTGAACTTATCTTTTAACCACTTAAGCCCCGGACCATTTTGCTGTCCAAAGACCAGAGCACTTTTTGCGATTCAGCACTGCGTCGCTTTAACTGACAATTGCGCGGTCGTGCGACATGGCTCCCAAACAAAATTGATGTCCTTTTTTTCCCACAAATAGAGGTTTCTTTTGGTGGTATTTGATCACCTCTGTGGTTTTTATTTTTTGCGCTATAAACAAAAAAAAGAGCGACAATTTTGAAAAAAGCGCATTATTTTTTACATTTTGCTATAATAAATATCCCCAAAAATATATTTAAAAAAATATTTTTTTCCTCAGTTTAGGCCGATACGTATTCTTCTACATATTTTTGGAAAAAAAAAGGCAATAAGTGTTTATTGATTGGTTTGCGCAAAATAGGGGATAGTTTTATGGCATTTTTATTAATAATTTTTTTTTTTACTAGTAATGGCGGCGATCAGGGATTTTTATCGTGACTGCGACGCGGCGGACACATCGGACATTTTTTACACATTTTTGGGACCATTGTCATTTATACAGCAAATGCACTGATTCCTGTGTAAATGACACTGGCAGTGAAGGGGTTAACCACTAGGTAAGGGTTAAGTATGTCCTGGGGAGTGATTCTAACTGTATGGGGGCGTGGCTATGTGTGACACGTCACTGATCTCTGCTCCCGATCACAGGGAGCAGAGATCAGTGACACTGTCACTAGGCAGAACGGGGAGATGCTTGTTTACATTATCATCTCCCTGTTCTTCCTCTCTGTGAGGCAATCGCGGGTATCCCAGCGGCGATCGAGGCCGCGGGACCCGCGACTCGACTCACGGAGGTCCCGGCCGGCGCGTAAATTTAAAGATACGTACAGGTACGCCCATTTGCCCAGCCGTGCCATTCTGCCGACGTACATCGGTGTGCGCCTGTTGGGAACCGGTTAAATAAACCAGAATAATACTCACCTTTCTCCATGACCCGTCACTCAGTGAAGCACCACAGAATACTTTGTGCTATGCACTTTCTTTAGTCCATGGGAAACTGTCCCTACCATGAAAAATCCAGTTGGTTGTATTTGCCTCCCAGGCCCAAGGTCCCCACTCCTCCCCAGTGTAGCAACTGTATATGATATATACATGTTTTATTTAAAATATGGACTTTTTATTAACTTCTTCTCTGGATAACCTATAAACCAATGCCTATTTGTTATCACTGGTTGGAGAGCTTCCTAACCCTCTTATTTCTTAGACACTTTTTAGAGTGTTCAGTTATTTTATGGAACTGACCTGTTTTCATCAATAAGTGGGGATGACTAGGGAAATGCTAAAACTCAAACTATTCTTTCTGTGACATATTTATTACAAGTATTTATATGGCGTTATTAATTTACTCTACACTTTACATATATACTGTATATTCACAGCAGTCCCTGCCCTCAAGGAGCTTACAATCTAAAGTCCATAGCTCACATTCATACAGGCCAATTTAGACAGGGGCCAATTAAACTACCAGCATGTCTTAGCAGTGTGGGAGGAAACCCACGCAGTCACAGGGAGAACATACATGCAAATTCAAGGCAGGTAGTGTCAAGGTTGCTAACCACTTAGCCACTGTGCTGCCCATATATACAGTGATTGCTTTGATACAAACATGTAAGTTGTGACAAGGTATTTTATTGATGAATGATAAACATTATTTGGAAGGTAAAGTTTTCAAATGTTTAGGAAAACTAAAGTTTTAATTTGAGCATGTTTTGAGGTTCATCTTGTCAAAGATGAGAAGCACATCTAAACAAGAGTCTTTCTTGCTTTAGCAACACTTTACTGAGAGGCACTATCCAAGATGGATGATAAGCAGAAAAAATGAAAAATAAACCAACCTTTTTTTCAGCATATAGTCTTGAATTAAGTCAGATTAGGAAAATTCTGGACAAGTACTTACCCATCCAATTTAATTATCGGGCTTGTGTTGATATACTTAAGGATGGTATTAATGTATCTAGGAGGGTACATTCACTAGGTATGTTTTGTCCCCTAGTTTTTTTTTTTAATCCAGCTGGTCCACTGTCCACTACTTGGTGGCATTTCAAAAATAATTATCAATATGGCTCTGCTGGCTGACCATGTTGTTTCCATATCTTGAGTGGCAATATTGTACATTTCACCATTAATTGTAGAACATTTAAGATCAATGCATTTTTTTTTTAATTGTAATGCTCAGTATATTATCTATGTTGTTTCTTGTAGGCTTCGCTGGATCCAATATGTGGGAAGACGCCTCAGGGACCTTCTCCACGACCATCTTTACAACACTGAAAAACGACATGCTATTAATGTCGCCCAGCATTTCAATGAATGCTATGCGGGCAATGTTTCTGCTTTGTTTATTCAGATTATTGAGAGGTTTTGAGTTCTGGAGAGAGGTGGGGATGTGTTTCAGCTCCTATGCAGTAGAGAGGTCTACTAGATTTTTCATCTCTGGACCCTCATACCCAATGGACTCAATTTTGAGTGGGGTGTCACTTATTTTTATGAGTGACACAGGAGACTGCACCCCTCTCCTGCATGGGTTGTGTCTTTCCTCTCCCCTCCCCTTTTTTTTCTCCCTACCTCTGTCTTGTTGGTGTTTCATGGGGATTTTATGCTGCTTTATGTATTTAAATGGATCTACGATTGGATTTTCTATATTTTTGTATGGATATTTCCTTCTTGACCCTCTGTTGTTTGTTTATTTGTTCTTCTTTCTTTATATTTTTGGGCTTGCATATTTTATAGATTGTTGGTCTGTTTTTATAAGGTTTTAATATTATGTCCAGCTGTGGAAAATACTAATTGCTGTATGCCCTGCTGTATGATCTTTGAGTGTATGATGGTATTTAAATGATAGCTCTCCTTAGCATGAAAGATTTGGTGCTGTGATGTTTTATTTGTGGATATTGTTTTAATAAAGATGTTCAGAGTAAAACAGTGTGCAGCCATCCACCTGCTTTATTGTTTAAATAAAGGACAACAGCTTAAATGTGAAAATAGCTTGGGAGCTTAACTAGCTAAAGTGCTCACAAATAGTGATAAAATTGCTTACATCCAACTACATACAGTTGTGCTTATACATTTACATACCCTGGCAGAATGTATGATTTCTTGGCCATTTTTCAGAGAATATGAATGATAACAAAAACTTTTCTTTCACTCATGGTTAGTGTTTGGCTGAAGCCATTTATTATCAATCAACTGTGTTTACTCTTTTTAAATCATAATCACAACAGAAACTACCCAAATTACTCTATCAAAAGTTTACATACCCCAGTTCTTAATACTGTGTATTGCCCCCTTTAACATCAATGATAGCTTGAAGTATTTTGTGGTATTTGTAGATGAGGCTTTTTATCTTCTCAGATGGTAAAGCTACCCATTCCTCTTGGCAAAAAGCCTCCAGTTCCTGTAAATTCTTGGGCTGTTTGCATGAACTGCACGTTTGAGATCTCCCCAGAGTGGCTCAATGATAATGAGGTCAGGAGACTGAGATGGCCACTCCCTTCACTTTATTCTGCTGTAGCCAATGACAGGTTGACTTGGTCTTGTGTTTTGGATCACTGTTATGTTGGAATGTCCAAATACGTCCCATGTGCAGCTTCCTGGCTGATGAATGCAGATGTTCCTCCAGTATTTTTGATAATATACTGCATTCATCTTGCCATCAGTTTTGACCAAATTTCCTGTGCCTTTGTAGCTCACACATCCCCAAAACATCAGCAATCCACCTCTGTGTTTCACAGTAGGAATGGTGTACCTTTCATCATAGGCCTTGTTGACTCCTCTCCAAATGGTTGATGCCAAAAAGCTCAATTTGGGGGGCGCATGCGCGACGGACGCGAGTAGCCTGAGCTCCGTCTGACCCGGACAACACAGGCCGATAATCCAGGGCCAGAGCGCTCGTTCCACAGCGGAAACATCACCCATACCTGGGTGACATACCCGTGCATGCCCGCAAGAAGATCCGGGCAAATTCGCTGCCCACAACACAACCTTACTCATTTTCTCCTGGACGCTGCAGGCAGACAGAACAGGAAGATGCCCCAAGATGGCGCCGGCACCAGCTTACATGCGGCCTCAGGGAAACAATTGCAATCCAATCCATCCAATCCCTCTCTCAGCAATGGGAACTGTGAGTACACTTCTCCCCTATCTAAAGCTGATCTAGATGCTAGTCTCACCTCCATTTTTGATAAACTAGTTGACAAGATTGAGAGTGAAGTCCATAAGTCTACCACTGCATTATCTCAAGAGATTGCCAGCATAGGTAGTCGCACTGACATTCTTGAAACCAAGCATGATGAACTCTCTCTTGCTCACAATGATTTGAGAAAGGATTATGAGACACTAGCTGACAGCTTTGCCTTCATGCAGGCGCAAGTCGAGGACTTAGATAACAGAAACAGACGCCATAACATCAGACTGCGTGGTGTCCCAGAAACAGTTACAGATCTTATGCCCACTGTTTCCAAGATTTTTCACAATCTTTTACCTGATAAACCAATATCAGCCTTTACATGTGACAGAATTCACAGAGCCTTACGCCCCAAACCTCCACCTGATAAACCACCTAGAGATATCATCATGTGCATGAAAGATTTTCTGGTGAAAGAAGACATCATGCGTGCATCAAGAAACTCCCCAAATATTGCACTAGATGGCAAAAAGCTGCAAGTCTACCCTGATATCTCACCTGCCACCTTAGACAGAAGACGTAGGATGAAGGAGGTTACCAATATTCTACAAGCAGCAAGAATTAAATACAGATGGGGATTTCCATTCAAACTCACTATCCCGTATAATGGCTCAACATACACAGTATACAGCATCATTGAAGGAAAAGAACTATTGGTGAAACTGGGTTTGCTTGATCCTGAACCCCCAAATAAATTTCCATCTACCCCAAGACCCTCTCCTATCTGGTCTACTCCATCCTCAAGACGCAATACTATGGAGCAAAGAAGATGGCGCCAAGCATTTCAAGATCAAGTAATCTAATATCTTCCAGCACCTCCTCAACCCTTATACTTAAAAAATCTGACCAAAGTTCTCCATAACCTTTACCGTACTTCTACGGAATTTAAATCGGCATCATATCAACAGTTCTCCCACACCATCGAAAGTGATTTCTGCTAGTACAGCACCTTCATTTTGTTTTCCTCACTGGTCTGAACTATCACCATGACTTTTCCTCCTCCTGACCCTCCAGAAGATGAAGACATGGGGATGAGAAGAAAGATGAAAAGAAGATGAAGAATGGAAATTTTTTTTTTTTTCTTATCACCCCCCCCCCCTCTTTCCCCTCTCTTCCAATTCCCTCCCCCCCTTCTCATTTATCCTCCTCACTTCCCATACCCTAACAATCATACTGTTGTATTAGTAGTTTGTCTCTATTAACAGTATATATACAAGTTTCAGATATACTACTTTTTGAAAACAAGGACACTTTCTCCATTTAAATGGAGACAGATGTGGTTGCTACTTCATTTAACATTTTTATCCTAACATTTGTTCATGGGCCGGGTTTAACCTTTTCTTTTCCCTGGTATATGTTGCGCTCAAGATAAAAATAATTTGTTTAAGTTGCCTGTTATGTCCGCCGTCGCTGGATTGTTCCCCCACCTGCCCATGTGGTCGACCGCGCTATCCCTTTTTTGGTGGATTTTGTGTTCGACTGCATCTGCAGGATTTGGACATATTTGTCCTTTGAAGTTATGTTTATATTATTGTGACAAGAATTTCCTTGTCCCTTGGTTTATACTATGTTTTTTTTTCACATGAAAGTTCAGCCTATATGGCCAATGCAAAAAACTTAGTGTATTTTGGAAGTTAATTTAAAACTTTTCAAATAGCCCATTTCAAACATTGTCAATATTTTCAATATTTCCACATTCTGATGGTATGGTATGATGTACTATTTATGACACCATTTCATCCCTCATGGTATATCCTCCACACTCCCTTAAAACCAGAGAGATCTTTTCCTTTGTACTCACATTCGTGCTCCTCATATACACCCCTATATATTTTATTAAGATTGAGATTTCTATTCAAACATACACCAACAAAATGTGATCAATGGTTTTGAAAATCCTTTCCCATAATACTCAGGGTTTTAATTCTCCACATAAAAGGAAAAAAGCATTTCAACATTACAAAAGATTAGGGGCTGATGTTATACTCTTGCAAGAAACACATTTTGCTGAATCCAATCACCCAAATTATTTTGACAAAACATATAATCAATTTTATTACACTACTTTTCAGAATAAAACACGTGGAGTTGCTATTTTTATTCGCAACACTATAGTCCTAGACATACAAAACTTATACAAAGATCCAGACAGTAGATACATTATCATAAAGGGACTATTAAATAACAAAGCTATTACAATAGCCTCAATCTATGCCCCCAATGAGTCACAATCCACTTTTTTTTCCAACTTTTTTGAAACACTAAACAGATATAGCTCCCCCCACATTATTCTGGGTGGTGACTTTAATCATACATCACACCCTTCTTTGGACAGAAGTAAAGTGTCCCCTTCTTCCAAAGCTTTCTCCAAATCCCTAAATAGATCCATAAACAAACTTCAACTTATTGACTCATGGAGGGCTCATAATATCGGTATCAGATCATATACACATTATTCACATCCACATGATGTATACACTAGACTTAAACGACTCAATATTAACAGATCCAACTATAACACAATCGATCATGACACATATTGATAACTATTTCACAGAAAATGTAAACGATGAAACCCCCTCTACCACGCTTTGGGTCACCCATAAAGCGGTATTACGTGGTCAATTAATTAGCCTTACTGCAAACAAAAATAAAGAGATACTTATTAACATCAAAAGTTTAACAAGAGATCTAAATATCTTATATAATAAAATTCAGCACAACCCATCACAAGATCTCACTAAACAGATTCAAGAAAAACGAAAAGCCTTAGACCTTATTTTGTCAGCTAACACAGAAAAATCTCTTAGATTCTCAAGAGCCAAATTCCTTTTACATAGTAATTCTCCATCAACTATGTTTGCTAAAAAACTAAATCAGGATCACAAACCCCCACACTCTTATAAACTTAGAGATCACTCTGGTAATATGATTACTCACCCTCATGAAGTTCTTAAAATATTCTCTACTTTTTATAAAGACTTGCTCTCCAGCCCACAACCGCCTCTGGATGGTAACTCCAAATCCTGGCTAGATGATATCCCTCTACCTCATCTTAACCCACAACAAATAGAACACCTTAATGCCCCTTGCACAGATTCTGAAATATTAAAAATAATTAAATCACTCAAGACATCTACGGCACCAGGCCCAGATGGTTTCTCCTCCTCATACTATAAAAAATTTGCCCCACTTTTAATCCCACACCTCAAAAATCACTACAATCATGTTCTTAATGGTGGTCACTTCCCTGATGAAATGCTTCTTGCCAACCTCTCACTTATCCCCAAACCATTCAAAGACCACTCTCTTCCCCAAAACTACCGCCCTATTTCGGTTCTCAATAATGATTTAAAGATATTCGGTAGACTTCTATCGGATAGACTAGCTTTAGTGATCCCAAATTTAATCCACATTGACCAAATTGGGTTTATCCCGAATCGCCAGATTGTAGATAATATCAGACTAGTAGCGAAAATAATACAAGATGCAAATCTATACTCCAAACAATTATGCCTTCTCAGTTTAGATATCCACAAGGCTTTTGACCGCGTCAGCTGGCCCTATCTTAACTACTTATTACCTAAGTATGGTATCTCAGATAAATTTCTACAAGGTTTCAATGCATTATACCATGCCCCCCACACTAGAATCAAAATTCCTGGTCATAACTCAGAATTTTTCCCACTTAGTAGAGGAACTAGACAAGGCTGCCCCCTTTCACCTCTATTATTTGCCCTTGCTATTGAACCATTAGCCCAAAAAATCTGAAACAATATTGATATAAAAGGATACACTAAGGATATTAATGAATTCAAAATTAGCTTATTTGCTGATGACGCTCTTATATTCCTCACAGAACCCCATACATCAATCCCTTCTTTCCTTAAAGAACTCAACTCCTTTCACTCCCTTTCAGGTCTTAAAATCAATACCACTAAATGCACAGCCATGCCAATCAACTATAGCCAAAATACTCAAAATCTATTGTCTAACAATTTCCCATTCATATGGAATACCAAGTCTTTTAGATATCTTGGTATTAATATAACCCCTACACATAACCTACTATATAAATCTATCTACATCCCACTATTCTCTCAAATCACTTCCCTCCTAACGGCCTGGTCCTCTTTTCACATATCCCTTCTTGGAAGGATATGTGCCGTTAAAATGACAATCCTCCCTAAACTTCTATATTACTTTCGAGCACTCCCCATTAATGTCCCAAAATCTAAATTATTATATATTCAAAGAATTATAAAAAAGTTTGTCTGGTCTGGTAAAAAACCTAGATGCAGTTACGCCCTTATGCACAGACCTCAAACATCAGGAGGCTTTGGCCTCCCTAATATCTGGCTATACTTTTTGGCAGCCAGACTAACCCAACTTTCACAATGGTTCACTCCTTCCCAGATAACCCCTTGGAAAAAATTTGAATCCACATCTATTCTCCCACTTCACATACAAGGAATACTATGGTCTAACATCACATCTTACAAAAGACTTCTTAAATACAACATTGTAGTTGCTCAATCTTTCCAACTATGGAATAAATACAAAGATACTTTCAAACTCTCTTCTAAAACTCCACCCTTAGCCTCCTTTCTGGGAGATCCCAGATTCCCCATAGCATATAACAATAGATCCTCCTTTTCCCTATGGATTAACAAAAATGTAACTACTCTCAAGTCCCTTCAATCAAAAAGGGAGTTTCCCCCTTTTTTATTCCTACAATCCACCCATGGTCTTCCAGCATCTGAACTTCATAACTACCATCTTATTAAATCCTTTTATAATACATTTTTTGCTCTCACAACATCCAGTATCAACACCACATTTGAACATATTTGTATCTCCTTATCAAATGATAGAGGTCTTATTTCAAGAATCTATCATTACCTAAATAAGTTTGAAGCACCAGACAAATCAACACAGATGCTAAAATGGGAATCAGACATGGAGACTCCATTCAGTATTGAGGAATGGTCCTCAATGTCTGAAAATCTCCGTAAATGTAATAAAGCCATCTCTTTTAGAGAAACCCCTCTTAAATTATTCGCTAGATGGTACCTAACCCCTTCCAAACTTCATACATATTACCCTTCTGTCTCCCCAAATTGTTTTAGGGGATGCCCAGAACCAGGTACCCTTTTACACACTTTCTGGGAATGTAAACATATCAAACAAATCTGACTCAAAGCTACAGGTTTTTTGGAATCCTCTTCCCAACAAAAAATTACACTCACCCCCCAAGTTTGTCTTTTATATGCAAAAATACCAAATATTCCCACTCCATGCATGAGATTATTCCACTCATTGTGCAGCTCCATCCATTGGATGATTGCATATAATTGGAAGACAAACAATTTACAATGGCAACAAGTCACCACAAGAATGGAATCAATTAAGATCTCGGAATGGATCTACCACACCCTCAATGATTCAACAAATATTCATAAAAAGAAATGGTCTTACTGGAATGTAACTTAACAAACTTTATTGCAATATTACATGTGAAAATGTACTACTGTATGACTATTACCTTTCATTTGTACCTGACTCACCATCATACCTCCTCCCCACATGTCAATGTATATTAATGTTTTATTCAAATATTCTGTAACATGAATATCCTTTATATTTTTGTAATTCAATCTTCCAAATAAAACTTTTGTAAACAAAAAGCTCAATTTTGGACTCATCACTCCAAATGACTTTATGCCAGAAGGTTTGAGGCTTGTCTCTGTGCTTTTTGGCGTATTGTAAGTGGGATATTTTGTGGCATTTGTATAGTAATGGATTTCTCCTGGCGACTCAACCATGTAACCCATCTTTCTTCGAATGCCTCCTTATTGTGCATCTTGAAACAGCCACACCACATGTTTTCAGAGAGTCCTGTATTTCACCTGAAGTTTTTATGGGTTTTTCTTTGCATCCCAAACAATTTTCCTGGTAGTTGTGGCTAAAATCTTAGTTGGTCTACCTGACTGTGGTTTGGTTTCAACAGAACCCCCCATTTTCCACTTCTTGATTAGAGTTTGAACACTGCTGATTGGCATTCTCAATTCCTTGGCTATCTTTTTATATCCCTTTCCTGTTTTATACAATTCAACTACCTTTTCCCGCAGATCCTTTGTCAGATCTTTTGCTTTCCCCATGACTCAGAATCCAGAAACATCAGTGCAGCACTGGATGAAAGATGCAAGGGTCTGTCAGGGGTCCATAAACTCATTGACCTTTTATACAAACACACTAATTACAAGCAAACAGATCATGGGTGAGGATGGTTACCTTTAATAGCCATTCAAAACCCCTTTGTGTCAACTTGTGTGCATGTTATCAGGCCAAAATCACCAGGGTATGTAAACTTTTGATCAGGGTCATTTGGGCAGTTTCTGTTGTTGGGTAGTTTCTGTGATTATGATTTAAAAAGAGTAAACACAGTTGATTGATAATAAATGGCTTCAACCAAACACTAACCTTGAGTGAAAGAAATATTTTTGTGTTATTCACATTCTCTGAAAAATGGCCAAGAAATCATAAATGATGCCAGGGTATGTAAACCTATGAGCACAACTGTAAATTAAAAAAAAATAAAGACTAAAGAGGGGTATGTCCTCTACATTACTTAAAGGGCTTATGCTACATACTCTAGCCACTATACATGTAACCTGAGCTGGCAGCTTTCATTTTTAACTAAATCAAGAGAAAATTGGAATCCAGCTATAGGTAAAGTAGAAGTATAATTTATAAAAATTCAACATTAAGAAAGGTGACACTTCAAGACCATTTTTTATGCTACTTATTTTCCAGGTAGAACATATTGTGACAAACAGCTCCTGTCAGTTGTGGATGGAGTATGCCACATCTGCCACATAGAATTTTGAGGTTAATAAGGTAAATGGGTAGCAGTGAGAGGTCTGTAGCAGGACACAAGTGGTTAAGCACTGGTCACACCTTGCTCCCCGCCTAAGATATAATTTGTCTTCCCTGGGTTAATAAGGGTGATGTTGAGAAAGGAGACAAGCAGGCTGTGAGGGAACATTTCTGCAGGACTGGAACAGACCCAGTATAGTCTATTTACTAGCCAAAAGGCTTATGCCATGTACACACGGTCGGACTTTTCGTCTACAAAAGTCCGACAGACTTTCAGCGGACTTTTGGCGGACTTGTGGCAGACTTTCTTACGAACGGACTTGCCTACATACGATCACACAAAAGTCTGACGGATTCGTACGTGATGACGTACAGCGGACTAAAATAAGGAAGATGATAGCCAGTAGCCAATAGCTGCCCTAGCGTGGGTTTTTGTCCGTCTGACTAGCACACAGACGAGCGGATTTCTGGGTCTGGCGTAGTTACGACGTAAAGATTTGAAGCATGTTTCAAATCTAAAGTCCGTCAGATTTGAGGCTGGAAAAGTCCGCTGAAAGTCCGGGGAAGCCCACACACGATCGGATTGTCAGCCAGCTTTAGTCCGTTGGCGTCCGTCGGACTTTTGTAGACGAAAAGTCCGACCGTGTGTACGCGGCATTACACCTGTTTTGCTGGACTTTTGTTTTGGACTGTGCTTCTTACCCCTGTGCGGGAATCCTTTTGTTTGCTGTACACGCTGACCAATAAACACGGGCAGGAAGCCCTTTAACCTTACATGCGACTTAGATCACCTCTCTGCGAGCGCTCCCCTTAAAGCTGAACCCCACAATATGTTGCTCTATTAGTTACTTAGGACATGATAGCAAATCATTTCATTGCAGGAAAAAAAGTACAATTTACAGAATTTGAGTTTTTATAACACTACAGTCTCAATGGCTATTCAATTTTTTTTCTAGCTTATCAGGCAGTTAAACAACCACTTAAATTTGAATATCTAGTTCTTACTTTAATTTGTAAGAATACGCTTCATGCATGTACATCTCTTTAGGATAATAAAGTCCTAACTGAATTCTTATGTTCAGATTTAAAGGCTTTTTGGACTTTATTATCTCTATCAAATATATCAAGATGGCTTTCTAAGGATTTTCCAGTCTCTGAATTATACATCTGGTATTCTTAATGAGGCTCTATTTATATATACTGTACACTATGCTTTTTATACTAAGTTTTCCATCCCTCCCAAAAATGTTACTAAAATGATTCGTTTTTGGGTACTGTAGAGTATGGCTGAAACAACTATTCACCATAATCGATTATAATTGATTAAGATAATCGATTAGTTGGTCGGCTGATTAGTTGGCCTGCCTACAGAATGCATTATTTGTTTACATATCAGAAAATACAGTGCGGCACACATACAGCTCAGTGCACCATCCATACAGGTCAGTAAGAGCCTGAGAACTTGTGTATGTGAATGTGTGAGGAGCAATGTTTCATGGGATATGTAGTTCTGGGCAGGAGAAGGAAGTAAGTGATTGTAAAGGCAGAAGTTTTCTTTACCTTGCTATAGGGGCACTCTATACTATACTTTGCAGCTTGCTATAGGAGCACTTTAAAGGCAGTAGGGCAGAAGCACTGGTGGGGAACCCCAGAAAAGCAAAGCCATTACACAGAGCAGGTAAGTATGACAAGTTTGTTGTTTGAAAAAAAAAATCCAATCCACTTTAAAAGCATTACATTTAAAGTAAAAAATGTACCAGTATTGTGCATCATATTTAAAATGAATATATCCATGCAAAAGGTCTCAGCCTTTAGTACTATTTTATTATAAAATATTTATATCCCCCCTCCACCGTTCATGTAGCTTCATGTCTGACTCCCAGTTAAAATACCCTGTATATACTAATTCTGGGTAAATGTAATATTATATATATTATATAAGTTATATGTATATAATATTATTACTTTCATTTTTTCACAGTATAAATTAACCCCTTATAGTAGTGATTATCTGCTGTTTTTGTACTGTAAAGGCCTACATTTTGTTTTTTTAACTCCTTCATGATAAATGATAACAAAAAATTATGCTGCTGCTACTAAATGCCTTACGCGCATTGATTTTTGGACGAGAATATTAGTACAAATATTGATATGAAAATTCTTTGTAGAATAAAGGAATGGACGAATGTCGTTCGAAAATTTCACTTGCTTTTAAAATTCAATTTTAAAATGAATGTAATTTATAAACCACATACACTGTCTGAAAATTAGCTCAAGAAAATTTTACTGTTCCTTCGAATTTTCTCGTCACTGTGCTCAAAAACTAATGTCGATTTGACTCCACTAATGGTTAGAAAATTAAACGATCCTTCTTAACCACTTCCCACCTGGCCTATAGCAGATTGACGGCCGGGTGCGGTGGTTCAGTTATCCTGACTGGGCGTCTTATGATGTCCAGCAGGATAACATGCCGCCGCACACGCCCATGGGGGCGTGCATCGCGGCGATCGGTGGAGCGGTGTGTCAGTCTGACACACCGCTCCACCGATCTTGGTGAAGAGCCTCCGGCTCTTACCGAGGGCAACATGTGGATGGCCAGGTATGTACCCCATGGCCATCCACATGTGCCCAATCTGTGCCAATCAGTGCCCACAAATGGGCACTGATTGGCACCATTATATTTCAGTGATGCCCAGCAATGCCACCCATTAGTGTCATCAGTGCCACCAATCAGTGTCCAACAGTGCCACCTGTCAGTGCCCACCTATCAGTGCCCATCCGTGCCACCTATCAGTGCCACCCATAAATACCCATCCACCTACGAGTGCCCATCGGTGCCATCTATGAGTGCCCATCAGTGCCGCATACCGGTGCCCATCAGTGCTGCCATACCAGTGCCCGTCAGTGCAGCCATATCAGTGCCCATAATTGAAGATGAAAACGTACTTATTTACAAAAAAAAAACTTGTTTTTTTTTCAAAATTTTCTGTCTTTTTTTAATTGTTGCGCAAGAACTAAAAACCACAGAGGTGATCAAATACCACCAAAAGAAAGTTCTATTTGCAGGAGAAAAATGATAAAAAAATTTGTTTGGGTACAGTGTTGCATGACCGCGCAATTGTCATTCAAATTGCGACAGCGCTGAAAGGTGAAAATTGGCTTGGGCAGGAAGGTGTCTAAGTGCCTGGTATTGAAGTGGTTAAATGAAAATTTTTGATGGAAACATTTATTTGTGTATGGCCAGCATAAAGTGACAGCAGGTGCAGGTAGCTTGTATCAGGCTACCTGCCTATGACAAGGGAGTCTGTGATAAATAATATTATATAAAATTTATAGTCTGAAAATCTGCAAAACAGCATCTTAGGTCTTTCTATTTCTCTTTCTGAGATTTAGTGTTTAAAAGTTAAAAACAGTTTTTCTTGCTAGAAAATTACTTAGAACCCCCAAACATTATATATTTATTTTTCTAACACCCTAGAAAAAGTGGTGGTCATTGCAATACTTTCACACCGTATTAGTCTTACAAGCGCACTTTTTTTGGAAAAAATACACTTTTTTGAATTAAAAAATAAGACACCAGTAAAATTAGCCATTTTTTTTTATATTGTGAAAGTTATAAACAATTAAATTGATACCTAACATGTCACGCTTCAAAATTGTGCCCGCTCGTGGAAGGGCAACAAACTGTTACTCTTAAAAATCTCCATAGGCGACGTTTAAAAAATTCTACAGGTTGCATGTTTTAAGTTACAGAGGAGGTCTAGAATTATTGCTCTTGCTCTAACAATCGCAGCGATACCTCACATGTGTAGTTTGAACACCGTTTACATATGCGGGCGCTACTCACGTATGCGTTCACTTCCGCGTGCGAACTTGGCGGGACGGGCGCGTTTAAATTTTTTTCTTTTTTTTTATTATTTTACCTTTTATTTTTTTATTTTTACACTGTTCTTTAAAAAAAAAATGGTGTCATTTTGTAAATGTAAACATCCCTTGTAATAGAAAAAAAGCATGCCAGGACCTCTTAAATATGAGATCTGGGGTTAAAAAGACCTCACATCTCATATTTACACTAAAATGCAATAAAAAAAATAGAAAAATTAAATGTCATTTGAAAAAAAAAAAAGTCCCTTTAAGAGCTATGGGCGGAAGTGATGTTTTGACGTCGCTTCCGCCCTGCAGTGGTATGTAGATGGGTGGGGGCCATCTTCCCCTCACTCGTCTCCATGCATAACATGAAGACTTATCTGATCGCCTCCGCCGCTACCGATGGCTCCGGTAAGCGGTGGAAGGCATCTAAGCGCGGCGGGAGGGGGGGCCCTCTCCCGTCACTGATAAAAGTGATCTTGCGATGAATCCGCCGCAGAGTCCACTTTTATCTGAAAGAGGACCGCCTGCTGAAGAAGAGGATACCGGGGTTATGGCAGCTAGCTGCTGCCATAACAAAGATACTCCTCTTCAAAGTAGCGACGTAAAACAACAGTGGGAGATCCGTAAGTGGTTAAAGTGTAACTCCACTTTTGTTGAGAAAAAAACATTCCCCTCTGGGTGATCAATGAACACTGCAAGGATTATAACAAACTTTGTTGCAGATTCCTACCTTTTGTTATTCTGGAGAAATCCATGTGTGTTTCTCTGTGTCTCTGTACCATGTGGGTCTAATGGGAGCGGTTTCATAATTAACTGTCAGGTGTGGAGCTACAGGACACTAATGAGAAAATCTGCTGGCCCTGCATTCCTTTAGATGGGTTCCTATTGAAAGTATCTCTCAAAAAATGACATTTTTGTTGCACGGGATGCCTGAAATCTGACTTGTATCTTAGGCAGACTTCTGGGAAAATGAGTGAGCCAATCACACAAGCAGGACATGATGTTTCTGGGGAGTGGTCAGTATACACTCTGTGTACAGAACAACTCCAGGTAGCCATATTGCAATACATTCTCAGAAAATTACAGATTGAAAAGGAAAGGTAATTTTTAATAACATTCAATTACAAAATGACTAGTGTCACAATTATATGCGCTATATTATTTTTTCTTTAGTTGCTATTTTTTCCCCCACAAAACTGGAGTTACCCTTTCAATAATAAAAAGTGATCTGAGTCTGATGATATGTACCAGATTCAACCTCTAATAGTATATATATCTCTTCTGTCTGTTATTCTCAGAGTGGATTAGATATTTTGTTCCCTAACCATATAGCTCAGTGGTTCTCAACTCCAGTCCTCGGGACCCACCAACAGGCCAGATTTTAAGTATTACCTTGGAGAGTTGCAGACTAGAATACTGCAATCACTGAGCAGCAAGTGATATCACCTGTGATGTATTTCAGCTATCTTGCAAACCTGGCCTGTTGGTGGGTCCTGAGGACTGGAGTTGAGAACCACTGATATAGCTGGTTGTTTATATTTACCACTGCATATAGACATTCAAGTATATCTTTTTTTAACTTAATAACTAAATTATACACATTTTTTTTTTTAGGTTTTTAGCCGATTATTCAATTAATCAAAACAATAATCAGCCAACGAATTGTTTATGGAAATAATCGCTTGTTGCAGCCCTACTGTAGAGACATGTCAAGGAAAGTTTTATTTATTTTGTTATTACTGTGCATATCCCATGTCTGACTGTCGATAAATGGGAAAGAGCATTTAAATGTCCTCACTGTTTGTCTTTTTTGGCCTAAGACAGTACAGGTTTTTCATATTCAGAATATTTAATATTCATATCCCCAAGGTATTTGACGAGCATCATATTTAGCAAGCTTTAGTATACATAAATAAAGCTTTTAGCGGTGCCTGCAAAGCTCCAATTGAAAGTATCTCAAATTGTACGATGCTTGCTAGTTATGGGTAGTTATGGTTGAATCTGCTTACGTTGAGTTTGCATGTGCAGCAAATGCTTCATAACATTTGCAAATTAGGAATTTTAATGCAAACTAAATTGAAGCCAATGGAAGGCAAGTCTTAATAGGTCAAAAGTCAAAATTAATTCAGCCCATATTTAAGGCTGATAGGCAAGGCATTGTCAGTGTGGTAGCTTTGCATTGGCAGGGGGTATATGTACCAGTAAGCATAAAAAAAAGTCAGCAGGGAGAGGGCCCTCCACCTTATGCGACTTTGATGGCAAAATGGTGAAAAAAAAACAATCCTTCAAATGACATGCTTCAGGGATGCATTTGAGCTGTATGTAGAGTTTTAGATCAGTATGATTCCCTGAAACAGCATCAGCAACACCCCATTCTGGTATCACATAATTTGAATGTATAATCGTTGTTCTCTTAAATTTACAATGTTACTTAATGCAGCAGCAACCATATTTTATTCATGTTAATGTGGTAAAAAAAAAGTATTTTGGGGAAGTTTTTGCAGTGAAACATGATTTTTTTTTTTTTTAAATCTAGCATGGTCCAATTAATTGGTCCAAGTAGTAGACAGAGCAGATATAAAATCAGAAGGTTTACACCTAAAAAAAAAAGGTAAATACCTCAAGCTTGTAACAATTCCTAAACAGTGGCAAAATATGTTACATAGCATTGCTTGTGATCCTCTTTAAGGCTGGATTCACACCTATGCATATTTAGTGCTTTTTGCATTTTGTAGATTTGCACTATAGTCCATTTAACGTGGTTTCCTTTGGAACACATTCTGTAGTGCAAATCTGCAAAAAGCACTACAAATTCATAGGTGTGAATCCAGCCTTAGTGAAGTACCACACAGTATTGTCTACAAAGTTTCATATGTCATTAACCACTTAAGGATCGGAAGGATTTGCCCCTTAATGACCAAGCCATTTTTCCCGATATGGCACTGCGTCGCTTTAACTGACAATTGTGTAGTCATGCGACGCTGTACCCAAACCAAATTGACATCCTTTTTTTCCCTACAAATAGAGATTTATTTTGGTGGTATTTGATCACCTCTGTGTTTTTTTTTTTTTTTGTTTTTTTGCGCTATAAAAAAAAAAAAAAAAAAAGTCAATTTTGAAAAAAAAATAATATTTTTTACTTTTTGCTATAATAAATATCCCAATTTTAAAAAAAAACACATTTCTTTATCAGTTTAGGCCAATATGTATTCTTCTACAAATTTTTGGTAAAAAAAAAATCACAATAAGCGTATATTGATTGGTTTGCGCAAAAGTTATAGCGTCTACAAAATAGGGGATAGATTTATGCCATTTTTAAAATTTTTTTTTACTAGTAATGGTGGCGATCTGCGATTTTTATCGGGACTGAGACATTGTGGCGGACAAATCGGACACTTTTGAAACTTTTTTGGGACCATTGACATTTATACGGAGATCAGTGCTATAAATGGCAGGGAAGAGGTTACTGCTAGGGGGCGATCAAGGGGTTAACTGTGTTCCCTATGTGTATTCTAACTGTGGGGGGAATGTGGCTGACTAGAGGAGGAAAGAGATTGTTGTTCCTACTTAGTAGGAACACACGATCTGTCACCTCTGCCCTGACAGAACCGGGATTTGTGTGTTTACACACACAGTTCTCGCTCGGTCACGAGTGATCACGGGTCCCCGGCAGTCATTGCGCCCGCCAGGCACGTGCATCAGCTCCTGAGACACGATGCAGGCCTGCTACAGCGTCTTAAAGAGCCAACGTACAGCTACGATGGCTTGTGCAGGGGAGCCAACCTGCCACCGTATAACTGCGGCGGCTGGTTGGGAAACGATTAATGTTCATGGCTCTGCCTCCCCTGACTGCACTGCCCTGCCATCATTTAAAAAGCCTCTGATTAACCCCAAATAAAGTAAAGCTGTTCTAGTGAGTCTTTCCTGACATTTTCTTCCTACATCCTATAGCAAAAAGCCATGCTCCGCAGAGAGCTTCCAAAGCATCAGAGGGATCTCATTGTTGAAATGTATCAGTCAGGAGAAGGATACAAACGAATTTCCAAGGCATTAGATATACCATGAAACACAGTGATGACATCAAGTGGAGAAAATTTGGGACAACAGTGACATTACCATGACCTGTGTTGTAGATGACCAAAGGTCGTCTACAACACAGCAGCAAGGTACTGAATTGGAAGAAAAGGATAGTTTCTGGTTACAGGCCAAGGTCAGCAAGGTACAGGAACATAAGGCGTAGAGGCAGTGTCTGGATGCCGAGGTCAGTTAAATTGGATCTCCAGGTTTTAGTGAAGTTTGAATGGCTTGTAGGGACCAAGCTGGTCCAAGAACTATTTACTTTACTAACAGATGCAACAGCCATGTGCACTGTACAAACTGTATGAAGCCTCAACTACATACAGTATACAGCGCTGTGTTCTGTATAGCATCATTAACCTTATAAGCTCTTGTTCATATATGGTCAACGATGTCACACATTCTGCCATAGCATTTTTCATTGTGATGAACACCATGATTGATAATGGATTTACACTTGGTGGGACATTTTTTTTTTTAAACCACTTGCCAACCAGTGCACGACGATATACGTTGGCACAATGGCACGGCTGCGCAAATGGGCATGCAGGTATGTCCCCTTTAAGACGCGGCATTGTGGGCATGCACACACCCACCTCGTGTTCCGCGACTGTGCCTGTGGTTCCTGTACACTCGATGTCCGCCGGTGTCCCGTGATCGTGTCATGGAGCGGCAGAACTATGTAAACAAGGCATTTCCCCGTTCTGCCTAGAGACATGACAGATCTATTGCTCCCTGTCATCGGGAGCAGTGATCGCTGTCATGTCCTAGGTAGCCCATCCCCCCCACAGTTAGAATCACTCCCTAGGACACACTTAACCCCTTGATCGCCTCCTAGTGTTTAACCCCTTCCCTGCCAGTGTCATTTATACAGTAATCCGTGCATTTTTATAGCACTGATCGCTGTATAGATGACAATGGTCTCAAAATAGTGTCAAAAGTGTCCGATGTGTCCGCCATAATGTCGCAGTCACGATAAAAATCGCAGATCGCCTCCATTACTTAAAAAAAAATAATAATAAAAATGCCATAAATTCATCCCCCATTTTGTATACGCTATAACTTTTGCGCAAATCAATGAATATACGCTTATTGATTTTTATTTACCAAAAATATGTAGAAAAATACATAGCCTAAACTGAGGAAGCAATTAGTTTTTTTTAAAATATTTTTGGGGATATTTATTATAGCAAAAAGTAAAAAATATTGCTTTTTTCACTCTTTTTTTTGTTTATAACGCAAAAAATAAAAAATGCAGAGGTGATCAAATACCACCAAAAGAAAGCACTATTTGTGAAAAAAAAAGGACCCCAATTTTGTTTGGGTGCAACATCGCACAACCGCGCAATTGTCAGTTAAAGCGACGCAGTGCCGTATCGCAAAAAGTGCTCTGGTCAGGAAGGGGGTAAATTCTTCCGGGGCTGAAGTGGTTAATATTTTACACTCTAATTTTGTTGTGTGAATAAATAATGTGGCGTACTATATACCCCTTACTCAATTATGTGGAGGGGAGCAGTACCTGGGGGTCTGTTTCTTTAAAAAAGGGCTTCAAGAAGTCCACTCTGCAGACCCCCACAACTGCTGGGCCAGGATTGAGGAGAAAAGAGGCCCTTCCCTTCATCAATATGCGACCCCTGGCAAGTAACCTCTTCAAGTTGAAGGCCTGGTATAGTTTAACAGGGAAGTGCATGCTCATTGTCCCACCCTTTTCTGGCCAGCTAGGCTGTATGCTTGGATAAGATCATTGAAGGGGGCTGCATGCTTTTTTCAGGGTGAGGGGGTTCCACTTAAAATCCATAACAGACCTAGGATAGGACACTATGGCTTTTTTGGGAGAACCCCACTTTTTTTTCTTTTTTTGCTGCTAGAAACCTGGCAATGACCCCACCAAGAAAAAACAGACATGTTAACGTTAAATAAAAATTATTGTGCCTCATGTCAGACAAGAGGCAAAAATATTGAACAGTAAGCATTGAATCAATTAGAGTAGGCTGCATTTTTAAAATGATAGACTACATGCAGTTTTGCAGCCCAAAATTTCCATTTAGGTGTATATATTTTATATAAAAAAGGAAGAAATAATTCAATAACTCCATAGACTGCAGTTAAACACCTTTACTAGGCCACATTTTGAGTTATGTATTTACAAGTCTACACTAAAATCAATTATACTACTGGTGCAGTCCTACTGGAAGTAAACTTGCCAAGAGAAGATGACAAGTTAAATGCATAAGCTTTTGTAGCAAGCATAGACACTGCAATTCAGTCACTAGCAGTCATTCCTAAACTCCAGAATGTTATTATGCATATATTATTGTATTAGTGTTATTTCCAGCACCAAGGGCAGCTATGACTCAAGCATGTATAGTTGCAACATACTGGCTGCCCCAGAGCTTCCTCTTGTCACTTGCTTCCTCCTTCTCAGTACGTAATGAAATGTGGTACTTAAACGCCACGCAATGCATTTCATTACCAGGCCTTCATCAGTAGTCATTTCTGTATGTTGTTCCTCCTCTCTAATAGCCCCATTAACCCCTTTGTTGGCAAATTACTTTATTGATATGTCTAAGATGAAATGACAAGCATAAATCCGCTTTCCATGGAAATCATATCATCTTACAAACCAGTCTCTCCATAGATATGTCTATTGTAGGTTAATTGAACCCTGTCTAAATTGTCTCTAGTATGTATGAATGTGAGTTAGGGACCTTAGATTGTAAGCTCCTTGAGGGTAGGGACTGATGTGAATGTACAATGTATATGTAAAGCGCTGCGTAAATTGACGGCGCTATATAAGTACCTGAAATAAATAAATAAAATAAATATTCAAATACTCAAAATTATTTAAAGTCTGATGTCAGGGATCACCTGATACAATTCAAATTTCTCCATTGAATATATTACACTCCAGCTAAACTTGCAAGAATCTTTCCAGCGCATCCCTTGAACTGTTGGAGGTGTACTGCCCCTTGGGTGGATTTTCTGTCATTGCACACCAATCCAGCAGTTGTGGGCAGAGGTTATGGACTGTGTCAAGTCAGTTATGACAATTACCGTCAGACCTTCCATAGCAGTCTGTTTGTGTTGAGACTGGTGGACCCGTTGGCACCCAAAAAGGTGATCTGTACACTACTTACCCTGCTCCTGTATTATGCATGTAAAAAAAAAATCATTCAGTCATGGAAGAAACCATTGCCCCCTACCATTGTGGCTTGGAAGGCATTAATAAATAATACCTCACCACTGTACAACGCTACGTATCTTAGAAGAGGAGTACCAACTAAATTTGAAAAGGAGTGGGGCAGTTGGATGAATGATAGTTTTACCGCTTTGGATTAGCTGCTTATTGGTTAAAAGTTTATACTGTGGGAAAAATGCTAACTATATGCAGGCCTTGGTGAGCACCTTGCTCAATACCTGTTAATACCTTAAAAACCACTTAAGGACCGCCTCACGCCGATGTACGTCGGCAAAGTGGCACGGGCAGGCCTGAGGCGGTCCGCTTTTGTCCAGGGGCGATCGGAGGTGAGGGAGAGGCCATCCATTCGTGGCCCCCCCTCGCCATCGCCGCCGGCCAAGGAAATCATTCCTCTGCTGCTGTATACTAAACAGCAGCAAAGTGTGTCTACTTTCCAAAATGGGGTCATTTGGGGGGGTTTTGTGCCACCTGGGCATTCCATGGCCTCCGAAACTGTGATAGGCAGTGAAGAGTGAAATCAAAAATTTACATCCTTGGAAATCCTGAAGGCGGTGATTGGTTTTCGGGGCCCCGTACGCAGCTAGGCTCCCAAAAAGTCCCACACATGTGGTATCCCCATACTCAGGAGAAGCAGCTAAATGTATTTTGGGGTGCAATTCCACATATGCCCATGGCCTGTGTGAGCAATATATCATTTAGAGACAACTTTGTGCAAAAAAAAAAAAAAATTGTCACTTTCCCGCAACTTGTGTCAAAATATAAAATATTCCATGGACTCAACATGCCTCTCAGCAAATAGCTTGGGGTGTCTACTTTCCAAAATGGGGTCATTTGGGGGGGTTTTGTGCCATCTTGGCATTTTATGGTATTCAAAACTGTAATAGGTAGTGAGGAGTGAAATCAAAAATTTACGCCCTTAGAAATCCTGAAGGCAGTGATTGGGTTTCGGGGCCCCGTACGTGGCTAGGCTCCCAAAAAGTCCCACACATGTGGTATCCCTGTACTCAGGAGAAGCAGCTGAATGTATTTTGGGGTGCAATTCCACATATGCCTATGGCCTGTGTGAGCAATATATCATTTAGTGACAACTTTTTGTAATTTTTTTTTGTCATTATTCAGTCACTTGGGACAAAAAAAATTAATATTCAATGGGCTCAACATGCCTCTCAGCAATTTCCTGGGGATGTCTACTTTCCAAAATGGGGTCATTTGGTGGGGGGTTTATATTGCCCTGCCATTTTAGCACCTCAAGAAATGACATAAGCAGTCATAAACTAAAAGCTGTGTAAATTCCAGAAAATGTACCCTAGCTTGTAGACGCTATAACTTTTGCGCAAACCAATAAATATACGCTTATTGACATTTTTTTTTACCGAAGACATGTGGCCAAATACATTTTGGCCTAAATGTATGACTAAAATTGAGTTTATTGGATTTTTTTTATAACAAAAAGTAAAAAATATCATTTTTTTTCAAAATTTTCAGTCTTTTTCCATTTATAGCGCAAAAAATAAAAACCGCAGAGGTGATCAAATACCATCAAAAGAAAGCTCAATTTGTGGGAAGAAAAGGACGCAAATTTTGTTTGGGTACAGCATTGCATGACCGCGCAATTAGCAGTTAAAGCGACGCAGTGCCAAATTGGAAAAAGTCCTTTGGTCTTTAGGCAGCCATATGGTCCGGGGCTGAAGTGGTTAATGTTTGAAACTTTATTATGAAAATTTCAATAAACAATTAAAAGAAAAAAAGAATGTAAAATTTATACATTTTACTCCTGTAATGCCATTCATGACCTGCGCCCTGGAGTGGTCCTGTGGGCTCCAGTAAATGAGTCGCACAGGAAGAAAACTGGAAATCAGAAGAACATGTAAATAACATACAGAAAGGTTAAGAAACACAGCAAGGAATTAATAGAGTGTCTTAGACATTCATTAGAAATCTGTTTCTAACCGAATGGTCCCACCAAATGTTAAATGGAGTAAATAACAGTGACAGAGGGAATCTGCACTAACCAGTGTACACTGTAGTTAAAGAGAGACCCGATAATACTGTGCACCACAGTACAGTAAGAAATAATTTTGCTATTAGTTATATAACTGCTGTGTTACCTTGTACCTATGCATAGCCAATAAGACAAGGCAGGTGCACATTGTTTTTTGGCAGGCTCCGTAGGTGTTTCAGAGGCAGCAGCCATCTGATTGGACACTGCAACCTCTGGTGACCTTTGGCAGGCATCTTGGTTGGGGGCGACCCTTTTTAAATAATGGTGCCCAGCCTGGAGAGCCTGCTGTCACAGGAAACTGATAGATCTGAACAACTTAAGAAAACATTGGCTTTGTGGTCTATGTTCCATCTCACATCAGCATTCCACAATTGAGTTACTGAAAAATGTTCTCACACTTTGGTAGAACCATGATGGAATATCTGTCTCCCTTCCCCCAATCCCCCCTTTTCAGAATTTGTACTATACTTTCTCTCTTCCTCTCAGCATATACCTAGATGCTCTATGGCACCTTTCTAGCCTTGCAAACCATCATCACATCCTTGACTTGCCGAATCACCATGCACGGGATGAGGTTTAGCCAGACTTATTTGTTTTTGTAATGTTAAAATCTGTTATCTTACATATCCCGGTACAAATGTATTTTGTATATATTTTACATTTTTATATATTTTGTACTTTTCACATCTCTCACCTCTTATCCAGATGCAATATTTCTGTACTGTATCCAATATTTATAATAGGTATGGTTATCGATATATGCACTGTATATCGACATGATATGCTTTCTTGTTCTGTATTATCTCCACCTAATCTCCAATAAATACAGATGAAAGTAAATAATGGTCGTTCACCAGCTCATGTTGGTGTGCTTTGAGAAAGTGCATAGGTCAGGGACAGGAACCCCACTTGTTAGGGGAAGCTTTAGCACAGGGAGATGTTCCTGTTCAAGGGGGGATAGTGCAGAACCATCACTGGTACTCATGCAACATTCTAATTCCAGGAGCAGCTTCTGGAAGACCCCCCCTTACAGCACAGAAGAGCCACTATATTGTGATCCAGACAACCACCCCTCTATCAGAAGCCGTCCTTTGGTCAATTGGGAGTCTGCTTTGAACTCTTTGCCTGGGAGAGACCTTGCTGATTCAGTATAACTACATTGTGTCTTGTTGCTGGGCTCATTCTTACCATGCTGTCTGACCTGTGACATGAAACTGTCTTCACCAACCTCACCTTAGTAGCAGAGTTTGGCTGTTCCTCCAGTTTTAAGCCTACTACACAGCTGTTTCTGTTTCAGTTAATGGCTGTGTTTCAACCTACTGATGAAATTGATAATCATTAGCACCTACTTGGTGTAATTGGTTAATCATACACCTTACACTAAACCTACAAAATCCCTGACTTTGTGCAAGTGTACAAAGTGTGTAAGTGTAAGACCCCTTCCACACCGAAGTGCTCGAAAACTATGCATAAAACGTTGGGAGTTTTTGCGGCGTTAGCAGTGCACTTTTTTTAAGGTCACGTGTCTCCAAAAAAAACATTTTGTGGCGCTTTTGAAGTGCTTTTCAGGTGCTTCCTATTCATTTCAATAGAGAGGGGTGTTTTTGAGGAGCTTTTTTAAGCGCTCAAAACATGCTCCAAAGATGGTGCTTGCCAGACTTTTTTCACCGCCCCGATAGCGCACCGCCCCAGTGTGAAAGCATCTATTGAAAGGAATGGGAAGCAGTTTTCAGGAGCTTTTTCAGGCACTGTTTAAGTGCAAAAGCACCTATGTGAAAGGGGTCTAAGAATTGATGCTGGTTTGAAACCAAAGGGTATTCACAACGAATAATGTTTTTTTTTTTCTTCTGTTTGCTCACTTTGCATTTTGTAAAATGATAAAAATAAATAAAATATATATTTTTGAAAACATTCTTACTTTACACCATTTTTTTACATCTGCTTGAAACTTTTGCACAGTACTGTATATTTACATCAAAGTGTAGATGGGGGTTATGGCGCTCCCTTATGGGGGGTATATAAGTGAATACTGAAAAAGTAATATAGTGAATATTAAAATACCATCACAAAAACTAAATTAGTGCAACAAATCTCATTGCTCATACATTGATTAATACCATCAAAAAATTGAAAAATGTGAAAAAATGAAAAAAATGATGAAAACATCCCATCCGCATGTAATGGGTAAGTGTGAAGTATTAATCAGTTACAGGTGCTAACCATTGAGTGCTATTAGTTATATATAGTGCATGTGCAACTCTATAATTAGTCCAACGTGTTCCAAAAGTAGATGACATATGCAAGCCAGTAGGAGAAATTAATAATAAATAAAAAGAAAAAATGAATAAGGTAAAAAATTCAAATAAGGTAAAAAATCCAAAAAGTCTAATCAAAAGTGGTATATTCAAAAATATCAGAACAAAGTTCCAACTGCATTGGTGACTGTGGTGCCCACAAAGAAGGATATCCGTGACTTCTGTGCTCCCCCTTTTGGCTCCCCACTCACCGGCTCCCACTACCCCTGCAGGGGTGACAGACACTATAAGATTCCAATGCCGTCCTCTTGGATGGTATCTCGTGGTTGCTGAAATATGGTTATCCTCTGTCTCAGGGTTCCTAGGTCAATCATCCATACCACCTTCCACCACCACGTCCAAGAAGGGGAATCACCAGAAAAAAATCCTTTAGTGTAGTGCACCAAGTACTTCTGCTTTCCTCGTCTAGGCAAGAATAACATGACATGTCATTCTTGCCTCTCTATAGGGGGTTCAACCTTCCCCCCCTCTCCCTTTCCCTTCGCCTTGTTTCTATTATCCCTGCCTTCCCCCCTTTTCCTTTTTTCTTTTCTTTTTTCTTTTCTTTTTCTCTGTCCTAAGCGCAGAGATTTTGTGGTTTTGACTGTATATTTACATGCCTACCACACGTCATGAGTGGGAGCAAATTAAGAATTATTTATTTGGGATATCTGGTATTCCAAATGTCATGGGTGAAATAGATTGCACCTGTGTACCTTTTTTTGCACCATCTGTAAAAGAGCACATATACCATAACCAGAAGGTTTAACACTCAATTAATATCTAAGTTGTGTATGATGTGCAAATGTTCATCCGAAATGTGGTATCTGGCATCCCAGGAACTGTTCATGATGCACACATATAAAGACAATTGCAGCTATTCCAAGATTTTGAAGATCACAGATTAACTGGAGGTCCACTTATCAGTAAGACACCTTTTTAATATGAAAAAAATCTCAATGCATGACATAGTCATAATGCATGGAAGTATACTGTATATTCATAGGGGCATCTCCTCTTTTCATTCCTTACAACTCAAAAACAAGCAATACAAACAAGATTGGTTTGGCTTGTTAAAAAACTGGTGATGGCTAGTAAACAAATAACGAACCCAAAGTGATACAATCCTTATTGCTTCTGGTTTATTACATCACAGAAGACATTGTGGAAAGGAATGTTCCCCCACTCTTCAGTGTCCTTCTGGCACATCCGGTTTCATTTTTTTTACATTTAGTAAAATATATTCGTTTTCTCCTGTAATTTTTCCAGATTTTTAGAGACTTTTTTGTGTATATACAGTATCTCACAAAAGTGAGTACACCACTTACATTTTTGTAAACATTTTATTATATCTTTTCATGTGACAACACTGAAGAATTTACACTTTGCTACAATGTAAAGTAGTGAGTTTACAGCTTGTATAACAGTGTAAATTTGCTTTCCCCTTAAAATACCTCAACACACAGCCATTCATTTCTAAACCACTGGCAACAAAAGTGAGTACACCCCTAAGTGAGATGTCCAAATTGGGCCCAAAGTGTCAATATTTAGTGAGGCCACCATTATTTTCCAGCACTGCTTTAACCCTCTTGGGCATGGAGTTTAGCAGAGCTTCACAGGTTGCCACTGGGGTCCACTGGATGTTAGAGACCTTGCGCTCCCCCACCTTTCGTTTGAGGATGCCCCACAGATGTTCAATAGGCTTTAGGTCCAGAGTCATGCTTGGCCAGTCCATCACCTTTACCCTCAGCTTCTTTAACAAGGCAGTAGTCGTCTTGGAGGAGTGTTTGGGGTCATTATCATGTTGGAATCATTACTGGTATATTAATAATATTAGGAAGCATTACAGAGAGAATTATAGGATTGTGTTTGTTTTTTTTTAGTCAAACTTTAATGCAGTGCAATACAGTAACATATACAAAATATACTTAAAACATATCCCCCTTTTCACTAACATATCACATATATTGTAGTTGACTTTTTTTTTTTAGTTTAACGCAAAGTAAAGGAAAAGCGAGAGTCCCCTAGGGTGGGATTTTAAAGGCACTACCACACAATATTACAGTATAAAAAATAATTTATTACATAGCAAAAATATAGATCAAAAACAAGTTTATACAATAATCACATATATGAACAATAGACATGAATATGGATACAAAAATGAAAACAATGCATAAAAGAGAACCATTATTGGAAATGCTTTATCTCACTGAACCAACGCGTTTCAGAACTTTTCCTTCATCAGGGTTCATTTAGTGAAAGTACATCTAAAGGTTACAGAATAAAAAACACATGATTAGTTATAAGTATCAGCACCTCTGAAGGGAGCCAAGTGATGGAAAACACTTACTTCCAATGCATTGATAGTGCATAGGTATCCATATCATTAAAAGCAGCTTCACGGTGTCTCCCCAGCAACGTCCACTTAAAAGTTGGATCAAGAATCCCCTAGGCTTTATCGGAAAAATGCCAGGGGAAAACAATGCCCCCAAGTACACTGGGAGTTGTCGCACCCTGAAACCAGGACCTAGGATCAAACAGACACACCAAAAAGGAGGGAAGGGGGGTAAGAGAAGGGGATCAATAACTATACTGAAATATAGTATGGTGACAGAATGATATTAAAACAAAAACAGCCTACCTAGTGTGGAAATATAAAAAAGTGTATATGTATATATATCCTTATGAGGTCAGGTAAGTAGGGGAGTAGGAGTCCGGACTGAAAAAAACAGGATGCTGTGAAAGTAAAAGTAAAAAACCTAGTTGGGTATAAGCATCTGGGATAAGGAACAGGGCAAAGAGTAAGGCTGACACTCAGATTGATATCCGTAGTTTTATATAGACCCAGCTAAGGCAACCATCAGCTGATTCCAAATAGGGATCAGCTGGATGGGTTTGTGCCTAAAGTCAATCCCACCTTGTCATCCAACAGTTGACTCCTTGTAAGAGTCAGCTCAATGGAGGTGTGTCTCGATTCAGGCCTGCCAATGGGCCCAATGAGCGTCGGCTGTGCCACGCCAGCCAAGCTGGAATGCAGAAGCGAACGTGTGCCACACCGCCGCGTCACGGAGTGGCGCGCCACAGTCGGCCCCCACCGGCATGGCAAACCCACCCTGGTGACAGTCAAAGAGACTGACCCAGGGATGGGAAGGAGGCACAACGAAATAGATGCCCCTCCCATGGTGTCCCCCATAGGGGAACATCTTTGTCGTGCCGGGCTCACCCCCAGAGTCCAGTGCCCAGCAGGAAACACAGCATAGTAGTAACGAGATATACCTGCGATTTAGAAGGAATGTATGGGTAGACTGCACTAAAATAGTAGTCAATACTATATGGAAAAAAAGTAAGAATAAGTCCGGGGCTCACAAAGTAAAAGCCCACCCACCCCATTCTATAGATAAACAAAAGATGCAGAGTGCCTGCTGGGCTAGTGGCATTTGAAAAAATTATGGAAAATGCATGGACGACATGCGCGGGGAAGAGGATGAGGAGACACCCGTGAAGCTGTAACATGAAGAGGCCAATTACATGAATCGTAAAACAACAAACGCAGTCCAAATAAATCAACAGCACCAATACTGTACATTACCAAAGATCATTACATACTGCAAAGAAACAAAAAACACATAGACCCAAGCAAGAGATCAAAGTAATGCCGGGGATCACATGATAAACCCAGGATTTATATATTATGTATAATTGCCCATAGGGTCAAAAATTCGTACTATATACTACAAATAATTGAATACACTGTCGTGAACCACAGGCCACACCAGGTCAACAGAAAGGGTGAGGCACACTGAAATAACTGCAAGGTAGGAGTAAAGAACATGAGAATATCCCTAGAGGGGGGGGAAAAGGAACAAATGAAGGTCCCAAGAGACCTCCCAAACTACGGATATCAATCTGAGTGTCTGCCTTACTCTTTGCCCTGCTCCTTATCCCGGATGCTTATACCTAACTAGGTTTTTTACTTTTACTTTCACAGCATCCTGTTTTTTTCAGTCTGGACTCCTACTCCCCTACTTACCTGACCCCATAAGGATATATATGTAATGGATGTGACTATGAGTGTTATGGTGAAATGCCTATTTCCAATATAACCATATAGATATAAGTGCTTACTTCAGCCTCTGATATCAGCCTTAACCATATTCAATTAGATGTCTGCCAGCTTACCCTCCCCCTTCATGTGGAACAGAACTGCAAGAGTTAAGAACAGGTTCAAGAAGATTGCGCCTGTTTTCAAGAACTGGAAACAAGACACCCTATTTAACTATGATAGTTTGCTATTCCCTTATATAGATATAACCCAGCTAAAAGCTTATACTTTGTCACAATAATGAATATGTATATCTTGCGGTCCGCATACACTTGTCCTATTTGATATTTGATTTGATAACAAAATATCTGGCTCACAGTATATTAGCCAGAGTCCAGGAAGTAATAAAGGAGAAGTATCAATCTACTGAACTCGTGTATGTCTCAGTAATTTACTTCAAGTGTGCACACTTTTACATTGAAGGTTAATTTGGCCAGGGGGACAGAAACAAAAGTACCGAATGGTTCTAGTTCGGTCTAAAACATTTGGTGTATAACGTGGGGCTCGAGATTGGCCCAAAAGGACAGCTGAACTAGAGGACACTGAAGGAGGACCACTATACGGGCAGACCGGAGCCTGATCAACTCTGGAGAAAACGGAAAGACATTTTCCTTAATGATTTGTCTGCTGTTTGATCCGCATCCGTATTTGGTTAATTTCTGTCTCTGCATCGGCTTCCTGCGGTCCACAAAGACAGGTATATATCTTGTCCCGAGCCAATTTATATAGTACGAACCTGCAATTTCTGACCCACCTGTATTTTATTTGGAGTGTTTTGTTTTGTTGGAGTCTGTCTTGTGACGGCTGTTGGGAAAAAGGGATTGATTATATAGTCACAGATGAAATTAGTTGACGTGGTTTAAACTTCTCCTGGGGAATAGGAACCAGGTGAGGTCGTCATGTGGAACAGAACTGCAAGAGTTAAGAACAGGTTCAAGAAGATTGCGCCTGTTTTCAAGAACTGGAAACAAGACACCCTATTTAGCTATGATAGTTTGCTATTCCCTTATATAGATATAACCCAGCTAAAAGCTTATACTTTGTCACAATAATGAATATGTATATATAGCGGTCCGCATACGCTTGTCTTATTTGATATTTGATTTGATAACAAAATATCTGGCTCACGGTATTTTAGCCAGAGTCCAGGAAGTAATAAAGGAAAAGTATCAATCTACTGAACTCGTGTATGTCTCAGTAATTTACTTCAAGTGTGCACACTTTTACATTGAAGGTTAATTTGGCCAGGGGGACAGAAACAAAAGTACCGAATGGTTCTAGTTCGGTCTAAAACATTTGGTGTACAACGTGGGGCTCGAGATTGGCCCAAAAGGACAGCTGAACTAGAGGACACTGAAAGAGGACCGCTATACGGGCAGACCGGAGCCTGATCAACTCTGGAGAAAACGGAAAGAAATTTTCCTTAATGATTTGTCTGCTGTTTGATCCGCATCCGTATTTGGTTAATTTCTGTCTCCGCATCAGCTTCCCGCGGTCCACAAAGACAGGTATATATCTTGTCCCGAGCCAATTTATATAGTACGAACCTGCAATTTCTGACCCACCTGTATTTTATTTGGAGTGTTTTGTTTTGTTGGAGTCTGTCTTGTGACCGCTGTTGGGAAAAAGGGATTGATTATATAGTCACACATGAAATTAGTTGACGTGGTTTAAACTTCTCCTGGGGAATAGGAACCAGGTGAGGTCGTCATGTGGAACAGAACTGCAAGAGTTAAGAACAGGTTCAAGAAGATTGCGCCTGTTTTCAAGAACTGGAAACAAGACACCCTATTTAGCTATGAAAGTTTGCTATTCCCTTTTATAGATATAACCCAGCTAAAAGCTTATACTTTGTCACAATAATGAATATGTATATATAGCGGTCCGCATACGCTTGTCTTATTTGATATTTGATTTGATAACAAAATATCTGGCTCATGGTATTTTAGCCAGAGTCCAGGAAGTAATAAAGGAAAAGTATCAATCTACTGAACTCGTGTATGTCTCAGTAATTTACTTCAAGTGTGCACACTTTTACATTGAAGGTTAATTTGGCCAGGGGGACAGAAACAAAAGTACCGAATGGTTCTAGTTCGGTCTAAAACATTTGGTGTACAACGTGGGGCTCGAGATTGGCCCAAAAGGACAGCTGAACTAGAGGACACTGAAAGAGGACCGCTATACGGGCAGACCGGAGCCTGATCAACTCTGGAGAAAACGGAAAGAAATTTTCCTTAATGATTTGTCTGCTGTTTGATCTGCATCCGTATTTGGTTAATTTCTGTCTCCGCATCAGCTTCCCGCGGTCCACAAAGACAGGTATATATCTTGTCCTGAGCCAATTTATATAGTACGAACCTGCAATTTCTGACCCACCTGTATTTCATTTGGAGTGTTTTGTCTTGTTGGAGCCTGTCTTGTGACGGCTGTTGGGAAAAAGGGATTGATTATATAGTCACAGATGAAATTAGTTGACGTGGTTTAAACTTCTCCTGGGGAATAGGAACCAGGTGAGGTCGTCATGTGGAACAGAACTGCAAGAGTTAAGAACAGGTTCAAGAAGATTGCGCCTGTTTTCAAGAACTGGAAACAAGACACCCTATTTAGCTATGATAGTTTGCTATTCCCTTATATAGATATAACCCAGCTAAAAGCTTATACTTTGTCACAATAATGAATATGTATATATTGCGGTCCGCATACGCTTGTCTTATTTGATATTTGATTTGATAACAAAATATCTGGCTCACGGTATTTTAGCCAGAGTCCAGGAAGTAATAAAGGAAAAGTATCAATCTACTGAACTCGTGTATGTCTCAGTAATTTACTTCAAGTGTGCACACTTTTACATTGAAGGTTAATTTGGCCAGGGGGACAGAAACAAAAGTACCGAACGGTTCTGGTTCAGTCCAAAACATTATATATATATATACACACTTTTTTGTATATCCACACTAGGTAGGCTGTTTTTGTTTTAATATCATTCTGTCACCATACTATATTTTAGTATAGTTAATGATCCCCTTCTCTTCCCCCCCCTCCCTCCTTTTTGGTGTGTCTGTTTGATCCTAGGTCCTTAGCATTCTGGACCCCAGCTTACCCACACATGCCACACCTGGTTTCTGGGTGTGACAACTCCCAGTGTATTGGGGGCATTGTTTCCCCCTAGCATTTTTCCGATACAGCCTAGGGGATTCTTGATCCAACTTTTGAGTGGACGTTGCTGGTGAGACACCTGTGCAGCTGCTTTTAATCATATGGATACCTATGCACTATCAATGCATTGGAAATAAGTGTTTTCCATCTCTTGGCTCCCTTCAGAGGTGCTGATACTTATAACTAATCATGTTTTTTTTTTTATTCTGTAACCTTTAGATGTACTTTCACTAAATTAACTCTGATGAAGGAAAAGTTCTGAAACACATTGGTTCAGTGAGATAATGCATTTCCAATAATGGTTCTCTTTTATGCATTGTTTTCATTTTTGTATCCATATTCATGTCCATTGTTCATATATGTGATTATTGTATAAACTTGTTTTTGATCTATATTTTTGCTATGTAATAAATTATTTTTTATACTGTAATATTGTGTGGTAGTGCCACCCTAGGAGACTTGCTTTTTCTATGCACTTGGGATGTGGCACACCCATGGAGGTTACTCCCTGTCAGATCTCTTTTTCTAACGCAATGTAAAGGGAACAGCAGAGGAAGATTTTTCAGGTGGTGGATTAATGTTTGAAGACTTGTTAAGTCTTGTTCATTTATACACAGACTCAAAAGCTTAAAACAGTGCAGCTATATATAGCAAAACAGTGTACCGGGAAGAAGAACATCCCGGTGGGCAGTATGACCCAGAAGGGGGACAATGAAAAAAAAATATATATATATATATATATATATATATATATATATATATATATATATATATATATAAAGAATCAAATACCTGAATAGTATAATGCCCCAAAGCTAGGCCAAGTACACGAGATAGGGGGTAAAAAGAAGAGGAGGGGGGGGGGCAGTCAGAGAAGAGTAGAAGCAAGGGACCAAGTGTCCCCGCACAAGTACTTTTTTACTTTACCATTTTCAGATATTTATACTAACCTTGCTTTTGTTTTTTACAGATGAACTGGAGTTTGATGGTGACCTGCTGATTCCAGGATTTGTGCCGTCTTTGACAGCTTTATCTTTGGGGCACTATAAACAACAATAATTTGTTATTGGGGCTTTATATCACATTAAGTTTGACGTGAAAAAAGTACACCTATTGTTTACTACATACTTGACTTGTTTGATCAATCCCATTGTTTCTGACTTTTAATTGTTTTTGTATGCATTCTTCAACTACGATAGAATAACAAAGTTGAGCACAGTTAGTTTGACAAATGTAAAGTATGTTTATTTTTTTTCAGAAGTAAATACCTTCACAATAATAACTTGCTACACTTACCTTTGGAATTCCCAATTCTGAGGTGATTTTTTTTCCTTTGCCTTTTCTGTTAATAGATTATTTAAACAAAATTTACTTCCCAAATCAATTATAAAAAATGATGTGTATAATACACATATATGATTCAAACTGTTAACATTCTATGAGAGAGACCAATTAAAGTAACATACTTTAGGATTTGAAGGAATCTGTCATGTGTATAAAGTAAGGTGTGCATCCAAAAAATAAACCTTATTAAAAAGGTGATAAAATAATGAAAAATCAATAATTTATCATACAGATAGTAACAAATATTGATAAATGTCCATATGGTGCTCCACAAAGTGCAAATAAGTAGAAGGACATAGTATGTTGACCCGGTACTTCTGTTCACACAAAAGTCAAATAGCGCCGCTTACCAGAGTTGTTGAATCTCAAATTATAGAGATTATACACGCTCAGACAGGAATCGGCCAGCGAGGGATATCTCCTCCTCGAGCTAATCCAGTGAAAGGATCCTCTCTCCTGCAGCGGGCTGTTTGGTTGTATAGAAATCCTCACTGACATGAAAGTAACCTTCTCCAGGTGATCTCCAACAGTGGGGTATATCGTAAGATAGAAGGAAGATGCTTCATGGTGCAGTATTTCAATATAATTTATTATAAAAAATTAGGCACTTACATTCAAATTCATGGTAGAAAGAAAGAAAATTCACACAGCCACGTCTCAAGCCAGCCAGCTGGGACATGGTGACGTCAAGGACTGTAGCTCCACCCGACACATTTCCCCATACAAGTCATCAATTGGAAACAGAGGCTATCATAGCCTCCATTTCCAGGCAATGCCTTATATGCGGAAATGCATCGGGTGAAGGGGGTGCCAGTGTTGGGGAGAAAGAGGACATGGAGACAGTCTGGGGTATGTTTCACCCACTCCCAAACACAATTGTATGTGGCTGTAGTGACATGGTTGAGGACATCATTATGGACTCATGCTCCTTTGTCATTAGAAATTTGTGGTTGGGCTTATTCATGCTGTAGTGTCTGAGCGAGGACCCAAGAATTGGGAAAATCAAGAAGAGGGACCATTGCTGGTTGGTCACTCCCCCCCCCCATGCTCTTCCCATGACTAATGCTGGATCACAAGGATCAAATCAGGATAAATCCCCAGCCCTGAGACAGCAGAAAATCCTTCTCTTCTTCCTGCTGTTGTGCCTTAAGTGCCGGGTCTATTATACCATAAAGTGTTTGTTCCATCAGGAACACAAGAGGCATTGTATAGCTGGATGGCCTCGTTGCTGCTCATCTATTCTCACAAATAATCATTGACCGCCCTCTGATGCAAATGCAGCCATGCATGGCAAAGGTTGAGTTTCATTGCAATACATGTGTCCTGAATGGGGAGCCAGTCCTTAACCCATATTCTCGCAGTCACTGACAGCCCACTGATGCAAGTGCAGCTATGTATGGTGAAGGTTGAGTTCCAGTACATGGACATGGTGCATATTTAAGCATTTGACAGACAGCTTTTGCTACCGCTGAATTTCAGCCAGGTGACCACTAGCTGGGTATGATCACCTGAGGTGGCTAAAAAATCTGCTGTCCTGCCACATAACAACATTGAAGCCATTGTACCTAACTAGGAACTACTGCAACACCATCTGAAGGAAGGATAGCAGGTTAAGTGCTGTTGTCACACATGAATTTCCCTGGCACAAGATGCAATTGGGTCAGCCACCTCTCCTACTGCCCCTGAAGAGCTGAGAGAATCTCTACTCCAGGGGCAGGGGGGGGGGGTGGATGAAGAAGGCTTGGTCACCCACTCCTCTACCTTCTCTATGTGCTCTGGATGTACAGTGGGTATAGAAAAGAATCTACCCACTTTAAAATAATCACATTTTGTTGCTTTGCGGCCTAAAATGAAGACAAACACATTTTTGTTTTATCCAGCCGTATTTATTCAATGCAACTTAAAACATCCAAGTGAGAGATATAACACCAACATTACCACCACTTACAATGTTCTTTTTCTATTTTTCCAAACAATCACTTATAAGTATTATCATGTGCTTTAAATCAAACCAAAATTAAACATATATTCTTCAATACATAAAGAGTCCTTCAAAAGTGCTGCAAAATCCTTTATCAATTGTTGTGAATGACGTGCTCCTATGTTCCTTCAGTAATCATATGTGACTTAGTGAGACACCTCCACCATTCAGATTGGCCACTCACCAGATGCTTATTTAAAGATGCGCCTTTGGTTCATTCAAGGGATAACCACTCCACCTAAGTAACACTCCTCACCGGCTACACTTGGACTCTAGTATTCCTCATATAAAAGCATAGGGACAAAAAACGATCATAGCGCAATATGTTTAAACTATTTATTTTAAAATCCAAAGAAAGCGTATCCACTCACATTTAAAAGTGCCCTCGAGCCGGCACGAAGCTTATCCAGCAGTTATGGACGGGTGTTTGGCAAAAAAATCGCATTTCGCATCATAGGAAGCTTCCTGATAACGCATTCTATGATGCGAAACGCGTAGAGGCTGCTGGGAGATTTTTTTGCATCAGGTGACCGGACACGAACGGGAACGGGAACGAGGCTTGAAGCGCAAGCTAAACGTGGAGGCCGCACAGTACTACTAGGCGGACCATGCAAACAGCCAAACACCCGTCCATAACTGCTGGATAAGCTTCGTGCCGGCTCGAGGGCACTTTTAAATGTGAGTGGATACTCTTTCTTTGGATTTTAAAATAAATAGTTTAAACATATTGCGGGGAGAAAGAGGACATGGAGACAGTCTGGGGTATGTTTCACCCACTCCCAAACACAATTGTATGTGGCTGTGGTGACATGGTTGAGGACATCATTATGGACTCATGTTCCTTTGTCATTAGAAATTTGTGGTTGGGCTTATTCATGCTGTAGTGTCTGAGCGAGGACCCAAGAATTGGGAAAATCAAGAAGAGGGACCATTGCTGGTTGGTCACTCCCCCCCCCCTCATGCTCTTCCCATGACTAATGCTGGATCACAAGGATCAAATCAGGATAAATCCCCAGCCCTGAGACAGCAGAAAATCCTTCTCTTCTTCCTGCTGTTGTGCCTTAAGTGCCGGGTCTATTATACCATAAAGTGTTTGTTCCATCAGGAACACAAGAGGCATTGTATAGCTGGATGGCCTCGTTGCTGCTCATCTATTCTCACAAATAATCATTGACCGCCCTCTGATGCAAATGCAGCCATGCATGGCAAAGGTTGAGTTTCATTGCAATACATGTGTCCTGAATGGGGAGCCAGTCCTTAACCCATATTCTCGCAGTCACTGACAGCCCACTGATGCAAGTGCAGCTATGTATGGTGAAGGTTGAGTTCCAGTACATGGACATGGTGCATATTTAAGCATTTGACAGACAGCTTTTGCTACCGCTGAATTTCAGCCAGGTGACCACTAGCTGGGTATGATCACCTGAGGTGGCTAAAAAATCTGCTGTCCTGCCACATAACAACATTGAAGCCATTGTACCTAACTAGGAACTACTGCAACACCATCTGAAGGAAGGATAGCAGGTTAAGTGCTGTTGTCACACATGAATTTCCCTGGCACAAGATGCAATTGGGTCAGCCACCTCTCCTACTGCCCCTGAAGAGCTGAGAGAATCTCTACTCCAGGGGCAGGGGGGGGGTGGATGAAGAAGGCTTGGTCACCCACTCCTCTACCTTCTCTATGTGCTCTGGATGTACAGTGGGTATAGAAAAGAATCTACCCACTTTAAAATAATCACATTTTGTTGCTTTGCAGCCTAAAAAAGAAGACAAACACATTTTTGTTTTATCCAGCCGTATTTATTCAATGCAACTTAAAACATCCAAGTGAGAGATATAACACCAACATTACCACCACTTACAATGTTCTTTTTCTATTTTTCCAAACAATCACTTATAAGTATTATCATGTGCTTTAAATCAAACCAAAATTAAACATATATTCTTCAATACATAAAGAGTCCTTCAAAAGTGCTGCAAAATCCTTTATCAATTGTTGTGACTGACGTGCTCCTATGTTCCTTCAGTAATCATATGTGACTTAGTGAGACACCTCCACCATTCAGATTGGCCACTCACCAGATGCTTATTTAAAGATGCGCCTTTGGTTCATTCAAGGGATAACCACTCCACCTAAGTAACACTCCTCACCGGCTACACTTGGACTCTAGTATTCCTCATATAAAAGCATAGGGACAAAAAACGATCATAGCGCAATATGTTTAAACTATTTATTTTAAAATCCAAAGAAAGCGTATCCACTCACATTTAAAAGTGCCCTCGAGCCGGCACGAAGCTTATCCAGCAGTTATGGACGGGTGTTTGGCAAAAAAATCGCATTTCGCATCATAGGAAGCTTCCTGATAACGCATTCTATGATGCGAAATGCGTAGAGGCTGCTGGGAGATTTTTTTGCATCAGGTGACCGGACACGAACGGGAACAGGAACGAGGCTTGAAGCGCAAGCTAAACGTGGAGGCCGCACAGTACTACTAGGCGGACCATGCAAACAGCCAAACACCCGTCCATAACTGCTGGATAAGCTTTGTGCCGGCTCGAGGGCACTTTTAAATGTGAGTGGATACTCTTTCTTTGGATTTTAAAATAAATAGTTTAAACATATTGCGCTATGATCGTTTTTTGTCCCTATGCTTTTATATGAGGAATACTAGAGTCCAAGTGTAGCCGGTGAGGAGTGTTACTTAGGTGGAGTGGTTATCCCTTGAATGAACCAAAGGCGCACCTTTAAATAAGCATCTGGTGAGTGGCCAATCTGAATGGTGGAGGTGTCTCACTAAGTCACATATGATTACTGAAGGAACATAGGAGCACATCAGTCACAACAATTGATAAAGGATTTTGCAGCACTTTTGAAGGACTCTTTATGTATTGGAGAATATATGTTTAATTTTGGTTTGATTTAAAGCACATGATAATACTTATAAGTGATTGTTTGGAAAAATAGAAAAAGAACATTGTAAGTGGTGGTAATATGGGAGTAGCGCATTCACACACATAAATCAGCATTTCCAGCCCATCTCAATGAAGGGTCTTTTTTTTTTTGAATGCAGCAACTTTGACACATACTCTTTTAAGGGAATTTCTTAAGGGTCTTGGAGGAAGTAGTGGTTTTGCGCCGGTGACACACACACAATAACACCAACATGTCAGAAAAAAAATCCAAAACAGATTTTATTTGGAAAAGGGGGGGCAGCAGCTAAATAGCAACATAATGTGTTGCTGACACAAACAAAAAACTAGCCCTAAGAAGGACAACAAATACAATATGTGGTACACATCACAATGCAAATCATAGCAATAGATCACTGGACAGCATAGTGAATGTAGTTTAGCTATCTCTCCCCAAAATGGCTGTCAATGATTTCACTGACAAAAATGCAGACACCAAGATCCAAAAGGGACACCCAAGACCCCTTCTGTGAGCCGCTTGAGGCTTAGATGTGAACCCAGCCTAAGTCCTACTAAAGCTTGCTAAATGCTTGCTTATAAGTCCTACTAAAGCTTGCTAAATGCTTGCTTAAGCCTGCGAAAGGACCCGAAGATTTGTGGTATAAAGGAGAGGGATCATTACTGGTTGGCAACCCTTCTTGATCCATGTTACAAAGATAAAGTTGCAGAGCTCATCCAGCCTTTGCAGAGGGAGCAAAGCATGAAAAATGTGTGTAACACCTTTCCAGACACTGGGAGGTTACCATTCTTCATTGAGTCAAATAAAGAGCAGTGGAGAAGGTGGACAGCTGACCGATGCCTTTAAACAATGCTTTAGTCCTCAGGGCCCAGGGATCTTAGGTTTAAGCAACCATCGGCAGCATCTACATCATTTGGTACAGGATTATCTAGGGGCAAGAGCAGACTTGGAGACGTTTCCTATTGAGCATCCACTGGGTCTTTAGGATGGACCACTGGCCAGAACTTGCTCAATATGCAATCGAGCTACTGGTCTGTCTTGCACCCAGCGTGCTTTTCAAATGGACATTCAGTGCTGCTGAAGGTTTTGTGAAGGATGAAAGAATGTGTCTGTCCACAGACTCCATTGACAGGCTGACATTTATCAAAATTAATCAGTCCTGGATCAACAGCAGCTATCAAGCCCCTGATGCTGATGTAACTGATTGAATTTACTAGGGATCTGGGATCCCTTGAAGACTGCCTATGCTGCCTATCCTATTCCTGAATCTTGATTATGCTAGCTTCTAACAATGTTTTTGGTTTAGGGCACCACCAATACCCAAGGCCCAATGTTTCTGCACCTGTTTGACAGGTGCATGTAATTAATTTTTTTCTCATTTTTAACAGAAGGCCCATTCCTGCACCCAGCAAAAGTAACTGTGAGGGGCTACAGTGTTTAGGCACCACTAGGTATGGGCGAACAGTTTGGGCCGAGCACAAGTTTGGCCTGAACATCGCCCATCCAGGTACTCGCCCAACATCCAATCTTTCTGGGAACTTAGCGGGATGTTCGTCCGCCAAGCACACAGTCGATAGGTTGTTAAGGCTTTCCCACTGCAAGCTGAATTTAGGAAAATAATTGTAAAAAAAAATGTAAATTTTAAAAAATTTGAAAAAAACGGGGTGGGGGACCCTTTGGGTCTGGTATGGGTTTTAAGGGGAACCCATGACAGAGTTAGGAAAAAAAATGGCATGGTGTCCCCCCAAAATCCATACCAGGCCCTTTGGGTCTGATATGGATTTTAAAGGGAACTCTACGCCATTTTTTTAAAATGGGGGACCCCAAAATCCATACCAGACCCTTATCTGAGCATGCAGCCTGGCAGGCCAGGAAAGGGGGGGACAAACGAGCGCCTCCCCTCCTGAACCATACCAGGCTGCTTGCCCTCAACATGGGGAGGGTGCTTTGGGGTGCTCCCCAAAGCACCTTGTCCTCATATTGATGGGGACAATGACCTCTTCCAGACAACCCTGGGTTGTGGTTTTCGGGGTCTGCGGGTGGGGAGCTTATCAGAATCTGGACAAGTCCTTTATAAAAAATAAAAGAATAGTGTCCCTTGATGTAAATCTATCACAATCACGCCGCCCACCGGACCCGAAAAATAGAAGAAAAAAAGCGCTCACACCTCTTGGGAGGCCTCCCACCATCTGCCTCCTCTCCGCTTTGACAGTTCTTATATAGGCAAGGGGCGGGGCCACCTAGCTACGTCTCACAGTTGCACCGCCCCCTTCTAATGTGTGACATCACGAGACATCAGAAGGGGTGGTGTCACCGGGTAACGTAGCTGGGTGGCCCCGCCCCTTACCTATATAAGAACTGTCAAAGCAGAGAGGAGGCAGATGGCGGAAGGCCTCCCAAGAGGCATGAGCATTTTTTCCCCTATTTTTCGGGTCCGGTGGGCGTCGTGTTCGATGATGGATTTACATTGAGGAACACTATTTTTTTTATAAGGACTTGTCAAAAACTGTTTCCTGTGGTTATTACTTTTCGACACTTTTTTTGTGAAAGGGTAGGGGTACGATGTACCTGACACCCATTCACATGGGGGGGGGCAGGAGCTGGGGCCCCTTGTTAAAGGGGGCTTCCGGATTCTGATAAGCTCCCCACCCGCAGACCCCGACAACCACAGCCCAGGGTTGTCGGGAAGAGGCCCTTGTCCCCATCAACATGGGGACAAGGTGTTTTGGGGTGGGGGGGCAAAGCACCCACCCCCATGTTAAGGGCATGTGGCCATGCATGGTTCAGAAGGGGGGGCACTCGCTCGTCCCCTCCCCTTTCCTGACCTGCTGGGCTGCATGCTCGGATAAGGGTCTGGTATGGATTTTGGGGGGCCTTCCCCATTTTTTTTTTATTGGCATGGTATGGACTGTGGGGGGAACCACAGTCCATACCACAGCCCATTAGTTCAGCCTATCAGTGTAGCCTCATCAGCTCACATTAATAAAGGATAAAAATTAATCATTTACAACATTTTCTAACAGAAACTAAGAAAAACTTTAAAAAAAAAAAAAAAAAATTTTGGTCTTTTTTCATTTTGTTTTATAAAAAAATATTAAAACCCAGTGGTGACTAAATACTACCAAAACAAAGCTCTATCTGTCTAAAAAAAGATAAAAATTTAATTTGGGTACAGCGTTGAATGACTACACAATTGTCATTCAAAGTGTGACAGCGCTGAATGCTTAAAATTGGCCTCGGCAGAAAGGTGGTGAAAGTGCCCAGTATTGAAGCGGTTAAAGCTGCATACACCTGAGCACAAAAGTGGGGTTAATTTGAATTTCACCACTGTAAAGGGTTCTCACTAATCAATAGGAAGGCCCAGGCAGGTATGGCAAGAGGCTAGGTATATATAGTCTTGTATACACTATAGATATAGTGTAAAAAATGTAATTTATTAATAAAACATCTCTGCCAATATTAGAAGGCCTTTTTATTAGTAAGATTTTTTTTTTATACTACTGTAAGTGTACAAAACCTCTTTAAGAAATATCAGTGGAGGTGTGTATGTATTTTAATTATTGATGGAGATCTGTGTATATAATTATCTCTGTTTATGTATTTATTGCTTTTGATGTAATCAGCATCTTGGCAAACCTCTTACATCTGCCAAGGAACAAATTAATTTTTGTCTCACACTCCATACGTTATGCTTTTAAGTCTCATTTGTTTAACTGACATAAATAGTCACATTCTGTGGTTCCAGTAGTTGAAAAAGAGAGGAGAATGTATCTCCATGGTTCAACCTGTGATAAATATGTAAGAGACAAAGGCACTCAATAATTCATTATTCTTACTCAAACTTGTTCTAGTGACACATATTATTCCAAAGACCGAGACAGCTACTAGAACTGTAAGCCTCATCCCTTAGAGACAGAGAAAGCCGAATGGATTATGTGGAGAACTTGCCTTCCATCCAAGCCATAAAACAAATGCTTTGCTATTTGTTTTTATTTTTTTTTTTAAAACAAAACTATGTTTTGTGTAATACAAAACAAGGGTTGCAAAGATAGTGCTTTATTAATTGAGTTCATGTTTTCAGTGAAAGTATTTTCATAGAAAAAGTTTCATTAATGTGTGTAGGAGAATTTCTATTGTACCGGACTCATAAGAATGAATTAAAGAGATCCTGAATAGAATAGTAAAGTATGTGTTAAGTTAAACTATTGACTGGTATTGATCATGTGAGAAGGTAGTAGGATACCCTTCAAAATGGGATCTGGGGCCCAGTCTCAGTGGCTGTGGTGAGTCCCTGTGTTTTTACACTAAAACTGCTGACCAGCAGTGATGGTCTGGTCCAGCACTAAACTCAGGAGCTGATTCAATCGGGTCTTGTGATCCTATTACTGAGTAGACTTAGACGAATCCTTTCTGGCAGGATGTAGGAGCAATGTTTTTATGTTGTGTTTTTATGGGGAATCTTGTATCATAATTTCTAACAACATCAAGATTCCCTTTAAATAGAAAATATTTAGAACCAGAATAAAGGGGTCTTTATATATGCCTCTGAGAACCACACCCAAACTGATTTATATACAAAAAAAAAGCATTTTATTTTACCACATAATAAAAACAAACTTTTAAAAGCATTATGTCTCGCACCAAATACAGAGCTTGGAAATGTTGTAGATACAATATATGGTTACATTCCATTGGTATGTGATTCAGTGAATCGTTGGTCTACATGTTTCATGGGAACGCCCACTTCTTCAGGACTACACTGTATATATCATTTAGATCATGTACTATAATGTACATAGCTCATAAAAAGAACAAACTAAAAGAAAATCAATAAATATCACATTGGCACATACCTGGTCAGAGGCCCAAATGCTGAGAGGGCTTTCCTTGCGGCTGAGTGTAGAGCAACCCTGAAGGTGATGACGGGCAATGCTATGCCCAAAGAATCAGGGGTTGCCATCTGCAATAGGCTGAAGTGCAGAAGTAATGTACATCAGATGACACCCGGACGAGGAGGATGCACTGCAGGGCAGGAGCCCCTTAGACATACCAGGCAGTGCTTGAGAGTAGGGAGAGCCAGAAGCAGGGTCAGGAGTGAAGCCAGTAATCATACACAGAATATCAGCCAGGATCAGGGGCAGACAGCTGTATCGGGAACAAGCCAGGGTCATACACTGGAAGTCAGGCAGCAGCAGAGTCAGGAGGGTAAGCCGAGGTCATACACTGGTGAACAGGCAGAAGCAGAGTCAGTAGAACAAGCCAAGGATCAGGAGCCAGGAATGGAGCCGGGTTGGTAACAGGGAATCCACAAAGAGCAGCAGCAGAACACAGGAACACACGGGAAGCTAAAGATCATCCAGCAACTTGTGGATCAGATTGTTGACTTAAAATAGGCCACTGAGACACAGGATCTGTCACGCATTGTGTGCGCCGTGGCGCACGTGTGTGTGTAATTGCACTTTAATGTTTGCAGCCGTTCACGCCCACGCGTGCATGCGCATTCACACTGGCTGTAATCTGCGATCCTGTTGAGTGTTGGCAGATGTCCCAGTCTTTGTTCATAGGGTTCAATATAGAGTTGAGTTGGCCCACCCTTTGCAGCTATAACAGCATCAAATCTTTTGGAAAAGCTGTCCACAATGTTTAGGAATGTGTCTATGGGAATGTTTGACCATTCTCCCAGAAGCGCATTTGTGAGGTCAGGTCAGGCCTGGCTCACAGTCTCCTTTCCAAATCATTCCAAAAGTGTTCTATTGGGTTGAGGTCAGGACTCTGTGCAGGCCAGTCTAGTTCCTCCACCCCAAACGCGTTTATCCATGTCTTTATGGACCTTGTTTGTGCACTGGTGCGCAGTCATGTTGGAACAGTAAGGGGCCCTCCTCACACTGTTCCCACAAAGTTGGGAGTATGAAATTGTCCAAAATGCCTTGGTGTGCTGATGCCTTAAGAGTTTTGTTTACTGGAACCAAGGGACCAAGCCTAACCCCTGAAAAACAACCCCACACCGTAATCCCCCCTCTACCAAATAATTTGGACCAGTGCCCAAAGCAAGGTTCATAAAGACATGGATGAGCGAGTTTGGGTTGGAGGAACTTGACTGGCCTGCACAGAGTCCTAACCTCAACCCAATAGAACACCTTTGGCGTGAATTAGAGCGGAGACTGTGAGCCAGGCTTTCTCGTCCACATCAGTGCCTGACCTCACCAATGCACTTCTGGGAGAATGGTCAAACATTCCCATAGACACACTCCTAAACCATGTGGACAGCCTTCCCAGAAAAGCTGAAGCTGTTATAGTTGCAAAGGGTGGGCCAACTCAATATTGAACTCTACGTACTAAGACTGGGATGACATTAAAGTTCATGAGCGTATAAAGGCAGGTGTCCCAATACTTTTGGTAATATAGTGTATGTGTGTGTGTGTGTATATATGTATGTATATATATATATATATATATATATATATATATATATATATATATACACACACACACATATACACACACACTCATCAGCTGCTTTATTAGGTACACCTTGCTAGTACCGGGTTGGACCCTATTTTGCCTTCAGAACTGCCTTAATTCTTTGTGGCATAGATTCAACAAGGTGTTGTAAACATTCCTCATTGACATGATAGCATCACGCAGTTGCTGCAGATTTGTCGGCTGCACATCCATGATGCAAATCTCCCGCTTCAATAATATCATAAAGGTGCTTTATTGGATTGAGATATGGTGACTGTGGAGGCCATTGCAAATAAGGAGATGAGGGTTGGGACTTTAAATGAGATGTGTAGCTTCCAGTGGGTATACCACTGATAAATACAGATGATAGTGTTATTACTTATGTACATGAATAAAATGCTAACATAATCAAAAAAGAAAAAAAGGTATTGTTGAGAGCTGGTTTAATTGGGAAAATCTCATCAACATAATTCATTAACATTGTTGGAATCTTAGTCCCAGATGAAATAATATACATTTAATGGATTGTAACATACTGAACATGGATGCGTCAATAAACAATATTTGCATGACAAACAGGGTAACATACATACAGTGCTGTAAAAAAGAATTTGCCCTCTTCCTGATATTTTATTTTTTTGCTTATTTCTCACACTTAAATGATTCAGATCATCAAACAAATTTTAATATTACACAAAGATAACCCGAGTAAATCCAAGATGCAGTTTTTAAATTATTATTTCATTTATTAAGGGAAAAAAGCTGTTGAAACTTGCCTGGCCCTATTTGTAAAAGTAATTGCCCCCCCCCCCATGCTGAATAATAAATGAACTGTGATTAACCACAACTTTTTGGAAAGCTGAGTTAAATTTCACTTGCCACACCCAGGCCTGATTACTGCCAGACCTGATGAATCAAGAAATCACATAAATCAAAGCTGTCTGACAAAGTGAAGCACGCTAACAGATCACAAAAAGCCGCACATCATGCCACAATCTAAAAAAATTCAAGAATAAATTAGAAACAAAGTAATGTTCATATATCAGTCTAGGAGGGGTTTCAAAGCCATTTCTAAGGCTTTGGAACTCCAATGAACCACTGGGAGAGCCATTATCCACAAATGGAGATACAGTAACTTTGAACAGTGGTGAACCTTTCCAGGAGTGGCCGGCCTACAAAAATTACTCCAAGAGCATGATGACAACTCACCGAGGAGGTCATAAAAGATCCCAGAACAACATCTAAGGAACTGCAGGCCTCACTTGCCTCAGGTAAGATCAGTGTTCATGATTCAACAATAAGAAAGAGACTGGGCAAAAATGGCATCCATGGGAGAGTTCCAAGCCCAAAGCCACTACTGACCAAAAAGAACACAAAGGCTCATCTCACATTTACCAAAAAACATCTTGATTATCCCCAGGACTTTTAGGCAAATATTCTGTGGACTGATGAGATAAACATTTTACCTTTTGGAAGATGTGCGTCCCGTTACATCTGGCACAAAACTAATACAGCATTTCATAACAAGAACATCATACCAACAGTCAGACGTGGTGGTAGCGTGATGGTCTGCGGCTTCTTTGCACCTTCAGGACCTGGACTACTTACCATAATTGATGGAACCATGAATTCTGAGCTCTACCTGAAAATCCTAAAGGAGAATGTCAGTTCGTGACCTCAAGCTCAAGTGCACTTGGGTTATGCAGCAGGACAATGATCCGAAACACAACAGCAAGTCCACCTCCAAATGGTTCAAACAAAGCAAAATTTAGGTTTTGGAGTGGCCTAGTCAAAGCCCGGACTTAAATCCAATTGAGATGCTGTATCATGACCTTACACAGACCATTCATTTTGGAAAACCCTCCAATGTGGCTGAATTAAAACAATCCTGCAAAGAAGAGTAGGCCAAAATTTCTCCACAGCAATGTGAAAGACTCGTTGCCAGTTATCGCAAATGCTTGATTGCAGTTGTTGCCGCCTACGGTGGCACAACCAGTTATTGGGTTTAGGGGGCAATTACTTTTTCACATAAAACCAAGGCAGGTTTGGATAGATGTTTTGCCTTAATAAATTAAACCATCATTTAAAAGACTGCGTTTTGTATTTACTTGGGTTATCTTTGTGTAATAATAACATTTGTTTGATGATCTGAGTCATTTAAGTGTGACAAACATGCAAAAAGATAAAAAATCCGAAAGGGAGCAAATACTTTTTCACAGCATTGTAAATACAATGCAGTATGGAAACGAATAGTGATGTGGTGGAATTGCATTAGTAAGCTCGATGTGTTTCGTGGATTGGACTCCACACGCTCAGGAGAGCAGATGCATGCGTTTCTATAAAATACATATAAAAACAACAATAGAATCTAATATAAGATAATTGACAGTATGAATGGGGGGATAAAGAGGGAAACCACCATAGAAATGGGATATCCTACCCTAATATAACACAGTCGGTACATTGATAAACATGTAGTACTGTTGGATAGGGGCAGCATGGGAATGCCTGCACCAGGAGCTGAGGGGGTACTGCCCGTGGAGGCCATTGGAGTACAGTAAATTCCTTGTCATGTTCAAGAAACCAGTTTGAGATGATTTGAGCTTTGTGAAATGGTGCATTACCCTGCTGGAAGTAGCCATCAGAAGATGGGTGCACTGTAGTCATAAAAGGATAGACATGGTCAGCAACAATACTCAGGTAGGCCGTGGCGTTTAAACGATGCTCAATTGGTACCAAGAGGCCCAAAGTGTGCCAAGAAAATTTCTCCCACACCATTACACCACCACCACCAGCCTGAACTATCGATACAAGGCAAGATGGATCCATGTTGTTTACACCAAATTCGGACCCTACCATCTGAATACCACAGCTGAAATTGAGACTCATCAGATCAGGAAATGTTTTTTTCCAATCATTTATTGTCCAATGTTGGTGAGCCTGTGCGAATTGTAGCCTTAGTTTCCTGTTCTTAGCTGGCAGGAGTGCCACCCAGTGTGGTCTTCTGCGGCTATAGCCCATCTCCTTCAAGGTTCGATGTATTGTGCATTCAGAGATAGTATTCTGCATACCTTGGTTGTAACAAGCAGTTATTTGCGTTACTGTTGCACTTCATCTTGAACCAGTCTGTCCATTCTCCTCTGACCTCTGACATCAACAAGGCATTTTTGTCCACACAATGGCCGCTCACTGGATATTTTCTCTTTTTCAGACCATTCTCTGTAAACCCTAGAGAGAGTTATATGTGAAAATCCCAGTAGATCAATAGTTTTTGAAATACTCTGACCAGCCCGTCTGGCACCAACAACCATGCCACGTTCAAAGACATTTAAATTCCCTTTGTTCCCCATTATGATGCTTGGTTTGAACTTCAGAAAGTGGTCTTCACCACATCTAGAGTTGCTGCCATGTGACTGGCTAATTAGCAATTTTTATTACCAAGCAACTGAACAGGTGTACCTAATAAAGTATCACGTTACAACCAAAAACATAAATGTATTTTATTGGGATTTTATGTGGTAGACCAACACAAAGTGGCACATAATTGGGGAGTGGAAGTAAAATGATAAATGGTTTTCAAATTTTTTTTTAAAATAAATATGTGAAAAGCGTGGCATGCATTTGTATTCAGCCCCCTTTATTCTGATACCCCTAACTAAAATCTAGTGGAACCAATTGCCTTCAGAAGTCACCAAATTCGTAAATAGAGTCCACCTGTGTGTAATTTAATCTCAGTATAAATACAGCTGTTCTGTGAAGTTCTCAGAAGTTTGTTAGAGAACCTTAAAGAACAAAAAGCTCATGAAGGCCAAAGAACACACCAGCCAGGTCAGGGATAACGTGGAGAAGTTTAAAGCAGGGTTAGGTTATAAAAAAAATATTCCAAGCTTTGAACATCTCATGGAGCACTGTTCAATCCATCATCCAAAAATGGAAATAGTATGGCACAACTGAAAACCTACCAGGACATGGCCATCCACCAAAACTGACAGGCCGGGCAAGGAGAGCATTAATCAGAGAAGCAGCCAAGAGGCCCATGGTAACTCTGGAGGAGCTGCAGAGATCCACAGCTCAGGTGCGAGAATCTGTCCACAGGATTAGTCGTGCACTCCACAAATCTGGCCATTATGGAAGAGTGGTAAGAAGAAAGCCATTGTTAAAAGAAAGCTATAAGAAGTCCCATTTGCGGTTTGCGAGAAGCCATGTGGGGGACACAGCAAACATGTGGAAGAAGGTGCTTTGGTCAGATGAGACCAAAATTGAACTAATTGGCATAAAAGCAAAACGCTGTGTGTGGCGGAAAACTAACACTGCCCATCACCCCAAACACACCATCCCCACCGTGAAACATGGTGGTGGCAGCATCATGTTGTGGGGATGCTTTTCTTCAGCAGGGACAGGGAAGTTTGTTAGAGTTGATGGGAAGATGGATGGAGGAAAATACAGGGCAATCTTAGAAGAAAACCTGTTATGCCGCGTACAGACGATTGGAAATTCGTCCAGCAAAAGACCGATGAGAGCTTTTGGTCGGAAAATGCAACCGTGTGTATGCTCCATCGGACTTTTGCTGGCCAAATTTCCGCCAGCAAAAGATTGAGAGCATGTTCTCAATTTTCCCGACAGAAAAAGTTTCTATCGGAAATTCCATTTGTGTGTATGCAATCCGGACGCGCAAAAACCCGCGCATGCTCAGAATCAAGTACGAGACGGAGCCGCTCAGTCTGGTAAAACTACCGTTCGTAATGGAGATGGCACATTCGTCACACTGCAAATTTTTAAATCTTTCAATGCAGCGCGTTCTCTTCTTTAAAATGCTAGAAGAATGAAGTTGTATTCACACAGACGTCTCACAAACGTATTTCTTTATTATTTCTCATGATCTCCTGAAAAATCTTTTTGGTTTTTAAAGCCAGATCTCCCTAATAATGTTTATAATTATTTTTTATAGTCATTTTTTATTTTTTTTGGAATCTAGATCTCCATTTGTTTTTTTTTGTTTTTTTAATTATTTTATAGTGATCTCCATTTGTTTTTGTTTTTTTTTTAATTATTTTAAAGTGATCTCCTTTTTTTTTTGTATGTCACGTTTCCAAAACACCATTATTATCTTAAAAAACAAATTATGTGGCGCTCCTTACGCCTATGTGTAAAAATCTATATAAGCAATACCGGTAAGTGAAATAAATAAAAGTGCAAAAATGCATAAATGACCTAAATGCAAAAATAATAATCATATAATCCAAACAAAAATGAGATAAACTCATATAGAGTGAAGTGCAATTCCACCAAAACACATAAAGGGTGTGCAAAAATTCATTTGAGCCTGTGACTCACAAATGAGTGTAATAGATATAAATAAAAGTGCAATCGTGCATAAATATCATAAATAAATAAATAATAATCATACACTATAATGAAGAATTAGGTAAACTCATACAGAGTCATTATAGTGTATGATTATTATTTATGTGTTTATGATATTTATGCACGATTAACCTTTTATTTATATCTATTACACTCATTTGTGAGTCACGGGCTCATATGAATTTTTGCACACCCTTTATGTGTTTTGGTGGAATTGCACTTCACTCTATATGAGTTTATCTCATTTTTGTTTGGATTATATGATTATTATTTTTGCATTTAGGTCATTTATGCATATTTGCACTTTTATTTATTTCACTTATTGCTTATACACATAGGCGTAAGGAGCGCCACATAATTTGTTTTTTATTTTTGGTTTAGTTCATGTGAGGACACTGTTTTATGTTGGCAGCTCTTAATTAGCCTATTGGTCATTGTTGGTTTGCGCATTAGTTTATTTACTTTTACCATTATTATCTTGTATTTGTAAATCTCAAACACTTTGGTTGGTGTCCCTTGTTAATTTGACATTGTATTTTTTTTAAATGTACCTGCCTACTCAAAAAAAACTGTCCTTTTTGAATTAAAACACATAGGCAAGTATTTCTGAAAACAAAATATCCATTTATTCTGGGTCATAACAAAATAAAGAGGAAGACAACACTGGAGGAACTGGTGATATTTGCAAAGCCTTTGTACCCCAGGGCAGACATCAATAATTTTACAATCAAAATTGGTGGCGTGAGGAGTCCTTATAATAGTGAGCACAATCCGGTCCAGGACTACAAGAGATCAGGAACAGCAGCAGATGACATATCTGTCCCCAGGCTGTGGTCATACAACAGCCTGCATCTTTTGCCAGCCCAGACTGAACCCAGGCCATCACTCTCTGGTCTTCCTTAGACGCTTCCTTCCAGGCTGTGGCTGTGGTGTTGGAGGTGTGGCAGGAGGTGGAGGAGGAGGACCTGGAGGAGGAGGAGGAGGACCATGGTTCAACTCACAAATGTGGCTTTGACTTTTGAGTTGGCCCCTTAAGTCCTTGTTTAGGGCTTGTAACATCACTTCCTCACATAAGAGGCGTGGCCCTCCTCCATTTCCAGCATTTTGCATGCTGTAATGTATGAAAAGTCCTCTTGAACACTGGGGGGTTCTCAGGGCTGCAGTAGCCTTCAGAAATAGGCCAATTGCTGCCTCCTTCACGTTACTCCTCTTCTTGCCACTTTTTGGTGGAAGGTGGAGGGGAGGGACCTGCGATTCTGGCAGGCTACTGGGCACGGCCACCTCCTGGCTGTCACTTTCCACAGCCTGGCTGAGGCTTTCCTGTGTATGAAAAAGGGACCTAGTTTTAGTTTTTGGTTCATCAATCACACACAATTTTCAACTCATGACTGTTGCAAATTTAATGTTAATAAATAGAAAAGACTATCATTCTGACCCCAGCATGTTTCATTCTTGTTCCAATCATTTGTGGCCACTACTGTCTATTGATTTGTAAACCACTTTGTGAAATCAGAAATTAGTGATCAAAATTAGCATATATTTAACATAATTTGACAACCAGAAATATTTTGAAGAATGCTATACCTGGCTCAAGCTGGGCTCCTCCTCATGTTGCTGCCTGAAAGGCCCAGGTTGGACTTCAGAAGCCTCTGCTGGGGGGGGGGGGAAGTGTGGAAGGAAGATTGGAGAGTGCTGGCCTGGGTTCAGTCTGGCCTGCCAGAAAATGCAGTCTGTCATAGTACCACAGCCTGGGGACATAAATGTCATCTGCTGTAGCTCCTGATCTCAGGGACTCCTGGACCTTCTTGAGCTCCCTATTATAAGTGCTCCTCATGCCACCAATTAGGGCCTTCAAATAGGGAATGTCTGCTGTGGGGATCACCGGCTTCAGAAATTCCACCAATTGATCCAGCGCTGCCTTCCTCTTTGTTTGATTGTTATAATAGGGGTGGTTTACCTGCCACAGACAGGGCAGCTCCCTGTCCATATCAAAGAAAATGGGCATAAAGTCCTCATTGAATAGATCCATTTTCTCTGCAAGACACAACACAAGACAAACATTAATGTCAGGCGAAACTCTCCTAATCTTGACCCAATATGGGCCTCAATCTATAAGCAGTATAGGCCACTGATGCACCAACTTAAAATTATACCTTCATTATAACGATCGGCGTTCCACTACACCTTCCTCCGCTCACAGATCGTACGTACGACGCATGCGTGCTACGCTTTATAAAAACTGTGCATGCGTGAAACTACGCCCGCGTCGCCCGCCCCTGACTTTCATTCTAGAATATTCTCCCCCCCGTCTCTTTTGTCGCAGTGGAAGACGACATGGGGGAGGAAAAAGCCCGGAGCAAGAAACGTCCTGATCCAGGAGGAGATGATTTAAGGCCTCAAATATGTCCTTTGAAGAAATGGTGGAGATGGTTGACATATTGAAGAGGGCCGACTATGATGGGAAGTATGGACCGTACCTAAACCCAAATGTGAGAAAGGCCAAGTTCATGACTAAAGTTGTGAAGAGTCTGCGCCGGAATTTTGGGGTACGACGATCCAAGGAGCAATTGAGGAAACACTGGTCGGACCTCAAATTAAGGGAGCAAGATCAGTACAGAAGGATCAAGAAAGTGCTTCTAAAAAGTAAGTAGTTGTCGTGTGTTCCTATTCTTATTATTATTTGCATGCTGCGCCATGTGCTTTTCTTTACTATTGGACAGTTTAAAATGGCTACTTTCATGTTCGTGGGCACAGTAATCGGTCGTAGTAAACATTGTTCGTTTGCCAAAAAATATGCTGTTTTGCCAGATACAGGGTTAACTACATTTGGTCATGATAATTTGTATTCAAAGAAGTTTAGTACATTGTTATCTAGATGTGTTTCAAACTAGAATGAATTGCAAACTTGATTCAGTGTAATGTAAGGAGAGGACGCTCAGCAGCTGTTTACACATCTGTACTCTGGAACACTAGTGTGGGACACAAGAACAAACTTTTTAGGGTGACCCACACAGGTGCTCCAGTGGATACTTGGGGTGTCTCCATGTGTTAAAATTTTCCAAAAAAGGGAAGTATCCCAGCTTTGGTAAGGGCAAAAATCACGTCTTCAGCTTTGAACTCTGCCAAAACAGACAATTGTACCCCACTTCCAAGCAATGTTTCATATTCCTATTTATGGACTCAAATATCTGTGTGCTAAGTATACCTTGTGTTTCATTCTCAAAGGGGAGCAAAGACTCGGAAAATATGAGGACACCAGGGACCCCCCCACCTTTTGAAGAAGGGGAACAAAGGTCACAACCTGAGGATGTGGAGAAAGGAGATGTGGTGGAGATTGTCAACACAACAGGTAAGTGTCGGACACCACAGATTCAGGTAATAGATGTATGCCTGCATATTTATAATACATGGTGTGTATTTTTAGTTTAGGTGATGTTCAGGTTGTGGTACCAAAAGCGAGTGATTTCACCAGTGACAGTGCACAACAGATGATCCAGGAAATCATGTTTTGTAGTCGTGATTTGGACATTATCAAAAAAAAAAAACAAGGAGATTGAACAAAGACTGAAGAACATGATTGATGTACTAGGGAGAATTTAAATCCTAAAAAGATTCCTGGAATTTTTTTTTTTTTTTTTTACAATAATTTTAGCTAAAGTTTTAATACAGTTTAAAAGCCAAATTTGGAAGATGCACACAATGTGTAAACATGTGCTATCTGCCATCAGGGGATTTCAATGTACGCGTTTTGTGGGTGCAACCCCTTCCTCCCAACTCTAGTAGGTGAGAGGAAGTGGTTGCACCCCCAAAACACGTTCATTGATCCCCCATGATGGGAGATAGCACATGTTGACATTAGGTATGGGATCAGCAAGGAAATCCCCAATTTGTGCATCTTCTAAATTTGGCTAAGGGTGACTTCACCCCATCTGATGAAGGCAAGATTAAGACCTTTTTCACACTATAAAATGTCTGATATTGCCTTCTTTTTTGCAATGTTGAACTTTGTAAGTTCCAGAGTTGTGTATATTATGTTTGTAAACATGCCTGTTTCTGTATTTTTTCATAAATTTCAAGGTAAAACTTAAAAAAAAAAAGAAGGTTTTTTTACCGCAAAATGTTTTATAAAACGCACATGTGAATGTACACAGAGTGAAAGGTTTTATACTCAACAATGTGTGGCTTCTTCTTTCAATGATCAATACCATTTCTTGTGAGAAGTTGGTGTTTACAGTGACAATGGGTGGTATTTAATAATGGAAAAAACACTTGGCACTACAAGTGTACTAGGAGAACCTAGGAGACAGCTAAAAGAAACCCAAGCAGTAAATTAAATTAAAGATTTGATCTGATAAAAGAGAAAATTTATTCAAAATGGCCCCCCTACCCGTACAATATTTTTCTCGCACTCTGTCAATATGGCGTGCTTTGTGTACATTAATGAGGAAAAAAAATAAACTTAAATGATTTTAGCAAATGGCTGCAATATAACAAAGAGTGAAAAATGTAAGGGGGTCTGAATATTTTGCGTCCCCACTGTATATATCCTGTGCCATGCTAGTTCAGGTACAGTAGGTCTTTAAGTTTTTTTGTCTGTATTGCTACTGTTTTCTTGACAAACTGGTAGTTTTTCATTATTTGTACATATCAGTCAGCACATTTATATTCTTACATTTGCTATAGAGCAGTGGTGGTCAACTTACCTGATATAGGATGCGTGGCCCTGACATCACCATAGGGCTGCACATAATATTCAGTCAATGTATTGTTACAGTAAGTTGTCAAACAATGCAGACATGCATCAGGAGATGGTAAGATATTCTGAACATTGTTTAGGAGTTGCTAGAGATTTGGGACATGTTTCAGGAAACATCTAAACAACAACCCACCCAAACGTTGGGATTTTGTGGTAGCATCAACACACACAAAATTATTTGAAATGTCATATTTACTAAGCATTATTAAAAATCTCATATTAAAATACATTACATACAGAACAAATGTTTGTACCATCTGTTTTCACAAAAACTCCAGATGCATATATGCTCGCTAACTGACTATAATTACATAATTCACATCTTGACACTATCAGGCTATAAAAAAAAACATAATATATCTGCCTTAGTAACAAGACCCAATGTGCAAGGTCTGTCCTCAACCCTGCATTGCTATTGTGCATGTCTCAGTCACCACTTTGCTTTCTCTGGTCCACCATAAACCTCAGACAGTAATACCTTTCTCTGTAATACAGGGACAGCCTTCTAATTTTTTTGTGCCCCCCCCCCCCCCTCAGTATGCCAAAAGCCATGCTAAAGGTGTTGTGGTGCTACCTCTTACCTTCCTGGATAATTTATAAAGATCATCACAGTGGGCAGTACCAGAGGCATGGATGCCCACACCCCTCAATCATGGCATCAGAGGCAATGCAGGAATAAAGACCACACACCTAGGAGAAGCATTCATAGCATACTGTGTATGTATAGCATATGTATGGTATGAATAAGCACTAGTTTACTGTGAAAAACGTTAGCAGATCTTTCACTCTTCCACTTCTTGTTTGATGTTTTTCTTAACTGTTTTCATGGGCAATTTTCAATACCAAAAGAAATCCCGGACAGCCGCACTCCAAAAAATGTATGTTAGCCTTTTATTCAATGAAGTGTCATCCAAAATACAAGTCACAGCAGAATGGAACAAAGCTTCATAGTGTGAAATGCGTATTTTGGATGACACTTCATTGAATAAAAGACTAACATACATTTTTTGAAGTGCGGCTGTCCAGAATTTCTTTTGATGTCTAACTACTACGGCATTGCCAGCACCTAAGCTTCTAGACTGGAGGGAAAGCCCTTTACCTTGGTTTGACCCACCTGGAGCGGTGACACCTCCTCTCAATTTTCAATACCGTTGGTTTCAGTAGTACGGTTGTCTGCATTTTTCTCCTCAGATCATAAAAAGATAGTTTAGTTGTATAATTTTGTATTAGTCACTAAATCAAGGAACCAATTCACTTGTGGTTCTGAGGTGGTGAATAGGGAACCTATAGTAAATGTTTAAATGTATTACATGGAGTGAGGTAGCTTTCTGGAAAAAAGACATCATGTCTAGTATTGTAACATAGTTTTGTAAATGTGGCCCTACAAGGGTTTTTATGCAGCAAATTATATCCACAAACAAAATATAGGATAATTCACAATTGTATTTAATACCCACGCGTCTTCCTATGGGCGTGGATAATTTGCCACAACTTGCAGAGGAGACATGGTTTTACACCCGCCTATGGAAATGTTTTTTTTTTTTTTTTTAATATAAATTGCTTCAGTCAGCAATATTAGAGGTACAAATTTTGGTAATTCATTCTTAGCAATTAAGCAGCCATTAACCACTTCCTTTGCCTGGACCCTCAAAGGTCCTGCTCTAGTGATGTGTCATCTGTATTTATTTCAGAGACTTTAACCCCACCAAAATGTGGTTGGGCTTGTCCTTGTCTCCAAAATACCCCTACACTCATTGCTCTATATGGGGGACCTCAGGTTACACCTGTGGCACAGATGGACAGCACAAAGAATTTTGTATGTATAAATAACTTAAACTGAGGTTATTTGGAAAAAATACTTCTGAATAAGCTATATACTTACATTATCCATACCTTGATTGTTTGAAGATACAGTTGCAATAAAAAGTATGTGAACCCTTTTGGAATGATATGGATTTCTGCACAAATTGGTCATAAAATGTGATCTGATCTTCATCTAAGTCACAACAATAGACACCACAGTCTGCTTAAACTAATAACACACAAAGAATTAAATGTTACCATGTTTTTATTGAACACATCATGTAAACATTCACAGTGCAGGTGGAAAAAGTATGTGAACCCCTAGACTAATGAGATCTCCAAGAGCTAATTGGAGTAAGGTGTCAGGAGGCTTCAGTCGCCCCCGCTCGCCGGGCTCCGGGGCGCATGCGCAGTGGACTGGCGCTTCGCCGCACATTCGTCCGCGGCCCGATGGTGCGGCGCGTGAGGGTGCACGGCGGTCCCCGTGTGCGCGCCGTCGCCCATGAGGGTACCCGGTAGTGCGTCACGCTGACGCGCTCGCCGGGGGGAGACTATTTCTGACGACTCCAGCGCCCAGTCGGGTTGCTGGTTCGTCATCAGCTTCTCCTGTTTCCTGTATCCCTGCAAAATCCTGAGCTATCTACTGTTACCTATGCTGAACCCCTGGCTAATGAATACTGATACCGCTGTCTGCCTGATACCCCTCTGACCTCTGCCTGCATAACGGACTTGCTCTGCCTGATTACCCGGTTCTGACCTCTGCCTGCCTAACGGACTTTCTCTGCCTGATTACCCGGTTCTGACCTCTGCCTGCTTAATGGACTTGCTCTGCCTGATTACCCGGTTCTAACCTCTGCCTGCTTAACGAACTTGCTCTGCCTGATTACCCGGTCCTGACCTCTGCCTGTTTAAATGGACTTCCAGTGCCTCAGTTCCCCGGTTCTGCACTGCACTTGCCGGCGCATCTCCAGCCTGCAACCTAGTCTGTGACCTGTCCTGCAGTCCCACCTACGGATCTTCCGCATACCGGAAGCCCGTGCCTCCGCGTGCCCCCTGTTCCCTGTATCAACTCCAGGGGTCTGGGTGCGTGTGGTCGTAAGGGCGAGCCGCTCTCGGCATCTTGGCCTCGGTGAGTATTAGCCTTGACATGAGGTGTCAGCCAACTGGAGTCCAATCAATGAGATGAGATTGGAGATGTTGGTTACAGCTGCCCTGCCCTATAAAAAACACACACCAGTTCTGGGTTTGCTTTTCACAAGAAGCATTGCCTGATATGAATGATGCCTCGCACAAAAGAGCTCTCAGAAAACCTATGATTAAGAACTGTTGACTTGCATAAAGCTGGAAAGGGTTATAAAAGTATCTCCAAAAGCCTTGCTGTTCATCAGTCCACGGTAAGACAAATTGTCTATAAATGAAGAAAATTGCTACTGCTAACTGCTACTTCCCCTAGGAGTGGGCATCCTGTAAAGATGACTGCAAGAGCACAGCGCACACTGCTCAATGAGGTGAAGAATAATCCCACAGTGTCAGCTAAAGACTTACAAAAGTCTCTGGCATATGCTAACATCCCTGTTAGCAAATCTACGATACGTAAAACACTAAACAAGAATGGATTTCATGGGAGGATACCACAGAGGAAGCCACTGCTGTCCAAAAAAAACATTGCTGCACGTTTACAGTTTGCACAAGAGCACCTGGATGTTCCACAGCAGTACTGGCAAAATATTCTGTGGACAGATGAAACCAAAGTTGAGTTGTTTGGAAGAAACACACAACACTATGTGTGAAAAAAAAGAGGCACAGCACACCAACATCAAAACCTCATCCCAACTGTGAAGTATGGTGGTGGGAGCATCATGGTTTAGGGCTGCTTTGCTGCGTCAGGGCCTGGACGGATTGCTATCATCAAAGGAAAAATTAATTCCCAAGTTTATCAAGACATTTGGCAGGAGAACTTAAGGCCATCTGTCCACCAGCTGAAGCTCAACAGAAGATGGGTGTTGCAACAGGACAACGACCCAAAGCATAGAAGTAAATCAACAACAGAATGGCTTAAACAGAAGAAAACACGCCTTTTGGAGTGGCCCAGTCAGAGTCCTGACCTCAACCTGATTGAGATGCTGTGGCATGACCTCAAGAAAGCGATTCACACCAGACATCCGGAGAATATTGCTGAACTGAAACAGTTCTGTAAAGAGGAATGGTCAAGAATTACTCCTGACCGTTGTACACGTCTGATCTGCAACTACAGGAAACGTTTGGTTGAAGTTATTGCTGCCAAAGGAGGTTCAACCAATTATTAAATCCAAGGGTTCACATACTTTTTCCACCTGCACTGTGAATGTTTACATGGTGTGTTCAATAAAAACATGGTAACATTTAATTCTTTGTGTGTTATTAGTTTAAGCAGACTGTGATTATTTATTGTTGTGACTTAGATGAAGATCAGATCACATTTTACGACCAATTTGTGCAGAAATCCATATCATTCCAAAAGGGTTCACATACTTTTTATTGCAACTGTATATCTTCTGAATACTCCCAAAGAGAGAAATACGTAGAGTCTTCCTAACTCTACCAATTTACCAGCAGTGACTATCCAAATAATATATATATGTATACTGTATATAGATTGATTTTAATATACAAGTTATTTTGATGGTGTCAAGATGAAATTTGTGTAAATATAGCTTGTTAGGGGGAGGCAGAATATGTGTCTGTAGTTTTTGAGATAATAGACAGTACAAAAATGTATGTTATATGTAATGTATTTTAATGTGAGATGTTTAATAAATATGACATTTTATATAATTAAGTGTGTATTAATGGCATCAACAAAAATGTGAGTGGGTTATTGTGTAGATATTATTAGTTGAATACAGATGTGGTTTCTTGGCCTACCCTAAAGTCTTCTATCATAAGTACTGCACTTTAGGAAACAGTCATAGACTGAAAACACATGAGATCAAAGTCAGATTTTTGTTTTTTAACTAGAAGACAGTCTTAAGAATATTTTTCTTTTACTGGTTTGTGTACGTACCAAAACAGACTATTGTCTGCAGGGCTGTATAGTAAGTGCCAAACAGACTCAGGTTGGGCACTGGGGCTATAGGGCAACAAATAGCTTAACTGGACATTTGTAGCTTTCTTGGTATTTCAAAAGTGTGGCCTTCTGGGATTCCAGTCCAGGTACCTAACATGAGTGGGTCATTGACAGCTGAATATGAATACTTCAGTGGCCTAATCTTTTTTGGGTTGAGAAATACTATTATATTCCCTACGAACACTATAGGAGCATCAAGAACTTGCCACAGGTTTTGAACAGCTTCAGGCTTCACCTGCTTTTCTGGTTCCAAAAACTCCTACACAGCCTGCACCCACACCTGCTCGTCCCCTCTGTAGTGGATTAATTTTTTTTGCACTTGTTACTCTTTAGATCCCAAGGACTGCAGAGACTTTTTAGCCATTGTACCGTCCACTTTGAGCTTCAACCTTGGCATGGGCTACCCGGCTGTGGGAGAAGAATGACCCTGTGCCCTTCAAGCTCTTTGAGTTCCTAAGCCTCTTTGGGCACACCTTTAAAGTGGTATTAGAGTGATTGTAAGTGTTTTTTTTTAAATTTATTTAAATAACAAACATGTCATACTTACCTCCACTGTGCAGCTCATTTTGCACAGAGTGGCCCCGAACATCCTCTTCTGGGGTCCCCCGGTGGCTCTCGCGGCTCCTCCTTACATCAGTTAACCCCCTCAGAGAAGCGCTCTTACCTTGCGGGTGCGCTCCCGAGTCCACCATTTGCATCCATAGACACGAATGCCAGACTCAGCCCCACCCCCTGGTGCTTGCGCCATTGGATTTGATTGACAGCAGCAGGAGTCAATGGCTGAGCTGCTATCAATCTATCGAATCAAGAACCGGGACCCCGTGGAGAGAGGGAGAGAAATACAGGGCTCAGGTAAGTAAAACAGGGGGGCTGGGGGGCCGGTCACTGCCAGGTGTTTTTTCACCTTAATGCATAGGATGCATTAAGGTGAAAAAACATGAGAGTTTACAACCCCTTTAAAGCCAAAACCAAAAATGTATTTTTTCGCAACTTACCAATCATTAGATGTGGTGGCTGCATCAGTTTTCTTTTCCTTGGCTTTTTCCCCTCTATTTTCACCCGGTGATCTAGCCAGTAACACACCTCCTGTATTAGTGAGACACAAGTCTGAAACAATGAGAACAGGAGGCACAGCAGACAGCAGCATTGTCAGTCGGGGGGGGGGGGGGTAAGTGTATTAGCAGATTTAGATCACTAACAAATTGAAGCCAAACTCCAACTTTCACTTTATAATCAGTTACAGCAAACTGTTTTTTTTCCTTTTAGTATAAAGGTTTTGCACGAACAGAAAAGCTGATTATTTTATACACCCACGCCAGTGTAAATTGGTTTGTTTTATTCATGTAAAGTGATACATTCTGCTGGAGAACTTCAGCTTGGACTTACTGGCCAGATCACCAGATGATAATATAAGAAACAAATCTTAAAAAAGGAAACGAATACAGCCATCACATCTAAGAACTTGTGAGCTGAAATATAATACATGTTTGCTTTAAGGTTTAATACTACTGTAAGAAACCTCAGTGAACATCATCTGCAGCTAGTGCCCTTTTGCTAGTTTGTCAGCAATCCTCTATTCCGGAACAATATGCTTTCTAGATCTGAGCCTTTGTCTCCAGAAGAGACCTCATTCCCCACCTTCTGGCAAGGTCTAACAAACAGAATCAAAGATGAGTAAGCAGGTATAACTAATATCACAAATCAGGAGAGGTCACACAAGCAACATTCTTTCCCAAGTTATCCTCAGCCCCAATCTCCAGTAAAAGAGTCCTCTCTGGTCACTCCTCTCCTGCCAAAGAGCCCATGCATCTAGGATGAACAAAGCTTGCTGCCAAAGAACGGCTGAGTTGCCAAAGCCTAGGCCCATTTCTATAGTAATAAGGTCAGGTAATTGCTGCCAGCTTCACTCTGGCAACTCGTGGGTCTAATATACTTGTGTCAGAAACCATGAAATCAGACCGAGACAGAAGTACAGTTAAATCACACTCGTTTAATAATAAAAGTAAAAAGAACACACGCAGTCAAAACATAGCCAAAGTTCAGTAACTGGAACGGATAGTCAGCCAAGCCAGAAGTCAGGGATCAAAGTAGTGGAACAGCAAGCAGGATCTGGAGCCAGAAGGGATGTCAGCAAAGCCAGTCTTTAAACAGGAACGCAGGAGATAGTTTCTTGTGATGTGACCAAGGCGAAGGCAGAGCTCCTCTGGACTGGGCTGGATGGTTTAAGTAGGCAGGACTAACGAGCAGGATAATCAACAGCTGAGTAACTGTGGAGAGAGATGGGAGCTGGCAGTTAGCCGACAGCTAAGCGGCCAGCTCAGAGAAGGGAGGGCTGAGCCCAGCCCTGACAACTTGGAAGGTGGAAAATTAGGTTGAAAATTTAATTATTGGAATTTCTGAACAATACAGGGAAAGAAAGAAAATGTGGATAATAAGCAGTCACTCCAGAATACAAGTGGGTAGATGTAGGAATATACACATAACAGCAGGTAGAGTAATTGCAAGAAATATCTGGGTCCCCAAAAACTTTGATAGGGCAACATGTTAGGCAAACAAAATAACTAATAACAAGCTTATGGGCCTACCAGGGGACCAAGCGAGGAGGAGAATTACTATAATTAGGGTATAGTTAGAAGAAAATTAGGCCATCGCTCCAAATATTTAGAGGGTAAAAGGAACAAGAACCCCCCTACCGGACTCTAGAGGCCCAGATATGCAGAAATAGCAATGAGTGAAAATATAATATATATGGTATAAAATCTCAATACAAGCTTTATCAAACAAATGATTAAAAACAGAATGCAGCTGGTGTAATATTGTGACATCCACAGGAAAAATATATATGTGAACACTGTTCCACAGTTTATGTTGACATGGTGGTCAGTCAGTGACCAGTCAAGCAGAATCACCCGACACGTTTCAGAAGCTGAATTCTTTCTTCAGGTGTGAGAAGTAAGTCGAGCATAATCACTTCTAAAGATTATATATATATCATATATATATATATATATATATATATATATATATATATATATATATATATATAATCAAAAAAAATAACAGGAACATATCACAAATAAACTCTAAAAATGAATTTTTAGTTTTTATTTATTATTACACTCACATATTCCTAATCTGTACAATGTTTGTACATCAGCCAACTGAATTAAAACCAAGCAGCGGTATCCATCATGTAGCCAGGAGGCCGATGCATCAGTCTTGCCCATGCAAGGAAGATCAAAGTCAGGAGATCATGATTATGATCTGTTTGGTTGGCGAATCATCACTCACCTTTGCAAACACTAGGTTTGTACTTTTTTTAAAACAGCCATGAACTCTCTTGTGCCACGTTATTGGTTTTCCCATTGGGTGTCTTGGTCCCCCTCCACTACTCCTGTGTCAGACACTGAGCAGCGGTCACCATTTAGAGGCACTATGTTTTATCAAAATCCAAGCTGGTTTTGTTCAGTTGTTGGAGGCATCCAAGCCTGAAGAAGTGAAAGTATTCATGAAATGTTTTGAGTTACAAGATGCATTCCTCTCCCATATTGCAATCATCTTGGTTATATAAAGCATGTACTTGTAAATATACCAGCTTGATGTACATTTTATATTGTTACATGTAACCCATTGGCTTAGTATGCCAAACATTTTTTATGTGTACTTAATACATTTATGTGTCAAATCCTTGTGTAATAAACTGATATTTTATGACTTTTGTATTATGCCTCATTTAAAGTCCCATGGGTGAATATTGGTTGTGTGTATGTTATATCTTTCAGGTACGCCTGTTAAGTATGCCTGCAAGTGAAAAAAACGTAGTTTAGCCTTTTAGATTTTTAGCATCATTTTTATTCTTCAGCTGACAGTTTGATACCACCCAATGATACAAACACTGTTGATTTAGATTCACTTTTTAGGAAGAGTTAATTTTCATATTGAGTTAAGTTGCAATTATTATCATAGTAGCCTCTACTCCAGGTTGCTTCAGTGTGTAATCTAATGCCCCGTACACACGGTCGGATTTTCCGATGGACAATGTCCGATCGGAGCGTGTTGTCGGAAATTCCGACCGTGTGTGGGCGCCATCGGACATTTTCCATCGGATTTTCCGACACACAAAGTTGGACAGCAGGAGATAAAATTTTCCGACAACAAAATCCGATCGCGTCAATTCCAACCGCGTGTGGCCTGTTCCGACGCACAAAGTGCCACGCATACTCAGAAGAAATTCCGACACGGGACAGCTCGTTCTGGTAAACTTAGCGTTCGCAATGGATACAGCACTTTCGTCACGCTGCAATGTTCAAAATGGTTTTATACAGCGCACTCTCTTCTTCTTTATAATGTGACAAGAATTAAGTAGTTTTGCTGCTCATATTCACACACACTTCTCACAAACTTTTATTTGTGTTTTTTTAGTGGGATTCCCTCAATATATTGTTATTAGTTGTCACATCTGACAGTTTTATATTTTTTTTATTTTTTTATTTTTTGGATTTTCAGCCTTTTTTTTTCTTTAATGTTTGTATTTTTTCCAAGGCTGATCTTTGTTCAATGTTATTTTTATTTTTACTCCAGAATATTTTTGGTTGTGTTTTGTGTGTCAAGTTACCCCAACACCATTGATATCTTTTATTATTTAATCTCAAGGAGATTGTTTGTTGTTGGTGTCCCTTGTTCATTTCACATTGTATATTAGAAATGTACCTGAATCCTCACAAACAAGCTGTCCTTTTTGAAGTAAAACACATAGGAGAGTATAATTCAAAACAAAAATCCTTTATTAAGGGATCAGAACCAAACAAAGAGGAAGGCAACACTGGATCAACATGAGAAATTAGTGAAGCCTGGGACCCCCACGGCAGACATCAATTCTTAAACATCAAAATTGGTGGCCTGAGGAGTCCATATCTAAGGGAGGGCAGTCTGGTCCGGGATTCACAGAGACTCGGATAGCAGCAGATGACATCTGTGTCCCCAGGCTGTGGTACCACAAGAGGCTGCATCTTTTGGCTGACCAGACTGGATCCAGGGCAATCACTGTCTAGTCTTCCTTCCACGCTTCCTTCCGGGCTGTGGCTGTGCAGTTGGAGATGTGGCAGGAGGAGGAGTAGGACCTGGAGGAGGAGGAGGAGGAGGACTGGGAGGACCTGGAGGAGGACTGGGAGGACCTGGAGGAGAGGGAGGAGGAGGAGGAGGACCTGTAGGAGGAGGAGGAGGACCATCCCAAAGCTGTGTGTGAGGTGTAATTTGGCTCCTCATACCTTTCTCCAGAGCCTCTGATATGAGGGCCTGACACATGGCTTTTTGGCCCTCCTCCATCCTCTGCATTTTATATGCTATGAATGCAGCAATGTTCTCCTGCATGGTGTGGGGTGCTCCCAGGACCTCTGTAGCCCTCCAAAAGAATCTGATAGCCACCTCCTCTAGGGCACTCGTCCTACTGCCACTTTCTGTTTTCAGGTGTGGTGGAGGGACCTTGATATCAGCCAGCCGGCTCGGCCTGGCCACCTCCTGGCTGAGACTTCCCTGTGTATGAAAAAGGGACATGGTTGTAATGTTTTGCATCATCAATCACAATCCTAAATTAGTACTCCCAACTAACATCTAGTTAACATCATTGATTGGACAAGCAGAAATATTTAGAGGAATGCTATACCTGGCTCAATCTGGGCTCCTCCACATATTGCCTGGAAGGCCCAGGTTGGGCATCAGAAGCCTCAGCCGGGGGGGAAGGAAGCGTGGAAGGAAGACTTGAGAGGGATGGCCTGGGTTCATTCTGGCCTGCCAATAAGTGCAGCCTGTCATAGTACAACATCCTGGGGACATAGATGTCATCTGCTGCTCCGGATCTCTGTGAATCCAGGACTTTCTTGCGCTCCCTCAGATATGTGCTCCTCAGGCCACAATGAAAATCTTTAAATAAATGATGCCGTGGGGATCACCTGCTTCACAATTTCACACAATTGCTCCAGTGCTGCCTTCCTCTTTGCTTGGTTCTGGAAATGGGGGTGGGTAATCTCCCACAGACAGGGCAGCTCACTTAGCATATCAATGAATAGTGACATGAAGTCAGTATCTCTCATTAAGATATCCATGTTCACTGCAAGACACAACACAAGGCAAAGCCTAATGTCAGACAAAACTCTCCTAATCTTGTTACAATATAGGCCTCAATCTAGAAGCAGTATAGGCCCAAGTTTGTCTCTTACCTTCTTCTTACGATCGGCGCGTCCAATGCTCCTTCCTCCGTTTACAGATCGTACGTAATACGCACGCGTGTTACGCTTTATACACACTGCGCATGCGTGTAACTCCGCCCGCCCCTGACGTTCTTTCTAGTCTATTGCCCGCCCCTTTTCATTCGGCGAAGTGGGGGAAGAGCACATGGCGGAGTCAGAGCAGGTGCGTGATAATTATATCAACGAGGAGGAGGAGGAGGAAAGCCCGGATCCAGGCACGTCCCCATCCAGAAGGAGACGTTTTAAGGCCACAAATATGTCGTTTGGGGAGATGTTGGAGATGGTCGACATCATGAAGAAGTCCGACTATGACGGAAAATATGGGCCTTACCCCCACCCCAACATCAGAAAGGCCAAGATCATGGCGAAAGTGGTCAGGAGTCTTGAGAGGAATTTCGGGGTACGAAGATCAAAAGATCAGCTCAGGAAGCGGTGGTCGGACCTGAAGTTGAGAGAGCTAGAGCAGTACCGAAAGATCCGGAGAGTGCTGCAAAAAAGTAAGTAGTTGTGCTGTGTTCCTATTCTTTCTGTCTTTATTCTGTTCGTTCTGCTCCATATGCTTTTAGTAATTGTAATGTTTAAAAAGGTCAACTTTAATGTTCATGGGCCCATTATTCGTTCGTATCAAACATTTTTCTTTCGGCCTCTAGAACACCATTGCATTTTCACACATTTTTGGGGGCCTACTTGGATGCCAAATATTTGTTTGTGTAGATGGGTTTGTTACTAGAATGAAATGCCAACTAGATTGTGTGTAAGGAGAGGACACTGAGCAGCTATTTTCACATCTGGACACTGGAGCACTAGTGTGGGACCCCAGAACACCATTTTTATTAGGGGGGGGCACACAGGTGCTCCAGTGTATACTATAGGGGGGGCTACATCTGTGAAGCTTGTACCAAACAGGTAAAGTATTGCAGCTTGACAAAGGGCAATAAAAAATATACATCTTGGTACTCGGCTAAAATAGACAATTGTACCCCACTTCCAAGCAATGTTTCCTATTTCTAGTTCTGCCATCAAATATCTGTGTGCTAATTATACCATTTTTGTTTTACATAGGGGAGAAAAGACTCGGAGGACACCCCTCATCCGAGGAGACCAGAGACCCCCCACCTCTGGAAGAAGGGGAAATACCAACCCAAGAAGCTGAGCAGGAGGAAGAAGAAGATGTGGTGGAGATTGGCACCACAACAGGTGAGTGTCTGCGACCACAGGCTCAGGTAAAAGAGGTGGATGGTGGCAGATTTTTGAGACCTTTTTTTTTGTTCTTTATCTCTTTTTAGGTAATCGTGATCCAGAATGCTTTACATCTGAAAGTGCCCAGATCCTGATCGGGGAGATCATGGGGTGTAATCTCCAATTGCAAAACATCCAGCAACAAATCACTGATGTTATTAAAAAAAATAATAACATCATTGATGTTTTGGGGCGAATTTAAACCCCACAAAATCACTTGTTTTATCTTACTAAAATTTTTACAATGTTTAGAAAAGCCAAATTTGGAGGATGCACACAGTGTGTCAACATGTGCTATCTGCCATCACGGGAGATCAATGGACGTGTTTTGGGGGTGCAACCCCTTCCTCAATTATAAAGTAGCGTTGAGGAAGGGCTTGCTCCCCCAAAACACGTCCCTTGATCCCCCCTGATGGCAGATAGCACATGTTGACATTCTTAAATTGGTGTGCATCTTCCAAATTTGGCTTTTCCAGGGGTGATTTCCCCCCATCTGAACGCTATATCAAACCCAGTTCCTAAATACTGATGTCTGATATAGCCTTCAGGTTTTACCTAATGTGAACTTTGTAAGTTCAAGTTTTTTGGCTTTCTTGTTGGTTTTACACAGGCCTGTTTTATCTGAAATGGACATTTCGATTTTTGATAATGCCCCCCCAAAAATTGTTATACAACAAACATGTTGGTTTGTTTTAAAAACCTTTGGTAAATGCACATGTGATTGTGCAGGTATAAAAAAGTGCCTTACTCAAGAATGTGTGGATTATTGTCTCAACACTACAACACTTTTGGGGTGATGTAATTGCTGTTTTATGCAAAAATGGGGGTTATTTCCTAAGGGAAAATACACTTTGCACTACAAGTGCAGGTTCAGTGCAGTTGCAAGTGCAGTTGCAAGTGCACTTGTAGTGAAATGTGTTTTGGCACATATTAAGTACCAGCCAACACTATTTTTTATAAGGTTACCCAATCACGACATTTTCTGCACTCAACACATTTCTGTCAGGGTCAGCTAAAACAAACACAAGCAGTAAATGTCCACAAAGAATTTCTTTTGGTTGTTTTTTATTTGAAAAAGGTGTCACAGATTGTCTGGCATATTGATAGCCCCCCTACCCGCAAAGAACTCCAGGTAGTGTAACCGGACATCACGGGCATTCAGGGAGGGCAAGCCAGGACGGTCAATTTCAAGCGCCGTCATTGTTGATGGATTTGGGATTCTGGCCTCAGGCCCAACTGAGCCAGCATAGTTGGCTGAATGTTTTCTTAAAAAATTATGGAGAACACAGCACGCCAGTATTATATGGTTCAGTTTATACTCCGCCCTATGAATGGGTGTCAGAAATAATCGGAACCGGCTGGCCAGGATTCCAAATGTGTTCTCCACCACTCTTCGGGCTCTGGCCAGCCGGTAATTAAAAACCCTCTGTTCCGGGGTGAGGGTCCTCATCGGGAATGGCTGCATCAGGTGGTCCCCCAGCGCAAATGCTTCATCAGCAACGAACACAAATGGGAGACCTTCAACATTGTCCTCTGGAGGTGGCAAGTCCAAGCTGCCATTCTGGAGACGCCTGTAGAACTCCGTCTGGGCGATCACTCCACCATCGGACATCCGGCCATTCTTCCCCACGTCCACATACAAGAACTCATAATTAGCCGACACCACCGCCAACATCACTATACTATTGAACCCCTTGTAATTATAATAGTACGACCCTGAGTTGGGTGGTGGGACGATGTGGACATGTTTCCCATCAATTGCCCCTCCGCAGTTAGGAAAGTCCCACCGCTGGGCAAAGTGGGAGGCCACAGTCTGCCATTCCTGTGGCGTTAAAGGGAAACTGTTGAGGGAAAAAAAATAAACATTACTATTTTTTCACAGAAACCTGGCAAGCAGATTAGACACAAACATTCTGGGGCAACCTCCAGATAGCATTTATTAAGGGGAATTTAACAACAACAAAGTATAAGGTACACCTATCATATTCCCCCTCCCCCCTCATGGGCCATTTCTAACATTATAGGGGGGGGGACTCTTGGACAGGTAACCCTCTTCACTTCATTGAGAGATGAATGCCTAAATACAGGGTATTACTTGGAACAGCCCCTCCTTAGTTACACTATTGGCAGACCACTGGACAGGTAAGAAGTGTCTGAATACAAAGATATAAATACACATTGTACACATTTGAGGACATTTGGACATTCTGCTATTACCTATCAAGATAATAATAGGATACAAAAACTTAAAACAGTTCCATTGGAAAGTATACAGGCAGGCCCTTGCACTACATGCTTTGGGGAATTCATCCATAAATCTGACCAGTAAAGAGATGGGTATAGTGTGTATGGGTTTGGCAAAGTCAGCAGATAGATGATTGAGGATAGAGAATTGGGATCAGCTGACTTAGCAGTTGGGGGAGGGAGGGTTACCAAAAATTTGGGGACACCACAAAAAAAGCCTCTGGCACTCTGCCTGAATTAAAATCAAAAATAACATTTCCAAACATTTTAGGGGGTGTTTGGGGTAAAGCACTACTATAGAGCTGATAAAATACATTGTTAAGTGACTACACTAAGTGAATATAGGGCCAAGAGACACCATGCTGGAGAGGTTATTAAAGGGCAAATATGTATGAAGGACATAAAATAATAATTACATAAAAATCCAGCATGCATGAGGACAAAGGGGACATTCACAGCATATTACAATCATGGTAATTAGGGAATGAGGAAAGAAATACAATATATTAGCAAACATTCAATACAATAAAATGTGATATAAATGGATAAAAATCTTACCTTCATATACTCCTTCTGCAGGACCTGTATGATGGCAGAACAGGTCTCTGGGATAATGATCCCCAGAGCCTGGGGGGAGATGCCTGTCGAGAACTTGAGGTCCTGCAGGCTTCTCCCTGTGGCCAAATACCGCAAGGTAGCGACCAACCTCTGCTCCGGAGTGATGGTTTGCCTCATGCAGGTATCCTGCCTGCTAATATAGGGGGTCAGCGAAGACAACAAACGGTGAAACACGGGGTCCATCATTCTGAGAAAGTTCCTGAAATCATCAGGATTATTCTCACGGATCTCACGGAGCAAAGGCATATGACAGAACTGGTCACGCTGAAGCAACCAATTCTTGGTCCATGAACTCCTCCCCACCCTGTTCATGGACTGGACTTGTGTCAAGGTCAGGACCCCAACACCAAGCCCCCGCACAGCACGAACTCTACGAGGAGTACGCATATGAAACATGGCTAGAAAACGGTCGGCTGCTCAGAACGAAGTAACAGAATGCACTGAAGAACAGCAAGGCCTGTGAAGAGTGACCTGAAAACCAGTAATGAACGAACAAGAATACAATGACTCCTTAAAGTCACGCGGAACTTGCTTGCACGCACTGAAGAGCAGATACAAACCCACAAGCACAAACTGAATGGCAGAAAACGATCTGAAAGCCACGAGTCTGAAAAAAAACTCACCAAACTTTTACTAACACGAAATTAGCAAAAGGAGCCCATAGGGTGCCGCGCTTGGTTCTGAACCGGCCTTTTCTAGTCTCTTCGTACGTGGTGTACGTGACCGCGTGGTTGTCGATCGGAAATTCCGACAACTTTGTGCGACTGTGTGTAGGCAAAACAAGTTTGAGCCAACATCCGTCGGAAAAAATCCTAGGATTTTGTTGTCGGAATGTCCGAACAAAGTCCGACTGTGTGTACGGGGCATTACTATAGTCTACCTAGTATCTAATTTAGCAGCTATTTTGATTTTGTGTGCAATGTTCTACTTGTTTTGAAGCATCCATAAATAAATGTTCTATTTCTCTGAGTTTTCTGAATGTATTTTTACCATAGTTATCTTGACCTGCAAGACAGTTTTTTCTACGTATTTAATGACATGCTTCTCTATAAGCTGAGCTTTCAGGTAGAGGGACTTTAGATTGTGAATATGTAGATTTACACAGTTTTAACTAAGAAGAGGTCAGGATCTGGTGACAGCCTTTCTTTCAATGCAGGGCTGGTAATGCTGAACACGGTTTTAGTCTAGATATAAGTTCTTCAATTTCTATCATTGTGATTTAACCCTGTCGCCGATATAGAATAATTGAAATAGTGCCACACTTTAAAATATGAATAGTAAAACTTACCTTTCCCGCTGGCAGTGACCCCAATCTTCATTCCAAGGGCACTTTAAATTGTCCCATGCTCCTGTTGGTTGCTAAATTACTTCTGTGTTCTGTAGTGATATGGGCCTTCAGATAGAAGTAAAGTGTGCTCCATGGGGTGCATCTGACACAAATGGCAGTTGTGGCCATAGCTCTGCAAAAAGGCTGCAGAGTCACTGGTGGAGCTACTGCCTGCTAAAATGGTAATACTGTTATTAACTGGGTTTATTTGCAATCTAGCTTTTGGCTTTGTATGAAGTCAGTCAGAAATGTGCCAATACCAGTGTCTGAAATGTGGGTGTGCTCAAAATGTAATTTTCTATGTTTGTGGCTCATTGTAAAACTTCTAATATGGTGGATGTTGAGTGTTCTCAAATACCGCATTTATCATTTTATATAAGGCTAAACTTCACTTGCTTATTCTGTGAAGCACAATAGCTATGTTATGATCCTCTGGGTATTTACAAGCACCAGCTGAAGTTGGATACAGCTCTACTTTTTGTTCCAAATTCGTACTGTTTTCACACAGACTTCCAGCATATATCAAAGGTTTTGGAGGTTTGAACTGCTCCATGTCTATCTGGTAAGGTTTTTCTACCAGTAAAAATGTCCTTTTTAGTGAATGAATCTTCTTGGCTGACAGTTCAGTTGTTTTAAGCTTGCAGATAACTGGCTACAAATTAAAGACCACACCTGAAGTACTGTACCTACTGCAGTTTACTTGTCCATGTTCTGTTTTAAACTCTACTACGTGCAGTGTAGGTCATTTTTATTTTAATCTTTAATAATTATAGATATTAAAACTAACATTGTTTTAACTGTTTAAGTTAATTGTATACAATATTTGTTTGACAAACATTTAGGGCCAATTTACACTTATATTTTTAACCTCGCTAAAACTTGCATAATAACATACATTGCTACAATGCATGGAAACGCACCTGTTCTATGTGTGCAGTAGCATTCATTGTGAATGGCACCCCAGTGAATGCACTGTGGAACACTGCATGGTTAAAAAGGGTCATGCACGGTTTTCATCTCCTGTGGTGCGTTGGCAGCTCATGTATAATGACTGGACTGCCTTAACACAATGGGGGTTATTTACGAAAGGCAAATCCACTTTGCAATACAAGTGCAAAGTACACTTGAAATTGCACTGAAAGTGCACTTGGAAGTGCAGTCGCTGTAGATCTGAGGGGGACATGCAAGGGAAAAAAACCCCAGTATTTTATCTTGCACATGATTGGATGATAAAATCAGCAGAGCTTCCCCTCATTTCTGATCTACCCCTCAGATTTACAGCGACTGCACTTCCACGTGCACTTTCAGTGCAATTTTAAGTGCACTTTGCACTTGTAATGCAAAGTGGATTTGCCTTTCGTAAATAACCCCGCAATGTGTGTTATTGTGTGCGCATTAATACATCACAATTGAATGCTTAAAGTGTATGTAGCACAGACCCCAGATCTAACTAGCCTAACTGGCTGATTTATACCAGGTTCCATTCCCTGTGAAGCACATAGTTTATTGGCTAGTTTAATTTGGGTAGGACATGGGTGAGCCTTGGAATACTCCAAACTGGCAGAAAAATAACCAAGAGCACCTCTAACTGTACTGTCTCTTCAGGGTGCAACTACACTCTTGTATTCAGTGTCTAGCCAACTACTACTCAGGGGAGCCCATTGCGAAGGTAAAGTCCACAAATTGGACTGAGCTTTCCCAAAAGGTGGCAAGGGCCAGCTCTGGGATCTTTTAACCTTGTACTCACTGTGCCCTGTGTAACCTGTATGCCTCCAGGTTATATCCTCTATGGACTTCTTGCATTGCTCTTCAGGAACTCTGGACATGGGCCCCCTAGCCCTAGCTGTAGCTGGGACCCAGATAAGCTTCTTCTAAACTGCAGCTATTAGCCCAGAAGGCCTCAGCCCTCAGGTTGTCTCTTCATCTATCTGAACAAGGACCCCGCTGTTCCAGGCTCCATCCTTTTTACACGCATCTCAGTCCCCTATTGTACATTCTTAGTTGTGGCTGCATGAATATACAGATGAGGGTCTGCCTCCTCCACCCACTAAATTCTGGAACCTACCAAAATTCAGGGGAAAGCAGCAGAGCCTGCAACCAGCAGAACCCAGAACAACCAAAAGCAATCAAACTTCACTCCATTGGCTACAGGGGATCCAAAAAACTAAATTTGCCTCAAACTGTTAGCAACCTAGATAGGATGGTGCTACGTGCATTTCCACTTTCTTAAACAAATTTGAATAAAACTCCACCATTTGTTTGCTATGTGTTCCTATTCACACAGCATAAACCTATTTTTTTTTTATATATATTTTTTTACCTTTTAGATGTTTCTCAGCGCAGCTTAATCTGTCCCATTAGCTGCACTGGGGACTATCTGAGTCCAGTTCTCATCAACATACCATAGAGAAGCCTAGTTCCTAAAACTTTAGGCTGGGTTCACACCGCAGCTCGGAGTGACTCACAGCAGGGGTCCACTGTGTCCCTGTTCACCCTTTCAGGTCCGATTTCAGCCTGAATTTTTGGCTGAATTTGGACCTGAAACGGACCAGTAGATGCACAGGACTCCTATGCAATTCACACTGGAGCCGCTCCAGGGATGTGTAAACTGGCTTCATAGAGAGCTGATAACAATCTCCTGACATGCGAATTGGATGAATTAAAAAGGTAAGCTGCTCTTTTTAAATAGTTGTTTACAATGGTACTAAACCCAAAAGCAAACATTTATTATATTGCAGCTTACCAATTCTCAGAAATGATGGCTGTATTAGTTTTCTTTTTTAAATTTTCTTTCCAGTTATTTCACCTAGTGATCCAACCAGTAAGCCTGTTTTTAAATGGAACAAGCTTTTCTGCAAATGTATCAGTTAAGAGTGTTGAGACAAACCATTTACCACTGTGTTTACAAAGATCCAAAAGGTAAATAGTAAAATAGGGAAAAGAGCAACGCTAAAAATTTAGATAATATGTATATTACCAAATCAACTTGATAATAGGTTGGGGTTCCCAAAGCCAAACAGAGTATACAGAGAAAAGGAAACAAGCAGGTTTTTAAAGGGGCTTCAATATGGAACTCTCAGCAGTATAGATACAAAATGTATTAACTGAAAAATGAAACAATAACATGTGGCTAAAAGCCAAAAAAGAATAAAAACCTTCACCAATATTATTAAAACATCCTGACAATGTTGTCACAATAAAACATAGAAAAATAGCAGCCCGGGCTCACTTGCATACACACAGACACTCTTCACACATACGAGGGAGGGATGGGTGTTAGACTCAATATTGAAAGTCCAAAATCAGCCTCCAGTGACACCAGGTATGGATATACTGGAAGTTCAGGAGTCCCCTGAGTGTAAATAAAGTAATGGTGTCACAGTGTGAAAAATGTGACTATCAATTTGAAGAATCAGCAGTATGATTAAGTCAGCAGTGGGGAAAGTACTCCAACATGTAGTTCAAAGTTACTGACATATGTACATATATATGGATGAACTTGAAAATATAATTGACATTTGGACTTGGCTATGAAGGAGCATATGGTATAGGTATATTGTCCCTGGTACAGGAAGCTGCCACAGCCGGATGCTACAAGACTTAGCATATACAATGCATAAGATGTGATTTATAACAGGACTGCAGCGTCCACTGAAAACATCTCTCCCACTGTGCTGCTTGCTTCCTTATCCCTGCAAATGGATAGACGTGGACAGCAACAATACTCAATTGGTACTATGGGTCCCAAAGTGTGCCAGGAAAATATCCCCCACACCATTACACCATCAACACTAGCCTGAACAAGGCAGGATGGATCCATGCTTTCATGTTGTTTACACCAAATTCTGACCCTACCATCTCAATGTCACAGCTGAAATCGAGACTCAGACCATACAATTTTTCCAATCTTCTGTTGTCCAGTTTTGGTGAGCTTGTGCGAATTGCCTCAGCTTCTCGTTCTTAGCTGACAGTAGTGGCACCCGGTGCTGCTTCAAGGTTTGATTTGTTGTGCATTCAAAGATAGTATTTTGCACACCTCGGTTGTAATGAGTGTTTTTTTGCGTTACTGTTGCCTTTCTTTCATCTCAAATCAGTCTGCCCATTCTCCCCTGACCTCTGGCATCAACATGGCATTTTCGTGCACACAACTGCCGCTCACTGGAAATTTTCAGCAGTTTTTGAAATACTCAGACCAGCCCGTCTGGCACCAACAACCATGCTACATTCAAAGTCACTTAAATCTCTTTTATTCCCCATTTTGATGCTTGGTTTGACTTCAGCAAGTCATCTTGTCTAGAGGCTTAAATGCACTGAGATGCTGCCGTGTGATTAGCAATTTGTGTTACCACCAAGCAACTGAACAGGTGTACCTAATAAAGTGTCCGACTTCAGATAACCATTCCTCCTCAGATTAGCAATGCTACTGTCTGCTCTGCCTCCTGTGCTTTCTCATCCAGAGTGGGGGCACTCTAATACAGGAGGTGTGTTACTGGCTAGATCACTAGATAAAAACAAGGGAAAAAAGCCTAAAAAAGAAAATGAATGAAGCCATCACATCTACTGCCTGGTAGGTTGCAACACAGTATATTACCTTTTTGGTTTTGGGTTTAATACTGCTTAAAATGTTGCTATGTAAATGGGGACATGTCAATTATAAAAAAAAAGGTGCTACCTCAATTTGGATGCCAAAGTGGAAATATCCTTTAAGTGTGAATGGGTCCTTAATACATAACAAAAGATTCCAAGAACCATGGGTCAGCTTTCTGACTCATCAACTTCTCTGTGGGAATATCACCTTGATCTATCTCTGCAAACAACAGGCTTTATTTGCCCCAACACATGGTAGGTGAAGAGAGCAATAGTTGAATAAAAGACATAAAATTAATGCGTAATATTTCATATCTAACTTGCATATTATTAAAATGTTTATTGTAATACATATATTACAAAGAAAGTTAGCTGCTAATCTGGAAGTTGCAGCTAAATATTGCACAGAGCTCAAAGCAAATTGTTAGCATAACACCATTTCCAGTCTACCAGTTCCTGTATGTATTCCAAAACCATGATGAAATAAACCTAATTTCAACCCTAGCTCCCACTGTCTTGATTTACAGCTGTCTCCTGTTTGCTGCCCCCCCTGCAGTATTCACAGTTTCTTGTGGATTAACAAAGATTTGCATATAGCTAGTTAATACTGAGGTTTACAACGTCTCATAAATTAATCATACTCATATTGTTAAATTTAAAAAAAGCTTATACTGTTGACATATTCTGCAATATATCAAATAAAATATTAACAGTTTATATATAGGTGTAGTATAGAGAATGAGATAGAACTATAGGCATTTTTTTTTCATTTTGGATAGAGCAAGGCAGGGTTATAGCCACTGTCATATTTTATTTTTTTCACCATCTGTGTCCCATTTCAGAGATTTCCCCTCTCTTCCTGCCCCATAGCCAAACAGGAAGTGAGAGGAAATCCCTGCAAATTAAGGGAATCCCTTTGGGGACACCCAGGTCACCAGAACTAGTGTCCCCATTGGAAGATTTCCCCTCTATTACATTTCTGGGGAAAACCCAAAATTTGGGATTTCCGTTTACTTTCACTTTCAATGATACTATTAAACAAGACAAATAGAGAGGGTGAATTTCCTTAATGGGGGCACAGAGAGCAATATAAACTGAGAAGCATGGTAACCCCTTTTTCACTCTATCCAAAAAGAAAAAAAAAAGTTTTGCCTTTAGTTGTACTTTAAATTGAATGGCAACACACTAATGATGCTGCAAGCAATACAGTGGTTTGTTTCATTACCAGGCCATTTTTTGCGATACAGCACTGCGTTACTTTAACTGACAATTGCGCAGTTGTGCGACACTGTACCCAAATAACATTTTTGTCCTTTTTTTCCCCCACAAATAGAGCTTTCTTTTGGTGGTATTTGATCACCTCTGCAGTTTTTATTTTTTGCGCTATAAACGAAAAAAGACAGACAATTTTGGAAAAAAACTATATTTTTTACTTTCTGCTATAAAATGCATCCAATTAAAAAAATGTAAACAATCAAATGTCTTCATCATTTAGGCCAATATGTATTCTGCTACATATTTTTGGTAAAAAAAATACAAATATAAAATGGTCTACAAATTATGGGATATTTTTTTATATTTAATTATGTTTTTACTAGTAATGGCGGTGACTAGCGACTTATAATGAGACTGCGATATTGCAGCGGACAAATCAGACACCTAACTGACACTTTTGACACTTTTTGGGGATCAGTGACACTAATACAGTGATCAGTGCTAAAAAAATATGCACTGTTACTGTACTAATGACACTGGCTGGGAAGGAATTAACATCAGGGGCGATCAAAAGGTTAACCTTGTGCCTAACCTGTGCTTTTTCACTGTGTGGGAGGTGCTTTGACTAGGGCAAGGCAAAGATCCATGTTCCTGCTTTTCAGGATCAATACCTTCTATTCTGACAGAATGACAATCTGCCTTGTTTACATTGTCATTCTGCCTGTGTCCTGTGAAATCGGCGGATGCCGGCGGACATCGAGTCCACGGTACCCACTGCTGGGCTCTCGCTGTGTGTAATCACAGCAGGAGCGGGTCGTTGGCAACACGCGCAAGCCCCCCAGACCCGGAAGTGTCAGATCACCAGATCACATACTATGTACGTGATCTGGCACAGAGCGGCTGCCCTGCTGCAGTAAATGTATGGTGGGCGGTCCACAAGCAGTTAAATGTTATATTTATTTTTGTATTTTTCAAAGCCCAAATAAACAAAACTGGTGTACCGCAACCAATGTAAAACACAATCAAGAAATAAATTCCCAATGTTGTGAAAGTTCCACCGTTATCCTACTCTAGGTGATAGTTCATTGAATTAATAATTCACATAAAATCACACACATAGGTTGGACTTGAAGGACTGACCTCCTCCTAGGATCTCGATCAATCGTGTATTGCCATAAAATGACAAGGGGAAACCATAGTGCTTTCTGCTTCAAATATTTATTAAGCACTATAAACAGGAAAAAAAAATTCTCACATATGAAAAACATGAAAAACATACATATCATCAACTCTCCACGCTGATATAAAAATAAAAAAAAACTTCCTGAATGGCGACACCTCACACCTGTACGCGTTATGCTCTCTAATGAGCTTCTTCAACAGGTGAGGAGCCATCAGTGATTAGAGGGTTATATAGATAAGTCTTCCTTATCATCAATCTTCCTACAAGTGTGGACACCTGTACACTAAGTTAGGGGGATGGGAATCGCTATGAGTGACTCTAGATATTGTGTCACCTTGCCTCATTTCCTCTAATCTGTGTCTAAAATATGGGCACTTCCGCCCTACTACTGGACCAGAAGTGGCGTATCGGCAAACAGGACTATCACCTGGGACTAGGAAGGAACTGCAAGTGACACAACCGCACATGACTCCTGCACACCACTGTGTTTACTTCCGCCCTTAATGGATGCCCTATTCACGGTACATGATATTTAGTTAAAATAAGAAATTAAAACATGCAGATTTCAGCTCTATAAAGTACAAATCTCCTCAATGCCTCAAGGACACCTAGAACTCCCAGGGGCATATATCACTACTGATGCAAACCCACTTGTCGGTATTGATACCAAAAGGACGCAAAACCTTAGTCTTGTAGATGCAAAAGGATTTACGTTATATTTTGTTTCACATTTTTTAAAGCCCATTTAAACTTTCAACGTTTATCAGCCAAAATTATTTCAGATGCATCAAAAGCAAAAGGAGTGTAAATCTTTACAGTTTGTAAACCTGTCACCTGCTATCATGCTGTAGAACAGAACATTGCTCTCTGCGTGGAAGTGGATCTTTTTACAAGGATCCAGCAGGTCCCCTGCAGAGTGAAACCTATAGCTCTACAATTAGCAAGGCCTATGCTGATGACTGGAGAACTCTATTTCTTACTCAGCAGGGGAATGTCAGACCTCTGCAGACATACTTCTGCTTCCACACAGAGGATGTAAGGGAGTCAGGATGCAAGTATCCAGCGACAGCAGGGATGACCAGATCAGTGGGCTAAACTGAAGAAAATGGAATCAGATTGAGGCTGATTAAAGTGGAGTTCCACCCACTTTTACAACTCTTCAGCATCCCTCACTAAACTGTGCACTGTAAACAAATTGGATATTTTTTAATTCTTTTTCTCAGCACTTACTGTATATCTGCTGTATTTATTTTTCACTTTCTCCTCCCTGGCCGCGGCCCATCGCATCATTTCCTGTTTGCAATGCCTTCTGGGAAGGGGTGCCAACTTCCTCTGACACTGCCGTTGCTATGGAAACCTGACCTGAAACCTATTACACTGCTTGTGCTGCGCTGAGCATGTGCGAGATCTGCAAGGATGAGATCCAGGAAGAAATACAGTCTGGCTTCAGATGCCCAGACTTAAGATGGCCACGGCCTGCTGTAAGTTTATAAAATAACAAACTACTGCTATAAACTAACAAAACAGACCTTAGTTTACAGACTAACTTTACTAGAATACATTAAGCTTGTGTATTATAGGGGTATTTTTATTTAAAAAGTATAATTTCGGCCGGAACACCACTTTAACATAAAGTTTATTAATGCATACAATAACCATCCAAAACCAACAAATCATAAAGAAATCAAAAGCAAAAAAATAGTATAACAGTGGAGCAAAGCTAAACAACAATCTAACTATCATACACTACTTTATATACAAATGGAGGGAAGCCCACGTAAACAGGACATGATTAGAACTGAGCCTGAGCTGGGGTGACAGGATACAGGACCAGGCAGGGAAACGGCTCACAGGCAGAAAACTGAAGCACAGATGGAAGTAAGGGCAGGGATTCTATACCATTCCAGCAGCCAGCACCAGGAGGAGCCTAGGTACTGGGATCTGCTGGTTGTTGGGAGACACTTGTTGGTGGCCACTGGAACTGTCCCATTTGGGTATGGAAGCCACAGTGCAACCAGCAGGTGATATAAGTTCTGACAGAGAGCAAGGGTTCTTCTCTTCAGCATGGTGGCAGAGGACAGTCTTTTCCACCCAGGCTTTGGTTGCTGTCTAAAGAAAACAAACTTTAGGACTTTAAAAAAAAAATTCATGCACCCGGAATATATTTAGCTGATTTAAACTGAAGGTTAAGTTGAGATATAAACCTATAGCACCCTCCTAGTACAGAATGCTAAGAAAATTTAGTTTGGCTTGTATTCAAAGAAGCTGAGATTGATTACCTGGGTCATTTTATGGTTCTATAGGCTATGGATTTAGTTCCAGAGCTTAGGATGAGAAATTAAAATGCCCAGTCTTAATATTTGTCATGCTTTGGCCAATCCCTGGGGAGGTGTGCCCAGTAGCTGGTCAGAGAAGTGGTAAATAGGCTGGAGCCTGTGCAGACCTGTCTTCCCCTGCAAGGGAATAGTTTGGTGAGCTTCAGTAAGCTGGTTGCCCCTGGAGCACTTCTGAACTGGATGCTGGCTCACTCTCCAACTGGCTGCACCTATGGACTGAACCTGTTCCAGGCTTTTGTGGGTAGAGCCTCTATTCTGTGCTGCAGTTACTGCTCAAGTCTGCCATTACCTGTGCTAAACACTACCTCATGGCCCCTAGTTGTGATAATTAGACCGTGCTGCTGTTACTGAGTGAGAAGTGTCTTCTGCTAACTGTGCTTAATGTTTTGGAGTATCCCATACTCCACCACTCCCTCCTCCTGTTACAAGTTCTACAAGCAATACATTTTAAAAAGACATTCCCTAGACCAGGAATCTCCAAACTACGGCCATCCAGCTGTTGCGGGAACTACACATTCCATGAGTCATTGTAAAACTCTGACATTCACATACATGACTAGGCATGATGGCAATTGTAGTTTTAAACAACTGGAGGACCATAGTTTGGAGACCCCTGTCCTAGACTGTTTAATGGAGCCAGAGTGAATGGACTGTTGCCTGTGTAATTGGTAGCTTCTGCACTGTTTGGGGAACAACCATTTAAAATCAGAGGCTCCTATGGGGTAGAATTATAAACCTATAGTGAGTGAGGAACTTTGAAATCACTTAGATTATGAGAAAAAAAAACAGATATTACCATGCTAGGCCTTAGTGTGTGTGTGTGTGTGTGTGTGTGTGTGTGTGTGTGTGTGTGTGTCGACGGTAATCTTCTCTTTACCTCAGTCACAGTAACTTTATTTCTTAGAAACAGTACCTGGAAAGAAAAATCCCGGCTGATCTGTACACCCAAACCTAGCAAAAGGCTATGAAGGAGATAACTGGTCAGTTGGCTGGCAGATCACAATTTTAAAAGGGAACTATGGATAGATAGGGAGGATATAGATCTAATCTTTTATCAGGTGGCCTGATAGTAAATACACACTGGGTCTGATCTACAATAGTGTGAAGTTAGGCCTGCCTTACTACAATATGACATTAATTGAAGTGCTACTGTCTCCAACTCAAACATCCAGGCATAATGAAAACACTCCATTTTATTTTATTTATTTATTTTTATTTATTTTATTTTATAAGTTTCCCTACACATAATTGTTTCAAGGGAACACAGTGCACTTTACGTAACCTAATGTCTAAATTCTTTAGTAACTCATGTCCAGGTTCATCTCATATAACTTTAATTCACCTTAATTTAGTATATGAGGCCTGTAAGTGCTAAATATATGCAAATCTATGCAAAATAACACACGCTGAATAAAGGACCTGGATTTCACTTATAAGATACCTGTTACACCTGTTACTGAATAAATCTTTAAGACGCATCAAAGAACCATGGAGCTTTGGTGCACAGTGGGAAGCATACACAATTTTAAAGTTACTAAAAAAAGTATGAGAAGTAGGAAACAGAAAGGAGACAGAAAAACAAAATTATAATATGAACACATGTATATTCAGCATATTGATAATTCTTGCAAGATGACAGTTACTTTTAGAGAAATTATCACAGATCAGCTACAAAATTGAACTGTTATGTTGTAGTTCTACAAACATGTAGTCTTTTCCTATCTTGATACTGCACTCGATTGGGAGCCTAATGTGTCACTGAATCCCAGGTGCTGATTAAAAAAGCAGGTTCTTGGCTAGTCTCTATCCAACCTGTCAATCAACTTGCTATTTAGCTATGCTCAGACCAACGCCTGTTGCTTGAGCAATATGTCCATTCCTAGCCTGAGTTCTTTTGTATTTGGTTACTCTATTGTTTCCTGGGTGGCTCTGTGACATCAACATCACTGCAAACAAGCCAAGCACCTGTATTCAGATTTTTCCATGCTTTCAGCAACAGTGCACTTCCCCTGCCTCTAGTATCTACCTGTGCATCCTCTGTCCCCCAGTTTGCAGGAATTTTTACCACTGTGCACTCCAGCATCCCTGAATTCAGTGTCTCCAGTGACCTCTGCACTCCTCTGTTCCCAAGGGACCCCTTTATCTCTGTTTCCAATGACTCCTGTACATCCTAGAGACCCTTGTCCTGCAGTGCCTCCCAAGGACCCGTGCTCTCTGGTGCCTCCCAGCAACCTTTGCATTCCTGTGTCTCCAGCATCCCTGAACTCTGTGCTTCCAGTGGCCTCTGCATTCCTCTGTTTTCATGTAATCCATGTACCCCTGAGTCTCTTGGGACTCCTGTATCCCCCAGTGACTTTTGCATTCCTATGTTCTGGAGTTCCTGATTGCCTGTCTCTCTAGTCACCCTCTTCTGCATATATCTTACCACATTTATTTGCTGCTAGCTCTGACCTGTAGCCATTTCCCATTGCTGGGCTGGTCTGCCATTTTTGTCAAAAATACATGTATCAAGTCAACACTAGAAGGTAAGTATAGAGGCTGTCAGCAAATAAAGGTAGATATACACTCCCAGAAACATCAAAAGTAAGTCAATTTTTCAGTTCTTAAAATGTGATTATATTAAATGTGACAAAATCCACAAACATAAATAACAGAATAGTCAGATACCTTGTCATGCTAGTTCCTGCCTGTAGCAGATGTGATTGCCTTTCCTCTTCCTCTCCGCTACTCCACCAGGGGGCAATAGGACTGGCCAACAACTGTATTGACAAAGCTTTCAATATAACATGTTAGCAACCCTAGAAGTACACAGCATTTGCATTTGCTGCCACAGACACCCCAGGCTCCCCAACTCATTTGGCTCACTTCGCTTTCTCCTGTCATTTTTGTACTTTGGCCTGGTTCGTTTGCTGTAGTGTTAGTGTTATAGGAAAAAATAGATTTTAATGAAAAGAAGTAACATATTTTTATTAAGGAGGCTACCACCCAGAGGCAGAACTAGAACCTTAAGGGCCCCAGTGCAAGAAACCATGAAGGGCCCCCCTGACCCCCCCTTTCATCTGAGCCCATGGCTTTCAGATCTGGGAGGGCACAACACTACTGGGTAAAAAAGTGAAACGCTCTCATTAAAAACACATGCCCAGGACCGCCATCAGGTCAAGTAGCAAAGCAGGGAAGCAACCAGGGTCAAAGTGAGACCTAGAAAACCCTGGGGTGTTGGCTATTCATCAGCCATTCACCTCACAGGTGACCTCTAGGCTCTCTATTTACCCTTGGCAAAAATAGGTATTAGATATGAATCATGGCAGATGGTTCTGCATCTATGAATGAGTGAGCGTCTCTGATTAGGTAATTTCAGCAGTTTTCAACGCTCTTTATCTATCAGCTGCAAGCGATCAGCGTGGCAAGAGGATATTCCAACTGAGCCTCAAAAGCAAAGCAAAGTGACAAAAACATCAAGTTGGTCTTTAGGAAGTATACAGCAGCTTTCGGGAAGCATAAAGGGATATCTTAGCTGCATATAGGGCACACTTTCATATTACAAGCAGGCATAACTAACCTTCCACATATGTACCAACAATCATCTGCATTATTTATGCATGAAGTTATATGTTCAGTTCAAGTTAGTAAAGTTTCATATTGCCCCCCACAAATGCAGGTCAACAATACCAATTAATTGCAATGTATAACACTTTCCACTAAAGGTATTCATCCTGTCAGGGGAGACTCACAGTTCCTTGTGCTGTTTAGTATCGGTGGGTGTGATATGTCACGTCCTCCGGGGTCCTTTGTTGAGCTGCTATATACCACCTTGCTGTCCTCTCCATCACTCTGGGTTCCCACTGAAAAGTGATATTGGCATGTGAGCTGCCAAGCGGGGTTACCGACTTCCCATCTGGTCACTTTCTTCCAGTCAGCGGGGTAGTGGTGGGTGGCTAGATGTTAAAAGAGCCATGGCATGGTCAGGATCATGGGGGTGCAGGGGTGATAGCACCAACGCATTTTGTCCACAGGTCATGTGGATTTCATCAGGGTAGTGTAACACGCCATTTCCAGTCCTTTTAAAGGCTCTAGAGTGATCCCAGAAGGGAATATCCAGTGACGTAATTTTAATCCATAGCAGGGTCCAGGTTGATGCATGAGTATTTAGTCATACTTCATCGCCATCTTGTGGTAATTTTGGTGTAAAAACATTCTTGTTGAGAATCAATACAGGTACAGGCTCGGTTACTTAGAAGGTTACAGGCCTCATACTATAGTAAATAGATAGCCACGTTGAATACAATTACATAAATACCAAGGTACCCTCATCCAAGCATAAAGGTGCAAGTGCAGACTCAATTGCTCAAAAGGTTACACATCTTATATTATAATAGATACAGTATACATCCACTTCGGTCAGCTTAAACCAGTATCAGCGTACCCTCATGCAGATATAAGGGCCTCATAAATAGATATGACAAACCAGGGGCTAACAGATTAATAATTCATCCAAGACCCCCCCCCCAGGCACTCCAAAGCAAGATTACATTACCACCTAGCAGACTAAAAATGTATTGACCCCTTACAGTCTACACCATTTCTCTAAGGGCTAAGAAATACCCATAGATTTAGTGCTGTGTTCTACCCATTGGGAGCTAAAGTCCCTAGCTGGTATATTCATTCCTTTTCTTTTTGGAGAAGGACAGTATTTAAATCCCTCCTCCTACTTGACAGTTTTAGGGCAAAACATTTTTTAAGTCCATTGGGTTGGCCTTTATGGAATCTGGCAAAATTTTTGGCAATCGAAGTCTCATCATCTATGGCTTGAATGCTGGACAGGCGCTCATCAATGCGCACCTTTAACGGACGCTTTGTGGCATAGGCACTCCAAAATGTACGGCACATGGTTCATATTACAGTTGATGAACTGTTTAATCTGATACGTTTTTTGTTGGTTCGCATCAGTAAAGACATCTATCCTGTCCATGAATTTACAGATATGTAAATTCACCTCTCACACGGATACATACTCTTAAGCTCCAGCAGGTGCGTAGGCCAATTACGTGGTGTAGTTTTTACAAACTCTGATACTACTATGCTACTATGAATGGTCTGGAGCCAATTATGTCCTCCAACTGGGGCGACAGGGTAAGTATATGCCAATGTTTGGTAAGTATGACCCTGACCTCCTCTCACTGGGAGCCAAAGGGTGTGATTATTCTAACTGGATATGAGGACATCTTAGCATCCTAAATCTTAGTTCTGTAGTCCGAGTCCAATGTACAATTCTGCCGTATCAGGAGTCATTGTCCTGTAGGGATGCCTTTAATTGGGGATTTTGGATGGTTGCTTCTAATAAGGTGTTGGCCGCAGTTTCTTTCCTATACATTTTAGATATAAGTTGGCCCTCATCAATCCTTATCAGAAGATCTAAAAATGCAATTAGATGATAGTCAAAATTAGAGGTGAGGCGGATGTTTCTGTTGTTCGTATTGAGTTCAAACAAAAACATATTAGGGTTTCAATAGTTCCCTGCCACAGCAACAGCACAACATCTATGTGGCTCAGCCACAACAAGGTGTGGCCAAGGTACATCTCTGAGCAGTAGAGGGGCTCCACATCTATCACCACCAGCAGGGCCTCGAAAGCACATCTACCTCATTATTTTGGCCAGCACATCCCTGGTATCTTGGACATACGAGGGCAATTGAGAGACCATTTTCTTCAAAAGTGCATCCAAATATACTTCTATACGTTCAAGGGGACCCTTGACCGCCAAAACTATCAGACTTCCTGGGGGATTCTGTAGTAAATTCTGCACTTTCGGGATGCCCCTGGCAAAAAGTATGGAAAATGTTCATTCAATTGTTTAATTGTGTAGAAAAAGAAACTAATTACAGACATGGCTCAAAACAATTTTTATTTAACATTCCAAACGTATGGCTTTAAGAAACAATTAAAAAAAGGAAAAAAAAGAAAGAAAACTGTCAGTTGCAACTGTTTTTGCAGATAAAGCAGAGGAAAAAAGTGGAATTACTCAATTCTAAGGAAAATATTATGGGATCACCATGTACTTTGCAGTTCTAAAACAAACATCTGCATCAGATTACTTCCTGTAAAATTATTTTATCATCACCAAACAGCCTTTCAATTGATGGAATAAGAAAAGTGTCCAAAAGCACAATATAAACTTGTGCATTTCTTGAAAATTTAATGATTGCTATCTCCCCAGTGCCTTTATCTGACATGCAACCCAATATCATCAATGATTGGGGAAATTTGCATGTTTTCTTCAGGCAGTCGCCTTCATACATTTTATTGGAACGGCACCAAACAAAAGTTTCAGCCTCATCACCCTGCCCAATCCAGATTCGTAATTCATCCCTGAATATCACTTTCATCCAGTCTTCCACAGTCCATGATTGCTTTTCTTTAGCAATGAAATGTAGGAAGACGACTGCCTGAAGAAAACATGCAAATTTCCACAATCATTGATGATATGGGGTTGCATGTCAGATAAAGGTACGGAGGAGATGACAGTCATTAAATCCTCAATACTACAGTTTTTCTCTTTTTTTCAAGTGTTTCTTAAAACCAGAAGGTTGGAATGGTGAATGAAAATAGTTTTGAGGCATGTCTGTAATTAGTTTTTGTTTTACACAATTAAACAATTGAATGAACATTTTCCAAGAGTGGTGATTCCATACTTTTTTCCAGGGGTTCTATATTCCATCACCCTCATACAGTTTATTCATACTCCTTTTGAGAGAGGAGGTTTGCCTCCTATGCCATCAATAGTTTAAGATTTAATTCTTCCACCAGAAAAGGAAAAGGGTTAGATGCTAATCTCTTATAGGTGAAATGATCACCTAGCTGCCTCCATACCTCCTTTTCACAATAGTCTTCCGATATTAACACAGCATTACTCCCCCTTGGATAATTAGGTTGGTAGCTTCTTTTAGTTCCCTAAGGGCAAAACGCTCCACTGGGTCAAGGTTGTCTCTCCCACAAACTTACCAGTTTAGTTTTGTCAAATCCTCCTTTACCAGATCCAGGAAAACCCCAAGCCATTTTCCGAAATGGAGGCATTTTGGTTGATTTTATCTGGAGGCTAGCCTCTCTTTTCCAGGGACAGTTGGGGAAAGTTAGCGGCATATTCTCCTCATCACTCTCATTGAGGAGTGAAGTGAGTATACCCAGGGCAGCCCTATCTTGGGCATCTACCAGGGTAATCTCAGTGTGTTCATGATTGGGTCTCTGATGGACCTGCCTCAGGTACACTTTCCTCAAGAAAAGGATAATGTCCTTGTAGACTTCAAACTGGTTAATTGAGTTAGTGGGGGAGAAGGATAATCCTCACTGAAGGTACCACCATACCTTTACCTATTGTACTGTACCTCACACATGTCTGCTGGCTTTGATATCAGAGTGCTCTCCTACCTAATCATCCAGAATTATACTTAAGCAATGCAATTATAAGCCCCTAACAATGCAGAAAAGTTACTTAGCCTGACCATATTTAGTAATTGATGTTACTTAGGATCCTCACATCTATTGCTTACATTCCAGCAGTGCTGGGGATCTGTCCTTTGCAACAGGTGTAGCAGCAGGGAAGCATTGGTATGTGGTGGGTCAATAAACCAGCAGGGAAACATCACCCTCCTTGCAAAGAGCCCAACTAATGTTGAAAGGCATGTAGCCTGATGTGGTTTAGAAAAGGGGGTGTGGGCATGCGCTCTCTGTCCACCATTTCCTGCCCATTTTCCAACCAGGCTGCATGTCTGGATAAGGGCCGTGTTTAAATTTTAAGGGTAAACCCATGCCTTCATTTTTTTTATCTTTTTGTACTGCCCACCCCCTTTCTGAACCATGCCAGGTAACATGCTTTTCAACATTGGGGGGTTACCTTGTGAGGGAGGGGCTTTCACTACCCACCTGTAAGGCATCTTGTCCCAGTGTTGGGAGACAATGGCTATTTATTCACATCCTGTCCCTCAAAGAGAGTGTGGAGGTTTGTGGGGGGGGGCTTTTAAGATTCTTGAAGTCCACTTTAGAATAAGTGGGCCCCCAGATATTCTGCCTCTGAAGGGGAAAGAGTACAGGGGTACATTAGATAACTTTATTACTTTTTCAAACATTTTTAGTAAAAAGAGTAAATAAACAAGTAAATAAAGACACCTACCCCATGAAAAAGTCCTTTATAATACATGTAACAATATCCTTCACTGTAAATCCATGGTTTATCACATCATCCAAAGATTGTAGATCCATTGCCCGGCGATGTTTCACCGCCGCCATCTGACAATACTGCCCTGCCACACTACCACCACTAAATGACATATTGCTGGTGCTGCTGGAATGTAAATATAGTAGGAATTCCAAATGATGTCATTAACCAAATATTGTCATGAACATGACAGCCCTTCTCAATACCGTTACTGAACAGCCGGATCATCGCAGCTGCGTCCATTAGCTTGTTTTTACTACCTCAAATCCAGAATGTTTTAAAATTACCTAAGCGCATGAAGTGGTGAAAGCAAAACTCTGGGAAAAATGTATTTATATGAATATACAGGTGCTTCTATACCTTTCAATAAATTGTTAAAGTGAATCTTCATAGTCCTGTTGTCCCTGAGAAATCCAGCATTCTTTAATGCATGAAAGGCCCTCTATCCTCCTCATCCTGTTCACAAGACTGGTGGCTGATAAGCCCCTTTTCCGCCCAGCCACTTATCATGTACATTCCCCTCTGTAGTTCATTGCAAAGAAAGCAGTAATGTAATACATCACCGCTCACTTCTGTGGGTGGACCCCACAGTTTCAGACAGTCTGATCTGCCCACAGTGCTGCATAACTGTATTGTTGGGCTGGGAGACTCCCGGTCTGTCCCACCTCAGATGACCTCACTGAATCTGTTCCTGCAGGTAATAAAAAAGGTCATCACATCCATGCCTGATACTGTGCGGATAATATATAGTGTAAAAACTCTAAAACCTAGAGCATTATGGGATTTGTAGTCTCAGTAAGCACCAATGAACACTAACAGAAAGTGCTTCTGGGATCCCTCTGCCCAGAGCCGGGATTCAAGAAGAAACTGTACAAAAAATGACATCACTGCTTTTTAAAACAGTGAGTTTTATACAAAGCTTACATTTATTTGAAAATCACATTAGTGGTTTGGCTTATTTGTCCAAACATGACTATTGTACAGCTTTTAGCACTATTCCTTTAACCACTTCAATACAAAGAATTTTCACCCCCTTCCTGCCCAGGCAAATTTTTAGTTTTCAGCGCTGTAACATTTTGAATGACAATTGCACGGTCATGCAACACTGCACCCGTTTTTATCATTTTTTTTCCCCACAAATAGAGCTTTCTTTTCGTGGTATTTGATCACCTCTGTGGTTTTTATTTTTTGCGCTATAAACAAAAGAAGAGCAACACGTTTGAAAAAACACAATATTTTTTACTTTTTGCTATAATAAATATCCCATTTAAACAAAAAAAAACAACACATTTTTTTCTCAGTTTAGGCTGATATGTATTCCTCTACATATTTTTGGTAAAGAAAATAGCAATAAGCATATATTGTTTGGTTTGTGCAAAAGTTATAGCGCCTACAAAATAGGGGATAGATTTATGACATTTATATTATTATTTTTTTTTACTAGTAATGGGGGCTATCTTATTTCAATGACATTGCAGAGGACATATCGGATACTTTTGACACTATTTTAAGATCATTCACATTAACACAGCGATCAGTGCTATAAAAATGCACTGATTACTGTATAAATGTCACTGGCAGGGAAGGAGTTAACACTAGGGGCGATCAAGAGGTTAAATGTGTTACCTAGGGAGTGATTCTAACTGTGGGAGGGGAGGGAACTGACTTGGGGAGGAGACCGATTGGTGTTCATAATTGGTATGAACACACGATCGGTCTCCATTCCCCTGACAGGACTTGGATCTATGTGTTTACACACACAGATCCACGGTCCTGCTCTTTAACGAGCGATCGCGAGCACCTGGCGGGCATTGGCTCCTTGGTGACAGCCGGCGCGTGCGCCCCCAATACCGCTGGGAGGCCGAGGACGTCATATGACACCCGCCCAGGATAGGAGATCCCATCTGCGGACGTCATATGTCTATGGGCGGGTAGGGAAGTGGTTAAGAACCAAAACGTTCATGTCTTCCATAGAATGGTCAGGTTGTAGAAACAATGTCCACCAGGTGTGTCGTAATCCTTTTATGTTCTTTTATGGTGTATCTATATAGATTTTTTTTTTCTGTTCTGTCTCATTTTATGTAACATCCCTGCTTGTACTTTTTTCATTTAATGAGGATCATATTACTGCAGTTGCGACTGTATGATCCTGTAATATTGAATGTTCCTTTTGTGTGTATGACACTTTTTAATGAATTGATGTGGCTACACAGTTTGCAGCATTTCATATTGCAAGGTTTTCTTCCCTTGTTTGTGCCCTTGTAATCAGAATGAAGTTTCCCGCTGATTCATTTATGTTTAAGGTTGGGTGATTGCCTGAATGCCAGCGTTGGGGGTTCCTGCAATAATTCTTTCAGGGTTATGTCATCCATTATGATGGTTTGGAGCTCTGTGATCTTTTTTATACCTTCTGCTGAATTGTATATGGTTTCTGGAGGTACATGACTTTTTTATTTATTTTTATTTATTTTTTATTTTAGGAGATTTTTTCTTTGGGTTTTCAAGGAAGCATTTATGCTTTTTCCCTCCCCTTCACATTCCATAGCTCTCCTTATCTGACTTTCTACTTTTAATTGCCATGTGTTTTATTTTCTTTTTTTCTTTGTAGAGATTGTTGTCCTTAACACCTGGCTAATGCTTTGCGTATAAGTACTGTTTGGACCTTAGAAGAAGGGGGTATACCCCGAAAGCTTGTCCTTATAATTTTAACTATTAGTGCAAATTAAAAAGGTATTAAGGATGGAACTAAACTGTGTTGTCTCTAAAGCTGCGTACACACAATCGGATTTTCCGACAGGAAATGTGTGATGACAGGCTTTTGGCGGAAAATCTGACCGTTTGTACGCTCCATCTGACAATTGTTGTCGGATTTTCCACGGACAAATGTTGGATGACACTTTTTAAAATTTTCCACAGACAAAGGTGTGTACACAAGTCCGTCTGACAAAAGTCCAAAGTACGAACACGCATGCTCGGAAGCAAGGACGAGCCAGAAGCGGTCGGTCTTGTAAACTAGCATTCGTAATGGAGAATTAACATTCGTGACGTGGCAAATTATGAAATCTCAAAATGCAGCGCACATTCTCTTCTTCTTTAATGGGATAATAATGAAGCTGCTTTGCTGGTGATACTGATGGAGTTATTGCAAATGAATTTTCAAAGGCTTTTTGTTTCTAGTGATATCAAGAATAATATTATTATGCTTTTTTTTTTTTTTTTTTTGGCAAATTACCAAAACACCATTATCCTGTAGTTTTTAAGATCAAAGATACAACTATGTTGGTGCCCCTTGTCAATTTTACATTGTATTTTTTTTTAAATGAACTGGCCTACTCCCAAACTGTCATTTGAAGTAAAACACATAAGTATTATTCTCCACAATTTTTTTATTGTGCATTAAAAAAAGAAAACAAATAAAATTAGGCATGCTATCTGCCAATAGAACTTAACCGAAAAGTGCATTCTATGCATCCAAAAATATAGAAAAATATAACAAATCAAATCATTATTATTCAACCAAAAAAACAAAATAAAAGCCTCATGCATGTGTCCTGCTTCTTAATATGGGGGGGGTCAGCAATGCTAAGAGTTGGTGAAAGCAGGGGTCCGTCATCCTGAGATAATTCTGAAAAAAATTTGGATTATTCTCCTGAAGCTTCCGCAGCAAAGGCATATGGCATAATTGGTCACGATTAACAGCTTGCCACCTGCCGTCCATCATATGATGGCCAGGCGGTGTGGCTCCCCTTCTGGGATGGCGTCATATGACGGCCTTCTACTTAAACAGAGATGCGTGCGCACGATTAGCGTGTCACAGAGACACTGCTCGCCACCGAGGGGGGTGAACAGCCATTGGTCATGGCTGTTTACCACGTGATCGGCTGTGATAAAGTCACAGCCAATCACAGATGGTTCCGGCCCACTGTGCACGGCGCATGCGCACGATCGCGGGCGCGCTGCCCATGCACGACGGTGGTGGCATGTTCCCGGGAACACTGCTCGTCACCAACGCTGGTAAACAGCCATTGGCCGGCGGCTGTTTACCACGTGATCGGCTGTGATCCTTTCACAACCAATCACTAAATGTCAACAAACCGCGGTAACGAGATGTTACCGGGTTCTCCTCCTCACACACCTATCATGTGTGAGGAGGAGATTGCAGTAAAATCTCGTTACCGCTTACAGTGTACACCAATCACACTGATTGCCCCCCTAATAAAGAGGACCTGTCATCACCCATCATAGTACCTGTCACAGTTCATCTGAGTACCTGTCAGTCCATATGAGTACCTGTCACAGTCTATCAGAGTACCCGAGTACCTGTCACAGTTCATCAGTGTACCCGAGTACCTGTCACAGTCCATCTGAGTACCCGAGTACCTGTCACGGTTCATCTAAGTACCCAAGTACCTGTCACAGTTCATCTGAGTACCCGAGTACCTGAGTACCTGTCACAGTCCATATGAGTACCTGAGTACCTGTCACAGTTCATCTGAGTACCTGAGTACCTGTCACAGTCCATATGAGTACCTGAGTACCTGTCACAGTCCATACGAGTACCCGAATACCAGTCACCAGCCCATCAGAGTACCCAAGTACCTATCTGTAGCCCATCAGAGTACCTGAGTACCTGTCACCAGGCCATCAGAGTACACGAGTACCTGTCTCCAGGCCATTAGAGTACCCGAGTACCTGTCACTAGCCCATCAGAGTACCCGAGTACCTGTCACCAGCCCATCAGAGTAACCGAGTACCTGTCACCAGCCCATCAGAGTACCCGAGTACCTATTTGCAGCCCATGCCTCATAGAAAATACGTTGGAGTGTTTGCTTTCCAAAATGGGGTCATTTTGTGGGCAATTGCATTGTCCTGGTGCTCCAGAGCCTTCAAAAGTGTAATAGGTGGTTGAAAAATGAGATGTGTCATTTATGCTCGTAGAACGTCTGAAGGTGCTACTTCAATGTTGGGCCTTTGTATGTGGCCAGGCTGTGTAAAAGTCTCACACATGTGGTATCGCTATACTCGGGAAGAGTAGCAGAATGTATTTTGGGGTGTAATTTGTTGTATGCATATGCTGTGTGTGAGAAAGAACCCGACAATATAACAATTTTGTAAAAATAAAAAAATAAAAAAAATTATATTACATATTGCAAAGAATTGTGGGAAAAATTACAACTTAAAAAAACTATCCATGCTACTTACTTAATACCTTGGAATGTCTACTTTCTAAAAAGGGGTCATTTGGGGGGTATTTGTACTTTCCTGACTTGTTAGTGTCTCAAGAAATGAGATTTACCTGATGTACTGAAGGCCTGATCAGATGTAATCAATTTTCAGTGGTTGGCACCATAGTTTGTAGACTCTATAACTTTCACAAATACCAAATAATATACACTGATTTGGGTTATTTTTACCAAAGATATATAGCAGTATAAATTTTGGCCAAAATTTATGAAGAAAAATGACTAATTAGCAAAATTTTATGACAGAAACAAAGAAAAAGTATTTTTCTTCACAAAATTTACGGTCTTTTTTTAATTTATAGCACAAAAAATAAAAACCCACTAGCGATTAAATACCACCAAAAGAAAGCTCTATTTGTGTGAAAAAAAGGACGCAAGTTTCATTTGGGTACAGTGTTGCATGACTGAGTAATTGTCATTCAAACTGTGAGAACGCTGAAAGCTGAACATTGGTCTGGACAGGAAGGGGGTGTAAGTGCCCTGTATTGAGGTGGTTAATAAAGCAACCCATTTTTAGTCCAAGAACTCCTCCTCTTCCTGTTCCTGGACTGGACTTGGGTCAAAGCAATAACTCCAAGGCCAATAATAAATAACATGTTATCTCCTCTGATTCCGCAAAATGTCTGGTTGACGAACGGCCGTTCAGAAACTAACTGAAAAACACGGAATTAACAGTGTGAAAAGAAATGCGCGAATCAACATTCTCCAAACTTCTACTAACACAAAATTAGCAGAAGGAGCCCAAAGGCTGGCGCTAAAGAGCTGAAAAACCACATAGTACGTCACTACGTTCGTGTTTGTTGGCCGACAATTCCTTGCCATTTGTATGCAAGTCAAAATCCGTGCACATGCCTTAGGACAAAAGTCTGAGGTTTTGTCTGCGGAAAATCTTATCGTGTGTATGAGGCTTTAGTCTTAAACAGTCTCTAAGTCCTGATATTAAAACTGCATTTCAGACTTTTTTGAGAATCATGGACTGGGCAAATGGCAGTAACCTACCACCTACCATGGTTCCTGGTAGTATGTAATTTTGGCTCTTCCCTCCCACCTTACACAAATCTCTGGCTCACAACTATGATGGGCTGCCTCTCCAACAGGAATGTATGGGAGGTGGAATAGGGTAGGGAAGTTTAACACTACCAGGTAGTGGCACAGATTCTCCCATCAGAACAGTCCAAAATTTGCCCATCAGAACAGCCTAGCATTCAGTTATAACAGCTGGACTTAGAGGCTTCTGTAGGTATAGATCCTAATGTTTTATTTAATGACAGATTTAGCTTATGGTGCAATTGTTCGGTAATAGTATGTGAATGTATGACAGTATACTTCTTTTTGAAACACCAGAACTGGCATTGGTTTAACAATTTGTACTTTCCTTCCATTTCCATGTCTTTTTTATACTCCAGGAATCTGGAGAATGGATCATGCAGTATATGAGGATTTTTTTTGTCTAGTTTGGTTTATCCTGGTTGTTTTTTCTAATTCAAAATTCAATTAAAAAAGAAAAGTGTTTATTCTTCCATATATTTCTTTTTATAATGTGTATTAGATTTTTGAGTGAAAATCACTAAACAGACTTAGAAGCTAGCAGATTAAAATGAAGGTTTAATTACTCTAACTTTCTTATACTGAATTTGCCTTGACTGTTAAAGGTTTAATTAAACATTTGTTTACAGTTATTTTCTCCATAGTTTTTTTTTTCCAAGAGACGACTTGAAATATTTGCGTTCTTACAAATAATGGTAATATAAGGAAAATGTAATACACTTATTTTTCTGCCTTTTATAATGCCACTTGAACATGGAATTAGAGAATAGCAAAATTGTCTTTGAATAGGGCATATTGGGTGTATCCATGCCTTTCTGGTGAACTGGAACCTCAACACACCTATGCACCGCAATGCAGAAATTTGTGGCGTAAAAATGAAAAGTGCATGTCTTTTTTTTTGTGCATTCTGGTGTATTGACAAAGCAAGTCAACGTGCAAAATAAAACATTGTCACCTGCAAGTATCTGAATCTAGCCTTACACTCCATTTACTGTAAAACTATATACAGTATCTCACAAAAGTGAGTATACCCCTCACATTTTTGTAAATATTTTATTATATTATATAGGTTATTATAGGTTTAGACATTAATGGCTATGTGTTGAGTTATTTTGCGGGGGCAGCAAATTTACACTGTTATGCCCCGTACACACGGTCGGACTTTGTTTGGACATTCCGACAACAAAATCCTCGGATTTTTTCAGACGGATGTTGGCTCAAACTTGTTTTGCCTACACACGGTCGCACAAAGTTGTCGGAATTTCCGATCGCCAAGAACGCGGTGACGTCAAGCACGTACGACGAGACTAGAAAAGGCCAGTTCAGAACCAAGTGAGGCACCCTTTGGGCTCCTTTTGCTAATCTCGTGTTAGTAAAAGTTTGGTGAGAGACGATTCGCGCTTTTTCAGACTCGTGGCTTTCAGATCGTTTTCTGCCGTTCAGTTTGTGCTTGTGGGTTTGTATCTGCTCTTCAGTGCGTGCAGTCAGTTCGTATTGGAGTTTCCTGTGCGATCTTGTCCGCTCGTTGCTGTTTTTCAGGTCGCTCTTCACAGGCCTTGCTGTTCTTCAGTGCGTTCTGTTACTTCGTTCTGAGCAGCCAACCGTTTTCTAGCCATGTTGCGTATGCGTACTCCTCGTAGAGTTCCTGCTGTGCGGGGGCTTGGTGTTGGGGTCCTGACCTTGACACAAGTCCAGTCCATGAACAGGGTGGGGAGGAGTTCATGGACCAAGAATTGGTTGCTTCAGCGTGACCAGTTCTGTCATATGCCTTTGCTCCGTGAGATCCGTGAGAATAATCCTGATGATTTCAGGAACTTTCTCAGGATGACGGACCCCGTGTTTCACCGTCTGTTGGCTTCGCTGACCCCCTATATTAGCAGGCAGGATACCTGCATGAGGCAAGCCATCACTCCGGAACAGAGGGTTTTTAATTACCGGCTGGCCAGAGCCCGAAGAGTGGTGGAGAACACATTTGGAATCCTGGCCAGCCGGTTCCGATTATTTATGACACCCATCCATATGGCGGAGTATAAACTGAACCATATAATACTTGCCTGCTGTGTTCTCCATAATTTTCTACGAAAACATTGAGCCAACTATGCTGGCTCAGTTGGGCCTGAGGCCGGAATCCCAAATACATCAACAATGACGGCACTTGAAAGCGGCCGTCCTGGCTTGCCCTCCCTGAATGCCCGTGATGTCCGGTTACGATACCTGGAGTTCTTTGCGGGTAGGGGGGCTATCAATATGCCAGACAATATGTGACACCTTTTTCAAATAAAAAACAACCAAAAGAAATTCTTGGTGGACATTTACTGCTTGTGTTTGTTTTAGCTGACCCTGACAGAAATGTGTTGAGTGCAGAAAATGTCGTGATTGGGTAACCTTATAAAAAACAGTGTTGGCTGGTACTTCCTAAATGCAAAAACACATTTCACTACAAGTGCACTTGCAACTGCTCTGAACCTGCACTTGTAGTGCAAAGAGGATTTGCCCTTAGGAAATAACACCCATTTGTGCATAAAACAACAATTACATCACCCCAAAAGTGTTGTAGTGTTGAGACAATAATCCACACATTCTTGAGTAAGGCACTTTTTTATACCTGCACAATCACATGCGCATTTACCAAATGTTTTTAAAACAAACCAACATGTTTGTTGTATAACAATGTTTGCAGTAGCATTATGAAAAATCAAAATATCCATTTCAGATAAAACAGGCCTGTGTAAAACCAACAAGAAAGCCAAAAAACTTGAACTTACAAAGTTCACATTAGGTAAAACCTGAAGGCTATATCAGACATCAGTATTTAGGAACTGGGTTTGATATAGCGTTCAGATGGGGGGAAATCACCCCTGGAAAAGCCAAATTTGGAAGATGCACACCAATTTACAAATGTCCACATGTGCTATCTGCCATCATGGGGGATCAAGGGACGTGTTTGGGGGGAGCAAGCCCTTCCTCAACGCTACTTTATAATTGAGGAAGGGGTTGCCCCCCCAAAACGCGTCCATTGATCTCCCGTGATGGCAGATAGCACATGTTGGCACACTGTGTGCATCCTCCAAATTTGGCTTTTCTAAACATTGAAAAAAGTTTGGTACGATAAAACAGGTGATTTTGTGGGGTTTAAATTCACCCCAAAACATCAATGATGTTATTATTTTTTTTAATAACATCACTGATTTGTTGCTGGATGTTTTGCAATTGGAGATTACACCCCATGATCTCCCCGATCAGTATCTGGGCACTTTCAGATGTAAAGCGTTCTGGATCCCTCACATCACGATCACCTAAAAAGAGATAAAGAACAAAAAAAAGGTCTCAAAAATCTGCCACCAGCCATCTCTTTTACCTGAGTCCGTGGTCGTAGACACTCACCTGTTGTGGTGCCAATCTCCACCACATCTTCTTCTTCCTCCTGCTCAGCTTGGGTTGGTGGTATTTCACCTTCTTCCAGAGGGGGGGGGTCTCTGGTCTCCTCGGATGAGGGGTGTCCGAGTCTTTTCTCCCCTATGTAAAACAAAAATGGTATACTTAGCACACAGATATTTGATGGCAGAACTATAGAAATAGGAAACATTGCTTGGAAGTGGGGTACAATTGTCTATTTTAGCCGAGTTCCAAGATGTATATTTTTTATTGCCCTTTGTCAAGCTGCAATACTTTACCTGTTTGGTACAAGCTTCACAGATGGAGACCCCCCTATAGTATACACTGGAGCACCTCTGTGGCCCCCTAATAAAAATGGTGTTCTTGTGTCCCACACTAGTGCTCCAGTGTCCAGATGTGAAAACAGCTGCTCAGTGTCCTCTCCTTACACACAATCTAGTTTGCATTTCATTCTAGTAACAAACCCATCTACACAAACAAATATTTGGCATCCAAGTAGGCCCCCAAAAATGTGTGAAAATGCATATGGCCTAAACAATGGTGTTCTAGAGGCCGAAAGAAAAATGTTTGATACGAACGAATAATGTGCCTATGAACATTAAAGTTGACCTTTGGAAACGTTACAACTAATCAAAGCATATGGAGCAGAACGAACGTAATAAAGACAGAAAGAATAGGAACACAGCACAACTACTTACTTTTTTGCAGCACTCTCCGGATCTTTCGGTACTGCTCTGGCTCTCTCAACTTCAGGTCCGACCACCGCTTCCTGAGCTGATCTTTAGACCTTCGTACCCCGAAATTCCGCTCTAGACTCCTGACCACTTTCGCCATGATTTTGGCCTTTCGGATATTGGGGTTGGGGTAAGGCCCATATTTTCCGTCATAGTCGGACTTCCTCATGATGTCGACCATCTCCAACATCTCCCCAAACGACATATTTGTGGCCTTAAAACGTCTCCTTCTGGATCGGGACGTGCCTGGATCCGCCCTTTCCTCCTCCTCCTCCTCGTTGCTACAATTAGCCCGCACCTGCTGTATGTCCGCCATCATGCTCTTCCCCCACTGCGCCGTACGAAAAGGGGCGGGGAATACACTAGAAAGAACGTCAGGGGCGGGCGGAGTTACACGCATGCGCAGTGTATATAAAGCGTAACACGCGTGCGTATTACGTACGATCTGTGAGCGGAGGAAGGAGCATTGGACGCGCCGATCGTAAGAACGAAGGTAAGAGACAAACTTGGGCCTATACTGCTTCTATAGATTGAGGCCTATATTGTAACAAGATTAGGAGAGTTTGGGGTGACATTAGGCTTTGTCTTGTGTTGTGGCTTGCAGTGAACATGGATATGGTACTGAAAGATCAGGACTTCATTTCAGTCTTCATAGAGATGCTAAGGGAGCTGCCCTGTCTGTGGGAGATTAAACACCCCCATTACAAGAACCAAGCAAAGAGGAAGGCAGCACTGGAGCAATTGTGTGAAATTGTGAAGCAGGTGATCCCCACGGCAGACATCACTTTTTTAAAGATTTTCATTGGTGGCCTGAGGAGCACATATCTGAGGGAGCGCAATAAAGTCCTGGATTCACAGAGATCCGGAGCAGCAGATGACATCTATGTCCCCAGGATGTTGTACTATGACAGGCTGCACTTTCTGGCAGGCCAGACTGAACCCAGGTCATCACTCTCCAGTCTTCCTTCCACGCTTCCTTCCCCCCCGGCTGAGGCTTCTGACGCCCAACCTGGGCCTTCCAGGCCACATGTGGAGGAGCCCAGATTGAGCCAGGTATAGCATTCCTCTAAATATTTCTGCTTGTCCAATCAATGATGTTAACTAGATGTTAGTTGGGAGTACTAATTTATGATTGTGATTGATGATGCAAAAACTAAAACCATGTCCCTTTTTCATACACAGGGAAGTCTCAGCCAGGAGGTGGCCGGGCCGAGCCGGCTGGCTGATCTGCAGGTCCCTCCACCCCCCCTGGAAACAGAAAGTGGCAGTAGGAGGAGTACCCTAGAGGAGGCTGCTATCAGATTTTTTTGTAGGGCTACAGAGGTCCTGGGAGCACCCCACACCAGGCAGGAGAACATTGCTGCATTCATAGCCTATAAAATGCAGAGGATGGAGGAGGGCCAAAAAGCCATGTGTGAGGCCCTCATATCAGAGGCTCTGGCGAAAGGTATGAGGGGCCAAATTACACCTCAAACACACCTTCGCGATGGTCCTCCTCCTCCTCCTGCAGGTCCTACTCCTCCTCCAGGTCCTACTCCTCCTCCTGCCACATCTCCAACTGCACAGCCACAGCCCGGAAGGAAGTGTGAAAGGAAGACCAGACAGTGAGGACCCTGGATCCAGTCTGGTCGGCCAAAAGATGCAGCCTCTTGTGGTACCACAGCCTGGGGACACTGATGTCATCTGCTGCTATCCGGATCTCTGTGAATCCCGGACCAGACTGCCCTCCCTTACATATGGACTCCTCAGGCCACCAATTTTGAGGTTTAAGAATTGATGTCTGCCGTGGGGGTCCCAGGCTTCACTAATTTCTCCTGTTGATCCAGTGTTGCCTTCCTCTTTGTTTGGTTCTGAGCCCTTAATAAACGATTTTTGTTTTGAATTATACTCTCCTATGTGTTTTACTTCAAAAATGATGGTTTGTTTGTGAGGATTCAGGTACATTTCTAATATACAATGTGAAATGAACAAGGGACACCAACAACAAAAAATCTCTTGGAGATTAAATAATAAAAGATATCAATGGTGTTGGGGTAACTTGCCACACAAAACACACACAAAAATATTCTGGAGTAAAAATAAAAATAACATTGAACAAAGATCAGCCTTGGAAAAAATCCAAACATTAAAGAAAAAAAAAGGCTTAAAAACAAAAAAAAAAACATAAAAAATATAAAACTGTCAGATGTGACAACTAATAACAATATATTGAGGGAATCCCACTAAAAAAACACAAATAAAACTTTGTGAGAAGTGTGTGTGAATATGAGCAGCAAAACTACTTAATTCTTGTCACATTATAAAGAAGAGAGTGCGCTGTATTAAACCATTTTTTACATTGCAGCGTGACGAAAGTGCTGTATCCATTGCGAACGCTAAGTTTACCAGAACGAGCTGTCCCGTGTCGGAATTTCTTCTGAGCATGCGTGGCACTTTGTGCGTCGGAACAGGCCACACACGGTCGGAAATTGACGCGATCGGATTTTGTTGTCGGAAAATTTTATCTCCTGCTGTCCAACTTTGTGTGTCGGAAAATCCGATGGAAAATGTCCGATGGCGCCCACACACGGTCGGAATTTCCGACAACACGCTCCGATCGGACAATGTCCATCGGAAAATCCGACCGTGTGTACGGGGCATTATACAAGCTGTACACTACTTGAGTACACCCCTCACATTTTTGTAAATATTTTATTATATCTTTTCATGTGACAACACTGAAGAAATTACACTTTGCTACAATGTAAATTAGTGAGTGTACAGCTTGTATAACAGTATAAATTTGCTGTCCCCTCAAAATAACTCAACACACAGCTATTAATATCTACACAGCTGGCAACAAAAGTGAGTACACCCCTAAGTAAAAATGTCCAAATTGGGCCCAAAGTGTCAATATTTTGTGTGGCCACCATTATTTTCCAGCACTGCTTTAACGCTCTTGGGCATGGAGTTCACCAGAGCTTCACAGGTTGCCACTTGAGTCCTCTTCCACTCCTCCATGATGACATCACGGAGCTGGTGGATATTAGAGACCTTGTGCTCCTTTACCTTCCGGGAGGGGAATCATGCTCAGCTTCAGTATGTCACAGTACATATTGGCATTCATGGTTCCCTCAATGAACTGTAGCTCCCCAGTGTCTGCAGCACTCATACAGCCCCAGACCATGACACTACCACCACCATGCTTGACTGTAGGCAAGACACGCTTGTCTTTGCACTCCTCACCTGGTTGCCACCACACACGCTAGACACCGTCTGAACCAAATAAGTGTATCTTGATCTCATCAGACCACAGGACATAATTCCAGTAATGCACTAATGTAGTTTGCTTGTCTTCAGCAAACTGTTTGTGGGCTTTCTTGTGCATCATCTTTAGACGAGGCTTCCTTCTGGGATGACAGCCATGCAAACCAATTTGATGCAGTGTGCGGCATATGGTCTGAGCACTGACAATCTCTGCAGCAATGCTGGCAGCACTCATAGGTCTATTTCCCAAAGACAACCTCTGGATATGACGCTGAGCATGTGCACTCAACTTCTTTGGTTGACCATGGCGAGGCCTGTTCTGAGTGGAACCTGTCCTGTTAAACCGCTGTATGGTCTTGGTCACTGTGCTGCAGCTCAGTTTTAGGGTCTTGGCAATCTCCTTACAGCCTAGGCCATCTTTATGTAGATATGCCATGTTGAACTTCCAGTGACCAGTATGGGAGAGTGAGAGTGATAACACCAAATTTAACACACCTGCTCCCCATTCACACCTGAGACCTTGTAACACTAAGGAGTCACATGAATTCTGTGTAAACAATATAAACGTAAGAACGTGAATAAAGTGCTTAAAATGATTAAGATCAAAATTAATAACACAAAAATGTAAATAAGTTATTGGTGTTGCAGGTGACAGTACAGATGTAGTAAAGTCCAAATAAACAAATGTCCTAAAGCAATGAATAATTGATGAAAGAAAAAGGTGGAGGAGTGAGTACTGAAATCCCTCTAACACCCTGTGCAAATAGGGCAATGTAAACGTAAATGTAAATGTAAATTTCTCTTCAGTGGTGTACCACCTCAGTGTAAAGTGGCCCGTTACCTTACCGCTGTAAGGTAACAGCGTATATATAAAACAATGAAGATCTGGGGTCTTGCAATGGATCACGCTAAGGGCTTCTTATAAATGCATAGCATGGAGATCATCTAGGGAGCCTCATATGTGGTTCTCGATGTAAAGGTATGTGAAAGCCTCCTTTATGCCAATAGGCAGCGATGACAATCTTCCTAAGTTGGTGCATATATAGTATGGAGAAAGAAGAAGGGGCCCCAAATAGTGTAATATGTTAAAACTAGGAAGCTTTATTAAAACCGACTGGTACTCACATTAAAAACAAAGATATGAACTATTCACCACGAGCGGTTGCCAGCGGTTTAGACATTAATGGCTGTGTGTTGAGTTATTTTGAGGGGACAGCAAATTGACACTGTTATACAAGCTTTACACTCACTACTTTACATTGTAGCAAAGTATCCTTTCTTCAGTGTTGTCACATGAAAAGTTAGAAGAAAATATTTACAAAAATGTGAGGGGTGTACTCACTTTTGTGAGATACTGTGTAAATATATATATATATATATATATATATATATATATACACACACTATATTACCAAAAGTATTGGGACACCTGCCTTTACACGCACATGAACTTTAATGACATGCTAGTCTTAGTCCATAAGGTTCAATATTGAGTTGGCCAACCCTAGCTATAAGAGCTTCAACTCTTCTGGGAAGTCTGACCACATGGTGTAGGAGTATGTCTATGGGAATGTTCAAGAAGCGCATCTGTGCAGTCAGGCACTGATGTGGATGAGAAGGCCTGGCTTGCAGTCTTGTCTCTAGTTCATCCCAAAGGTGTTTTATCGGTTAGAGGTCAGGACTCTGTGCAAGCCAGTCAAGTTCATCCACCCCAAACTTGATCATCTGTGTCTTTATAGACCTTGATTTGTGCACTGCTCCATTTGGTGGAGGAGGGATTTTGGTGTGGGGTTATTTTTCAGGGGTTGTGCTTGGCCCCTTAGTTCCAGTGAAGGGAACCCTTAAGGCATCAGTATAAGACATTTTGGACAATTTATGCTCCCAACTTTGTGGGAACAGTTTGGGGATGGCCCCTTCCTGTTCCAACATGACTGCGCACCAGTGAACAAAGCAAGGTCCATTAAGACATGGATGTGCGAGTTTGGGGTGGACGAACTTGACAGCTTTTTTTTTTAATTCTCTTTATTGATTTTTAATAGATTTACAAAAACAGAACCTTGGGGCATTCCCCGGCTCAAAAAGTACCATGTAAATCGATACCTAACAACAGGTTATCTGCCTAAAACAGTGCTGTTATCGACAGAAAAACAGATAAAATACAAAACAAAAACTAAAAGACAAAACAAAAACTAGATATCACTGCTCAACCACTCCAATTGGAGAGATTATGAAAGGAGAATGTGCAACTCGTCTTCGATGAAGGTGAGGTTTCCCAAGAGGGGATTCTGGTACTAGGCCTAGGACATTAAAGGTTCAACTATAGGGGTGTCACAAGGGACTTAGCAAGTGTTAGCACAGAAGGGGGAGTTAATGGGTGTCAGATATACCGTCTATTCTTGAGCGGCATTAGTGGAGGTAGAGTCAAGCCATAGTTTCCATATTTTGTCAAACTTAGCAGTACACCCACGGGAATGGTATGTGGCTTTATATAATGGTATTGTAGAATTGACCAGGTCAGAGAGGGCGCATCAGGTTTTTTCCATTTTAGTAATATTGCTTTTAAAAGAGTAGAAGTCCTATGAAGTCCTATGAGGGTCTTAGTTGCTGTGCGGTGCGCTAAAGAGCCCACCAGGCCAAGCAAGCAGACCGGTACAGTCAGCGGGATTGGTATTGTTAACAGTGAGGTTATAAATTGTGTCACCTCTACCCAGAAAGAGTGCACTTTGGGACAGGACCACAACATATGACAGAAACCGACCTCTAGGCTACCACATTTCCAACAGCTAGGATAGGCCCCAGGATAAATTTTGTTCAGCCGTTGCGGCGTTAAATACACCCGGTGTAGAATCCGGAATTGAATTAAACGGTCCTTCACTGCCACTAATTGAAGAAAAGGGTATTCCCACATATCCTCCCAGTCCTCTGTATCTAGTTCAGGGAAGTCAGCCCTCCATTTTTCTTGGAGAGTTTCAAGCCCAAAATGCAGTGATGGTAATAGTGCCTTATATATGGTGGATAGGGGTTTTACCAGCTCATCATTCCGGAGGAGGGATTCTAAAGTGGAGTGAAAGAGTAATGGTGGTTGAGATTCGAATTGGGAAGAGAAGGCATGTCTAAGCTGTAGATATCTAAAGAAGTAACAATTGGGTAAGTCATGGTTTTGTTTGAGAGTGTCAAAGCGAAGGATAGCCCCGTCTTTACATATATGGTCGAGTATCCTAATGCCCCTTGTTACCCATAAGCTCGGGTCAGGTATAGTGTGAAACTCAGCGAGGAGCGGATTGAGCCACAAGGGGGTATCCGGGGACCATGTGTTTGGTTCTGTTTTATGTTTACAAACTTGCAATTGCCACACCTTTATCACTGAAGTCATAGAGTGTGTGAGAGTCGCTGGTGCTCTGGGACCTCTGTATAGTGCATGTCTCAGTGATTCAAAGGACCCCAGCGATGCTGCCTCCAGCACCACCGAGGCGTTTGTATCATCAGAGATTACCCAATTATGTGCGTGGACAAGTAGGGTTGCAAAGAAATATTTTTGGAGGTCTGGACAGGCCAGGCCCCCCTCCGTCCAGGGTCTACGGAGGATAGACTTGTTAAACCTGGGGGATCCAGACCTCCATAGGAAGGAAGAGAGGGTGGCATCTAATTGTGCAAAGAATTTTTTGGGTATCCATACTGGAGTGTGTCTGATGATGTATAGAAAAATAGGGAGGCACTTCATTTTGAATAGGTTTATTCTACCTATAAGAGATAGGGGCAAATTATCCCAAGCTCTTAGTTTGGATTTGAGGTTTGATAAAAGGGGAGTAAGGTTCAAGGCAATAAAATCTGTCACCTTGGGGGTGATGTTGATCCCCAGGTAACAGATTTTCGAGGCCCAGGACAGGGGTAATGAGGGGTCCGCCGCCTTCTCAGCCGCTGAGTCGATAGGCAGGAGTTGGGATTTTTCCCAGTTGACTTTCAGTCCCGATAAAATTGTAAAACGAGAAAAAATATTAAGAGCTTCTCGAAGGGAGGGCCCAGGGTCGTTAAGAAAAAACACCAAGTCATAGTGGTTCCATCACCAGGGCGAACAAGAAAGGGGAAAGTGGGCACCCCTGCCTAGTTCCCCGTTGTATCTGGAACTGTTCTGAGAGCATGCCCCCTAGTTTAATTTGTGCTGTCGGGGATTTGTATAGAATGGTGATCCATTTACAGAAGGTGGGGCCGAATCCGAAGGCTTGTAGTACTATATGCATGTAATCCCAAATGACTGTGCCAAAAGCCTTCTCCACATCCAAGGCCACCAAGACCCTAGTCTGGGAGGAGGTTGGAGGAAGCTGCAAATGTGTCAACACTCGCCTCAAATTTATGTCTGTGGATTTTCCAGGCATAAACCCAGTCTGATCTATCTTGATAAGGGAGGGTAATACTTTAACCAATCTAGCAGCGAGAATCTTGGCCAGGATTTTTAAGTCATAATTTAGGAGTGAGATACGCCTATATGAGGCACAAAGTCTCGGGTCCTTCCCAGGCTTGGGGAGGAGAACTATGTGGGCCTGATACAGGGTAGGTGGAAGAGATCCATTCTCTAGACAGTGTGTGTAGAGGGCTTGTAGTCTGGGGGCCAGCCTCTTTGCGTACGTCCTATACCAATCTCCCGGCAGACCATCTGGGCCCGGTGTCTTAGCAGGGGGAAGGGAACTTGACAGCTTTTAAAGGAAAAATAAGATGAGTCGAAACTTTACATGACAGATATTTTAACTCCGTTTAGAACACCTTATCACCACAAACTAGTTATCCCATATCAATGCCACCTAGTTTTACTTATTTATTGAAATAAAAAAGATGTATCTCTGCACTGTGGTGGGCGGCAGCTGACACAGATAAGTAATATACCAAACTTATAAATAATCTTAAGAAAAGGACCCCTTGATAACATCCTATTGGACTAAACACATCAGGGAGGAGACACTAGTACTGACAATGGTCTGATGTAATGGTGACTGATCCTCTGGCCTCATTTGCCCACCTCATTCAAAGTCCCAACCTTGCTGTTTTACTAGTGCTAACACCAGGCCACTGTCCGATACCGGGTCGGCAGTGGCACCCATTGTTATATGTCTTTAGGACTTATGTTATTTTGGCTTTTAACATACAAATCCATTAAATACTACACTATGGAGACTTCATCTGGCTCCCAGTGAGCTTTATTTACTACAGCTACATCTGGATGGTGCGAGTTGTTGAACAGCCTCCCCCACAACAGATGGTGGATCTAGACTGTGTGCATGTTTGCTGCTGCAACACCAGCCAGCCTTTTGAGTGTCCATTTCACAGGGGTGCGGTGGATGATTCCAGAGCACTGTACTGGATCACCTCTTGACTTTTCAAGTCATCACCAATTTTTTGTGCACATATTTGCACTAAACTATTGTGTTTTCACCAATAAGTTTATATAGCTGATCCTATCATGGGACTGTGCATTTAAATCTATATTTTTCACTATATTGTTTTTTTATTGTTGATTTCCATTCAAGATTGGACGCAATGGGGCTTATTTACTAAAGCTGGTAAGTGCAAAATCAGGCTCACGTCTGCATAGAAACCAATGAGCTTCTAACCCCAGCTTGTTCAATTAAGCTTTGGTAATAAAACCTGGAAGCTCATTGGTTTCTATGCAGAAGTGAGCCTGATTTTGCACTTTCCAGCTTTAGTAAATAAACCTCATTGTGTACTTAAAAGTGGGGTATGCCTGTGTGTATATGTATGTATGTATATATATATATATATATATATATATATATATATATATATATATATATATATATATATATATATATATATATATATAATTTATTTTTTCACTTGAGCATTTTTTTTCATTTTAACACTTTTTTGGCTATCTAATTAAGTCTACAACCCAATTTATGCCTTATCTGTCCAAATAAAAAGAGAAAAAAAAATCAACTTGGTCTATGTAGCAAACAAGGGTGCAAAAAAGGCGGTGACTGAAACAGTTAATACTGAGCTGATGAATATTCATGAATGTAGTTTTAAATTAGTCCCTATGCTGCACATATTTGAAATTTCATTATTTACTATTGCATGTATTAAATGAGTAATTCCCTGATCTCGTTCCTTTGCATAATGGAACAGTATGTTTGAGTGCGGGGAGGAAAACTTCATTTTTTACAATAATTGTTGTCAATCAGTGCCAATAAGTGCTGTCAATCAGTGTCCCACCAGTGCCGCCTCATCCTCTGCCCCACTGACCCAATCCTCTGCTCCATTCACCACATATGTGGCACTTGGACGAATCATATCTCAGGGTCTGATGAAGAAGCCACAGCTGTTCACTCTGAACGGTATACCGCAGCTGGGGTGGGACAAATTTAGATGGGGGGGGGGGGGGCGATTTTATTCCTGCCTAGGTCAACACAAAACCAAAATATACCACTGCCCACATGTTTAAATTTATTGGAGAGCACATATGGTATTAAAACAGTTAATATTTGTATTCAAACTTCTTTCAAATGCCATTAAAGCAAGGAGGGTCTAGGTTGAAGTGCATATAGAACTTTTTTTAGGGATATTAAGGGCCTATAAACTATACACATATCTGTAAACCTTTACCTGGGTCTCCATTTCAGTGCTGTAACCTCTATCAGTCTTTTCATCACTTCAGGGAGTATTGGATGCGCTATCCCCGCTATGTTTCTATCCTGTGACCCCCTACTGCTCTACAGCAATGACTCAGCAATAACTTAAGGATCACTATTATTACTCTGGTGGAGCCAAAGACACATTTTAGGACCCTCAAGTCATTGCTGAGTCAAAATGTGCTAAAATTCAGAAGATCGTTATAGCTGGCCATGCACAGATTTATAATTTACACAAAATTTACCAACAACAATGTAGCAAACAGGTCCACTTAGGAGGTTAGTTTACCTTTTCAGAAAAGGTGAACTAACACCCTTTAGCCTCCCAACCCCACTGGCCCCTGCTGTACTTACCCTTGTTGGAGATAAGCTGTCAGTGCCCACACAGATGGTGCAGTTGTCAGGGGATTCAGAATCTCCGCTCTCCTCCCCCTACTGTCTGTAAGGCTTCAAGGATGGATCAGAGTGAAGCTCTGTGCTGGTACTGACCAATCAGAATTGCCCTGGTCCATCCCAGAAGCCCTGCAGAAACAATGGGAGAAGGGCTGGGATTTCAAATCCCGGGACCGCTGCACCAGCTGCGTTGGCACTGACAGCTCATCGCCCACAGAAGAAAGTACAGTGGGGACCAGGGGGTGGGGAGGTGTTAGTTCACCTTTTTTCTGAAAAGGTGAACTTACACTTTAAAGTGCACCTGTGATCAGGCTTTGGACATTTATGTGTTTACAAACCAATCAATTAATGAGCTTTAACAAGCCATCACTAACCTCTGTAGCTGCAGGCCCTGTGGGAGCAGTGCATCCCAAAATTTCACACCAGAAGCACCAATGTTGGTCAAGTCATTCTTTCAGAAGCTCAGCTCACGCTGCCTACCCTCTCAGCAGTGAGTCAACAACTTTCTAACCTTCAAATCTCTCTGTTAACACAGAGCAGGTGCTCAGGGGAGGGAAAACAGAATGAGCAGAGCTGCTGAGAGACCTTTATGACTCAACAGTGTCTGCAGCTACAGAGGTCATTGTTCAGGGGAGAGTAAGCAGAATGAGCTGAGCTGCTGAGAGACCTTTATGACTCAACAGTGTCTGCAGCTACAGAGGTCAGTGTTCAGGGGAGGGAAAGCAGAATGAGTTGAGCTGCTGAGAGAGCTTTATGACTCAACAGTGTCTGCAGCTACAGAGGTCAATGTTCAGGGGAGAGTAAGCAGAATGAACTGAGCTGCTGAGAGACCTTTATGACTTAAAAGTGTCTGCAGCTACAGAGGTCAGTGTTCAGGGGAGGGAAAGCAGAATGACCTGAGCTGCTGAGAGACCTTTATGAATCAACAGTGTCTGCAGCTGCAGAGGTCAGTGTTCAGGGGAGGGAAAGCAGAATGACCTGAGCTGCTGAGAGACCTTTATGAATCAACAGTGTCTGCAGCTACATAGGTCAGTGCTCAGGGGAGGAAAAGCAGAATGAGCTGAGCTCCTGAGAGTACTTCATGACTCAACAGTGTCTGCAGCTACATTGTTTGAAGCCTTGTTTATTGATTGTTAGTAATAGGTAAATACTTGAATACCCATAATCTGTCCACAGATTCATTTTAAGGCTGGAAATAGATGACTCAATTAAAACAACATAAAAGTACACATGCCCCCTTAATATTCAATTTTCATACCCAACAACTCAACTTCATATGAAAAAAGTGTATATAAAAGTACACTCACTGGCCACTTTATTAGGTTCACCTGTTCATTTGCTTGGTAACACCAATTGCTAATCAGCCAATCATATGGCAGCAACTCAATGCATTTAGGCATCTAGATATGGTGAAGACAGCTTGCTGATGTTCAAAGCGAGCATCAGAATGGGGAAGAAAGGGGATTTAAGTGACTTTGAATGTGGCATGGTTGTTGGTGCCAGATGGGCTGATCTGAGTATTTCAAAAACTCCTGATGTACTGGGATTTTCAAAAACAAGCATCTCTAAGGTTTACAGAGAATGGTCTGAAAAAGAGAAAATATCCAGTGAGCGGCAGTTGTGTGGGCACAATAGCCTTGTTGATGTCAAAGGTCAGAGGAGAATGGGCAGACTAGTTTGAAATGATTGAAAGGCAACAGTAACTCAAATAACCACTTGTTACAACCAAGATATGCAGAATACGTACCATCTATGTAGAACACATCGAATCTTGAAGCAGATGGACTACAGCAGCAGAAGACCACACCAAGTGCCACTCCTGTCACACTCCTGTCAGCTAAGAACTGGAAACTAAGGCTACAATTCGCACAGGCTCACCAAAATGTGAAAAAAAATGTTGTCTGGTCTGATGATTCTTGATTTCAGCTGTGACATTCAAATGGTAGGGTCAGAATCTGGCTTAAACAACATGAAAGTATGGATTCATTCTGCCTTGTATCAATGGTTCAGGCTGGTGGAGTAATGGTGTGGGGAATATTTCCTTGGCACACTTTGGGTCCTCTAATACCAATTGAGCATCGTTTAAATGCCAAAGCCTACCTGAGTATTGTTACTGAGCATGTCTATCCTTTTATGACTACAGTGTGCCCATCTTCTGATGGCTACTTCCAGCAGGGTAATGCACCATGTCACAAAGCTCAAATCATCTCAAACTGGTTTCTTGAACATGACAATGAGTTCACTGTACTTCAATGTCCTCCATAGTCACCAGATCTCAATCCAATAAAGCACCTCTAGGATGTGGTGGAACGGGAGATTTACATCATCGATGTGCAGCCAACAAATCTGCAGCAACTGCGTGATGCTATCATGTCAATATGAACCAAAATCTCAGAGGAATGTTTCCAGCACCTTGTTAAATCTATGCCATGAAGAATTCAGGCAGTTCAGAAAGGATAATGGGGTCCAACCCGGTACTAGCAAGGTGTTCCTAATAAAGAGACCGGTGAGAGTATATCAATATAAAAACACAGAGTGAGAAAAAAATTAAATAATAAATAAAATATACCAATTCATGTGATCTATATATCATAAAAATAATACTCCTTAAAACAATGTATCATAAACCAACATCAAAAATTTGCACCAACCAATAGTCAATTAAAAAAAATGCAAAAAAGTCCAAACATATAACCATAAAATAGTCCAGATCCACAAAAAATGATCTAGGTGCTCTGACGGTGCACGATGATGAACACAGACAAAACAGTGTTAATGTGCTCAGGAGGCGCTATCCCCACATATAATCACGCCTCTTACCTGACTAATTTGATCTCAGATTATAGGGATCAAACTTGCTCTTATGAGTAGAGCCACTACTCTTATCCTCGGATTAGCGGACTATGATATGACCCCATCAGGAAAATCACAGCGCTGGTGTCACCACAAGATATGTCCAATGGTGACACCAGCGCTGTGATTTACTGATGGGGTCATATCATAGTCCGCTAATCCGGGCATAAGAGTAGCGGCTCTCCTCATAAAAGCAAGCTTGATCTCTATAATCTGAGATCAACTGCGCTTGGTAAGAGGCATGATTATATGTGGGGAATAGCACCTCCTGAGCACATTAACACTGTTTGTCTGTGTGCGTCACCTTGTCACGGTGCACCATCAGAGCGCCTGGGTTGTTATTTGTGAATCTAGACTATTTTATGTTTATATGTTTGGACTTCTTTTGTGTTTTTTTTTTATTCACTATTGAAAGGTGTAAATTTTTGATGTTGGTTTATAGTACATTATTTTAAGAAATATTATTTTTATTTATTTGTTTTTCACTAGGTGTTATTTATATTGATATACTTGTAGGTACACTTTTTTCATTTATTTTTTACGTTGAGTTTTTGGGTATGCAATTTAAATATTAAGGGGACATGTGCATTTTAATGTGGTTTTAAGTTTTTGTTAAAGTCTAGTGTTCAGGCTTTTTAAAGATGCAGCAACCTCTAATCCCATCTTAAAATCAAGCACAGGATTTTTTTCAGCAATTAAGATGGCTACATAATGGCAAGCAATGTGTTCGTTTTGAGCATATCTGGGCAATACCAGGCTGTTTTTGAGGTAGTCTTCTGTATTCACGGAAACTTGTTATCCCTGCTTATAATTCCTCACTAATTGGTTATCTCAGTCAACCCACGTAAGGTAGGCAGAAATCTCCCTATGACGTATCTCTCCATCTGATAGACCATAGCAGAAATTTCCCTATGACGTATCTCTCCATCTGATAAACTGTAGCAGAAATCTCCCTATGACGTATCTCCCCATCTGATAGACCATAGCAGAAATCTCCCTATGACGTATCTCTCCATCTGATAGACCATAGCTGAAATCTCCCTATGACGTATCTCCCCATCTGATAGACCATAGCAGAAATCTCCCTATGACATATCTCCCCATCTGATAGACCATAGCAGAAATCTCCCTATGACGTATCTCTCCATCTGATAGACCATAGCAGAAATCTCCCTATGACGTATCTCTCCATCTGATAGACCATAGCAGAAATTTCCCTATGACGTATCTCTCCATCTGATAGACCATAGCAGAAATCTCCCTATGACGTAACTCTCCATCTGATAGACCGTAGCAGAAATCTCCCTATGACGTATCTCTCCATCTGATAGACCGTAGCAGAAATCTCCCTATGAAGTATCTCTCCATCTGATAGACCGTAGCAGAAATCTCCCTATGACGTATCTCTCCATCTGATAGACCTTAGCAGAAATCTCCCTATGACGTATCTCCCCATCTGATAGACCATAGCAGAAATCTCCCTATGACGTATCTCCCCATCTGATAGACCATAGCAGAAATCTCCCTATGACGTATCTCTCCATCTGATAGACCATAGCAGAAATCTCCCTATGACGTATCTCTCCATCTGATAGACCATAGCAGAAATCTCCCTATGACGTATCTCTCCATCTGATAGACCGTAGCAGAAATCTCCTTATGAAGTATCTCTCCATCTGATAGACCGTAGCAGAAATCTCCCTATGACGTATCTCCCCATCTGATAGACCGTAGCAGAAATCTCCCTATGACGTATCTCTCCATCTGATAGACCGTAGCAGAAATCTCCCTATGAAGTATCTCTCCATCTGATAGACCGTAGCAGAAATCTCCCTATGACGTATCTCTCCATCTGATAGACCATAGCAGAAATCTCCCTATGACGTATCTCTCCATCTGATAGACCATAGCAGAAATCTCCCTATGACGTATCTCTCCATCTGATAGACCGTAGCAGAAATCTCCTTATGAAGTATCTCTCCATCTGATAGACCGTAGCAGAAATCTCCCTATGACGTATCTCCCCATCTGATAGACCATAGCAGTAATCTCCCTATGACGTATCTCTCCATCTGATAGACCAGCCTAATCAATCCACTTCAATTACATCAAATCAGGTAGACTCTTATCTGTTAGTAAATTTTACTGATCTGATGATCCAAAAATGACTGTGTGTGACCAAGATGATAGTTCAAAAAATGTTTCTTACAACGGTATTCATAGAGGCTAAACACTGTCTACTCACCTGAGTGCATTTCTGGTTTTGCCTTTGACCTGTCAGAAGTACAGGTATTTCCTCAAATCCTCAAAGTACTAACAGCTACAACTTTACTTAGCTGTTCTACCTTCCATCAGTAAGCAGTTTATAGAACTATTACTTAGTTGGCTGGTTCTTCATAAGTCAACTACAAGCTAATATTAGTTGGCAAAAACACAGAAGGGCTAGAAAAATACCCATAAAGACTGTGCGTCCATGTTCTATTGTAAACGACTATGCTTCATCGAGAATGATTAATAACAAAACTGAGGTAAAAATTATACTGGAGGGCATAACTCAAACATTTTTTCCTATTATATTTTTTTTAACTTTTCTTTCATTCACAAAAAAACAAAAAAACAAAAAAAAACAAAAAAAAGTTAAAAGTCAGAGGATACATACCTAAAGTTGTACAGACTACAAATACAAAGGCTTATGTCTCTTTCTCAGTGAAAACTATCTACATTTTTAAAAAATCTTTGTGCACTTACTAATTTACAGTTGAAAGGAAAACCCATGATTTATAAGTGAAATGCATTCATGGGTACATAATACAGCAAACTTGTAAAAAATGGTAAAGCCTAAAGTGCACCTAGTCATTTAGGTTGATATTGATACGTTTTTAGCTAAAGCAAACAGCATTAGTTGTCTTTTTTCAGGCTTTTTATTTGTTTTGGCTTTTTTTGTGTGCTTATATTCCTGTTAAAAACAGTTTCTGTCCTTGGGTAGCTACACTCACTCCTGCAATATATCTATGGAGTGGGCCACAGTGATCACTGGATTTCAAACATGTTATCCTCTTTTCACCTCCATTGCATCTCCATTCCTTTCAATTCAGTTATAGGAAGTAACAAGGACACTGCATTTTCTGAAAGATCATCAGGTATTTTCTGTACTTACTGAAAATGTTCTTTATTTGAAATGCTTTCCAGCAGGCAAAGATGAGAGGCAAAAACTGATGTGAGTTTAGGGGATATATGGGGCCAAATATTACAGAATGTACAGCTTGCGTCAATATTATTCTGTACAGAGCTTATTGTACCCTGGGGCTGGTTGCACAGGGTAGGCAGGAGGGAAAACTTTGAATGCGCAAGATGCGCCCAATTTCCTGGCTTCTTTATGCACCTCTTTTGGAGATGTCCGAAGTTTTGGTACAAGCACGCAAGCTGATCGCCGGTCATTGAGTCTCACCCAACCCTTCTACCCTTGGAGACTGGTTACATTACGCAGACATCCTTTCATTCCATCGTGCGGCCAAAGAAAGAGAACTATAGGTCTGTGTTCTAAAGCTGTATACTGTATGCAGGCAAAGGCCACCACTTACTCCCACCTATTCAGGTAGAGACACACTTTTTCAAATATCTTAAGACTTTAAGATATTTAAGCTCTGTTGGATTTTGACCAAATAATATAATAATAACATACACTGAGCAAAATTATAAACGCTTATAAACACTCTTTTGTTTGCCCCTATTTATAATGAGCTGAACTTAAAGATCTACGACTTTTTCTATGTACACAAAAGGCCTATTTCTCTCAAATATTTCATAAATTTGTCTAAATCTGTGTTAGTGAGCACTTCTCTTTTGCCAAAATAATCCATCCACCTCACAGGTATGGCATATCAAGATGCTGATTAGACAGCATGATTATTGCACAGGTGTGCCTTAGGCTGGCCACAATAAAAGGCCACTCTAAAAAGTACAGTTTTACTGTATTGGGGGGGGGGGGCAAAAACCAGTCAGTATCTGGTGTGACCACCATTTGCCTCATGCAGTGCAGCACATCTCCTTCGCTTAGAGTTGATCAGGTTGATTGTGGCCTGTGGAATGTTGGTCCATCCCTTTTCAATTGCTGTGTGAAGTTGCTGGATATTGGCAGGAACTGGAACACGCTATCGTATACACCGCTCCAGAGCATCCCAAACATGCTCAATGGGTGACATGTCCGGTGAGTATGCTGGCCATGCAAGAACTGGGATGTCTTCAGTTTCCAGGGATTATGTACAGATCCTTGCAACATGGGGCCATGCATTATCATGCTGCAACATGAGGTGATGGTCGTGGATGAATGGCACAACAATGGGCCTCAGGATCTCATCACGGTATCTCTGTGTATTCAAAATGCCATCAATAAAATGCACCTGTGTTCGTTTTCCATAGCATACACCTGCTCATACCATAACCCCACTGCCACCATGGGCCACTCGATCCACAACGTTGACATCAGCAAACCGCTCACCCACACGACGCCATACACGCTGTCTGCCATCTGCCCTGTACAGTGGAAACAGGGATTCATGCGTAAAGAGCACACCTCTCCCAAGTGCCAGATGCCATCGAATGTGAGCATTTGCCCACTCAAATCTGTGTACTGCCAAATTCTCTGAAATGCCTTTGGAGACGGCTTATTGTAGAGAAATTAACATTCAATTCAAAGGCAACAGCTCTGGTGGACATTCCTGCAATCAACATGCCAATTGCACACTCCCCCAAAACTTGTGACATCAGTGGCATGGTGCTCGTGATAAAACTGCAAATTTTAGAGTGGACTTTTGTTGAGGCCAGCCTAAGGCACACCTGTGCAATAATCATACTGTCTAATAAGCATCTTGATATGCCACACCTGTGAGGTGGATGGATTAACTCGGCAAAAGGAGAAGTGCTTACTAACACAGATTTAGGCAGATTTTGTGAACAATATTTGAGAGAAATAGACCTTCAAGTTCAGCTCATGATAAATGGGGCAAACAAAAAAGTGTTGCGTTTATAATTTTGCTCAGTGTAAGATTAGTGGTCAACTGTAGGCCACCAGCTGGCATTTATGACACATAGTTCCCACCTCAATTGAACCTTTTTAAGTAACTCAGGCCACGTACACACGGGCGGACTTTTCGACCGGACTGGTCCGACAGACTTTCCAGCGGACTTTCAACTGACTTTTGACGGACTTCCGACGTACTTTTTAACGAACGGACTTGCCTACACATGATCCAAAGTCAGATGGATTCGTACGTGATGACGTACACCAGACTAAAATAAGGAAGTTGATAGCCAGTAGCCAATAGCTGCCCTAGCGTCGTTTTGCGTCGGACTAGCATACAGATGAGCGGATTTCTGGGTCTGGCGGAGTTACGACGTAAGGATTTGAAGCATGTTCCAAATCTAAAGTCCATCAGATTTGCATCTGGAAAAGTCCGCTGAAGATCCGGTGAAGCCAACACACGATCGGATTGTTTGCCGGAATTGGTCCGACCGTTTGTACGCTGCATTACACGTAGTCCATAAATTACACTACCAGGTGGCCAGATAAAAGACTTTTGTCAGATAGCTCTTCCAGATAAAATTTCAGGGCTGGTTTATGGTGTCCTTTTATGACCCTTTTCTAAAAAGTACTGCTCCTGTCCAACTAGTATTTCTTGGGAGTGAGACTAAAGCCTGGTACACACTTTTAGAATTTTTCCAGTCAACCCAAGCGTCTTCAAAAAAAAAAAAAATGTCAGCTCTGGTTGGAGCCGATGTACTAACGTCAGATCTGACGTTAGTACAGCGATTTCCCCGGCTGAGCTGTCATGTTGTGATAGAGGGATGGCCTGCTGGTTTTCCAGCATGCTCGACCAACAAAAGCTGGTCAAATGGCTGGTTTCTGTAGGACTGACTGACATACACATGGGCCAAATGTCGGACGTTTTTTATTGAACCAGCTGATGACGCCCAACATTTGGCCCGTGTGTACGGGGCTTTAGAGCACTATGTCAAATTTCACTGTATGTTAGACATTTTCGTCTGAATTTCAGGTATTTTCGTTATCGTTTTAACAAACGATAACAAAAGTGCAGAATCCGAAAAACGAAAGATCCGACATAAAGAAATGCTTTATTTTCGTTTTCGTTGCTGCAACAGTTCGATATAAATAGGAGATTCGACATGATGCTGGCAATAACAATCTGTGTCCATCAAACCTGTGGTCGAATATGCCTAACCTTAGCTCTATTAGTCCAAGATTATTCTACATAGAGAGAAAAGATTCGACATAGAGAGGAAAGATTCGACATAGAGAGAAAAGATTCGACATAGAGAGAAAAGATTTGACATAGGGGAGAAAAGATCGCTGCTGGAATTGGGTGGGGGAAGTAAAATAAAAATAATGATGATGATGAATGTTATTGGCCAATTGTAACCAAAGAGGAGGAGCAGTAAAATAGCTATAACTAAGTACACACATACAGCCAACTTACTTTCATTTACAATTTGCTAGCAGAGAGAGACACACATACACTGAATCATTTCAGAAGATAGTCAATCTTAGGTGATCTGTTTGTCAGAGAACCTGAATTATTTAGCAATTAAGCATAAGCACAGCAGCAGAACAATAGTGAAGCAAGCTACAGTTCAACTCAACTTTTTCATAATAATCTGCTGCTATTGTGTTAGTGTTGTGAACTTGATAGTGATACTAGTGTTGCTAGTGTTGTGATAGCCTCAGAGGTTGCCTGTGTTGTGGGGGGGGGATTTATTATTATAGATTCTATATTATAGATTGAGATTCTATATAGATTATATGTACCCTATCTTGTTACCTGTCTGATCAGTGATCACTATCACCAGTCCATTTTCTGTTTGAACTATATACATTCAACATGAACGACGAAGATTCGACAAAGCAGCGAAAAACATACAAACGTTGAATCGTTGGCTTATGGTGCCTGTTGAAAGTTCTAAGAAGATTCCACAGGGCAGCTAAACTATACGGCGTCGTACAGTTTAGCTGCTCCGTCGAATCTTCTTTGAACATTCGACAGACACCATAAGCCTTCAATGACAGATTTGACCTTAATTGATTTGGATTTTCGGGCGAATGCAATTTTTTAACAAAAAACGAAATAAATAAAAATGAATTTCGGGAGTAACTAAATAAATGTGATAAAGAAGTTGGGGAAATTGGCGCTGCCCTAATATAAGTGTTAAATAATTAAGAAATAATAATGATAATAATAAAAGTATGTGAACGCACTAAGGTGATCTTGCAATTTCTATATGAAAGACAAACAAATATGAGGCCATGTACCATAAGAGTGCATGAGAGTGAACTAAGCTTGTGATTTGTTCACTAGGTAAGCAGAGCCTTACGTATGTGTAAAGATAAAGATAAGGCATAAATAATTAAAATAAATGACATATAGTAAAAAATGAAAAATAAACACTCTAGAGATGAACGTGCAAATCCTCTGTGATATATAAATGTGCGGGTAGGTCCCGTGTATTACAAAAAGTGAAATAAATTTACAACAACCCAAGTTGCAAAAACTAAAAGTTATGTGACAGTCATCCACAACTCCCCACCTCTGGTCCATTTTATCCTCCGTATATAAAGAAATAAACAGGGGGCTTCCGTAGTGAAGTACATTCAGTTTATTGAAAATATAAAATATAAACAGTTCTGTAAACCTTAGACCCAGTACAAACACGGCCGCAAACAAGGATGAGACCAGGAAGCAAGTCCAAACGTGCGTCCCACCTTGCGTTCCAGCCAGATCTTCCGGGTATGATGTGTGAGCGTGACTCCGCCTTACGCGTTTCGTCATAGGACGTTTTCAAAGACCGTCTTTGTACTGGGTCTAAGGTTTACAGAACTGTTTATATTTTATATTTTCAATAAACTGGACGTACTTCACTACGGAAGCCCCCTGTTTATTTCTTTATATACGGAGGATAAAACAGACCGGAGGTGGGGAGTTGTGGAGGAGTCCAGCCCTGGAACACTAGGTGGGAATCCTGAGTCGGATCACTGGAGCGATTCCACGGAGCAGCGAAGCACATCTACAGAGACAGCCATCCCAAGATAACCACTCCTCTGCGCAGTACCCCTGTGGGGGTGACTGATTCTGGTGAGTGGGGGAGCACGGGGGGGAGCAATTGGAGTCACCAGCGTATATGAGCACGGAAGTCACCATCTCTCACCCTTTGGCATCTAAAACTGCATAATGACCAAGCCGTGGCCTCTATAGAACTGCTTTTTCTCCATAGAGAAATTCACTCTGCCTGTTTTCTTCACAGAGACTTTATATATTTTGTTATGCAGTTATAAAGAGTTTTTCTAATAATCATCTAACTATACATACATCTGCTTGTATATAATTTGATTATACATCACATGAGTCCCATTGGGGCTTAATATATGATCAACACAGAGTCTCAGGAATTTATTAGAAATAGTGCACATAAACACACATGTTGCTGATATGTTTTAATTAATAACTATTTCTTATTTATTTCTTATTACTGATGCTGTTAGCCCCACAAAGGGGGTGTTACACAGTCACATAACTTTTAGTTTTTGCAACTTGGGTTGTTGTAAATTTATTTCACTTTTTGTAATACATGGGACCTACCCGCACATTTATATATCACACAGGATTTGCACGTTCATCTCTAGAGTGTTTATTTTTCATTTTTTACTATATATCATTTATTTTAATTATTTATTCCTTATCTTTATCTTTACACATACGTAAGGCTCTGCTTACCTAGTGAACAAATCGCAAGCTTAGTTCACTCTCATGCACTCTTATGGTACATGGCCTCATATTTGTTTGTCTTTCGTATAGAAATTGCAAGATCACCTTAGTGCGTTCACAAATTTTTATATTATCATTATTATTTCCTAATTATTTAACACTTATAATAGGGCAGCGCCAATTTCCCCAACTTCTTTATCATATATGCCAATGAACTCCCAGTGGGAATTAATTAGGGGGAGGTAGCAGCCCTTCAATTTTCCTGAGCGCGGACTTTTAACATAATAACGAAATAAATGTATTTTTCGGACGAAAACAAAATATTTCAGTGTGCACATGTCTACTGTATGTCAAATTATTAATAATGTCTATCATTAATGAAGTCTGATGGTAAAAATAATTGTAGGCCCATATCTCCATTATAACAGTTATTCAATATTGTACCGCTCTCCAGCCTTTCGCAAACAAACTGCCTCCTGCTATAGCCAAATATCTCAAATTTTGACTCAATAGTCCAGAACACCTACTGCCATTTTTCTACATGCCAGTTCCAATTTTTTCATGCATAGGACATGGAAACAAGGCTAAGCAACTCAACTATGCACAAAAACATAGGAACTGGGGTGCAGAAAAATGGCAGCAGGTGCTCTGGACTGATGAGTCAAAATTTGAAACATTTGGCTGTCTTACTGTTGATCATGTATGCTGTTGCTGCTGGTAAGTGGACAACTGCTCTCCTTGCTGCAGGTCAGTGGACAAGAGCCCTCCTTGCTGCTGGTCAGTGGACAAATGCACTCATGAAGCTGCTCAGTGGACAAGTGCCCCCTTGCTGCTGGTTCGTGGACAAATACGCCTTCCTGCTGGTTAGTAAAGATGTGTCCTCTTTGCTGATGGTCAGTGAAAAAGTGCTACCCCAGCTGCTGGTCAATTGCCAAGTGCCCCTTACTGTTGATCAGTGAAGAAATGGCTCCCTTTCTTTTGGCCAGTGGACAAGTTCCAGGGGGAAAGGTCCTAGCAACCAGTCAGCTCATATTATCCTAGCAACAGACCTGCATAAAATATGGGACATGCTGCATTTCATATTGAATCATTATGGGACAATCCTTTATTACACGGGATGGGTGGCAACCCTAGCTGCAAAGGACCCAGCTGTGGCATGGGACTTACACATGGAGATTTCTAAAAAACATAGAAATAATTACAAATAGATGTAATTCAGCAGCCTTTGTTCTGGTAATGGATATCATTTTGTTTTTTCCTTGTATTATTGATGCTTCTCTTAAATAATTATTCAACTGGAAAAGATAGATGTTTTTGCTTATTATTCATTCGCTTGCTTTATTATCACTGTTAAAATATATTACTTTTCCTGATAGCTAAATAATAAAAGCAATGTGATAGTACCAGGAAAAAAAAACAGTTGCCTGCTAGTTTAAAGTGCATTCCAGCCTCATTGAGAAGATGCTCAATCAAGCTATTACGAGACAAATTTTGCATGCAAAATGATTAATGATTTCCTCTGGTCACATGACTGAGATAGTCTTTGTTTGTGCCCTTGCCAGTCCATGTACACAATTGTCATTGCCCTGAAGGGCTACAGAAAAATGCCAATTAAAACTTTTCAATGCAAATTTCACTAAACAAATAAATTGGGGCAAACCCTGGAAATTCTTACTGTGGGACTGACATATGAGAAACAAACTATGATTTTACTCAAAGATGTCTGTTAAATGTCTTTTTTTGTTTTTTTTGTTTAACGCATGGATAATTGGATGGAAACATTTTAAATGTGACTTTAACCTGACACCATGTTATAAATGTAGATCCTTCTTTGTCAGTAAAACCTAGGTGGGTTTGGTTCACTGGCTTTTCAGCTAACAAGCTTGCAGGAGTACATTTGTATTCCTTTAACACCTTTTTTACAACTTGAACAGTGTAATATGTAGATTACTGCCATATCCTTTTTTAGCATCTTGCCAACATATTTCAGTATCAGAATAAAATTCCCCACCCTGTTTAAATGCAAAAGTTGTTGTCTAAGTGTCTCTTTGAGTATGTAGATGTTAGTGCAAATAAAGCATATGAAAAAAATAATTCATTATGTGAATTATCTGTGTCTGTTGCTACATGATTATCATATCCAGGCATTTAAAATATAACGAGAACTACTATTAAAATCATGCAAATCATACCTTGTTTTGGAAGCCATGAGCAGAAGTGCAGTTGTTGTCCATCAGAAGCCAATCAGAAGCCTTATTTAAATATCCCAATAAATGCAGTGTGAAAACTGGTTTGATGCTATTAGTGGCAACGCTTTTCTTCTAATTATCCCTTCTCCAGTTTTTTTTTCTGAATTAGCTTCATCATGTTGTACAAACTAGTTTGTTGGCATTGGAAACAGCTCTAGTTTTGTACTTGTACTTTTGTGTTTTTATAAATTGGCCTAATTTTGTTATGAAAACTAAGAAAAGCGAACAAACAAACTACCCAGAATTGTGTCCTCCAAGTCTACTGTTGCATAATTCATATACAATCAACTATTTATTTTTTCTTAAATTCCTGTACATGCCTCCAAATGAGAAAAAAAAGGAAGAGTAAAAGAGAGCCGTGGGTGTATATTAATTATGAAAGACAACATAAAAATAAAAACCTGACTGAAGCTCTACCTTTCCATATACAGATTGTACAGCCAAATTCAACTTTGAAAAAACAGACAGATCCCCAGGGAAGAGCTTGGCAATTCATTTACAATTAATACCATCTTTATTAATCACAACATTAAAAAAAAACAAAACACATAAATACAAAATAATAAAATTAATTGGCCAATTTTGAAAAACCCAACAAAAAAAAGCAACTGTAACCCCCCCCCTCCATATGGACTAATAGGTGATATAGTAGGAACTTCTTGCTCAAGAACTCCTCCCAAAGACTGTATAAACCAGACTTGTCCTGTAAAGACTATAAATTCCCACTCTTATTTTGCATAGAGTATTGGGGAAGCAACAGGAAATACAGGCAATGGTGTGTTGGGATGAATTTCCTATGGATTCTCCTTTTGAACTCAAATGCCTCGTACACACGGACTTTCCGACAACAATGTTTTTTTTGAGAATCTGCCAGCAAACATTCGTTGGGGGAAAGTCCGACAGCAAATGTTCGATGGAGCATACACATGGTCAGACTTTCCGACAACAAGCCCACATCCAACATTTCCCGTCGGAAAATCCGGACATGTGTACACGGCAAAAGAGCTGTGCATGCCTACAAGTGTCCTTTAACCACTTCCCTCCCGGCCTATAGCAAAATGACGGCTGGGCGGTGGTTCAGTTATCCTGACTGGGCATCATATGACATCCTTCAGGATAACAGCCGCTGCGCGCCCGTGGGGGCGTGCATTGCGGCGATCGGTGGTGCGGTGTGTCAGTCTGACACACCACTCCGGCGGAGGCTCTATACCACGTGATCAGCCATGTCCAATCATGGCTAATCACGATGTAAATAGGAAGATGTAAATAGGAAGAGCCGTTGATTGGCTTTTCCTCACTCGCGTCAGACGCGAGTAGAGAAGAGCCGATTGGCGGGTCTCCGGACATGGGGGGGTTCTGCGCTGATTGTTTATCAGTGCAGCCCCCCTCAGATGACCACACTGGGCCACCAGAGATGCCACTAGGACCACCAGAGAAGGGGGCAACATGTGGATGGCCAAGTATGTACCCCATGGCCATCCACGTGTTCAAATGAATGCCCAATCTGTGCCAATCAGTGCTCACAAATGGGCACTGATTGGCACCAGTATGTACTAACAGACATCAGTGATGCCCAGCAATGCCACCTATCAGTATCATCAGTGCCACCCATCAGTGCCACCTGTCAGTGCCCATCCTGGCCCATCAGTGCCCACCTATCAGTGCCCATCCGTGCCACCTATCAGTGCCACCCATAAGTACCCATCAGTGCCACCTACAAGTGCCCATCAGTGCCGCCTATGAGTGCCCATCAGTACCGCATACCAGTGCCACCTATCAGTGCCCATCTGTGCCGCCTATCAGTGCCCATCAGTGCCGCCTATCAGTGCCCATCATCAGTGCCTGTCAGTGCCACCTCATCAGTGCCACCTCATTGGTGCCACCTCATCGGTGCCATCAGTGCTGCCTTATCAGTGCCCATCATTATAGGAGAAAACATACTTATTTACAACATTTTTTAACAGAAACAAAGAAAAACTTGTTTTTTTTTTCAAAATTTCCGGTCTTTTTTTATTTGTTGCGCAAAAAATAAAAATCACAGAGGTTATCAAATACCACCAAAAGAAAGCTCTATTTGTGGGAACAAAATGATAAAAAATTTGTTTGGGTACAGTGTAGCATGACCGCGCAATTATCATTCAAATTGCGACAGCGCTGAAAGGTGAACATGCCTGGTATTGAAGTGGATAAAGGACCTCATATTTGACTTTGCTTTTAGAGGCATAACAAAAAAAGCCTGGCGCCTTTATAATTTTTTCTGTCCATCTGCATGAGGCCATAGGCTCAATTTCTTAAAAAAACAAAGCATCATATTTCTGGAGAAAAGCTTTGCCTGTCTGCCCCCCCTCATTATGTTGATAGTTGGGCATGGTAGAGACCACGAAAATGTAGATACTTGAAAAATGTAAAAAAGGTAGAAATGTTTTTTTAAGGAGGTGCATTTGTATAATTTATATGTTAATGTTTAAGTTCCCTATCCAGAGATACCATTTTTTTTTTTACTTACCAAAGGCAGCTGTCATGTGTCCCTTCCTGTTGCCTCTTTAGATTGTGGAGATTGTTGATCTCTGGAAATAATTTTTAACTACTTGTGGACCAGCCACAATGTACTTCAGAGGTCGCTGCTTTTTTTCCACCACTTGCCCCACCTCCCACAACACCAGCTGTGATTGTACATGGCAGGAGTATGTCAGCAGGTCCTGGCCATGAATCATTCATTGCCCAATGCCCTGTGTTGGCAATCAACACAGGGCTCTGTACAGATGGAACAATCTGATGGAGCAGAGACAAGAAACAAAGAGATTATTGGTAAAAAGCAGCACATATTACTCACATTACACATTGTTCGGAACGCAGTTAATCTACCCTAGTTGTTAACCCCTTCCCATCCAGTGTCATTAGTTCTGTGACAGTGTATAGTATTATCACTGATCGCTGTATTAGTATCACTGCTGATGTCAGTGGGAGTTAGTCAGTTCCCACCCAGTGTAAGTTAGCATCAGATTGCCCTCCACATCATAAGTTGCTGATCACCGCCATTAGTAGTTTAAAAAAATAATAATAATAAAAATTCCATTAGATATACCATAGTTTGTAGAGGCTATAACTTTCATGCAAACCAATCACTATACACTTATTGGGATTTTTTTTTTTTTTTACCAAAGACATGTTGCAGAATACATGTTGGCCTACATTCATGAAGAAAAGAGATTTGTTTTATTTTTTTAATTGGATATGTTTTTGGAGCAGAATCTAAAAAATATTGTATTTTTTTTTTTTTATGTTCAGCCTTTTTAGTTTATATAGTAAAAAAAAATAATACAAATCCAGTGGTGATCAAATACCACCAAAGAAAGTTACATAGTAACAAAGTTACATATAGTTAGCATGGTTGAAAAAAGAAACAAGTCCATCTATTTCAACCAATAGAACCAAGTTCTATTTGTGTGAATTCTTTTTTATAATTTTAGTGTTTGTACAACGTTGCATGACCATGCAATTACCAGTTAAAGTAGCGCAGTGCTAAATAGCAAAAAATTACCTGGTCATGAAGGGGGTAAATCCTTCTGAAGCTGAGGTGTTTACGGGCAGGTATGGCACCTGAGTTTATCCAGAAAACCTTGTTAGCCAGGGCAAGAGGGCAACAGTGGAATTGTGATTTGGATACTACTCCTTGAATGAAGACTTCACAACAGAACATACCGGTAGGTTAAATTGCATGTATGATAAGAAGAAAAAACTACAGCAGGGACTAAACACACAAGTAAGTTGCATTTACCACAAACATTATGGCGTATATCTTTTATGTTATTTTGTATGCAAAAGTCAATTCACAAAGATTTCACAGATGTTTGTCCTCTTTAAAATACCACTACCTCCTAGTCAGTACAATAGATATTAAAGAGGGATTCCATCCCTGAAAAAAAAAAAAATTAAAAGTCAGCAGCTACAAACACTGTAGCTGCTGACTTTAAATAAGTACTTACCTGTCCTGGGCGCCCGCGATGTCGGCCAGCCACGGCCGACCTGTCCCTCAGCTCTCGGGTCCTGGCACCGCCATCCTAAGTAAGGGAAACAGGAAGTGGAGCTTTGCGGCTTCACTGCCAGTTTCCTGCTGCGCACGCACGAGCGGCGCGACGCTCTGTGAATGGCCCCGTGGTGTTCTGGGAACACACACAGTTCCCAGAAGGCAACGGGGCCACACACCGAGGAGCAGAACACCCCGCGGAATAGGAAGATGCAGATTAGGAAGACTGCCTAGCAACAAGGGTTTAGGTAAGTTTAATTTTTTTTTTTCAAATATTTTTTTTACATTTTTTTAGGATTTTTCATGCAATTTTTTTTTTTTAGGGTGGCCCTCCACTTTAAATTGTCTCTTGCAAGATCCTTATGTGATAATTCTGTCGTTGCTGTGTCTGCTAGTTCTGCTGCCAACCTTTTCCCTCCCCTATGTATATTTCATGTAAAAACTGTATAAAATAATCTCATAGTTTATATATGCACAGCAATCATAAGGCACAGAGCCACTCCAATCAGCTCTGTGCCTTTAGCTTTTGCTCTCGACCAAGGGTCGGCAACCCGCTGATCGCAATCTACCTGTCAATTGGGGCCAGATGACAGGTAGATCATGTCCCTGGCTTGCCGACCCCTGGTCTAAACTGCAGCGCTAGTCTGACACACTGCCTGCATCTCCGATCTGGGTAAAGAGCCTCTGACAGAGACTCTTTACCACTTGATCAGCTGTGTCCAATCACAGCTGATCACAGTGTAAACAGGAAGAGCCGTTTATCAGCTTTTCCTCCACTCACTTCTGACAAACGCGAATACAGGAGAGCCGATCGGCTGCTCTCCTGACAGGGGGGTCTGCGTTGATTGATTATCAGTGCAGCCCCCCCAAGGATGCCCACCCAGGACCACCAGGGATGCCACCCATGGCCACCAGGGATGCTGACCATAGATGCCCACCCAGGACCACCTGGAATGCTGCCCATTCTAGTGAGTGCCCATCCTAGATGCCAATCAGTGCCCAGCAGTAAAGCCTGCCAGTGCCTTCTCATCAGTGCTGCCTATCAGAGCCATCTATCTGTGCCAATCAGTGCCACCCATCAGTGCCACCCATCAGTGCCCATCAGTATCACCTATCAGTGCCCATCAGTGCTGCCTATTAGTGCCCATCAGTGCTGCCTATCAGTGCCCATCAGTGCCGCCTATCAGTGCCCATCAGTGCCACATATGAATGCCCATCAGTGCCGCCTATCAATGCCCATCAGTGCCACATATCAGTGCCCATCAGTGCCATCTATCAGTGTCCATCAGTGCTGCATATTAGTGCCTCATCATCAGTGTCCATCAGTGCCACCTCAACAGTGCCACCTCACCAGTGCCCATTATTGCCACCTTATCAGTGCCCGTCAGTGCAGCCTCATCAGCGCCCATCAGTTAAGGAAAAAAACTACTTATTTACAAAATTTTATAACAAAAACAAAAAATTTTCGGTCTTTTTTTATTTGTTTAGCAAAAAAAAAAAAAAAAAACCCAGTGGTGATCAAATACCACTAAAATAAAGCTCTATTTGTGGGAACAAAATGATACAAATTTTGTTTAGGTACAATGCAGCATGAGCATGCAATTGTCATTCAAAGTGCAACAGCGCTGAATGCTGAAAATTGGTCTGGGCAGGAAGGGGGGAAAATGCCCTGTATTGAAGTGGTTAAATCAACTCTGTATTTATAATACACCATGAAATTTATTTTTCAAATGCAAACAGTGAAAATGTCTAAATTTCACCTGGTGTTAGCCTCTTGTAATCCCCTGTACAGCAGAGCTCAGTCTGTGAGAGGGAGAAACATGTGGGTAGGTGGCAGCTGTAGGGGCTGTTAGTCTGAAGAGTGCTTCTGTCGAATAGCAGGGCAGAGAGTGATGTGGTGATCAGTCAGTCACTTTCTGGTTGTGTTATAATAGTAAACAAAGTGATTGTATGCTGTTTACTTCTGGTACTAGCGGAGTCTGACATTGGACCAATGTATCCTCTGCCATGGACTCCAGGCCACATCTTGGGGAATTGGAGGACATGCAGGGAAAGCTCAGGTCTATGAAGAGCTTTTCCTAATAGAGGACAGGGGGCAAAAAGGGGTCTCAAGTCATAAGCGCCATTAACCTGGACCGGTGACAGTACATTGCAATGCAACTGGTCTAAGGACGTGTTGGCCTGGTAGGAAGTTCAGCTTAAGCAGATGTTTAAGACTAGTATGCCTTGTGTAACCTCCTGTATGTTCATTTTTCTTCTTCATTGGTGACTGCTTATATACATACCTTACAGTTCAGAGGGGAAAAGTTGTATCGCTCAGCCAGACAGAGAGGGCTGCAATATGTGGCAGAGCTATGAAAATCTAAAAAGTGGATGGATTCGAGGAAGTGAGCAGTAGTTTGGATAAAGGAGAAATAACTTATCTGGATTTTGTAAATGCAGTTTATTAATTAAAGTTACAAACTAAAATTAATTTACAAACTTAGATTAATCGGATTGGAGAAAGTTATATGTACATGGATAGAAAGCGGGCTTCAGGGATGGGTACAGAGGGTATTTGTAAATGATTCATTCTCAGAGTGGTACAGGGTAATGAGTGGTGTTTATAAATGACATTGAGGTTGATATAAAGATTTCAATTTACTGTATTTGCTGATGATGCTAAATTAGGCATAGAAATAATTTTGGCACTGAAAAAATATGGGAATAGACTGAGACCTGGAAAATGGGGTTCAATGTTGAAAAGTGCAAGGTTATGCATATGGGTGCTAAAAATGTAAAGGCAAGATGCTCATTAGGAGGGGTAAACTAGGATCAGTGGGGTTGATTTACTAAAGGCAAATAAACTATGCACTTTTCAAGAGCAGTTGCACTCTGCAAGTGCAGTTGCTTCAGAGCTTAGTAAATGAAGTGAAGCTTAACTTTGCAAAGAATACCCAATAACATGCAAGAAAAATAAAAAAAACATAATTTTTGCTTGCACGTGATTGGATGATGAAAGTCATCAGAGCTTCCCTTATTTACTCAGCTCTGGAGCAGCGGCACTTGCAAAGTGCACAGTCTATATGCCTTTAAAAATTTAACCCCAGTGATGGAAAAAGATTTAGGGGTTCTAGTGGACCACAGACTAAGCAGTAGCAATGCCAGGCTGCCACTAGCAAAGTAAACAGAATACTGCCATGACTTAATAAGGGTATTTTTTGATCATCTTACCCCTTTACAAAACACTGGTTGGGCTTCATCTCGAGTATGCTGTTCAATTTTGGTTGTCAATCAATAGAAAGGAGGTCTTAGAATTTCTGGTGAAGAGGATGCTTCAGATTATCTAAGTTCCAGAAGAGACCTCAAGTCCTTCAAAAGCATAAATTATATACAAAGGTAATTTAACATTGGAATTACAATGCAAAATTACAAAATGTACTTGTTCTATAAAGTATTGGTAAGTGACACTGGATTTTTCATATCATCTACAAAGTAACCTACTTTACAGAATCTCACACACTAAGGCAGTGACCTTGCTTGACCCGGGGATCATTGGATATTCATAATTTTAATAACCTGTTGCTGTACTGTCTGCTATCCCAAGGCAGGCAAGACTTGACGCTTTATATAAAACCCCATGGTGACCCTTAAAACCAAACAAATGCCAGGCTACAGCTACGTCTGCACTTTGCATACTGTATGTAAGGAGTAAAAGGTCAGGTCATACATATTTTTATGACAACACTAAAGCTGATTTTGGACTTGCTTTCAGAGCAGATGTTCCTTGCTATAGCTGAACCCTTCATATTTATGATTTCAGAGTATGTTTAGTAGTAGTAGTTTAGTTATTTCAGAGTATGCCAGCAATGGCACTCACTAATATATACATGGGAAGCTACAATCTTAAGAATGTCAATGCTGTTTTTTAAACTATTATTACTTTTAATGTTCTGCCCTATGGTGGAAGCAACAGTGCCCTATGGTGGAAGTACAGATACACAAAACTTAATTGGTGCCTTTTAATTCTTCTTCATCCTTCCCAATATGAGTAAAAATCACAATCTCCTAATGCTAGAATTACATATATTGCCAGAAAATATTAACAATATAAATAAATAAACAAATAATTAATAATAGGAGGATGAATTATTTGGGACAACAGAGGTGATCGGGGACCAAAGATAAAACTGGATAGTAATCTCTTTCATTCAACATGACCTTCAGAAGAAGAGGAAGGGAGGTACATATGTACTGAATGTGCGTCTACAAGCACAAGGTCTTTACTCCCCATACCGGTACTCCTTTTACCTTAAATCTCGACTACTAAGTGAAAGGGGAGTTGGTGAGGTGACTGCAAGCTATAACTGATGCAGTAGCTAAATTTTTTCTATTGCATGCATGGTTACACTGTAGGGGCTTATAGCATATCGAAATGCATGAACAAACATTTAATATAGCTTGCCAGCCCTTAGATGTGGTGGCTGCATTAGATTTCTTTTGTATTTCAGGCTATTTTTCTGTCCTAGAGTGACAATGTTTACTTACCGTCTTGTATGTATGGGAAAGGTCTAGTTATAAAAAATTAATACCCAAAAAATGTGTAATATGTGTGAAAAGTCAGCCTCTGTTTGTTGCCTTTCACAGGGCAAATGTAACATTCCCTAACATTTGATCCAAAGAGAAAAATAGCCATAGGAACTGTTGGCCAGAAGAATTAAAGAATATTCAATTAATAACAAAGGAAAAGATCCATAAGTTGCACATCCTGAATGTGCATGAAGTGAGATGAATGGCAGCCTCATCCTGGACTCCAGCCAGACCACGCCCCTAACACATTTCGCTCCGCCCCTTGGAACATAATCACGGGGAACTTTCAATCAATAGAGAAAAAGACTAAAGCCTCATACACACGATCAGATTGTTGGCCAACAAAACCGTGGACATTTGTCCGAAGGGTGTTGGCCCAAACTTGTCTTGCATATACACGGCACAATTGTTGGCCAACTACATGGTTTTTCAGATCTTTAGCGCTGCCCTTTGGGCTCCTTCTGCTAATTTCGTATTAGTAGAAAAGTTTGGTGAGTGTTGATTCACGCTTCGTCGTGAATCGGAGGAGATAACGTGTTATTTACTATTGGCTTTTGAGTTATTGCTTTGACATTATTTTTTTGGTTGGTTTTTTTATTTGATTTGGTATATTTTCTATATTTTTGGATGCATAGAATGCACTTTTCGGTTAAGTTCTATTGACAGATGGCATGTCTAATTTTATTTGTTTTCTTTTATTAATGCACAGTAAAAAAATTGTGGAGCATAATACTTGGCTATGTGTTTTACTTCAAATGACAGTTTGGGAGTAGGCAGTTACATTAAAAAAAATTCATTGTAAAATTGACAAGGGACACAAACATAGTTGTATCTTTGATCTTAAAAACTACAGGATAACGGTGTTGTAGTAACTTGCCCAAAAAAAACAAAAAAACAAAAACAAAAATGCTTCTTGCTATCACTAGAAAAAAAAAGCCTTTGAAAATTTGTTTGCAATAATTCCATCAGTATCACCAGCAAAGCAGCTTCATTATTATCCCATTAAAAAAAAAGAGAATGTGTGCTGCATTTCGAGATTTCACGATTTGCCATGTCACGAATGTTAATTCTCCATTACGAACGCAAGTTTACAAGACCGACCGCTTCCAGCTTGTCCTTGCTTCTGAGGATGGGTGTTTTTACTTTGGACTTTTGTCTGACGGACTTGTGTACACAGGCTTGGAAAATCCAACAACAGACATTTGTCCGCGGAAAATTTGTCTATGGAAAATCCGACAACAATTGTCCGATGGAGCATACAAACGGTTGGATTTTCCGCCAACAACCTGTCATCACACATTTCCCGTCGGAAAATCCAATCATGTGTACGAGGCTTAACACTATAGGCTAAGAACATTCGACTTGAGAAGGAAAAACTATGAGGGATAACTCTGCATTGTGTACAAAGTACACAAAGTATATGGAGAGTCCTGTGCTCACCACAAGTAGTGTAATGAATCAGCTACTACAGAGGTTGAACGGCTATACCGACATGATACAATGTTGTAGACATGGAACTCTATTTACATTAGGTGACCTGTTGCTCATCTGTGAAGGGTTTCAGTTCGGTAGACCTGTCTAACAATAGAGTGCCATTTCTACAACATAGTATCAACTCTGTATAGTGGTTCACTCTCTCTGCAGTAGTTGATATATTACTCAAATACTTGGCTTCATCTAGTGGCCAAATGTGATATTTTGCATTTAAATGATTTACATCTGAACACATTGCACAAAATGCATGTACACTAACTTTGACTGGGCAAATGGATTTTCAAATTCTTTATAAATCCACCACTTATATTATGTTCTTAGCTTATAGTTTTAGGCTTTTTTTTCTATTGGTCAGATGTTAATTCTTTTGGTTGAATGTTCTTGAGGCTGTTTTTCTCTTAGGAATGCATGGGGAATGTTACATTCACCCTTTGAAAGGCAACAAAAAAAAAAACTGACACTTTACACATATTACACACATAATGGACATTCCCACAGCAAATTTTTATAATCAGACACATTGGGGTGGATTTACTAAAACTGGAGCATGCAAAATCTGGTGCAGCTGTGCATGGTAGCCAATCAGCTTCTATCGTCATTTTGTTCAATTATGCTTTGACTAAAAAAAAAATGAAAGCTGGTTTCTATGCAGAGATGCACCAGATTTTGCACTTCCCAGTTTTAGTAAATCAACCCCTGTACTGATTTTATTAATCCAGAACACCACTCCCTTTCTTCTTCCCCATATCATAAGTGGTAAGTGTTCTGTAGCTCACAGGGAGCCATGGGCTCCTGCTGCTGTCAATCAAATCCTGTGAACAGAGAGCAGGGGGAAAGGGCCGAGTTGGGCTGTGTGTGTCTATGGATAAAAAACAGCCCAGCTCGGGAGCGAGCCAGCAAGTCTGACCCCATGGCAAGTGGCTTGCTATACTGGCACTGTCTAAATATTGTATGCAACAACACGGATCTTCAAATAAGTCCGAACAGTTCTTTTATTGAAGAATTACAAAGAGTGTGCAATGTTTTGGCGCCTTCATCAGACCTGGCACAGCTCCAAAATGTTGCACTTTTTTCTAATGTGATCTTTCTTCAATAAAAGAACCGTTCAGACTAATGCCGCGTACACACGATCAGACTTTTCAGCTACAAAAGTCCGACAGCCCGTCCAACAGACTTTCGACAGACTTTTGACAGACTTTTGGCGGACTTTCTAACGATTGCCTACACACGATCACACCAAAGTCCGACGGATTCGTACGTGATGACATACACCAGACTAAAATAAGGAAGTTGATAGCCAGTAGCCAATAGCTGCCCTAGCGTCGGTTTTTGTCCGTCGGACTAGCATACAGACAAGTGGATTTCTGAGTCCGGCGGAGTTACGACGTAAAGATTTGAAGCATGTTTCAAATCTAAAGTCCGTCATATTTGCGACTGGAAAAGTCCGCTGAAGGTCCAGGGAAGCCCACACACGTTAGGATTGTTCCCCGGATTTTATTTATTTATTGTTTTTAAGGTTGAACTGGATGGACTTGTGTCTTTTTTCAACCTGACTAACTATGTAACTATATAACTATGTAACTATGGTCCGTCGGAGTCCGTCAGACAAGTCCGGTCGAAAAGTCTGACCGTGTGTATGCAGCATTATTTGAAGATTTGTGGTGTGCTGGCAAATATTTACACAGTGTTGTACATGCTCCAGTATCCAGCTGCTGGTCGCTGCAGCCCCCGGTACCTTTGAAAGCTTATTCAAGGAAAGTGTGTGTGACAGACCAAACCAGGACAGGGTCTTTTGGAGGGGACTGCGGGGTAGCATCTTGCCTATTGACTATGTGCCGTGGCATCTGAGGGAGCTATGAGCATTCAGGAAGAAGTCCCGTTATGTAATGAAAGATGACATGTTATTTCCACATTTAACAGTCAAGGAAGCCATGATGGTCTCTGCCAACTTGAAACTCAGTGGGAACATGGATGTGAAAAGAAAGCTGGTTAATGAGATTTGGACAGCCCTGGGTCTTCTTGAATAGTAGTACAGGACTGTCTGGGGGGGGGGGGGTCAAAGTTTGTTCAAGTGCCTAGCTGTTGATTAGCTTACTGTTAATTAGATCGATGTTAGCTGTTAGTTGCTAGCTTTTGGTTAGCTTACTGTTTATGTTTATGTTAACTGTTCATTAGATGTACTGTAATAGGGCGTACACACGGTCGGACTTTGTTCGGACATTCCGACAACAAAATTCTAGGATTTTTTCCAACGGATGTTGGCTCAAACTTTTTTTGTCTACACACGGTCGCACAAAGTTGTCGGAATTTCTGATCGCTAACCACGCGGTCATGTACACCACGTACGACGAGATTAGAAAAGGCCGGTTCAGAACCAAGCGCGGCACCCTTTGGGCTCCTTTTGCTAATCTCGTGTTAGTAAAAGTTTGGTGAGAGACGATTCGCGCTTTTTCAGACTCGTGGCTTTCAGATCGTTTTCTGCCGTTCAGTTTGTGCTTGTGGGTTTGTATCTGCTCTTCAGTGCGTGCAGCAAGTTCCGCGTAACTTTAAGTAGTCATTGTATTCTTGTTCGTTCGTTACTGTTTTTCAGGTCGCTCTTCACAGGCCTTGCTGTTCTTCAGTGCGTTCTGTTACTTCGTTCTGAGCAGCTGACCGTTTTCTAGCCATGTTTCGTATGCGTACTCCTCGTAGAGTTCGTGCTGTGCGGGGCTTGGTGTTGGGGTCCTGACCTTGACACAAGTCCAGTCCATGAACAGGGTGGGGAGGAGTTCATGGACCAAGAATTGGTTGCTTCAGCGTGACCAGTTCTCTCATATGCCTTTTCTCCGTGAGATCCGTGAGAATAATCCTGATGATTTCAGGAACTTTCTCAGGATGATGGACCCCTGTGTTTCACCGTCTGTTGGCTTTGCTGACCCCCTATATCAGCAGGCAGGATACCTGCATGAGGCAAGCCATCACTCCGGAGCAGAGGTTGGTCGCTACCCTGCGGTATTTGGCGACAGGGAGAAGTCTGCAGGACTTAAAGTTCTCGACAGGCATCTCCCCCCAGGCTCTGGGGAGCATTATCCCAGAGACCTGTTCTGCCATCATACAGGTCCTGCAGAAGGAGTATATGAAGGTAAGATTTTTATCCTTTTATATCACATTTTATTGTATTGAATGTTTGCTAATATATTGTATTTCTTTCCTCATTCCCTAATTACCATGATTGTAATATGCTGTGAATGTCCCCTTCGTTCTCATGCATGCTGGACTTTTCTGTAATTATTATTTGAGGTCCTTCATACATATTTGCCCTTCAATAACCTCCCCAGCATGGTGTCTCCTGGCCCTATATTCACCTCATGTAGTCACTTAACAATGTATTTTATCAGCTCCATAGTAGTGCTTTACCCCAAACACCCCCTAAAATGTTTGGAAATGTTATTTTTGATTAAAATTCAGGCAGAGTGCCAGAGGCTTTTTTTTGTGGTGTCCCCAAATCATTTTTAGTAACCCTCCCTCCCCCCAACTGCTAAGTCAGCTGATCCCAATTCTCTGTGTATCCTCAATCATCTATCTGCTGACTTTGCCAAACCCATATACACTATACCCACCTCTTTTGTGGTCAGATTTATGGATGAATTCCCCAAAGCATGTAGTGCAAGGGCCTGCCTGTATACTTTCCAATGGTACTGTTTAAAGTTTTTGGGTCCTATTATTATCTTGACAGGTAATAGCAGAATGTCCAAATGTCCTCAAATGTGTACAATGTGTATTTTTAGCTTTGTATTATGACACTTCTTACCTGTCCAGTGGGCTGCCAATAGTGTAACTAAGGAGGGTCTGTTCAAAGTAATACCCATTATTTAGGCATTCATCTCTCAATGAAGTGAAGAGGGTTACCTGTACAAGAGTTCCCCCCCCCTATAATGTTAGAAATGGCCCATGAGAGGGGGGGAGGGGGAATATGATAGGTGTACCTTATACTTTGGCCTTGTTAAATTCCCCTTACTAAATGCTATCTGGAGGTTGCCCCATAATGTTTGTGTCTAATCTGCTTGCCATGTTTCTGTGAAAAAATAGTAATGTTTATTGTTTTTTCCTCAACAGTTTCCTTCCAGGAATGGCAGACTGTGGCCTCCCACTTTGCCCAGCGGTGGGACTTTCCTAACTGCGGAGGGGCAATTGATGGGAAACACGTCCACATCGTCCCACCACCCAACTCGGGGTCGTACTATTATAATTACAAGGGGTTCAATAGTATAGTGATGTTGGCGGTGGTGTCGACTAATTACGACTTCTTGTATGTGGACGTGGGGAAGAATGGCCGGATGTCCGATGGTGGAGTCATCGCCCAGACGGAGTTCTACAGGCATCTCCAGAATGGCAGCTTGGACTTGCCAGCTCCAGAGGACAATGTTGAAGGACTCCCATTTGTGTTCGTTGCTGATGAAGCGTTTGCGCTGGGGGACCACCTGATGCAGCCATTCCAAATGAGGACCCTCACCCCGGAACAGAGGGTTTTTAATTCCGGCTGGCCAGAGCCCGAAGAGTGGTGGAGAACACATTTGGAATCCTGGCCAGCCGGTTCCGCCTATTTATGACACCCATCCATATGGCGGAGTATAAACTGAACCATATTATACTTGCGTGCTGTGTTCTCCATAACTTTTTAAGGAAACATTCGGCCAACTATGCTGGCTCAGTAGGGCCTGAGACTGGAATCATACATCAAACCACACTGACGGCGCTTGAAATTGGCCTTCCTGGCTTGCTATCCCCGAGTGCCCGTGGTGTCCGGTTACGCTACCTGGAGTTCTTTGCGGGTAGGGGGGCTATCAATATGCCAGACAATCTGTGAAGCCTTTTTATAATAAAAAAAAAAGAAATTCTTTGTGGACATTTACTGCTTGTGTTTGTTTTAGCTGACCCTGACAGAAATGTTTTGAGTGCAGAAAATGGCGTGATTGTGTAACCTTATACAAAGCACTGTTGGCTGTTATTTACTAAAAGCAAAAAAACATTTCACTACAAGTGCACTTGCAACTGCACTGAAACTGCATTTGTAGTGCCCTTAGGAAATAACCCCCATTTTCTCAGAAAACAACAATTACATCACCCCAAAAGTGTTGTAGCGTTGAGACAATAATCCACACATTCTTGATTAACAATCTTTTTAATACCTGCACAACCACATGTGCATTTACCAAAGGTTTTTCAAACAAACCAACATGTTTGTGGTATACCAATTTTTGTGGTGGCATTATCAAAACTCAAAATGTCCATTTTACATAAAACAGGCATGTGTAAAACCAACAAGAAAAGACACAAATCTTGAACTTACAAACGTCACATTTGGTCGAATTTGAAGGCAATATCAGACATGAGTATTTAGGAAATGTGTTTGATATTGCGTTCAGATGGGGGGAAATCACCCCTGGAAAAGCCAAATTTGGAAGATGCACACCAATTTACCAATGTCAACATGTGCTAGCTGCCATCACAGGGGATCAAGGGATGTGTTTTGGGGGAGCAAGCCCTTCCTCTCAGCTACTTTATTATTGAGGAAGGGGTTGCACCCCCAAAATGCATCCATTGATCTCCCGTGATGGCAGATAGCACATGTTGACACACTGTGTGCATCCTCCAAATTTGGCTTTGGCAAAAATCACAAAAACATTTAGCACATTGTAGCACACAAAAGAAGAAAGTGATTTGGAGGGGTTTTAAACTCGCCCCAAAACATCAATGATGTTTTTATTTTTTGGAATAAGATCATTGATGTTTTGCTTGATGATTTCCAATTGTAAATTACACCCCATGATCTCCCCGATCAGGATCTGGGCACTTTCGGATGTGAAAGGATCTGGATCCACACCCTCAAGATCACCTAAAAATAGAGAAACCCCAAAATAAATTAGGTTTCAAAAAAATGCCGCCATCCATCTCTTATCTGAGTCTGTGGTCGCAGACACTCACCTGTTGTGGTGACTAGTTCCACCACATCTTCTTCCTCCTGCTCAGCTTGTGTTGGGGGGATTTCCCCTTCTTCCAGAGGGGGGGGGGCTCTGGTTTTCTCGGATGAGGGGTGTCCTCCGAGTCTTTTATCCCCTATGTAAAACAAAATGGTATAATTAGCACACAGATATTTGAGGGCAGAACTATACAGATGAAACATTGCTTGGAAGTGGGGTACAATTGTCAATTTTAGCAGAGTTCCAAGATGTAGCTTTTTTAGTGTCCTTTGTCAACCTGCAATACTTTACCTGTTTGGTACAAGCTTCACAGATGGAGACCCCCCTAGTATACACTGGAGCACCTGTGTGGCCCCCTAATAAAAATGGTGTTCTTTTGTCCCACACTAGTGCTCCAGTGTCCAGATGTGAAAACAGCTGCTGAGTGTCCTCTCCTTACACAGAATCTAGTTTGCATTTCATTCTAGTAACAAAGCCATCTACACAACCCAATTCTTTGAAGACAAGTATAGGGCGTCAAAATGGTGGCCAAATGCATATGGGCTAAACAATGGTATTTTATAGTTGGAACGAAAAATGTTTGATCCGAACGAATAATGTGCCCATGAACACAAAGTTGCCATTTTAAACTGTGCAACAGTTCCTAAAAGCACATGGAGCAGCACGAACGTAATAAACATAAAGAATAGGAACACAGCACAACTACTTGCTTTTTTGCAGCACTCTCCGGATCTTTCTGCACTGCTTATGTTCTCGTAATTTCTCGTAATTTGAGGTCTGACCACCGCTTCCTGAGCTCATCTTTCGATCGTTGTACCCCGAATTTCCGGTGCAGACTCCTGACCACTTTCGCCATGATCTTGGCCTTTCTGACATTGGGGTTGGGGTAAGGCCCATACTTTCCATCATAGTCGGCCTTCTTCAGGATGTCGACCATCTCCAACATCTCCCCAAAGGACATATTTGAGTCCTTAAATCTCCTTCTGGATCGGGACGTGTCCGGATCCGGCCTTTCCTCCTCCTCCTTGTTGCTACAATTAGCACGCACCTGCTGTCTATCCGCCATGTGCTCTTCCCCCACTGCGCCGAACGAAAAGGGGCGGGGAATAAACTAGAAAGAACGTCAGGGGCGGGCGGAGTTATACGCATGCGCAGTGTGTATAAAGCGTAACATACGTGCGTATTACGGCGGAGACGCCGATCGTGATAACGAAGGTAAGATCTAAACTTGCGCCTATACTGCTTCAAAATGGAAGCCTATATTGTAACAAGATTAGGGGAGTTTTGCCTGACATTAGGGTTTGTCTTGTGTTGTGTCTTGCAGAGAAAATGGATGGGTTCAATGACCACAATTTCCTGCCCCTGTTCATTGACAAATACAGGGAGCTGCCCTGTCTGTGGCAAGTGAGACACCCCCACTATAATCACAAACAGAAGAGGCAGGCAGCGCTGGAGAAACTGCTGGAGTTGGTGAAGCCGGGGGTCCCCACAGCAACCATCCCCTATTTAAAAGCCAAAATTGGTGGCCTGAGGAGCACATATCTGAGGGAGCGCAAGAAGGTCACAGATTCCCAGAGATCTGGAGCTGCAGCAGATGACGTTTATGTCCCCAGGCTGTGGTACTATGAGAGACTGCGATTTCTGTCAGACCACACTGAAGTCAGGGAATCCCTCTCTACTCTTCCTTCCACTCTTCCTTCCACCCCAGCTGAGGCTTCTGATGTCCAACCTGGGCCTTCCAGCCAGGAAGAAGTGGAGGAGCCCAGCTGGAGTCAGGTATAGCATTCTTCTACAGATTTCTGGTCAATAAATAAATGATGTTTACTAGATGTTATTATTGATCACTAATTGCTGCTTGAAAGTGTTTTACATATCAATAGACAGTAGTGGGCACCCAAAATTGGGACAAGAATGAAAAATGCTGGGCTCAGAAGGATAGTCTGTTATATTTGTTAACATTCAATTTGCAGCAGTCAGGAGGTGAAAATTGTGTGTGATTGATGGAAAAAATACTAAGACTATGTCCCTTTTTCATACACAGGAAGACCTCAGCCAGGAGGAGGTTGTGGAATGTGGCAGTCAGGAGGAGGCGGGGATTAGTGGCAGCCAGGAGGAGGCGGGGCTAAGTGGCAGCCAGGAGAAGCCTGGGACAAGTCGCAGCCTGACTGAGTCTCAGGTCCCTCCCCTCTGCCTGCCATATAAACGAGCCAGGAAGGCCACTCCGAGTCCTGTGCAGGATTCAGCGTTCAGGCTGATCCAGGAGGCTTCGGCGTCCCTCCGAGCCTTACCAACTCCGGAAGAGGCCTTTGCCTGCATGGCTGCCACCAAATTGCAGGGCATGCAGGAGGGTAAATGCAGGCTCTGTGAGGACCTTATGTACAAAGTCCTACGTAAGGGGGTGAGTGGTGAACTAACACCCAAGACCGATGTGGTTGAGTTGGACCATCCTCCTCCTCCTCCTCCTGCTGCCACAACTCCACCACCAGAGCCACCGCGTGTAAGGAAGCGTGGAAGGAAGGCAAGAGAGTGATGACCCTGGGTTCAGGCTGGTCTGACAAAAGCTGCAGTCTCTCGTATGACCACAGCCTGGGGACACAGATGTCATCTGCTGCTGTTCATGATCTCTGGGACTTCTGGACCAGACTGCCCTCCCTTAGATAAGGACTCCTCAGGCCACCAATTTTGCGTAAAAATAGTTGATGTCTGCCCTGGGGGTCCAAGGCTTCACCCACTTCTGCAGTTTCTTCAGCGTTGCCTCCCTCTTTGTTTAGTTGTGAGCCCTTAATAAAATTTTTTAGGTAAATTATACTCTACTGTGTGTGTTTTCATCCAAAAATGACAGTTTGTTGGTGACGATTCAGGTACATTTCTAAAGTACAATGTGAAATTAACAAGGGACGACAACACCAAACAATCACCTACAGATTAAATAGAACAACATATCAATGGTGTTGTGGGAACTTGTCACAAAAAAACACACAAACATTTTCGGGAGTACAAATCAAAATCGCAAAAAAAAAAAATACAAACACAAAAAAAGAATCTACATTAAAGCCAAAAAATATATAAAAAATATACAAAATATGTTGTCAGATGTGAGAAATCAAAATATATTGAGGGAATCACGATAAATAGTAACGAAATAAGTTTGTGAGAAGTGTGTGTGAATATGAGCAGCAAAACTACTTAATTCTTGTGACATTATAAAGAAGAAGAGAGTGCGCTGTATTAAACCATTTTTAACATTGCAGCGTGACAAAAGTGCTGTATCCATTGCGAACGCTAAGTTTACCAGAATGAGCTGTCCCGTCTTGGAATTTCTTCTGAGCATGCGTGGCACTTTGTGCGTCGGAACAGGCCACACACGGTCGGAATTGACGCGATCGGATTTTGTTGTCGGAAAATTTTATCTCCTGCTCTCCAACTTTGTGTGTCGGAAAATCCGATGGAAAATGTCCGATGGAGCCCACACACGGTCGGAATTTCCGACAACACGCTCCGATCGGACATTTTCCATCGGAAAATCTGACCGTGTGTACGGGGCATAAGAGATACTGATGATAATACTGTTTAAAGTTTGCATTGTTTAGGAAAAATGTCAGATAAAGCTCTTATCTGATTTTATGTGGTATAAATTCTGTGTGAATTTGTGGAGGTTCAGGTCCGCTCTGTGTAATTCCATTGCACAAAGCAGGTAAGTATAACATGTTTGTTATTTTGAGTGGGAAAAAAACTGCCTATAAAACAGCTTTAATAGAATTACAAAAAAAAAAAGTATAAAATTGTAATTATTTAGAGACACACTGCTTCTATTCAGAATCAGCAAATATATTATTTATATTAGTGACTGCCATGTATGAGAAATCTTTTATAAGTGACAGTTTTACACTGAAACATTCAGCCCATTCAACAAACTATGCTGTACCATGAGATTATTTTATCTGGAGCTCAAGGTCAGTTACTTCAGAGAGGAAATGATAATTGGTCACATTAATTGCTTTGGAACGCATAAATGGCTCAAGGCTAACACTATCAAATAAATGCTTAAACAAAGGGTCACATTTTTTAACAAATATGTAAAATATTCATCTGTATTTAAAAATGTGGATTAAGCGTTGCCACGTAACAATACATCAGCATTTAACCCGTTTTTAAAATCCTTGTACTGGCAATGACATCTTTAGACAAAAGCTGTAGAGGAAATAATACATGTATGTAACACAGATGCTTTTACTGGCAGTCAGTCTGGTTGTAAGAAAAAGCACAGATATACAGTATCTCACAAAAGTGAGTACACCCCTCACATTTTTGTAAGTATTTTATTATATTTTTTCATGTGACAACACTGAAGAAATGACACTTTGCTACAATGTAAAGTAGTGAGTGTACAACTTGTATAACAGTGTAAAGGAAGGTGGAAGAGCACAAGGTCTCTAACATCCACCAGCTCCGTGATGTTGTCATGGAGGAGTGGAAGAGGACTACAGTGGCAACCTGTGAAACTCTGGTGAACTCCATGCCCAAGAGGGTTAAGGCAGTGCTGGAAAATAATGGTAACCCCACAAAATATTGACACTTTTTAGGCCCAGTTTGGACATTTTCACTTAGGGGTGTACTCAGTTTTGTTGCCAGCGGTTTAGACATTAATGGCTGTGTGTTGAGTTATTTTGAGGGGACAGCAAATTTACACTGTTATACAAGCTGTACACTCACTACTTTACATTGTAGCAAAGTGTAATTTCTTCAGTGTTGTCACATGAAAAGATAGAATCAAATATTTACAAAAATGTGAGCGGTGTACTCACTTTTGTGAGATACTGTATTTATACGAATCTGTGTAAAAAAATTGTCCATTTACAAAATTTGTTATAGATAATATTATTTTAGGATATACTGTTTACTGTAGTATTTCATGTTACCAGCAATTTTAGGGTGTGAAGAGGCTTGAACACTAGTCTCCATAGTGTCCTCTGTGAGGCCTCACATTTGGACTGTGAAGCTATGAACTGTTTACATTGATAATCCTACTCTACACCTGTTTAGTAAAATTCAAGTAAAAGCTACACTCTGATTATTTGGCCAATTTCCTCATTATTATTATATTTCTTATCTTATTGGAAGTTGTAAATAACTATATATTTTTTGAAAAATAAGGATCCTTATGTTAGTTTTGTGAATTGAGTCTAATGCAAATACAGGGTGTTGTTTGTGAAGATCAGGAGAGCTTAAAGTAAATATGCATAATCAATTTGTACTTTTATCTCCTAACTTGGAATAAACTAGCAGATAATACAGTGATGATTTGGCACACTGAACCTGATTTACTAAAGCGTATCTATATATTCCATGCAAAAACAACCAAATAATATACTTGCGGTATTTACTATGCACCCACATATAAACACAGGTCACATAAGACAAGTGCATTTTGCTATGAAGTACATCCTGCAGCTTAGGAACAAAGCTGCATGAAGTACATACTGTTAAAGATGACTGTCATAGAATGAGTAAAAGTAAACAATCCATAGTGCACATGTGCAGATATCATAATCACAGTAAATATACCACACAAATATATATGCTGCTGTCTGAGAACCGGTTTCCAGTGATTAATAACCACACATATATTGTACATGCCAGAAGGCAAAAACGCAGCAGTATTTGAAGGTTCTACATTCATTACAAACCATATGGAGTAAACACAAGGTTATGATTGCTAGCTAGATTCAGGGATTCTGTTTGCTGTGTCCCTTCCCCCCCTCCATTCCCCTTTCCCCCCCTTTTTTCCCCACCCTTCCCTCTTTCCTTCTTCTCCCTATGTTTCACTTCCTCACTCGGTTTCTCTCTTTTCTCTTTTTTTCTTTTTTGGTTCTTCTGCAGGGACCAGTCATATGCAACACTTATTAACACTTACGTATACTTAGTTACTACATAACTCCTTACAAATATACAGGGAAATTCTTTAAAGTTTACAAACACCGCTCGGAGTTGTCCACTCGGTATATCATACTATGATATTCTACCATAGGTTCCGCTTATACCCCTCCTTCTCTGTTGCCCCTCAAGTTTGGGGATCATTTGGTGTGTGGCTCTTCGCAAGGCATGTGTGCACTACCTGCTCCTCTGTTGACCGGGCCGACCGCTGGGAGACTTTAGGATAGAGCAACAAGGAATTTTCTCTACACCTAGGCTATCTGAAACTACTGAACACAATGTAACCGGTAAAAATATATACAAATAGATTTGCTTATAGATTTATTCTTCTTTTTTCTTATAAGTATTTTAACATATGTTTGCACCTTTACAGTTGTTATATATATATCTTCTGAAGAAGACCCACTGGGGTCGAAACGCGTCAGATTCTTACATACAAGACCTCTGTACTATTGTATTACTGCCGCATATGGTGTAACATACCGTGTATCATTTTATGCCATTGGTGTCATTTTTAACCCATTGCTTTGTCAATACATGTCAGTAGTAATTATTTGATGTTCTATAATCAATAAAAACTATTTTAGTACGTTACCCGGTTTTGTACTCTTTGATTATTGCTGGCAGCTAAAAAACCCCTCCTTTTTTTTCTGTTTGCTGTGTACATATACACACATCTGCATGTTCATGGGATCTTTCAATGCAAGCAAACCATTGGGGTTGATTTACTAAAGGCAAATAGACTGGGCACCTTGCAAATGCAGGTGCTCCAGAGCTTAGTAAGTGAGGAAAAGATCTGCTGTTGTCCATCATCCAATCATGTGCCATTAAAAATGCTGTTTTTTTTTTTATCTTCCTTGCATGTAATTGGGTATTCTTTACAAAGTGAAACTTCATCTCATTTACTAAGCAGTGGAGAAACTGCACTAGCAGAGTACCCAGTCTATTCGCTATTAGTAAATCAACCCCATAGTGATTTGTCCATGCTTTTGTCCTTCATAAACCAGGCCCTCTGGGGTTGATTTAGTAAAAGTGAAGAGTGCAAAATCTGGTGAAGCTCTGCATACAAACCAATCTACGTCCAGGTTTTTGTGTCAAAGCTTAATTGAACTGGCTGAAGGTAGAAGCTGATTGGCTACCATGCACAGCTGCACTAAATGTTGTACTCTCCAGTTTTAATAAATCAACCCCTCTTGTCTATGTTGACTGACAATACATCATGGAGACTAAAGCTGATTCAATAAAAAACGGCCAACATTTGGCCCGTGTGTATGTTGGTCTGTCCGACAGAAGCCGGCCATTTGGCAGGTTTTTGTCAGATGAAGTGGATGGATTATGTCGGACGTGCATGCTGGAAAACTAGCAGCTGACTGACTCTTAAACAGCGCTCTCAGCCAATGGCAGAGAATGCTGATCAAAGTGTTCTGGGGGGGGAATTTCTGCTGATCCTGCACTTTTAAAAGGCACTGCATCGCTGAACTGATCACCTGTGTGGGTACACACACACAATGCTACTGCCCAAGGCATCCATCTTTGGAGGCTGGGAGGCAGCAAAAAATCCATCCATCGATTTCACTAATTTTAGCAAACGTTGTTCGAACAGCTTGTGTTCATTTTTTATTACCGTATGCTTAAAATGTGCAAAAATGAAAATATATAGTTCATTTAAAAGATCGGGTGCCCAGGCATATTATGTTAGAACACTAAAATATGACTACATTTTGTGATTTGAAATGTTGAAATACATGTTATCCTAATGAAATGCAGAAATCTTGTACAGGGATTGCTCACCATTTAATGGCAGTGTCACTGGGGTGGAAAACTGTATATTTTACAAATGCTACTTTTGTTAGCTAATCCGGAGTATATTTTCAAGCCTAGCGCTTACTTTAAAAGGCTTAATTTACAATTCTGATAGTGGATTGTCTATTGCTCCTTGCCATTCTCTTTTGACAAGCCCAAATATTGAAAATCAACATTAATCTGCACATTTACCAATCTTCATAATTACTAGTTTTTTATTTTCTGGTTTAAAGTAGCCCAAAAAATAACTGCATTTTAGAACACAACAAAATGTTTTGTATGCTATGGCACAGACCATAAGTCTCAGAGAATTCACATAGAATTTAATAAAGTTTTCAAAATATTTACAATGTAATAAACAAAAATGAAAATCCATCTGAAATTAAGAACAAGACCGATACAATAGGAGTGCAGTAAGGGGGGCAATCGTCCCCACATATACAGTATGGTGCCATGTACAAGCAATATTAATGACAGAGAACATAAAATGGCAAAAAAGAAAATATAGAAAAAACTGAAATTATAGGAAATATGGTGGCCCTGGTGAAATGTGGTGAACATCTTAGGGAGCACAACTAGATAGCAGGGGTAGACTGATAACTCATGGGGCCCCCGGGCAATAGGAGATTATGGGGCCCCCAGGCAATCAGAAATTATGGGGCCACACAGTATACCCACACACAGTATACAATCACACAGTATACACATACATGTACACACAGTATACACAGACAGACGTAGAAAAAACACAGATTTATACATACTGTCCCTGGGTTTTACTGAGGCTGGCAACCCTGATGGGGCCCCCTAGTGGCCCAGGGCCCTCGGGTAGTGCCCGAGTGGCTCAATGGTCAGTCCGCCCCTGCTAGATAGGCAGATGGTGCCAAAATCCACACCTATGAACAATGTTCCTAATTTGAGGGTGTGACCATAAGTCTGTTGATGTAGGGGTTTTGGGCTTACATGGAGAAGAGAAGGAGAGAGAAAAAGAGGAGAGAAGAGAAAAGAAAAAAAGGGGGGGGGGAGGTGTGGGTAAGAGGGAGGAAGAAAGTAGGAGCCGGGAAGGAAAGAATAATCCGATAGGAGTGGGTTCACCTGAAGTGAAAATGGACATGGAAAGTAGGACAGCCTGGGGAATATTTACTGGAGGAAGGGTTGTCAATAGCCAGATGAAGTCAGCAGATGCTTGGTAATGGAGCCAACAGGCCCACGTGTGAGTAAATTTGGAAGGGGTATTGTGGACTATATGGATAAGCTATTCCATTTCTGTGACTTTCTCAATATGTTTAAACCAATCAGTGAGCATCGGGGATTACCACCCTATTTCGGGCCTTTAAAACTCTGGGGTCTTACATTTGTCCCCTAATTCTTACGGGCATTATTACTGTTCATTGTAGTATTATTATTACATCATATAGAACGTGCAGGGCAATGTCTTTCTTCTCTTTGTCTGCTACCTGGCTGCATCTTTTTTTCAGTCACCCTTGTGGGCTCTGCAAGTGACATTGCTAATCACACAACAGTTGCAGGGACCTGTGGAAATGTCTCCCTGTGCTTAGGAATATGCTTTCTTGTGTGCCTCGTGTCAGTTCAGTTTTTTTTTTACATGTCTCTTGACTTATGTCAGTAGTAGAAATACTATTTATGATATTTTAATCTATATAATATAATATGAAACATTCTATATGGATAATACATACAAGTCACCTGGAGCCAATTGGTGGAGAGGTCCAAGCATAAGCAGAAGCTTAGAAGTATATCTAAACCCATCACTAAATTTCATAAAAGCATTAGCATATTAAAGGTAAAAAGTCATTCCTTTTAATTTCTTAATTTTCCTAATTTTTTAATTTCTAATTTTTTAGAAAGTAGTACTTCATTTTTAAACATAAAGCTTTAATTTAAATAACACATAATGATCCTGCCATGAAGGTCCTTTTATCAGGGACTTCCTGTTTTTGGGGCGCCAATGTTCTTTCTTGTCGCTCAATTGCATTTTCACCCTGTCACATGTGTTTCCAGTGGCTCTGCTGACACTCATAATGTAGGCATGGTCCACTGTTGTCACCATCGGGATCCACGCATTAAGCAATAACGTGCATGTATGTAGACAGAAAGTGGCTTCAAAAAGGCCATAAGAGATCAGAGCACTTAGATTCAACAAAGGATGAAAAAAAGGTGAAAACAATGGTTTTAAATGTAAGAAACATTGCTTGCGATATATAGTGCTTTAAAAAACGAAATATCATGCATTGAGGTTTTACATCTACTTTGAACTCACTCTATAGCTGTATAGCAGCATAGCTGTAAAATAAAACTGAAGAGATTCGAAAACAGATGACATGTCAAATGAATGATGCCAAGTATTAGAAAAATTCTCTGACTATTGACATCTGAAGAAAAGCAGACTAGCCTTTTTCCTTTTATTGTTTGCACAACATTATCTTATCCCTATGTGGACATTGTAGGGTTGGAGTTAACAGGGAAATTGAAAGTGTAGCAAAAATATATTACTGGTAGTTACTTTTAACCTATATCAATAACCCCCCATAACACAGAAGTACAATTAACTTTTTTGCTCAACCGTGTAGATTGGAGTGATGCCTCCTCAAGGGGATCCACTGCAAAAGTGCACAGGGAAGTAACATGCACTCTGTAGAGACATGTTTGGGGTTGATTTATGAAAACTGGAGGGTTCTGTGCAACTGTGTATGGTAGCCAATCAGCTTCTAACTTCAGCTTATTCAGTTAACCTCCCTGGCGGTATGATTATTTCTGATTTTAGGTGCTGAAAGCGGTACAATTATTTTGCACAGAAATTTGGCGTTTTATATTGTAGGCCTGTAATTCTTAGGAATAGTTCACTTAAATCTGTCCAAACAAGAGTCTAGTAGACATCCTGGGTATGATAAAGTTTGAAAAACGAAATAAAAAATTATAATATAATAAATAACTATAAATAATTATAACAAATAATAATATAATAATAATAAAAATTATATAATAATGTAATCAAATCAAAAGCACTGAAATTTGCTCAGTTGCAGAATTGTCGCTTTTGTTACTTTTGGTGTTTGGTGACGGATTTCCCCACAAATCACTATCGATCAATTCTGCGAGTGATTCTAATTTATTATCGCTGTTTTCTAGCTGGTCTAAAAGCACTTTTGATGTAAAGAGACAGTTTTGGTTGCTATGGACAATCTCCAGTTTCCTGGCAGAAAGAACAGTTTTATATATATAAAACTGCATGCAGGACACTGGGCAGACCACTAGGGACCAAGGGGGATGTGTAGTTATTTGATACAGTACTGTAATCTGTATGATTACAGTATGCTGTATCTATACTATGTGTTTCACTTTTGAATTTACCGCCGAACTCCGTCCCCGTGCGTCGCAACGCTCGCAGGGAACGGAGCTCGGCACTGTGAATCGAGCGAGACACAGCGGCTCGCCGATCACAGCGGGGAGACATCGCAGGATCCAGGGGACAAGGTAAGTATGCTCTTCCTGGATCCTGCGATGCAATCCCGTGTCTGGCTCGGGGTTACCGCTTTTGGTATGAAAAATCCAACCCGAGCCAGACTCGGGAATACCGCCAGGGGGGTTAAACCTTTAAAAAAAACCTGGAAGCTGATTGGCTTCTATGCAGAGCTGCACCAGGGTTTTGACTCCCCGGTTTTAGTAAATAAACCCCATTGGCTTCTATCTAATGTCAAATTATCAAACTCAGGGGATGTTTGGGAAAGCACAACTCCAATCTCTGCTAGCACACTATGCAAAGATGTAATTTATTTCTGAGAAGTGGGGTGCAAAAAATAGGAGGACCTTGAGCCAAACTACATCAGGGCCCATTGTTTTGTGTCTATATGACTGATAAAAACACAATGTATGCAGTTCTCCTTTAGTCAGAATTTACTTTTTGTACATACAACCGGTTCACAAATGCTTGCCTTGCAAAAATGTGAAAAATAACAAAGAGGAATGCACTCACTTTTATTAATTAGAGGAGCTTTGTTAAGATTTTTTTCCCCTATATCTTCCTTCTCTTTAAGTTTGTTGTACATAATAATAATCTAGGACTGACAACTGTGTATGATACCCTTGTCCAATCTTATATTCATATTTGGTAATTATGTTCATAGAACTTCACCTCTAATGAACAACTGTACACACCAAGAATTGGTCCCAGATGACAGATACATATCCTATGCCTGTGGGCACTTTACAACACCTTTTGATGAAACTGTGTTGCTTAGCCTAGCAGTTTAAAGTAGACATGCAATTATACAACATAATCAGGTTCTTGCTAAAGTGTTATTTATTTTATGAACACATATTTTTTTATATCTTCTTTTAAATGTCAAATATATGCATTTGCAGTGTTGAAATACGGGTTAATGTGTTTAAACCTGAAAAAAAAATCTTTGATTATAAAGAGAAATCATGATTTATGATATCATCACACAGCATAAGGAACTCCTTACTTACTGTTTTCTGGCAGCCAAGAAATGACATATTATTAGGCTGTGTGCTGATGGCACATGGTGCTTAATAGCAGAAAATCAATGTGTATTTTATTTAAAGTGCAATATTACAAACACTTGATGATGGATGAACTGCTTGTCATGTGGAAATGGACCATGCTGGCTTACTGCGAAGCCAAACTTGGATTCAAAAATAATTTGTATGGCTAATTGTCTAACAGAAATGTAAGAAAAATAAATCACATTATACAAGCGTTCTATAAAGCCAGCAGTATATTTCTCAAATTGAATTGAAATTCCTAAGTCTGCTGGTTTATGAAGGAGAATGTAATTAATGATAAACTAAACTGAGGAATTAAATGGAAATTAAATGGAGAAAAATTAATACGCAAGAAATCATTGTGCAGATAAAAAGTCATATTTATAGTCTAACGATCTTGATACCATTGCCAAGTACATACTTTGTACTGATGAACTAACATACCCTTTATGTCGTCTTGCTTTTGTCACACATCTTCTAATTAATGGCTACCCTTATTGTCAAAGTCTCTTCTATTTCAGAAGTTCACCTTTTAGCAAAACCTGCAAACACTACATTCATATATTCTAATGATTTATTTATAGGTCCTCATCTTTATTGCAGCATTGTACCACTGGGAACAGATGTGGTACAATATTTATGTACAAGAACAAACTGGCTGAAAAAGGGGAGAGGTCCTTGGCCACAGAAACATTCCAGAGGGATAAAGGGAATAAGAAACACGAGGTTTGGCAGGTTCCTGGTTCTGCATGGTGGTACAACAAGTGCTGAGCCAACTTTAAGAATAAGCCTCCATTAAAGATTAAAAAATGAAGAATTTTAATATGAACTGTAAGGAATGGATAGATAAAAAATTCTCCAGCACAAATATGAAAGGAATGGAGGATAGAACTGTACATGGTGAAATGGAAGCAATTTATTTTCAAAATAGATTATTTTCAGAATATTTTATTGTTTCATTTTCAGAATTGTTCTTTGCTAATCCGCATTTCCTGTGTGTGAAATATATTGTGACTTTGTGCAGTGATGAGTAAGTGGGGAATGAGTGCAGCAGTACCTTTATAGGAATTGGTGTGAAATAATTGAAAAAAAAAAAACAATTATTTGTCATCTGCAAACATGCAGTGAATGGTAATGATTTCCCATTAAAATTAAATTTACAAATTCTCTGCAGAGAACACTTGGGTAAATCTGCATAGCAAATGCACTTGGCAAATGGAGACAGGTACACAGAAATTCAGGCATATGTTCCCTGTGCTGTCCTCTGTAAATGCTCAAGGGCTTGCTCTGTTTAAAGCACTATTGCCAGTCAGGTGTAGGGATGGACTTCTGTGCTGTGGTCCAAAGTCCTAGCTCGGATATAAAGAAAACTACCTTCTCATAAGTTTTTTTGTTATCACTTCCAATTATTGCATCCAAGAATACTCTATTCCACACCATAACTTGGAAATGCTCTCTTACACTATGTATCAAACATGTCCACATCAAGGGCATATATCGTATTTAAACTACCTCAGTTACTTTACATTTTATTGGTTACCTTTTTATCCACTCCACCTATTTATTTACTCCTATGGGCCTCTAATAAATGTGGGTTAAGAGTGTAGGGGTACCATCATCCTTACAATGGTAATTAGGGGAAACTAGAGACAACCCCACTATGTCTAGTTTTAGGAAGAGAAAATGCAATCAAAATCTTGATACCCAAAAATTTACATCATGAAACATCAATAGACATATTTTTGTTTCTGTAAAAAATTTACCCATTCAGTTGCAGACCTATGGGGGACACAGAAAGCATTGCATTGCTGTCTCTACCCAAGCACCTGGCTACACAAACTTAGTTGTAAAGCTTGTAAATAATGTCTGACCATTTTAGGGCTAATTGACAAACTACAGTCTAAAAAGGCATGAGAGTTGGCCCTGCCATGGGAAACATGTACCAATGCAAACATTTTAAGAAAATACCATACTGCGGGCAGAGAGTATTTCCATGTGGCTTTGAGGGAATTTTGAAAATACACAAAACATTTAAATAACATGCTTGAATATTACCTAAAGCTGGGTGCGGTGTTAGGAAACTGTACAATTTTAACAGACATTCTCAGAGACAACATACTCTGGCAGCAGATATTTGGCGGTGCAATTAATTCTTTATTTCACTATTAGCTTGGCTTACACTCAACAGCAGCACCCCAATCTGATTAATTTCAGTTTTAGAAAAAAATCTTTCTCCAGGTAGATTTAGCAGTGACACATGCTTTTTCATTAATAACCCTCATTGCAGATAGAAATTGACCAGCAGTTCTTCGAGGGTGTCCCAGTTCTAAGAAGGGCCTCAGATAATAAAGTAGTATAAAATTGGGCAGCAACAAGCATTTTAAAATTTAAAAAGAGTATAGGCAGAAGTTTTACTACAAGAATTAGGAGACTATCAATGACACAGCAGTGTAAATCGTCCATCAGTAAGACAATTTTAGATAGCAAGGATAGTCCCAAATGTACTAGAGATACAGAGCACAGGCCGGGACTTTACTACAAGAATTAAGATACTGTAGAGGATACAGCAGTCCAAAACTGGCCAACAGCAGGACAACTTGTATTAGAGGTAATAGGCTAAACAGATGTATGTGTAACTTTAAATGTATACATGGGGATAAGGTTTATGATGAATGTGAGTGATATAATATGAGGTGGTTTAAGTGCACACTGTTATTGCACTTAGTTTTTTTTTTCTTACAAAATATAGGGCCTATTATTTTGATATAGGGACTATCAAAATAAAATAAAATAATAAACAATATACCCCAAAATAAAAAGGAAGGTTTGCTATAGACAGGAAAGCAACTAAAAGTGACCACTGACTTCAGATCAATTAAAGGCAAAAAAAAAACATTTCCTATCCTTACCGCTGTTCTGTGCTCACCCTGTTATAGCCAAAAGCCCCCTTTTTGGCCCTTTTAAGACTGCTAGTCATAGTTCAAAGACTGTGCAGTGCATTATGATTTAAAAAAAAATCTCCTAGATGAATCTGCTCCAAAATTTACCAGGATCACAAATCTTAAATTCATGGGATTTGTTTCAAACCTATGGGCGTAGCAATAGAGGTCTCAATGGCAACCTTGCTTATGCTCCAGGGGGCCTGGGCAGCAAGAGAAACAGGGACAGGAGGGTCATTGGGGGCAGCATTTACTAGAACCGGTAAGCTGTATTTTCCTACAGCAGCTGAAAGCCCACTTCTCCTCCTCCCCCTCCCGCTGGCATTCAGCTGCTGCAAGAAAAAACAGCTGATCAGGCCTAGTAAATGCTGCCCCCAATGACCCTCCTGTCCCTGTTTCTCTTGCTGCATGGGCCCCCCGGTGTGCTCCCACGGTCCCCCCCCCCCCGAGGCACTGCCAGCACCCCTCCTCTCCCGTGGGCTGCTGTGGGGATGTTTGAGAATGTAGAGCGATGGAAGGGGCCACTTAATATGTAATTTACTGGCCCCTTCCTTTTCTTAATGTACACCGTGAGTAATTGGTACCAATCACTCACGGTGTTCATTAATGCTGAAGCATAGTAAACTGTGTTTTGTATGCCTCGGTTTGTGAATGAACAGGAAGCCACTCAGCACAGAGCGCTTCCCATTTATTTATTGTCCAGTGCAGCTGAGAATGAAAATAAACAACTACTGACACCAAGCACTGCTCTACTGACACCATCTTCTGCCCTACTGGCACCGCCACTGCTTTACTGATTGACACCATCCACTGCCCTACTGACACTAACCTCTGCCCTACTGACACATTCATGACTCTACTGGCACATCCACTGCTTTACTGACACTGTCCTCTGCCCTACTGACACCATTCACTGCTCTATTGACATCATCCACTGCCCTACTGACACATCCACTGCCCTGCTATCACTGTCCACATGCCAGCCCCTATCCTACTGACACTGTCCACACACCACATACTGCCCTACTGACACTGTCCACACACCAACCACTGCCCTACTGATACTGTCTGCTGCTCTATTGACTGACACTGTCCACTTTTAAGGTAGACTAAGTTTATAATTTTACAGTGACATTAGTTTTATTACATTTATTGTATAATTCTTTTTTTACGTTTTCCCTACTATTTAGTTAGGTCTTGTTAATTAAATTCTTGAAAAAAAGGGTGCCGAGCCTGGGTGATCTCTGATCTCTTTCATGAAGTTGAAGTAGATCTCCACCTCTCAAAAGTTGCCTACCCCTGATTTACAATGTTGCTAGGGAAAGCGCTTGCAGCATTACATTGCAAAGGTAGTTCTGTAAACTCAGAAGGCAGGCCCGTGCAGGGGGCACCCAGGCCTGTCCTGATCCCTCTGAGTTTACGGTTTCACCTACACAGGGTGATGGGGCAAGCGTGCAGTGGAAGCACTGGGTGCTAGTGAAGTGCCCCAAGTTAACTTTTGCATCGGGGGTCCAAAAGCTTCAGGCTACGCCTCATGGTATCGGCAAATCCAAAATTCATCTCTATTGACTAACTTTTTCTAGGTGGCCTTTTGTGATATCTCTTCCCCCCATGTTCCATTAAACACTTTAAATTTACAGTATTATGCCCTGTACACACGGTCGGATTTTCTGACGGAAAATGTGAGATAGAACCTTGTTGTCGGAAATTTCGACCGTGTGTGGGCTCCATCACACATTTTCCATCGGAATTTCCGACACATAAAGATTGAGAGCTTGCTATAAAATTTTCCGACAACAAAATCCGTTGTCGGAAATTCCGATCGTGTGTACACAAATCCGACGCACAAAGTGTCATGCATGCTCAGAATAAATTAAGAGACGAAAGCTATTGGCTACTGCCCCCTTTATAGTCCAGATGTACGTGTTTTACGTCACCGCGTTTAGAACGATCAGATTTTCCGACAACTTTGTGTGACCGTGTATGCAAGACAAGTTTGAGCCAACATCCGTCGGAAAAAATGGATTTTGTTGTCGGAATATCCGATCAATGTCCGACCATGTGTACAGGGCATTACTGTTGTATTTAACACTACTGAATGCATGCACATTTCTTATCTCATTTTACTATGTATGCCATTGCTCTTTCCACCTCTTAGCTTAGTGTTTCCATTTTTCTTTCTTTTTTTAACTAACAATAAACATTTTAAAGTTCAAAGCCAAAATTTTATGTACCACACAAGATAGAATATTACATCAAATGATCTTTCAACAATGAAGAAAGATATTGAAACAGCATCCGATAGCTTCAAAGTCTTTTTTTCCCTGTATAAACCAGCCATATCACACTGGTGCATACTAATGGCTACATAGAAGACAAAAGTGACTTCAGAAAAAAAGAGGTAGGTATTGGAGCTCAGGGATTGTGTATCACCCCTGTGTTATGGGTAGATGAAATGTCACCCACAAGAGATGTTAATGAAGAGTTCTGAATCTAGAAGGACTAAACCTTTTTAAATGCCATTTGTTTATCAATTCAAATACTTTGTAACTTCTTGTTAGGGCTCATTCACACAATAACATGTATTGAAGTATACCTCAGGCAAAAATGTAAAAATAATATGCAGGACATCCTTGCAACATATGTACATGTGTTACAATTAGGCAGCTGTCATGGATTAGGTTTCCTAAAAGGAGAGGTCATCTTTTTGAAATTTGTGTACCATGTGAGACAGACAGAACATTACATCAAATGATCTTTCAACAATGGAGAAAAACAATAAATAAAGAGGTGTTCTCTTAGGAAGTAGTGTGGAGATGTCAAAGATGTTAGGTGTTTCTTTGGTGCTGCGCTTAGGATAGCTGAGAAGCGCATTTTAAATATTGTCAAGAAAGGCAGTCAAGATTTCCATGTTGACATTATTGTGCACCTTGGCAGCAATGATTTGTCCCAGAATGATTTGCTTTCTGTACAGAAGGATTTATTGTAAATTGTGAGTCAGGGTCATCACAAGGTGGGTTGTATCTTTACATTGTTAGAGGTTGTACCTGTTTGTAATGCACAAAAAGTATTTTGTATAGCAGAGTTCAATGGTGTAAAATTTAAAGTTTTGGTTATGTTAGTCATGTTGCTAGCATGTGGTCTGTTAAACACAAGGGAACTATGTATTATAAAGTATAATCTGAGTGGCTCTATAGAATCATACACCTCATCTGTTTTTTTCTACACTCTTCAGCTGGGTCCTTATTTATCTCCTGCGACCATACATGGTCTTCCTTGTACCATTCCAGGCTGGGGCTAGCATTTGACATCCATTTTTGTCCCCCTCTTCCCTGGGGAGGCAACCCCCAAACCTTCCATCTCCTGATTTGGGACTGATTAAGTTATGTGCTGCGCATCTCCCTGAGGTCCTGATAAAGTCTGTTTTTGTGTTATTATTATATTATTATTCATTACTTATATATATTCTTTTTGCTTTCTATGTTAGACCTGGATCATTATGGTGGCCCCACACTATCCCCTGAGGAAGCCATCATTGGCCAAACATGTTGGAATTCAACTTCCATCTGTGACCACCTTTTTTTTTTTTCCTTTGTGGGTCACCAGCATCCCAATATATGTATCTTGTATATGCTCTATATTGATTTTAATCATTTCAATACCCCTTGTTTACTGTCTTTTTCACCTTTTTGTACTAATAAAGAAATTATATTTTTATTTAACTTGTTATGAACCATTTGTTATTAGTACCGTTATAATCCCATTCCTCCACATTCATAACAAGGGAACTATGCTACTTAGTATGCAATTTAGGAATTTTTGAACAAGCATTTAAACTGAGACATGGGGCAGAAATGTAACTGATGAACATTTCTTTCCCCAGCAGGTTATAACAAATGTGACAGTTTGTGTTTGTAAGGACTTGGCTGACAGGATGGCAAATGCAGGTAAAGATTATGGTACTAAAGTTGGCTATACGCATATACAGTACAGTATATATTTTCCATTCAGCCTGAAGGATGAAATCTAACAGATTCTTACATCCATGCTATTGTAATTTGATAGCCAGGCCTGCCAGCTGCCAAAATACCTCAATGGTGCCTGCATCTGATTGGATACAGTGGTTTTCAGCCAACAATTTGGCAAACAAATCAGCCACATCTTTGGCTCCTTCTATTTCAACAGATGTTGGGCAGGATGCAGCCATCAGGGATAACCACTGAGCAAATTTAAGCCAGTTCAGGAACTGGCTGAAATGAACTGCATGTATGGCTAGCTTAAAAATCTAGCAGCAAAAACAGTGCCCGTAAGCTCTTATGTCTGTATAATTTGGAGTTTGTTGTAATCCAGACTTGGTTCAGAGATTCAAATGAATGGGTAATAACCATACCAGGGAACACACTAAACAGCAAAGAGGGGTGGTGGATTTGCCATTTATCAAGAGTATAAAGACATAACTATATAAGGATAAAATCAACACTAATTAAAAAAAAAAAGATGAATTTCCATCCTGAACAACAGAAATTTGAAGTGTGTATGGCCATCTTTGGAATAGGAAATCTGAGGATTATGATAATCTTGTGATTGATGAGGTAACTTAAATGATAATGAAGGGAGAGGTTTTAATTATAGGTGACTTCAACATGCTGGGCATTTACTGACTTTTTCAAACTGCGTTTGCAAGCAGGAGCAGAGAAATATTTGGGGCATTGAATAGGGTTTCTCTAAAAAAAATTAGTAAAAAGTCCAACGAGAGGATGTTATATTCTTTACTTGGTTTTAACCAATGGGGATTGATTTTCTACCTCAGTATTAGAGGACAATGTGGGTTCTAGATATTTTGATATTCAGATATTAACCCATTTCCACCCATACACAACATCCCTTTAACTGTATTGTTATACCCGGGGGCGCAGGAAGGTCTGCCTGATCACACGACCACTATGGTTGGCTGTTAAGTCATCCAACAGACATGGAAATTAAAGAAACACTAACCATTGTGAAGTCTCATTGATACAACAATATATTTATTAAAAATTATTGCACTTGCAAGAATCCAGCAAACATGAAACGTTTACAGAAATAAAAAGAAAAAACTGCGCTGAAATGGAGTGGATATGCTGCGGTTATAAGTGGGGTACACCAAATAAAAGTAAAGAGAAACAAAAAACCGCGCTCAACCTTATAGATGTAGATAACAATGTGATAAGAAAAAAATAATATTTGGACAGTCCTTATAGTGCCTATAAAGTCCAAAATCATAAGTGAATTCAAATCTTCAAAGATCCATCAAAGTTGATAAGTGCACAAACGGATCAAATGGAACAGTCAATAGTATATAGAATGCTTACCAGATGGTAAGCCAAATCAAACGAGTGGCTTAAACCCAGCCTGGGCCTTTTTAAGGAACCAATCCCGGTGCATATGAGCAATACTTCCACTCGTGAAGAATGAACGTGAATTCAAACGGATTTATCCCAAAAAAATTAAAAAAAACATAGTGTGATATTGTCAACAAATATGGAAAAAAGAAAAAAGGAAAGCCCTTACACAGTGATGAATCATAGAGGGTCATATAAAACACCCGGTGCCCATAAACACACAAAGGGTCTCTGTGCAAGTGACATAAATAAATAAATAATGAAAATGAACCCAATGTTGAGTAAAACAAGAAGCTTGCAGAGTTACTGCTTACCAGATGTAAATAGAATGAGATAAATTAAAACGACAACCACTGGATAGTTGAATGGTAGGGGTAAACACACAGTGCCGCAAACCACACCAATTTCCTGCTTACCAGATGGAAGCCTTGGATAGACAAACTGACACAGCTTGGGAAACAGCCTCCTTAACCGGGCAATGTACGCCAATCACGTCCGTCTTAACCAAAGCCCCACGGTATCCATAAAGTAAAAATATGGCAAGATAGTGTATTACCTCTTAAACAGCTTTATTAAAAAAAGAAATACACTTACAAACATATGAAAAATGATAGCGATGCCGGCCGGCAAACAAACGAACTCCCGTCCTCAAAGGGGCGATGCGGTGACGTCAGCACGTACCTCCCACCTAGAAATAGAACATGTTCTAAATATTTCCGACGGAACCAATTCCTATTGGGAAAACCGCTCGTCTGTATGCTGTTCGGACAGACCAAAAACGACGCATGCTATGAAGAAAGTACGGTACGGAAGCTATTGGCTACTGACTATTGAACTTTCTTTTTCTTGTCCCGTCGCACGTGCTGTACTTCACCGTGTTCTGGACGGTTGGACTTTGGTCAGACTTTGGGTTAACCGTGTGTAGGCAAGACCGCTTGAATGGAATTCAGTCGGAGTTCCGTCGGGGAAACCTTCGTAGTTTATTTCAATGGCAAAACCGGTCGTCTGTACGCGTGTCTGCAAATAAATTTGAAGGCTGTCATACTGATAATGTCCTCCATTGCTTGATCACAAGTTTATATATGGCTCTAGATTTTACACCAAATAGTAATGTATGTAGAGTATGTACAGAGCGCTAACTATAAAGATAATGTCTACATGGAATAGGGTGACCAGATTTTCACAAAAAAAACCCCCAAAAAACCAAGGGGCTATCCTTTTGACCACACTTACTTTTAACGGCACAGTATACTAATTTGACTTACTACCAAAGCCATAAAAATATCTGCCCAGGGGAAAATGCCGCAGCAAAGTGGCATTCCCTCTACCTCCTCCTCTTCCTTTACCTGTAAGTCTGCACAAGCTGGGAGGGCAGGTGATGTTGTAAAATAGCTGGGAGCTGATCCAAACACAATTCCCCTTCCTCCTCTTCAGGGAGCAGGTAGCATATCATTTAAGAGTTACAATGTGAATACCGCACGCAGCCTGGGGTGCCATTTGTTAATTAGGATAAATTAGCACAGGATTAGGGATGCTATTTTTGAAATGGTGATGAAATTAGGGACACTTTTTATCAGGAGGCAGTCTCCTAAGATAGAGGTCTGTCCCCAAAAACCAGGGACGTCTGGTTGCCCTAACACAGAATGCTATTATTAATAACAATAATTATATAATTTGAGTCCACTTTAAAATGCACTGTACTATTTAAGGGTTCATTCACACCAAATGCGAATAAAAAAGCTTGCAGTTGTGCATAAAATGTAACAGATATGTTCAGCAAAATAGAATTGGAGGAGAGACTACGAAAAAATAGCTAAAAGTTGTTATAAACAGAATTTCAAATCAAATGCTGTATTTCATAGTTATCTTCATACATACTTTATTTAGCAACACGGAAATTAAAATGTGAGCAAGGTCTAAGAATATGATATGTACCTTTAATCAGCTGCATGTTATACAGAAGTTCTAATTATGTGGGAATACATTGAAATCTTACTTTAGGTGCACTGGATGTAATGTATATAAATAATATATGGTAAAACATTCATTTTGGTGTAACATCAAGTTCTGAGGAATAGTGTACCCTAGGCTTTAAAGCAAACCTAGCCAAAGTACAAATGTATTCTTTATGATTTTTGTCTTTTCAGAAGCAAGTGAGAAAGGTGCATGCAAATGCATAGTGACTCTTCTGCTGAAAACACATCTAAACCCAATGACAAAAAAGTGTTACTGTATATTGTAGCTTACCAGCCCTTTGATTTTTTTCAGGTTTTTGGTCTTTAATTTTACTTAGTGATCCTGCCAGCGGCACATTTTTTGCCTTACGGTGACAGTATTCACTCAGTGTACTGTACCTGTGGAGGAGGAGCATTGTCACCCTAACCTAATCTCTTGATTTTACCTGCAGCAACTTGTCTCTCTTCTCATCTGCATAACATTTTGGAAGCTGTTCTGTAGTTCACAGAACAGAAATGGGAAGACTGATCTTTTTTTTTTTAAATTTCAGCTCAGTGCACAGTTGAAGTTGCAAGGAGACTGATTTATAAGCACTGTGCACACGCAGTAGAATTCCCTGCTTTTTTATTATTATTGAGGAGTGTTACTCTTAACAATCCAAGAGTTACCTGGGTGTGGGCTTGAGTTTAGGTAATCCATAAAATACATGATTTATGTGGAAACCTCTGCAAGGCTGTCTTTGGTTTCAGTATTTTTGGTCACTTTTTTTGGCCCAACACAAATATACAGTTCACAAAAGTCAGTAAAAGTTGTCAGGCCTTCTCTGCATACTTGTTCTGTGTCAGGAATTCTGAAAGTAAAGAAGTCAGAGGTAATGACAGCTAGGAAACTAACATTTTCAGATGGAATGGTCACATTAGGGCAGTGGTTCTCAACCTCAGTCCCCAAGTACCACCAACGGGCCATGTTTTGGGAACTTCCCTTAGGTAAAATAGCTCTTATTAATACCATGTCATTGATATTAATTTAAAACAGCTGTGCAAAATGAAGGAAAACCTGAAAACACGGCCCGTTGGAGGTACTGGACCACTGCCATAGGGTACGCCTATGTGTAGGATATTTTTCCCTTCAGATCACATTTTTAAGAAAAGCACCTTATGATGACAAAAAAAGGTACTATAACATTCAACAATAAGTATAGGTGTCATAGTCTGTGTTCAAAGGGGTCATATTGCTATGCTGTCACTAAGTTATTTTACCTGCATTTGTTAAACTCACATATTAATTAACTAACACAGAGGCGTGAAATACTCTCTCTCTCTCTCTCTCTCTCTCTCTCTCTCTCTCTCTCTCTCTCTCTCTCTCTCTCTCTCTCTCTCTCTCTCTCTCTCTCTTTTTTGGTGGTGGTGGTGGTAGGGGGGGGGATTTTATCCTCCCCTGCAGTAGCTTTTGTTTTCTAATCTCCACAATTGACACCTCACAGAACACCCACAGTTAATGCCAGATAGAAAGTAGTAGCATTTCTAGGAGCAAGAATCAAGTGAATATAATCTTTGTGAACTTGATTTTAAGGCATAATACCTAAATCATTGAGAACACCAATTCTTTTCTAATGTAGGGTAAAGCTAGAACCTCTTACCTTAACCGCTTCAGCCCCAGAGCATTTGGCAGCTCAATGACCGGAGGACTTTTTACAATTTGGCACTGCGCTGCTTTAACTGGTAATTGCGTGGTCATGCAATGTTGTACCCAAACAAAATTTGCGTCCTTTTGTTCACACAAATAGAGCTTTCTTTTGATGGTATTTGATTGCCTCTGCGATTTTTATGTTTTGCGATATAAATGGAAAAAGACCAAAAATTTAAAAAAAAATGATATTTTCTACTTTTTGTTATAAGAAAAATCCAATAAACTCAATTTTAGTCATACATTTAGACCAAAATGTATTCAGCCACATGTCTTTGGAAAAAAATGTCAATAAGCATATATTTGTTGGTTTGCGCAAAAGTTATAGCGTCTACAAACTAGGGTACATTTTCTGGAATTTACGCAGCTTTTAGTTTATGACTGCCTATCTCATTTATTGAGGTGCTAAAATGGCAGGGCAGTACAAAACCCCCCAATTGACCCCATTTTGGAAAGTAGACACCCTAAGGAAATTGCTAAGAGGCACGTTGAGCCCATTGAATATTTAATTTTTTTGTCCAAAGTTATAGAATAATGACAATAATGACATAGCCTAGGGTGTCTACTTTCCAAAATGGGGTCATTTGGGGTGGTTGTGCCATCTGGGCATTCCATGGCCCCCAAAACTGTGATAGGCAGTGAGGAGTGAAATCAAAAATTTACACCCTTAGAAAGCCTGAAGGCGGTGCTTGGTTTTTGGGGACCCATACGCGGCTAGGCTCCCAAAAAGTCTCACACATGTGGTATCCCCGTACTCAGGAGAAGCAGCAGAATGTATTTTGGGGTGTAATTCCACATATGCCCATGGAATGTTTGAGCAATATATCATTTAGTGACAACTTTGTGCAAAAAAAAAATGTGTCTTTTTCCCGCAACTTGTGTCAAAATATAAAATATTCCATGGACTCGACATGCCTCTCAGCAAATAGCTTGGGGTGTCTACTTTCCAAAATGGGGTCATTTGAGGGGGTTTTGAACTTTCCTGATTAAAATGGTGGGTGTTTCATTTTTTTTCACTCAGTATTTGCGCAGGGATTTTTCAAACGCATTTTTTTGGGAAAAAAACACACTTTTTAAATTTTAATGCACTAAAACACACTATATTGTCCAAATGTTTGATGGAATAAAAAAGATGATCTTAGGCCGAGTACATGGATACCAAATACGACATGCTTTAAAATTGCGCACAAACGTGCAGCAGCGACAAACTACATACATTTTTAAAAGCCATTAAAAGCCTTTAAAGGTTACCACTTTAGATTTACGGAGGAGGTCTACTGCTAAAATTACTGCCCTCGATCTGACCTTCGATCTAACCTCGCATGCATGGTGCAATTGCTGTTTACATATGACGTCAGACTGATGCTTGCGTTCCCCTTTGCGCGAGAGCAGGGGGGATTTCAAAGGGCATACATTTTTGATTTCACTCCTCACTACTCACAGTTTTGAAGGCCATAAAATGCCAAGATGGCACAACCCCCCCCCCAAATGACCCCATTTTGGAAAGTAGACACCCCAAGCTATTTGCTTAGAGGCATGGTAAGTATTTTGCAGCTCTCATTTGTTTTTGAAAATGAAGAAAGAAAAATTTTTTTTTTTAAAGATCTGCAAAATACTCACCATACCTCTCAGCAAATAGCTTGGGGTGTCTACTTTCCAAAATGAGGTCATTTGGGGGGGGGGGTGTGCCATCTGGGCATTCCATGGCCTCCAAAACTGTGATAGGCAGTGAGAAGTGAAATCAAAAATTTACACCCTTAGAAAACCTGAAGACGGTGTTTTTTTTTTTGGGGTCCTGTACACAGCTAGGCTCCCAAAAAGTCTCACACAGGTGGTATCCCCAAACTCAGGAGAAGCAACAGAATGTATTTTGGGGTGTAATTTCACATATGCTCATGGCAGATTTGAGCAATATATCATTTAGTGACAACTTTGTGCAAAAAAAAGTGTTTTTTCCCGCAACTTGTGTCAAAATATAAAATATTCCATGGACTCGACATGCCTCTCAGCAAATAGCTTGGGGTGTCTACTTTCCAAAATAGGGGTCATTTGGGGGGGGGGGTTGAATTGTCCTGGCATTTTATGCACAACATTTACAAGATTATGTCACACATTACCCACTCTTCTAACCACTTGAAGACAAAGCCCTTTCTGACACTTTTTGTTTACATGAAAAAATATTTTTTTTTTACAAGAAAATTGCTTTAAACCCCCAAACATCATAGATTTTTTTAAAGCAAAGGCCCTACAGATTAAAATGGTGGGTGTTTTATTTTTTTTTCACACAGTATTTGCGCAGCAATTTTTCAATTGCTGTTTACATATGACGTCAGAGTGATGCTTGCGTTTGCCTTTGCGCGAGAGCAGGGGGGGACAGGGTTTTTTTTTTTTTTTGATTATTTATTTTGCTTTTTTATTTTATTTTTAAACTGTTCCTTTCATTTTTTTTATCATTTTTATTGTTATCTCAGGGAATGTAAATATCCCCTATGATAGCAATAGGTAGTGACAGGTACTCTTTTTTTTGAAAAAATTGGGGTCTATTAGACCCTAGATCTCTCTTCTGCCCTTAAAGTATCTGACCACACCAAGATCGGTGTGATAAAATGCTTTCCCAATTTCCCAATGGCGCTGTTTATATCCGGCGAAATCTAAGTCATGAAATGCTCGTAGCTTCCAGTTTCTTAGGCCATAGAGATTATTGGAGCCATTCTGGTCTCTGATCAGCTCTATGGTCAGCTGGGGAAACCACCGGCTGCATTCTCAGGTTTCCTATTGGGACAGGAGAGCCAGAGAAAACCATAGAAGACATTGGGAGGGGGAGGACATTCCTTCCCACTGCTTGTAAAAGCAGTCTAGAGGCTAATTAGCCACTAGGATTGCTTTTACATGAAAGCCGACCGCTGGCTGAAAAGAATGATACCAAGATGATACCTAAACCCGCAGGCATCATTCTGGTATAACCACTGAAAGTCCAGCAACATACCAGTATGTTGCTGGTACTTGTTGGATATATATTGTAATCTTATTTTTTCATGCAACCTGTGGGCTGCATGAAAAAAAGAGATTGATCAATTGGTATGCCCACCATTGGAATACCTCCCTTCATCCACCCACTTCTAATGATGGGCATACGTGCACCATTTTGTTTTTAACTGTGGTGGTGAAATCACCTCCTACAGCACTGGAGTCACGGCTTTATGTATTGTGGGAGCAAATGCTGTTGCTGTCAAGATAAATAAATCTGCACTGCAGCTGAATGGCCTACCTGCTAAGCAAATGATTGTTAACAATAAAACAAAGTAACATAACAGTATAACAGTAAAACTTACCATACCTGCAAAGCAAATACAAAAAAATAGTAAAAAATAAAACATTTTTTAACACAACCAGTGCCTAAAATTTATATATGCCAAAGCATGGGGGCATCCGCCCCAAAAGTTAGGAGCAAATCACTCCTCCACCCCTGCTGCCCCCATGCTTCGGCATAAATGCTCTTTTTTTTAACTGTGGTGGTGAAATCACCTCCGACAGCGCTTGAGTCACAGCTTTATGTATCGTGGGAGCAAACGCTGTTGCTGTCAAGATAAATAAATCTGCGCTGCAGCTGAATGGCATACCTGAAAACAAAAAAATGGTTAACAATAAAAAATTGCAGAATAGAATACAGTAAAAAAGAGCAGAACAATAGAGAGAGAATATAGAGAGAGAGAACAATAAAATGGCAACTATTTTTTTTTTTTTAATATTTTTTTGTGTTTTTTTTTATTTATTACTTTTTTTTTACACTTTTATTTGTAACTGTAACGGTTCGGTTCCAGGTTCGGGTCTCTCAAAATGCAATGGCATCTTGGGAGACCCTGTGAAAGTGTGTCCTAGTCTGTGCAGTGCTGTACCCTACGCTAATGCTCAACTAGTGTATAGTAGCGTTCAAAACATTCACCAATGCAAAGACCAGGATTGTCAGGACAGGAGGGACAAAAATAGGGTCATGCCTATATCCGTGCTTTCTACAGAAACAACATTTTCTTTGGGGGGCTCGTTGGGTAGGGGTACTCGGGAGGAAATACGGAAAATGTCTCTCATGCAGCCGGCTTACTGCATTTGGATTGGAAAGGTGAGGTGGAGCACCGTTGGAAACAGAAGGGCTCTGACGATCTCTTACTGGAATTTAAGGAAGGATCCAGTCCATCGTGAAGCTCTGTATAGCACATGAGAGTTCAGCAAAGCCAATTGAAATAAGTATACGGATACTTTCTTGTACCAGCATCTGGCCTTATGGGCAATTAGGTAAGGCACCAACAACTGGTCGTTGAGGTCCACCCCTCCCATGTTAAGGTTGTATTCATGGACACAGAGGGGTTTCTCCACAACACCAGTCGCCGTAGGAATTTGGACCGTTGTGTCTGCATGAAGGTAGGAGAGAACGAAAACATTCTTATTATCCCTCCACTTCACAGCAAGCAAATTATTACACTTGAAGCAGGCTCTCTCCCCCAGCCTAAGACAGGAATCTACAAGCCTCTGGGGTAAGCCCCGGCGATTAGGTCGTACAGTGCCACATGCGCCAATTTGATGATCAAACAAGTGACTAAAAAGTGGCACGCTCGTGTAATAATTGTCCAAGTACAAATGGTACCCTTTTCCGAATAAGGGTGACACCAAGTCCCACACAATCTTGCCAGCGCTCCCTATGTAGTCTGGGCAGTTCTCCGGCTCTACGTGACTATCTCTTCCCTCGTAAACCATAAAACTACATGTATAGCTTGTGGCCCTGTCACAGAGCTTATACATCTTGACCCCGTATCTGGCACGCTTGCTGGGAAGATACTGTTTGAAAGACAAGTGGCCAGAAAACTAATTCAGGGACTCATCAACGCAGACAACTTGATAGGGAGTAAACAAGGCTGCAAAACGTTGGTTGAAGTGGTTTATGAGGGGCCGGTTTTTGTAGAGCCGATCGTATCCAGGGTCTCCACGAGGACGACAGAGTTCATTGTTGTTAAAGTGCATGCACCGCAAGATCTGCTCATATCATGCCCTGGCCATGGAAGCAGAGAACACGGGCATATGGTGAACAGGGTCAGTGGACCAATATGACCGCAACTCACTCTTTTTAGTTATGCCCATGTCGAGGGATAGGCCCAGAAAGGTCTTAAATTCGGAAACCGTAATTGGTTTCCAATCTCTGGCAAGGGAGGACTGGGGATTATCGGCGATGTATTGACCAGCATACAAATTGCTTTGGTCCACAACAGATCTATAGAGATCTTCAGTGAAAAACAGCGAATAAAAATCAAGTGACGTAAAATCAACTGTTTCCACCTGAATGCCGGATTGGCCAGTGAATGGGGGAAGTACGGGTGCTGCAGATGTGGTGAGCTCCCAATTCAGATTGGCAAACTCTGCAGGAAGGACACTATGGGCACGACGGGCCTGTCTTTGTCTTCTTGGTGGCAGCGGCACTTGTGCGTACCACCTCGCCAGCTTGAACTGCACTTATGGGACTCGCCATGTCACCACGTGTTACTGCAGTTCTGGTTTGACTATGACCCGGGTGTACTAGGTCGCTTGTGCTTGCCAGTTCACCAGAAGGAATAGCGGTGCTAGTACTTCTCTGTTCCATACGAGAGCCCTGCGGTTCTTGCACCTCAACAGCAGAAGAAGATTGGGGTCTGGTAAGCCTGACCTTGGCAGGGACCACAACTCCGTCGCCAGAGCTATCTGTCATGGAGCCGCTGTCGTCTACAGGATCGTATTCTGAGCCTGAATCTGACAGATGAGTGACTTCCTCTTCACTATCTGTCATGCTCAGAAACGTGTAGGCCTCTTCACTAGTGTACCTTCCATTTGCCATTTTGGGCTCTAAATTTATTGGTACACTAGTGAGACTCACAGGTAAAAAAGCTCCTAGGCTGTCAGCAACTGTATCAAAACGCTACCGAAAAAACTTTTAACGATCGCAGGGATCAGGCCTCACTCTGCGAATGCTGCAGTTATGTGTGTTGTGTTTTGTAAGTGACAGTGATGATCGATACTGCACTTGGGTGGGCTGGGCTGGGTGGGCTGCAGTTATGTGTGTTGTGTTTTGTAAGTGACAGTGATGATCGATACTGCACTTGGGTGGGCTGGGCTGGGTGGAAGGGGAAAACGTAGGTGCTAGCAGGTATCTGGGCTGATCCTGCTAACACTGCGTTTTTGGGAACCCTAAACTGCTCGGGACGCTAGTATAGATCTGATCAGATATTGATCCGTTCGGATACTATACCACTAAGGGAGGTGTATGCTGCGTGCCTGGATGTTAGTGGTACTGGCACTAATCTGATGCTGCCTGGGGCAACGCAGACCCTAACTGACCCTAAAACCTAACTGATATAACCCACCGGGCGATCAGGGGGTTAAACCTTTATTTTTGTACTTTATTGCTATTATTATTACAGCGGGTATAACACACAAACTAACTAACCAGCATCACCCGTAACACTTATACGGTGATCACTGGTGAAAGGGTTAACTAGGGGGCAATCAGGGGGTTAAAACCTTTATTAGGTAGTATATGGGGGTACCTGATGCTATAAAAGGCTGACGGTGAACCTAAATACCTACCTGGCTAACTAGCGCCACCTGTGACACTAATACAGCGATCAGAAAGAAGATTGCTTAGTGACACTGGCGACAGGGGATGAAAGGGTTAACTGGGGGTAATCAAGGGGTTAAACCTTTATTACGGGGGTTTAGGGGGGTACCCTAGACCTAAAGGGGCCTACCACTAACTGCCCTAACACTTATTAGAGTCACAAATGACACCAAATGCAGTGATCAGTTCAAAAATAAACACTGCAATCGGTGACACTGTGACTGGGGGTGCAGGGGGTGATCGGAGGGTTTTATGTGCCTATGTGTACTGGTGTTAGTGTAGTGTTGGTGCAGACTTACATTGATGTCTTCTCTCCTTGGGTGCAGGAACGAAAAGGCTGCATGAGGAGAAATGACATCACTTCCTCTGCTTCTGTTTACATTACAGAAGCAGAGGAAGCTTCTCATTCGTCAGGAGCGATCGCGAGGGGGTGGCCATGAATCGGTTGTCTCCCCCTCAGCATGGATCGCTCCTGGAATGAAAATGACTGCCGCAGGCACCGGGGAGGCAGGGATGTACAGGGATATTCTGTCCACGTACATGGTTGTGCGGCGGTCGGCAACTGGTTAATGACATAAACCCATCAGGGCCTCACCTGCCATGAACATAACAAAAAAAGATCGGGCTTCGAGGGTCGTAGCTCGGCAACCTTAGGGAGTATGTAGCCTAAGTCCTACCCCACCGCTGGTAAAAATTTGGGGCTTCCACAACCTATGGTTCCAGAGATATGGGGCTCCTTGCACAGCCTGTCAGAAGCTAAATACAAGCTGACACACTGTTTGCAGCAGACTGAGGGGTTGAGCTCACAGTGCCTCTCACTTCTTGTCAGAGGCACTGAGCTCAATGAATAGCTTGGAGACTTTGACCAATAGTAAAGTACCATTGGTCCCAGCTGTCCAATAAAAATGCGGCAGTGGAGGCACGCCTCTCACTGCAATGTGATAGATGGGGTATGTGTCTAAAAGACAAATGCTCCATTCCAGCCCAGCCCTCTTATCTACAAGGAAAAACATGTGTTTATGTGTATAAGATTTACCCATAATCCCATGTTTTTCTCACACAGTTAAGAGGGAGAAACTGATTCTGTTGAAAAGGTACTGTTATATTCAAGCTAAATCATATATTTATATGCTATATGTTATAACATAACATAACAATTTATTATTTATCTATTTACTGTGATATTACTGGTTGGAAGTTATAACTTCAAACTTCAGTAATTTGTTCGTTAAGCCACCTGCTTGAGTACATATTTTAAAGTATTATATATAATATATAATATATAGTGAATTACCTTAAAAACAATATAAAATAATTTTCTGTATATTACTTACTCATGGTAATTAACCCCTTGCCACCCAGGCCAATTCTGACACTTCTCTCCTACATGTAAAAATCATAATTTTTTTGCTAGAAAATTACTCATAACTCCCAAACATTATATATATTGTTTTAGCAGACACCCTAGGGAATAAAATGGTGTCATTTTAAAAAAAGTCAACTTTTTATGTCACACGGTATTTGCGCAGCAATTTTTTGTAAACACTTTTTTTGTGGAAAAAACTTTTCATGAATAAAGAAAAAAAAAAAAAAAACACTAACGTTAGCCCAATTTTTTTGTGTAAAGTGAAAGATGATGTTATGCCGAGTAAATAGATACCTAACATGTCACACTTTAAAATTGCGTAGTACACTTGTGGAATGGCGCCAAACTTCAGTACTTATAAATCTCCATAGGTGACACCTTAAAGTTTTGAACAGGTTACATGTTTAGAGTTACAGAGGAGGTCTAGTGCTATAATTATTGCTCTCGCTCTGATGATCGCAGCGTATGTAACCTGTGTGTATCTGGCTCTGATACTAGCCAGTGCCTCACCAGCCACTGACCTCACCGCACGTCCCTGATCTCAACATAGGTCCCACTTAGGTAACATCTCAACAAGCATGGCATGACAAGATAGGTATGCTGGCTAGCACTGCCTACATTTTTTCAATGGTTTGGGAAAATTGTACATCTTATTTATTGGCTTCCAAGCTTAGTAATGGAACAAAGACACCCACCAGTGTTGATAGCACAGCTCTTTATTCAATAATTATCCAGAGTTTTCATTTGTCCTATGGAAACAACTACCATGGTGAAGCGTTCTGACAATTTCTTTTTTAGTAGCACATTCTTATTTTTCTTAATTGTCTCTCTTTGTGTGTTTAACTGTCAAGGATGCTAACCTTGGCAGAATCCCTTTGTAGTGTGAAGATGGAGTCACACTTTTGCATTATGATAATGCGTGCTAAAACCTGTTTAATTGAACATTACCGGATTGTGGGATAACTTGTGGTATATGTATGTTGTGATGCTTTGTCATTCATTCTCAATACCCCACAACGTACATATACTATACAAGGTATACCTAACTACACCTGTGCAATAATACAGAACATTGTATTGCTGGTGCACTGCAATACCAAAAGAGAATGCAGGTGCATTATTTCATGTTATGTTTTGCAATACATTTAAGGTGCATGAACAGCTTTAACGAAACATGTAGAAACATGGGTGCTAATGCACACAGATGTGTGAATCATGAGAGAAATACTGTTTGTGCAGGTTAACCTTTTCAGTGCCCCTACAGTCCATTGTTGCCTAACCTTTTACCCTTCTCTCTTCTCGCTCGTGGTTCTTTTGGATTTGTGGCCCTGGTATCAACATACACAGACAGGAGTATCTGCAAAAGAATAGGGTAAAAAATGATGTTGCAGATTACAGGAGGCAAACTGAGCACATATCAAGGTACAGTCAAACGCAAATAATGACCTTCTATGGTAATTTTGTATTAGTAAAGCCACCTGTAACATTTCCACACTAGTATGGTTTTGTGGTGGAAGTATGCTGCAGGTAAAGAAGACATACATTTCAATGGCTTTCCCATCTCAAAATAACAGCACTTCCTCTGGGTAGTGAGGTTCCCCTTTCATTTGATCTGACCTTCCACTCGATATGGCTTCACACACACACACAACTTTCCACTCATCAGTTACCAAAAATAAGTTACCTCTAAACTACCACACTCCCGCCAGGCCCAGCTCAACCCTAACGTCAGATTTTCTAACAATATTAATATTCTCAGTGTCTATACCCAGAGTGCTTATGCTCAAGGGCCACGCTAACACAAACCTCTCTAAACACATATAATTCTACCATCTGAATATTAAGGCCAGATTGTGGCCTCATAGATCCTTAGAGCTTTCTTTTAAGGATCTGAACTCAGCTTTTTTAAATTCAATGTGCTTACGCACATGGAGGCGTTTACCTCTGTTTATTGAAGCAGTGTTCTAATAATCCTGAAACACTCAAGTCCCATATTTAGGAAACAGTATTTTGGCATTTTTACAGTGCATGCATGTAAATATTTGTTGTATTGTTTACACGCAGAGTACATCCTAGTGGGTTTTTTTTGTTGCTAGGAGGTTGATGGCCCTACTAATATGTGAATAATGGTGTGTGATCAGCAGGCACCACTATCACTGGTAACACACAATTAATGTTTATATGTGGGCCCTGAATGAATGAGTCATTCATGTTGCAGGGCCAGACATTCAAGGCAAGCACAGCCATTTATGAGTAACTTCCATTCAAAGAGGAAAAAATCTGGCACCACGGTGTCTCAAAAATAAAACATATAGGATTTTATTAAATCCATCCAATAAAAGGAATCAATGCTTCAGATATTGATTACTTTTATTGAATGGATTTAATAAAATTGTATATGTTTTATTTTTGAGACATCGTGGTGCCGGATTTTTTTTCTCTTTGAATGAACGTTTGGATGCTGGGGCCATCAGAGCACATGAGTCTCTATCTCATCCTGTTTACTATAAGGGTTATTTTGGGGTAGCAGCACTATTTCAATGGACTTATGAGTAACTTATGGGACCAGAGGCTGAAAACTTATGTAACACTTGAATAAATAAATAAATACAATCAAACTATACACATGGATAAAAATGGCCACGGCCCTTTATTATTGGCATAATAAATAGGATTTACCAATAATAGTTTATTTATAACCATATTACTAAAATTATACCATTAACTTACAACATCTTTTACATATCAATAGTTCAGCCATCAAAGCTCGAACTATATTTAAACCTTTAATATACCAATAGCTCAGCCATTAAAGCTTGAACTATATTTAACACCAATACACCAACTATCCCCTTACAGCAGAAGGGGCCAGCCACATAACAAGGACCATGACATAGGGAGGGGGGAGGGATGCTTCTTCTTGAACTGCTGCCGTTATTCTGACAACCATTAAATTTATTCTTTCTTCTCATAGGTTCCTTTAGTCCTTTAGTCACCTGACCTTCTCAGAAGCTTCCAGAAGTTTTAAATAAAGTTTTTTGTTAACAGGTAAGTAACCAATTATATTAATTTAAATGTAACTGCCTTTTTGTTTCAGTCCCTGTTCCCAGAGGCAGGGGTCACTATTGAGATTCTCCTGCTTTTCATGGGACCAGAAGCTGAAAACTCATATTAAACTTGAATAAATAAATAAATACAATCAAACTGTACACATGGATAAAAATGGGCGTGGCCCTTTATTATTGGCATAATAAATACAATTTACCAATAACAGTTTATTTATAACCATATTACTAAAATTACACCCTTAACTTACAACATCTTTTACATATCAATAGTTCAGCCATCAAAGCTCAAACTATATTGAAACCTTTAACATACCAATAGCTCAGACATTAAAGCTCGAACTATATTTAACACCAACACACCAACTATCCCCAAACGCCAGGCTAAACTTACATAGCCTGGCACCCCACCCAGGCCACTGCCAACTCTACACAACACTGTAAATCCAAGTTCAGAATATCAAGACAATGTCAGAAAGATGGACCATATCAGGGTGATAAAAAAACATACAAACCTCTTTCTAAATCGACATGTCGGTAGGAAAACCCTTGAACAGAAGACATAAATTTAGCTATAATCCTGTTTACCCTTTTTCTGATCCTTTCAAGATACATGAGATCTGGATCAAGCAACCGCTTTAATCGATGAACGATCTCAGAAAAAAATCAGAACTGAGGCAGGCAGGATAGAATGTAAATGCTGCAAAAGATCACTTACCATTACCCTTTTTCTTTTTTTTTAATCAGAAATAAAGTTTATTGAGCATAATAGTCAGTACATCTTACAAGTGATGGTTAACAGTTCACAGTAATTGTTGAAATCAAAGGCACAGATTTTACATTGATAATTATGACATGTCATTACAAGCCAATAACAGGGTACATATCTTACATTGAGTTGCTAAGAGTTTGGATATATGTAGAGGTAGGAGACATTGTGCCATCGCACATGCCAGTGTTGTGGAATGCTAGTCTGAGCATGTAGAGGCTTCTTTTATCCATCTGTCCCATATTTTATGGTATTTGGCAGGGCATCCACGATGGGAATACAGAGCTTTTTTGTAGGGTAAGACGTTGTTCACCGCCCTCTTCCACTGCTGCACTGTTGGGGGGCTAGGCCGAAGCCACTGTTGTGCGATCTGCAATCTGGCCATGAAGAGGGTCTCCTGCATGAATATTGATAGATATTTCTCCTCCTCCGATACTGTGAGCAGGCCAAGTAGACATTGGCGAGGGCACAGCGTCAGAGGAGAGCCCATTTGATCATGGAGAAATTTAACTATTTGCAGCCAGTAATTTTGAATGAATGGACAAGACCAAATCAGGTGATAGAAGGTACTAGAGGTGTCACCACAGCGAGGACAGGCCGAATTGGCGTCCGGCCTGTTCTTGCGGATGCGTGCAGGGGTGAGATAAGATCTGTGGAGAATGTATAAGTGGGTGAGGCGATCTGATAGTTTCGGGGATACTTTTGCGCTGGTCCCTAGCACGTCTCCCCACTGGTCGTCATCCAAGGTCCCAATGTCAGCCTCCCACTGAACCCTTAGGTTTTGAGTATGGTTAGTGGCTACGGATGTCAGGAGGGTATTGTATAGGGTGGAGATCATCTTTTTCGGGTCGTCGCCTAAGAGAAGGTCAGTGACAGTCACCACTTCTAGAGCGGGGATATTATTGCTGAATTGGGATTGGAGGGCATGACGAATCTGGAGATATCTAAAAAACATGTGATTGGGAAGGGCAAATTCATCTTTTAGAGCCTGAAAGGGCTTGACCCCCCCTCCCGCCACGACCTGGTAGAGGTATATGACTTTAAAGATAATCCATAGCTTATAGTCAGGGATGTTCAGTAGTTCAGGGAGCTGAGGATTATCCCATAATGGGGTATGAGCATGGATAGGAGGGGTTCCTATGATTTGAAGTGTGCGCTGCCATATTCTACTATGATGCTGCATCAGACGATTACTTCCCGCAGGACCAGAGTTGCCCCTATGTTTGCAGAAGAGTATCTGGAAGGGATGCGCCACCACGTCAGAGGCATGTGTGCATACCAGAGTTGTGTAGCGGAGTTTGTCATGCCTATTAAGATAGTAAAAGTGGGACAGCTGTGAAGCCAAGTAGTAGAATGTGAGGTCGGGGGTGGCGGTGCCCCCCCATTACCCTTTTTCTTACTCTTTTTATTAGGTGGAGGTCCCCGAGATTTGATCTGAAGGACTGTCTTCTGCTTTGCCGACCACTCAATAGCATGTGCATGCGTCGGCATTTGTCTGTGGTCTGAGGCACAACCAACATCATCAAAGACGAAGTTGAAGTGCCGTCAATCACCGAGGAAGCCCAGGAAACATTTGCAGGATGCACCGGAGGAGGAGCATAGGAGAAAGTGACACACCAGATGGGCCCATACTAGAAGTAACAACGGACGGATGCTGTAGGAGAGAGAGAGGGAGAAGGAGGGGAACAAGAAGCTTAAAGTGGTGTTCCGGCCGAAATTATACTTTTTAAATAAAAATACCCCTATAATACACAAGCTTAATGTATTCTAGTAAAGTTAGTCTGTAAACTAAGGTCTGTTTTGTTAGTTTATAGCAGTAGTTTGTTATTTTATAAACTTTCAGCAGGCCGTGGCCATCTTAAGTCTGGGCATCTGAAGCCAGACTGTATTTCTTCCTGGATCTCATCCTTGCAGATCTCGCACATGCTCAGTGCAGCACAAGCAGTGTAATAGGTTTCAGGTCAGGTTTCCATAGCAACGGCAGTTTCAGAGGAAGTTGCCAGTTCCCAGAAGGCATTGCAAACAGGAAATGATGCGATGGGCCGCGGCCAGGGAGGAGGAGGTGAAAAATGAATACAGCAGATATACAGTAGGTGCTGAGAAAAAAAAATTAAAAATATCCAATTCGTTTACAGTGCACAGTTTAGTGAGGGATGCTGAAGAGTTGTAAAAGTGGGTGGAACTCCACTTTAAGGAGCCAGCGGAGTCACCAAGGAAAGGCAGAAGTGCAGACAAGAATCCCCGTCCGGAGCGGAGGCCGGGTCCATCAGCTGACACAGTAAATTTTCCATGGTGAGGAGACTGACACAGAAGATGCTTCTTGTTGAACTGCTGTTATTCTGATGTCTTCTTTCTTCTCATAGGTTCCTCCTTCTCATAGGTTCACCTGACCTTCTCAGAAGCTTCCAGAAGTTTTAAATAACGTTTTTTGTACAGGTAAGTAACCAATTAATTAATTTTAATTTAACTGCCTTTTTGTTTCAGTCCCTGTTCCCATAGGCAGGGGTCGCTATTGAGCTTTTCCTGCCTTTCATTCTTTCAGGGCCAACAAGCAAACATAGGGGGCGAAGCCAGCATAATTGGGTGTTGCAGTCCCCAATCAAGTCTGCTCTGACAGCTGGCAGGAAAAGTCAATTCTGCCTTGTAATGATTGGCCAGGGGGACATAAGGGTGGCATATACCTTGGTTAAAGTGACCAATGAAATTATACACAGGTAGAAATGGCACCTCCTACCAGGCATCAGAGTGGACCTGAGGGGGAACTGATTGCCACAAGAACAGCCTGAGCATTAGCTCTGCCCACACTGTTGCTAGGATGCAGGAAACTTGAGCAACCTAATATCCTAGCAACCAATAGTACACATTTTTGCTTTACAATTGTAAACAATAGAGAGACTTTTAAGTGCATACAGAGCAAGGAAACATTTTACACAGGATCTTGCTGCAAGCTTCTAGCAGCAATGATCTAGCATTTTTGGTGTATTTTATTACACCTGTGTGCATGAGACACTAGTAAGAGAAGACCTTCCTTCTTGTTTTTTTGTATCGTTGATAAACCTTTCCAGGTAGGTAGCCATATCAAGGTACAATGCACAAAAATATTTTGTCAATGCTGTCATCTATTCAATATTCTTACAAGTAATATGACAGTTTTCATTAATAATAATTCTGTGATGGCAAGCTGCTGAAATGCAAATTACCAGTACAAAATATGCATATTTCCTTCTGTTTTATTCAGCACATAGATACCAATCATCTTCATTAGCAAGCAAAACATATTAATTGGAAGTGATAATGCTCCACTGGGTACATAATTATGTATATCATGCAGGCCACAGCATGTCTACATATTGAAGCTCTTGAGCAGTGTTGAGTATACATACGAATGATAACAATCCTAACATGCCTGATAAATTGGGAAATTAAAAAAGGTGTTGCTGATGATAAAAGAAAATAATACTTTTTGAGAATATTCTGCCGTAGATGCTGTATTTTCCCATGGTATGAAAAAATGTGTAAATTAGAAGACTTACCAGTATTGCCAGTGCATAAAACGAACTTATACCAATTATACCAATCAACCTGACCTTTTTCAAATGTAACATTACTTTACTCAACTGTGTCTGCTCTTATCGGACAATGGTAATAACGAGATGCAAATACTATGCTAACGAGCCGTAAGGCTGGCATTTCCAACAAATCTTCTATTCACCACAGTCCTGTGAGCTTAAAGTAGTTTCACATCACAGAAATCAGGGCTTAACGTGAAGTTGATGTGTTTTTCTGGTTTATTAGTTTCTGGAAGCCTTGTAGAAGCTGCTAACCATAGTAATTCTTTTACTTTAACATGATGTGCATGGTGTGCTTCCTGACATTCACAGCTAACAACGGTATGTTAAACATTATTTAGTACTTAATAGACATGGTGTTACTAGAAACAGATGGGATTGTAGCAACATTTTAAAATGGGATCGTTAAGAAAGAACCATGGTCTGTATCTCTAGCAACCCACAACAGTGTGTTTATTTTATTTTATTTTATTTCAGGTACTTATATAGCGCCATCAATTTACTCAGCGCTTTTACATATACATTGTACATTCACATCAGTCCCTACCCTCAAGGAGCTTACAACCTAAGGTCCCTAACACACATTCATACACCTACTAGGGCAGTGGTTCTCAACTCCCGTCCTCGGGACCCACTAACAGGCCAGGTTTTATGTATTACCTTGGGGAGATGCAGACTAGAATACTGCAATCACTGAGCAGCAAATGATATCACCTGTGATGTATTTCAGTTATCTTGCAAACCTGGCCTGTTGGTGGGTCCTGAGGACAGGAGTTGAGAACCACTGTACTAGGGCCAATTTAGACAGGAGCCAATTAACTTACCAGCATGTCTTTAGAGTGTGGGAGGAAACCTGGAGTACCCGAACGGAAACCCACACAGGCACAGGGAGAACATGCAAACTCCAGGCAGATCGTGTCGTGGTTGGGATTCGAACCAGCAACCCTTTTTGCTGCTAGGTGAAAGTGCTAACCACTTAATACTGACTGTGTACTGCTTATCAACATGACATGTTAATAAACCAAAGTGGCATTGCAGACCAGGAGAACTCATTCTTTTAATTAACTAACTAGAGTAATTGTAATTTGGTTACTATTTTTCCATTGCACACTGCATTAATAAATAGGTTAGTGTGTGAATGAGCAAAGAACAATTGGAGGATGCCCATCAACACAGGTAACAGAAACAAACCCCATATGGGTAGTTCCTTTGGAGGAAATAAAGGCGGGTACTCACTCCAGTTGGAGCTGCTGTACTAACCATGTAAGGTTAGTTCAGCAAACTCCCCTGCTGAGCTGTTGTGTTCTGACAGAACATTCCAATCAGCGCTCTTTGCCAGCGTCTGAGAGCACTGATCGCGTGTCTGTCAGCTGCTGGTTTTCCAGCATGCACGTCCGACAGAAGCCAACCAGACTAACATACACATGTGCTGAATGTCGGCCCTTTTTTCTTTGAACTGGTTGTTGTCTCCTGACATTTTCCCATGTGTATCGGACTTAAGTCTTCTCTCTGAACTTATCTGCCATAGAGCAGTAGTGTTCCTGCTGGGCAACCGGTCGGAAAATGCTGTGTATGATGATATGTTTATATCCCTGCTGATGAGCTGTTTACTCCCTTCCTGTCCAGAGACAATGATCATCAGACTGGAAGTGAAGGAAAATATCCCCAAAAAGGGCACTGACATCAACAAGTACTCAATGGAGGTTACAAACCTTCTCTGCTCTACCATAATATGTTTTATTGTTTGCCTCTCTGCTGTACGGGTTTGAAGACATGGGGCTAAGAAGTGGGAAGAAATCTCATCAACACCTGTATGATAAGTTTTTGATGTACTCCAGAACACAATACTCAAAGAGGCACTGGGAACTTTTAGACTTGCAAGTGTAGTCAGATGAAGGAAAATTTCACATCATCATCACACATCAAAGCTTTCCTTGATGAGCAACGGTAGCTTAAACCTTCAATATACAGTAAGAAGTAACAGACAAAACTGAATAAAAGAGTCCAAGATAATTTTAGTTGTTGGTAAGAAAGTCATATAAAACATTCAATGCATTTTGGGGCAACAGCGCTCCCTCTTTATCAAGTCTCACCCCATGATAAAAAACTGCTGTCAAGTTGTTACTCCCTGTGGAGAGTTTTGTACTGGTTCTAATATACCATATATCGGTCATTGACTCCATCCAAGTTTTTGTCCTGTGTTGTGCCCTAATAAAGGTGAGTGCTGTTGTCATCAAAACATATTAGCTGTGTTTATATTACTTTTTTTTTACCATCAATTAGGTGTAGAGCCCAACTCTAGCTAGGCTGTTAGGCTAAACGTAGTTGTTGGCTTCACTGTAGTCAGTGGAGCAGTAATCTATTGTTTTTGTTTGGTCAGGGCTGTCTCATTAGGTGTAGAGCCCAACTCTAGCTAGGCTGTTAGGCTAAACGTAGTTGTTGGCTTCACTGTAGTCAGCGGAGCAGTAATCTATTGTTTTTGTTTGGTCAGGGCTGTCTCAGCTGGGTGTTTGATTTAATCTACCTGCTTCTGAAGACAGCTGGAGAAGCTTCCAAAATATATGGCAGGGAGAGTCAAATATCCAGTTATTAATATTTATAATGCGTCAACCAGTCTTGGCAAGGGGGTGTCCAGAAGATGACTGGAGAGGTGATAAATGTATAGTGGCCTGAGCAGAAGGGTATTTCCTCTTTAGGGAGGGTACCAATACTCCTGGGGCTGCTATCCCTGGGAGGCAGCCAGTGTAAAGAAGAGTTGTAGTTTGGCCCTTGGCAGATGCTAGCTTGAAAACCTGGAAACGAGATACTAAGGATGTTTTCCTCTGCTGTTTAATTTCAATTTCTAATGCCGCGTACACACTGGCGGACTTTTCGACCGGACTGGTCCGACGGTCTATCCGACAGACTTTCGGCAGACTTCCGACGGACTTTCCAAACAAACGGACTTGCCTACACACGATCACACCAAAGTCTGACGGATTCGTACATGATGACGTACGACCGGATAAAATAAGGAAGTTGATAGCCAGTAGCCAATAGCTGCCCTAGCGTCAGTTTTCGTCCGTCGGACTAGCATACAGACGAGCGGGCTTTTCGATAGGAACTGGGTCCGGCGGAGTTCCGACGTAAAGATTTGAAACATGTTCCAAATCTAAAGACCATCAGATTTTCGACTGAAAAAGTCCGCTGCAGGTCCGATGAAGAACACACACGGTCGAATTGTCTGCCTGACTCGGTCCGTCGGACCAGTCCGGTCGAAAAGCCCGCTCGTGTGTACACGGCATAAGGATTGCATATCCCATGGCACCTTGCTGCTTGCAAGCAGTGATACTTGTACTGTCTCCTGAAACTCCTTCGCTTAGCACCTCTGTAGTTCAGAAAGTAGGCTCTATGAAATGTGTGACACAGCAGTGCCTACTCACAGAGCATAGCGATTATGTGTCATAGAATTCAAAGAAGTAAATGGGCCTCTTCACAAAGTAACTTTACAAACTTCAAGAACATTCAGATTAAAAGGAGTGAGCTAGAAATAACTAAAATACAATGTAGAAATGAATATATGTGTACCACTCACCGCCATAGGAGCCACTTGATGTACTGAGTTAATTTTGCTTTGCACCTGTGATGACCCACCCTTACCTGGATCCGAGAACACCAACACACCACAAACAGTTTAATGGGGTTGTAAAGGTAAAAGTTTTTTTACCTTAATGAATTCTATTCATTAAGGTGAAAAAACTTCTGACAATACCGCCGCCCCTAGCCCCCCTGTTTTACTTACCTGACCCCTCGAAAGTCCCCCGCTCGCTCCCGACATCAATTTCGCTGCTCAGCCTGGCTGCTGATTGGCTACAGTGGATGGATTGAAAGCAACGCAGCCATTGGCTCGCGTTGCTGTCAATCACATCCAATGATGCAGCACGCCGGGGGCGGGGCCGAGTGATACAGTGAGCGGCTATAGCCGCCGGCTGTATCACAGGAGCGTGCCCGCAAGAACTAAGCACCATGCGAGGGAGTTCGCATTAAGGTGGTGAGTCCTTGCGGGGAGGAGCCGAAACAGCCGCCGAGGGACCCCAGAAGACCAGGTTCAGGGCCACTCTGTGCAGAACGAGCTGCACAGTGAAGGTAAGTATAACATGTTTGTTATTTAAAAAAAAAAAAATTACCTTTACAACCCCTTTAAATAGTTTTTTTTTTTAAAGATGAAGCTCTAAAAAGGAATGTGTTAGACAATAGTTGTCAATATTACTGCAATGCAAGTACCTTGGTATGTAACAATTTATAGGATGCCACTGCTCATTTATGGCATCTGCCAGGCAGGTGACCACAGAGATACTGGTGTGAAATGCAAATAAACAACCCCAGTATAGTACAACAATACATGTAACATCTGCAATACCTATACAGATATACTGCAGAGATGCCCTATCTAAACACTTGCCAGGGGGACAATGTAGAGACTCTGCTGCCAATGAGGCCCTTATGTTGGATCGCTCAATTAAATAAACAAGATGGTGGACAGAAGCCTCTCACCACTAATGAATGTATGGGGACTAATGCGCAAAGACCACACTCTAAACGGGAAATATTCAGTTTAAGACTATCAGTAAGGTACAGGGTAAACAGCTGCCAACATAGATGGGTCCACTCAGCTCTCCCAAGAGAAACAATAGGTATATATAAAATATTGTTTCTCTTGGGGGCTCTCACCACTAATGACTCCACTTTTGGGCCTGAGCAGTCCCTGGTTGGCTGGTGAAAGAGTCCTCCATCTCAAGCCAACTCTCTGAGGCTGTAGCATGCAGTGGTAGATGGAATATTAAAGTAGGATAGCTGGAGCACTCTGGAGCCATAGCACAGTCCATCACAGTCACTGCAGCCAGCAGCTCTCAGCACAACAATAACCTGCAGCCTGATCCCTGCACACAGTTCCACGTGTGCCTCAGATACAGCACACCTTTCCTGTCAGGACAGATCCTCTGGCAGTAGCACATGGTCAGAAGCTCACAATCACAGACAGTTCAGTGTCTCACGTTGCCTGAGCTCTAGGTAGCAACATCCTCTTTCAACTTTCCTCTTACAGCACCATTTAGTAGCAGACAGTATTCAGTCCCAGAGCCCTATACACAGACTCTCGGGTTCACAGCAGTCTGCATGTGGTCCTGAGCTCACTATTACACAGCTCTAAAAACAGCACAATCCAGCTATTTGCTCTCAAAAGCACAAATAAAAACTCTCACCAGGGTTTGTGTAGCAGCAATCTCTGAACCCTCATTCCTGTTCTGCAAATGTAACACACTCTCTAGGCACCAAGTACTCTGCTCCTGGGTCCCAGAGCTCTCTCCTCAGTCCCTATATGGATATCTGCCCTGCTTTGCAAGAGATACTGAAAGCTAATGCAGGTATTCACTAATTGAATGCAGGTATATGCAAAAACATCTGGGTGCATGCACTTCACACCTGTCAACAGCTTTGTGGGGTTTTTTTTAACATGACTAAGTCTCTTAATGTAGCATCCCCTGTGTACAGTAGGTAAGATGGGCTCCTTCTGTAGCCAGAGGAGCCAGGGTTAATTTGTTTAGAGTTAGGTTGGCAGAGCTCCAAGGGCTTCTAGAAAGCCGGGAGAGTCCTAGAACTTAGAGAGAAGAAGGGCAGGGGTGATGCCTGAATATTTATTGGGTCTCCTTCATTTCCTAGGTGAGTATGGCCCAGAAGGTGGAGAGATAGCCCATAGATATTCTGGAGCCTGGCCATGTGGGAGCAGAGTGCAGGGTCCAGTGGCCTGGAGAGGACCCCTGTGCTGGGGGTGGGGGGCTCTGCCTCCAGGCAGAAGAAGCAATAAACATGGATCCAGAGAAGAAGAGAGAGTGCAGGAGAGGAAACCTCATACCCTTACAGCCTCAGCTAGACTTAGCTAAGTCACACTAAGAGCCATTGGGACCTGTCTAGCAGGAGGCCTGTTTAGCAGTCACCACATGGGCTACAGGATCTTTCAAAGACGACTAATAAACCTAATAAATTAAAAACAAAACAAGGAACCCTGGACTGGTTTCTGACTACTGAGTGAATGCTGAAAATTCATGTTGCCTCATTGTGTTTACAGAGGAGGACCCAAAAATCCAGCGTCCCTTACATGGGTTATCGCTACATTAACATCACACTCAGGTTCTATCTTCTGTAATTACAAATGAGATAGCTTATGTGATCATTGAGATACAAAAAATTCCCAGTGCAGTTAATTCCACAGAGAAAAAGCAGTAAGCCGTATTTGAAAGATGCGACTTATCGCTTCAAATGCACTAAAGCTGGCCAAACACTTGGCAGTTTTGTTTTCAGTTTAAAAACATTCTGCTTTCAGGCATAATATTTGGCAACCAAGCTTTCATTTGTTTTTCAGTTTTCAGGGCCCAAACAATCAAAATCACAGTGAAAGCCAATCCAAACTGTTATGCCCCGTCCACACGGTCTGATTTTCCTACGGAAAATGTGCGATCGGAGCGTGTTGTCAGAAATTCCGACCTTGTGTGGGCTCCACCGGACTTTTTCCATTGGATTTTCCGACACACAAAGTTTGAGAGCAGGCTATAAAATTTTACGACAACAAAATCTGATCGCTCGGTCTGGTAAAATTAGCTTTCGGAATGGATACAGCACTTTCGTCATGCTGCAATGTTCTAAATAGTTTAATACAGCGCACTCTCTTCATCTTTATAATGTGAGAAGAATGAAATAGTTTTGCTGCTCATATTCACACAGACTTCTCACAAACTTATTTCTTTATTACTTATCGGGATTCCCTCTATATATTTTGATTTGTCACATCTAACCAAATTTGTTTTTGGTTATTTAAAAAAAAATTTTTTTTTCAAGGCTGTTTTTTTTTGGGGTTTGTATTTTTTTCAAGGCTGTTTTTTTATTTGTGTTTTTTTGTGTTTTACTCCATAATATTTTTGTATGTGTTTTGTGTGTCAAGTTACCACCACACCATTGATATCTTGTATTATTTAATCTCAAGGAGATTGGTGTTGGTGTTTCTTGTTAATTTCACATTGTATATTTGAAATGTACCTAAATCCTCACAAACAAACTGTCCTTTTTGAAGGAAAACACACATAGGCGAGTATGATTGAAACAAAAATTCCTTTATTAAGGGCTCACAACCAAACAAAGAGGGAGGCAACGCTGGAGAAACTGTAGAAATTGGCGAAGCCTTTGACCCCCAGGGCAGACATCAATTCTTTTACCGCAAAATTGGTGGCCTGAGGAGTCCTTATCTAAGGGAGTGCAGTCTGGTCCAGAAGTCCCAGAGATCCGGAAAGCAGCAGATGACATGTATGTTCCCTGGCTGTGGTCCTACAAGAGGCTGCATATTTTGCCAGACCAGACTGAACCCAGGTCATCACTCTCTGGTTTTCCTTCCACGCTTCCTTCCCGGCTTTGGCTCTGGTGTTGGAGATGTGGCAGGAGGAGGAGTAGGACCTGGAGGAGGAGGAGGAGGAGTAGGACCTGGAGGAGGAGGAGGAGGACCTTGTGTGAGGTCACAAATGTGGGTAGCATATGTTATTTGGCCCCTCAACCCCTTATTGAGAGCATCCAAAATTAGGAACTCACACAGGAGTCGTTGGCCCTCCTCCATCTGCATCATTTTGCAGGCAGTTATGCCAGCAATGTCCTCCTCCGCAGTGTGGGGGTTCTCAGGGCCTCTGTAGCCTTCCAAAAGAGACCTATGGCAGCCTCCTCCAGGTTACTCCTCTTCCTGGCACTTTGTCTTTGAAGGTGTAGGGGAGGGACCTGGATATCAGGCAGACTGCTTGGCCCGGCCACCTCCTGGCTGAGACTTCCCTGTGTATGAAAAAGGGACATGGTTTTAGATTTTGCTTCATCAATCACAATCATAAATTAGTACTCCAAACTAACATCTAGTTAATATCATTGATTGGACAACCAGAAATATTTAGAAGAATGCTATACCTGGTTCAAGCTGGGCTCCTCCACATGTTGCTGCCTGGAAGGCCCAGGTTGGGCGTCAGAAGCCTCAGCTGGGGGGGAAGGAAGCGTGGAAGGAAGAGTAGAGAGTGATGACCTGGGTTCAGTTTGACCTGCCAGAAAATGCAGCCTGTCATAGTACCACAGCCTGGGGACATAGATGTCATCTGCAGCTCCTAATCTCTGGGAATTCTGGACCTTCTTGTGCTCCCTTAGATAAGTGCTCCTCAGGCCACCAATTAGGATCTTCAAATAGGTGATGTCTGCCATGGGGATCACCTGCTTCACAAATTCCAACAAATTATCCAGCGCTGCCTTCCTCTTAGTTTGGTTCTTATATTCGGGGTGGTTTATCTGCCATAGACAGGGCAGCTCCCTGAACATATCAATAAAGATTGGCATAAAGTCCTCATCTTTCAAGATATCCATTTTAACTGGAAGACACAACACAAGACAAACCCTAATGTCAGCCTAAAGTCTTCCAAACTTGTGCAAATACAGGCCTCGGTCTAGAAGCAGTATAGGCCCAATGTTAAATCTTACCTTTGCTATCACAATCAGGGCCTCCGTTACTCCTTCCTCAGCTCACAGATCGTACGTAAGACGCACGCGTGTTACGCTTTATAGACACTGCGCATGCGTGAAACTCCGCCCGCCCCTGATGTTCTTTCTAGTCTATTCCTTGCCCCTTCTCGTTCGTCGCAGTAGGGGAAGAGCACATGGCGGAGACACAGCAGGTGTCAGATAATTACACCAACGAGGAGGAGGAGGAAAGCCCGGAGCCTGAAATGTCCCAATCCAGAAGGAGACGATATAAGGCATCAAATATGTCCTTTGGGGAGATGTCGGAGATGGTCGACATAATGAAAAGGGCCGACTATGACGGGAAGTATGGACCTTACCCCAACCTCAATGTCAGAAAGGCCAAGATCATGGCGAAAGTGGTCAAGAGCCTGCACCAGAATTTTGGGGTACGGCGATCCAAGGATCAGCTCAGGAAGCGGTGGTCGGACCAGAAATTAAGAGAGCATGAGCAGTACAGAAAGATCCGGAGAGTGCTGCAAAAAAGTAAGTAGTTTTGCTGTGTTCCGATTCTTTTTATGTTTATTACGTTCGTGCTGCTCCATGTGCTTTTCTTAACTGTTCTCCATTTCTAAATGACAACTTTCATGTTCATTGGCACATTATTCGTTCGTATCAAACATTTTTCGTGCGGCCTAGAAAACACCATTGTTTTGGCCATATGCATTTGCCCACATTTTTTAGGGCCTACTTGTTTGAAACTAATTTGGTTGTTTAGATGGGTTTGTTACTAGAATGAAATGCAAACTAGATTCTGTGTAAGGAGAGGACACTCAGCAGCTGTTTACACATCTGGACGCTGGAGCACTAGTGTGGGACACAAGAACACCCTTTTTATTAGGGGGTCCCACACAGGTGCTCCAGTGTATACTATAGGGGTGTCTCCATCTGTGAAGCTTGTAAAAGACAGGTAAAGTATTCAAGCTTGAGAAAGGACAAGAAAAATGCTACATCTTGGAACTCTGCCAAAACAGACAATTGTACCCCACTTCCAAGCAATGTTTCATATTTATAGTTCTGCCATCAAATATCTGTGTGCTAAGTATACCTATTTTTATTTACATAGGGGATAAAAGACTCGGAGGACACCCCTCATCCAAGGAGACCACAGACCCCCCACCTCTGGAAGAAGGGGAAATCCACCCAAGACAAGCAGAGCAGGAGGAGGAAGACGTGGTGGAAATTGGCACTACAACAGGTGAGTGTCTACGACCACAGGCTCAGGTAAGAGATGGATGCCGGCATATTTATAATACATGTTGTTTTTTGGTTTCTACCTTTGTAGGTGATCGTGATGTTGTGGATGCAGATCCTTTCACCTCGGAAAGTGCACAGATCCTGATCGGGGAGATCATGAGGGGGGTAATAGGGACTTTGAAAACATCCAGAAAAACATCAATGATGTTCAGCAAAAAATGAAGAACATCATTGATGTTTTAGGGAGAGTTTAAAACCCCTCCAAATCCCTTTGGTTTTTGGTGTGCTAAAAATAATTGTCATTTTTTGGCTAAATTTTAGAAAAGCCAAATTTTGAAGAGGCATACAGTGTGTCAACATGTGCTATCTGCCATCACGGGAGATCAATGGACGCGTTTTGGGGGTGCAACCCCTTCCTCAATAATAAAGTAGCTGTGAGGGAGGGGTTGCACCCCCAAAACATGTCCCTTGATCCCCCATGATGGTAGGTAGCACATGTTGACATTCGGAAATTTGTGTGCATCTTCCAAATTTGGCTTTTCCTGGGGTGACTTCACCCCATCTGAATGCAATACCAAACACAGTTTGTAAATACTCATGTCTGATATTGCCTTCAAGTTCTACCAAATGTGACCTTTGTAAGTTCAAGATTTGTGTCTTTCTTGTTGTTTTTAAAGATGCCTGTTTTATCTTAAATGGAAATTTCTACTTTTTCTAATGTGACCCCAAAAATTGTTATACAACAAACATGTTGGTTTGTTTAAAAAACCTTTTCTCAATGCACATATGATTGTGCTGGTATTAAAAAGATTGATAATCAAGATTGTGTATTATTGTCTCAACGCTCCAACACTTTTGTGGTGCTCTAATTGGTGTTTTCTGTGACAATGGGTGTTATTTCCTGAGGGCAAATCCACTTTGCACTACAAGTGCAGTTTCAAGTGAACTTATAGTGCAAAGTGTCTTTGCCTTTAGTAAATTACACCCAACAGTGCTTTGTAAGGTTACACAATCACGCCATTTTCAGGACTCACCACATTTCTGTCAGGGTCAGCTAAAACAAACACAAGCAGTAAATGTCACCAAAGATTTGAGTAGTTTTTTTTTTATTTGAAAAAGATTTTACACATTGTCTGGCATATTGATAACCCCCCTACCCGCAAAGAATTCAAGGTATCTTAGCCGGACATCACGGGCACTCAGGGGGGGCAAGCCAGGATGGCCACTTTCAAGCACCATCATGGTTCGTTCATTTGGAATTGCAGCCTCAGGCCCAACTGAGCCAGCATAGTTGGCAGAATGTTGCCGTAAAAAGTTGTGTAGAACACAGCACGCCAGGATTATATGATTCAGTTTATACTCCGCCATATGTATGGGTGTAAGAAATAGGCGAAACCAGCTGGCCATGATTCCAAATGTGTTCTCCACCACTCTTCTGGCTCTGGCCAGCCAGTAATTAAAAACCCTCTGGTCCGGGGTGAGGGTCCTCATCGGGAATGGCCGCATAAGATGGTCCCCCAGCGCAAGTGCTTCATCCGCAACGAAGACGAATGGAAGTCCTTCCACATTGTCTTCTGGAGGTGGCAAGTCCAAGCTGCCATTCTGGAGATGCCTGTAGAACACCGTCTGGGCGATGACTCCACCATTGGACATCCGGCCATTCTTCCCCACGTCCACATACAGGAACTCATAAGTAGCCGACACCACCGTCAACATCACAATACTATTGAACCCCTTATAATTATAATAGTAGGACCCCGAGTTGGGTGGTGGGACGATGTGGACGTGTTTCCCATCAATTGCCCCTCCGCAGTTAGGAAAGTTCCACCACTGGGCAAAGTGGGAGGCCACAGTCTGCCATTCTTGTGGCATGGAAGGAAACTGTGGAGTCAAAACAAAAAAACAAAATTAGTCATTTTGCACATAAGCAGGGAAAGCAGATTAGACACAAACATTCTTGGCCAACATCAAGATAACATCTATTTGAGGGAGTTTTTAAAGACCAAAGTATAAGGTACACCTATCAGATTACCCCTCCCCCTCTCATGGGCCATTTCTAACATTATAGGGGGGGGCTCTTGGACAGGTAACCTTCTCCACTTCATTGAGAGATGAATGCCTAAATAATGGGTATTACTTTGGCCAGCCCCTCCTTAGTTACACTATTGGCAGTCCACTGGACAGGTAAGAAGTGTCATAATACAAAGATATAAATACACATTGTACACATTTGAGCACATTTGGACATTCTGCTATTACCTAGCAAGATAATAATAGGATACAAAAACTTTAAACAGTACCATTTGAAATTATTCAGGCAGGCCCTTGCACTACATGCTTTGGGGAATTCATCCATAAATCTGACCACTAAAGAGATGGGTATAGTGTGTATGGGTTTGGCAAAGTCAGCAGATAGATGATTGAGGATAGATAGAGAATTGTTATCAACTGACTTAGCAGTTGGGGGGAGGGAGGGTTCCAAATGATTTGGGGACCCCCCAAAAAAAGCCTCTGGCACTCTGCCTGAATTTAAAGCACAAATCACATTTAAAAACATTTTAGGGGGTGCTTGGGGTAAAGCACTACTATGGAGCTGACAAAATACATTGTTAAGTGACTACATGAGGTGAATATAGGGCCAGGAGACCATGCTGGGGAGGTAAGTGAAGGCAAATATGTATGAAGGACAACAAAAATAATTACATAAAAATCCAGCATGCATGAGGACAAAGGGAACATTCACATCATATTACAATCATGGTCATTAGGGAATGAGGAAATAAATACAATATATTAGCAAACATTAAATACAATAAAATGTGATATTAAAGGATAAAAATCTTACCTTAATATACGCCTTCTGCAGGACCTGGATGATGGCAGAACAGGTCTCTGGGATAATGATCCCCAGAGCCTGGGGGGAGATGCCTGTCGAGAACTTCAAGTCCTGCAGGCTTCTCCCCATCGCCAAGTACAGCAGGGTGGCGACGAGCCTCTGCTCCGAAGTGATGGCTTGCCTCATGCAGGTATCCTGCCTGCTGATATAGGGGGTCAGCAAAGCCAACAAACGGTGAAATACGGGGTCCGTCATCCGGAGAAAGTTCCTGAAATCGTCAGGACTATTCTCACGGATCTCACGGAGCAAAGGCATATGACAGAACTGGTCACGCTGAAGCAACCAATTCTTGGTCCATGAACTCCTCCCCACCCTGTTCATGGACTGGACTTGTGTCAAGGTGAGGACCCCAACACCAAGCCCCCGCACAGCACGAACTCTACGAGGAGTACATATACGCAACATGGCTAGAAAACTGTTGGCTGCTCAGAACGAAGTAACAGAACGCACTGAAGAACAGCAAGGCCTTTGAAAAGCAACCTGAAAAACAGTAACGAATGAACAAGAACACAATGACTGAGTCACACGTAGCTTGCTGCACGTACTGAAGAGCAGATACAAACCCACAAGCACAAACTGAACAGCAGAAAACAATCTGAAAACCACGAGTCTGAAAAAGCGCGAATCATCTTTCACCAAACTTTTACTAACACGAGATTAGCAAAAAGAGCCCAAAGGGTGCCACGCTTGGTTCTGAAGTGGCCTTTTCTAGTCTCGTCGTACGTGGTGTACGTCACCGCGTTCTTGGCGAGCGGAAATTCCGACAACTTTGTGCGACCGTGTGTACGCAAAACAAGTTTGAGCCAACATCCGTCTGAAAAAATCCATGGATTTTGTTGTCGGAATGTCCGATCAATGTCCGATCGTGTGTACGGGGCATTAGAGTACTAGTTGAAAGGCACTTTTAATCAATCTTCACACCAATATTGATCATTTGGTTACTTAAAACTAGAAATCAATTAAATCTATGGGTGGGAGATTGCTGTAGTTGTAAGATGATGGAAAGCTGTGCCAATCAAATCAGCTTGTATCTGACAATTTCATTTTGCACCAAAGGGCTGGAGGTAGGTAACACTTGTCAGGAGAGGATCAAAATTTTTAGGAGGTGAGGAAAGGAAATGTCATGTTATACTGCAGTTATCACATCTTTCCTAGACTTTATCCACTTGAAAACATTTCAGCTGAACAATTTTGAAAGACAAAAACAGTGCTGGCTACTGTTGCTCTCCAAGGGGCTAGTCAATGATGGAGGATGCTTCATGGAACTTGTACAAATATGGAGAATAACAACACAAGCTTAGCTTTGTTTTAAACTAATGATTGCTTTAAATGTTTTGCAGCTCTGGTAAAGTATATTCACAGGAGCCCAGTGAATATTGAAACTTTACTATTACAGCTAGTTGTGTAGCAGTAGAATGGGCTATAAGCAATCCGAATTGTAATAAATACGCACATAAGTACAAATAGGATAAAAACATTTTCTGTAAGTGTATAAAGTGACCCAACTTCATTGTATTGTGTCTTCCATGCTGTATTTGCCATGAAGGAAATAATAGCTACAGAATAAATGTAAGTAAACATGCCATTGCTTAATAAATATAAAGCTTCCTACCGCATCTGCTGAATACTTTGTACAATATGTCAATGCCCTTTAAGAGTAAATATTGGCAAAGGTGAAAATGGATGTTCTAGATGCTTGTTGCTACATGCACATCAATACTGAAAGGACCCTTATGCCGCGTACACACGGTCGGAATATCCGACAACCAATGTTTGATGGTACGCACGCCACGGACCGGCTCTTTGCTTACCATTATCAATACGGTTCCTCGCTCTTGTTAGCCAGTGTTTGTTTTTATTATAGTTTAATAAACTTCATTTTTAAATTACTGCACAATGGGAGCCCCTTGCTTTTCTCTGTGAGGATTATGCCACTTGTTGATGGGGAACGACCTGGGAAGCCCTGAATAGAGCACACTCCGGAGTCTGATTGAACAGGGATACAAGCCCGATGGAGGAACAGATGGCTCAGCACAGCTACTAAGGTGGAGATCCATTCAAAGCCACCCACTCTATGCCTACTACCCCTGCAGGGGTAACTACGTCTGGTGAGTGGGGATCCATTGGGGGAGCACTACAGTCACATTACCTACTGTGCACCGAAGTCACTTGATCTATGGAATATTGAACATTTTGGGACTACTTACATTTTTTGGTTTCTTTTTACCTATACGCATTTTGATTTTTGATTGGGGTCTTGGGTTATCATATTGGACACTCAATACATTTATGTTTAGGTGCGGATTTTATTGCACTTTATTAAGAAGGGTACGCTCACACAATTAGCATTTGTATGGTAAGGTGTGGACATTTTTGCACTTTAATACTGTGTATACATTTTTTTTTTTTTAATATATATCATACACCTATAACGATTTTTACCTTGTAGAATTTGGTTGGATCACAATTAATCTGAGTTAGCCCTATTTAGATATATTTGAACACATACTCACCTTTTAGATTGCATATATATTACACGTTTTTTATATATTGTTTATATATTATAGTTATGGAATGATATATTTTTCACTACTCACTTTTATACTCCTATGTAGGAGTACGTTCACTTTCAATCTAGTGTAAGGAGTCTAGTTCAATACTTCATACTACTTCTTAACAACCACTTAGCACCATATAGGGTAGCGCCAATCACCCCATTTTTTATATCTACAAATGTGTGATGTGAGCTTGTTGTCGGAAATTCCGACCATGTGTAGTCTCCATCGGACATTTGTTGTCGGGAGTTTCCGACAACAAAAATTTGAGAGCTGGTTCTCAAATTTTCCGACAACAAAATCCGTTGTCAGAAATTCCGATCGTGTGTACACAATTCCAACGCACAAAATTCCATGCATGCTCAGGATCAAGCAGAAGAGCCGCACTGGCTATTGCACTTAATTTTTCTCAGCTCGTCGTACGTGTTTACGTCACCACATTCTTGACGTTCGGAATTTCCGACAACATTTGTGCGCCCGTGTGTATGCAAGACAAGTTTGAGCCAACATCCGTCGGAAATAAATGCAGGATTTTGTTGTCGGAATGTCCGATCGTGTGTATGCGGCATTAGAGTAGCATACAGCTTTTCTGTGTTTTCCATAGTCCCAGATATAATAATGTAAAGTGGAGTGTGTAGTCTCAATAGAAATGGACGGGTTTGTCAATTTGCTATGTGTAATTGGTTTATAATAAAACCCCCAGTGGTGCAAATTGTTATATTCTATAGTATTCTGGAAATAAATTATGGAAGCTAAACTACAGGCAAACATATAACTACACAGATTAAATACAAATATGGGAACTGTCAATGAATTTGTATTTCTGTCTTTCTGCATGTTCACAGCTCTGACACACAGCAGTTCTTTCTGGAAGGGCAGAAGAACTCACTTTTCTTTGCTGCAGATAAATACAACTGATAGTCATTCTGTGACTTGACAGTGAAATGAGGAGCAGAAGACTGATTAGCTTAACCCCCTGTCACTCTGCTCCCTTCCTCTATCAGCATTTCCTTGTTAATACATGAGCACTGCAGCACAGTTGATTGGCTCCTTATTATGCTTTTCCCTGCAAGAGGCTGATTGTATTTAAAATGCAGGTAATTACTATGCTTTCAAATAAAAATAAATACAATAAATGATGTATAGCACCCTCTACCTAGTGTAGGTGCTAGATTGAGTTTTTTTTGTAGAACAGGTAAATGTAGGCAGGCCTAGCTGTAAGCTAAGCCTGTTTGTTTTGATCTGTGGGGCTGGGAGTGGCTTATAGTAGGCTGGCGACTCACAGAAAGCATCATCTTTCGGTTACCCCCCTTCTGTTTCTAGAGGCTTGGAGTTGGAGGGTGGAGTTGTCTGGGGTGTTCTGAGGAGCCGAGACCAATCCCCAATCTGGATTGGCAGGGGGCAGGCCTCCCTAAATACCCAGTGTCAGCCCAGATGGGGAGGAGTTGTTCAGGTGGAAGAACTGGAGATGGAGTGTTAGGCTGTTGGGGGCCTTGGAGGGATCCCCCCAGTCTGGGGAAGGGGGTGACCTTGGACCGGGGCTCAGATCTGTGAAGGAACCGCACACAACCCAAGGGGTGTCCTGAGCAGGAGAGGACAGTGGGGAATACTGCTGGGCAAGTCTCCAGGAGAGATCCATCAGGTGTCTATGAGTGGAAGGCACAGTCGGTAGAGCTCAGAGAGGCATGTCAGAGAGGACTGGGAGTGTGCAGTCAGAGATGGATGTAGAGCCAACGGGAGAGACTGTGATGTTACTGGCAAAGTCGGGCTGCTGCAGCTGGGATAGCTGTCAGAGTCTGCAAAGGGCTTACTGGGATCAGTAGTCCACCAAAGAGAGCAGCAAGCAGTGGAACTTTATTTGCTACAGCATAGGGGCCCACAGACCCTGCCTGTGATAAGGTACTCTCTGCTAAGGCCTGGCTGGAACCAGAGTTAGGCCTAGACATGTGCTAGCTGTGCCTGAAGAATTGCGCTGGAGGGAGAAGGAGAGATAGTCTGCAGCAAATGTTGTGCAGGAGAAAAATATCTGATACATGCAAGAATCATTTTCTGGGCATCCCATTAATTCCTTCACCCCATCCAAGTTCTAATCCCTCAATAAAATACAAAAACAAAGCTGATGGATTTGTTCATTATCGTGGAGTGAATGCAAGTGAATGCCGGGCTAGGCAGGGTGACAGGTGGACCACATTATTCAGCAGCCCCTATGGGGGTACCGATACAGATGTATGCATGAATACAAAGTTGCATTCATTTGTGTCTTTTAAATGTGCCTGGAGTTCAGCGCCTAAATATATCAATGTCTAAAGGGCAGTGCCATAGCAGCCAATAAGCGTCAACATCCATGTTCTTACTATTCTAGTTAGATACACTTTTAAATGTATTTATTTATTTCTGTTCTGCCACACTTTAGACATCACCATTGCTCTTTGCACTGACTAAAAGCAAAATTAAACCTAAAAAGTAAAAAAAAAAATACGACAGGTAGAATTTTTATTACTGAAGAGACCCTATTTGCCTCTTCGGTCATAAATACTTCTCCCTGCCTGTCAGCGTTTATTTTTTACTGAACCGTGCATGCACAGCTCAGCGTACATTTATGACAACACTCTGTGTGATGAGGTGACTCATGTGTGGAAGTTATTGTACCAAAGGTTTTATTATCCCCCATTGGGTGGGACTTTAAAGGTTTAGAAAATCATTGTTTTTTAAAGTTGTATACAATAACATAAAAGATTTCACATAGTAGAATGGTGTCAGGAAAGGGTCCGTCCGCTGGTAAGATCTATCATTTGGCGTGCAGTACTGAGGTCCACCAGCAGGTGTCTCCTGGCAGTTTGGAACTGTCAGGAGAGTCTTTTCCTGCTGGTGTTATGTCATCATTGGGCCGCAGTTCTGACGTCCACCAGCGAATGGATCCTGGCAGTATGGAGCAGACAACACTCCCTGCGCTCAGGTGTTACATGAGGACAATCACTGGCAGTCCCATAAATACCCGGCAAGCCCTCACATGCTTGCCTTGGTATCTTTCTTCCTTGCGTCCTGAACCCTGAACCCTGTAACCTGTATCTGAACCTGAGCCTACACCTGAGCTTGTACCTGATCCCATCCTGATCCTGTCTCTCCTGTGTTCCTGTTCCCTTGTAAGCCTGATCCCATCCATTATCTCCCTCTCCTATCCTGCCCTTGTTCAGTTGCTGATCCCCTGTGTATGACCCTGGCCTGGCTAACGTGTTTGATTTCGGCTCTTTCCTTTGGCTGTATATATTATCTGTTGTCTGTGGGTTTCTGTTGGTTGGTTGAGCACTATTTGTATTTGGGGTGTTTACTTATTTATATCACTTATCTTAAATAAACAATATTCTTATTCACTTTCCATGCATTTTGGTTTCCTCTTTGCAGTCCACACAATCTGGTCACACCTGTTCATGACAGTAGATCAAGGCCATCTCTGACCAGAAGTGGCTGTACAGGAGAACCATCTCGGTTCTGTTTCACGTTGCTGGGATGAATTCAGATATAATTGTTTATTATGCTCTGCTGGTAACAGAGAGTTCTGAATATCTCCGCCAGACATTGAAAGGGTGGTCCAGTGATCAGCTGCTGGAGATTATCCATTTAGCTCACTCTGTGGTCGATCAGGGCAGTATACTGTTTGAGGATGTTCAGCCTTTGATTGGAATGTGTACAGAGCTGGCTCTGCCCTGTATCCCAAAGGGCCATGATGACTTTTCTCCCCCCTTCAGCATTAACCAGGTTGCATCCTTAGTATGGCTGTTGGAGGATGACTTTGCATCCTTTTTGGAGCACTATTCGGTTTGTCCCTAACAGTTGTTGAAAGATTGTGTAGATGAAGTGCAGTCCCTGGTCAGACAGAGGGTATGGGAGCCCACTTTTGTGCTACCTGTACTTCAGGCATGGCCAGACCTGTTATGCCCAGCTTCTGTCAACTCTCCACAACCCAGACCTGCTACTAAACACCTGCCTGCTCAGACGTCCTTCCTCCTATCAGCCCTGGCAACCTCAGCTACGGTCCAATATACCCTGCTCCCCACCAAGTATCAATACCCTGTTTCTACTTCCTGCACCTACCCTGCCTTTAACCCACCTGCCTCTTCTTTACTACCTGCAACATCCCCACAAAAACTTCCTCTGGCCGCTGTTCCCCCTTCCTTGCCATATCCCAGCCCCTCTGTCAGGGTGATAACCGTAGGACGGGTAATTCTACCAGTATTCCCCATAGTGGCTCCCTTCTGCCTATTTAAGCCTGCTGCTGGTGCATGCTGGTTGCTGGATTATCATCAGCTTCCTGTGTTCCTTGTTCCTGTTGTGATACCTGCTTCCTGTTACTACTCGGCTTGCCTGACTGCTCCAGTATTCCGCCTGCATTGACCCAGACTTGGACCTGACTATTCTTCGGCTCCGCATCTGTACCTTGATCGTCCTCCTGTGTTTGACCCCTGGCTCGGTTACCTTCTCTGTTCCTGATTATCCTGCTGTACCTCACCTTGGACTGATTCCTGTGCTGAATGACCATTGGCCTGGCTCTGACTCCGCTCCTGGTTGCTCCACGGCTCCATACCTGGAATCCCTCCTTGCACGGTTGCCCTTCAACCTTACCAGTGCACCCCAGCAGCTCCCTGCTATCTGCTACTCAGCAACAGCGCTCTGGCAACCTGTGCACCCTTGGGCACCGTACTCCCTGTCTCACTCCCAGGGTTACGCTGCACTTAGCCGCAAGGAGCGCCCCCTCTGCAATCCGGCCTCACATCCAGGACTCTGACAGTATAATCCAGCCATGACTGAGGCCGGCGGAGGTGTGTCCCCAATAGAGACTTTATGCCAACAGGCCGCTACCCTTACACGAGTGGTCCAAGTTCTTCAGGAAGGATACCTTCAATTAGAAGGAAAACTCCAACATTTTATGCTACCATCTGCCTTTTTGGATCCTGGTTCTTCCTCCACCAATCTCCCTTCTACGGCCTCTTCAGTACTGACTTTGCCCCCAGAACCGCGGGTACCTACCCCTGAACGTTTCTCTGGAGACCGGCAGAAATTCAGATCCTTCAAGAATGCCTGCCTGTTATATCTGGCTCTGCAACCCTGTAACTTTTCCACTGAGACTGTCAAAGTTGGCTTTCTTATCTCCCTGCTGACCAATGAACCCCAGGCATGGGCCCACAGTTTATGGGAACGGAAGGACCCAGCTACAAATTCAGTGGAAACGTTCTTTACGGTCTTGTCGCAATTGTATGAAGACCCCCAGCATACAGCCACCGCTGAGGCCGCTCTGCATTCTCTTCAACAGAAACGGCGCCCGGTGGAAGACTATACTGTGGACTTCCGCCGGTGGTCTGCCGATACAGACTGGAATGAGGCTGCGTTGAAATACCAGTTTCGCCTGGGGCTTTCTGAATCCCTTAAGGACGAATTGGCCGGGGTCGGCATCCCTGCTACCCTCGAGGGGCTCATTCAACTATCCATCCAGTTGGATAGCCGCCTTCGGGAGCGCCAGGCTGAACGTTCTCAGACTCCCAAAGTGCTGGTACCAGAGATCGGCGCTATGCCCGTTGGTTTGGTGCGATCCGCACTGACTCCTGAGGAAAAACAGCGTCGTAGTCAAGCCAATCTCTGTCTCTATTGTGGCCGAAAGGGACATTTCCTGAGCAACTGCCCCATAAGGCCCAGCAAGGTACCCAAGAACTCTCCAGTGTACTTCCAGATGTCCGGAACTTCCACTTCTCACCTTATCCTTTCCATCACGCTACAGTTTACCGACAAGGGGGTTCAGCTTCAGGCCATAGTCGACTCCGGGGCATGCAGTTGTTTCTTGGACTTGGACTTAGCAGTAAAGCTCGGTCTGGCCCTACTTCCCAAGAAACGTAGATTGGAAGTTCTCCTGGCTGATGGCACCCTGCCTAGTTCCGGTCCTGTGACACAAGAGACCGTTCCTCTTCTGGTTACTATTCCTGATGGTCATCAGGAATTCATACGTTTCGACATTCTAAGCTCACCTATGTTCCCCGTCATCTTGGGTACCCCATGGCTCCAAGCCCAAAACCCCGAGATCAACTGGATCAGGAAAGAAACTTCATTCACTTCACCTTATTGCCTACAGCACTGTCTTGCCCCTGAAACCAGTAATGTAGCCAGTTGCCTGTCAGTTCAACCTGTACCTGTCAACAACTAGAGTATTCCACCGGCCTACCAGGAGTTTTCAGACGTCTTTGAGAAGAAAAGGCTGATGTCCTGCCACCACACCGGTCATACGATTGTCCAATTGAATTACTCCCAGGAGCCGAAATCCCATTCGGTCGCATATTCCCCCTCTCGGAGATGGAACTAGGAACATTGCGACAATACATTGATGAAAACCTGGAGAGAGGCTTCATCAGTTCCTCCTCTTCTCCTGCTGGAGCCGGAATCTTTTTTGTCGAAAAAAGGGACAAATCCCTAAGACCATGTGTGGATTACAGGGAGCTCAATAACTGTAATAACTTTAATCACTATAAAAAACCGCTAAACTCTTTCTCTAGTTCCGGAACTTTTCCAGAGACTCCGTACTGCCCGAATATTTACTAAGCTTGACCTTCAAGGAGCCTACAATCTCGTTCGCATCCAAGAGGGTGACGAATGGAAGACAGCATTTAGAACTCGCTTTGGACATTTCGAGTACTTAGTGATGCCATTTGGATTGTGCAACGCCCCGGCCACATTCCAACATTTCGTAAACGCTTTCTTTCGAGAATTTCTGGATTACTTCGTCATCATCTACCTGGATGATATCCTGATATTTTCAACCACCCTGGAGCTCCATTGTACACATGTAAGGACAGTTCTGCACACTCTAGGTAAGCACAAAATGTAAAAGCAGAGAAGTGTGATTTCGAAAAGGAGTCAATACAATTTCTGGGGCTAATTATCTCCACTGGTGGTGTTGCTATGGACCCGCAAAAGGTACAGGCAATCTTGGACTGGCCAACTCCATCGGATAAAAAGGGAGTATAAAGATTTGTGGGGTTTGCAAACTTTTATAGGAGGTTTATAAAAAACTTTTCCTCCATCATCTCACCAATCACCCAAGTTACCCGTTTACATACTCGGTTCCTCTGGTCTTCAGAAGCCCAATCAGCTTTTAAAAAGCTCAAATCCCTCTTTACCTCTGCACCTATCCTGCAACATCCTGATCCGGTCCTCCCTTACATCTTATACCGCGTACACACGAGCGGACTTTACGGCAGACTTTGCCCGGCGGACTTTTCGACGTACTTTACGACGGACTTTCTGAATGAATGGACTTGCCTACACACAATCCACCAAAGTCCGTCGAATTCGTACGTGATGACGTACGACCGGACTAAAACAAGGAAGTTCATAGCCAGTAGCCAATAGCTTCCCTAGCGTGGCTTTTTGTCCGTCGAACTAGCATACAGACGGCAGACTTTTCGACCGGACTCGATTTCAACGGATTAATTTAAAACATGTTTCAAATCTAAGTCCGTCCAACTTTTGAGAAAACAAAGTCAGCTGGAGCCCACACACGATCGAATTGTCCGACGAAATCTAGTCCGCCGGGCAAAGTCCACCGTAAAGTCCGCTCGTGTGTACGCGGCATTAGGGGTTGACGCCTCTGAAGTTGCCACAGGGGCAGTCTTATCCCAACGTCAGGGTCCTAAGTCGTTACTCCATCCTGTGGCCTTCTCCTTGCGGAAGATGAGTCCGTCTGAAAGGAATTATGATGTGGGAGATCGAGAGCTCTTGGCTATTAAAACTGCCCTGGAGGAATGGCGGTACCTCCTTGAAGGTGCTCAGCATCCCATCATGATATTCACGGATCACAGAAACCTGGTGTATCTTCGCACTGCTAAAAGCTTGAGACCCCGACAAGCTCGATGGGCCTTGTTTTTTGCCAGATTAAATTTTCATATCTCCTTCCGCCCGGGGTCTAAGAACGGGAAGGCCGATGCCTTGTCCTGGATGTTTCCTGACACTCCCGAAGAAATCACTCCTAGCATTATTTTGTCTCCACAGAATTTTCTCATGATTCAAACCGACCTGAGTTTCTCATTGAAACAAGCTTCTTCCCAGTGCTCTGAACCAGAAGCACTGTCTTTAAGAAACCAGGAAGGTTTTCTTTGGTATCAGAACAAAATTTTTGTTCCGCAGCAAGCCAGAGCCCAGGTCCTAAAGACTTTACATGACCACCAACTTGCTGGTCACTTCGGGGTACGAAAGACTTTGGAGCTTGTTCAGCGATCTTTTTGGTGGCCCACTCTGAAGCCTGACTGCAGGGAATATGTCAGTTCCTGCACCATTTGTCAACGTAACAAGGGGTCTAACATCATATCTTGGGGTCTACTACCCCTTTTGCCTGTGCCGGAGCAACCATGGAAAGAAATATCTATGGATTTCATAGTAGAGTTACCACCCTTGGAGAAATTTACAACCATCTTGGTAGTCGTTGACCGCCTGTCCAAGATGGCGCATTTCTTGCCCATGATGGGTACACCATCTGCTGCTGACACGGCGAAGATCTTCATAAAGGAGATAGTCAGACTTCATGGCCTACCGAGCAACATTGTGTCCGACAGAGGGGTGCAATTCACCTCTAAGTTCTGGAAGGATCTCTGCAAAATGCTTTCCATTAAAGTGTGCCTATCTTCAGCATACCACCCTCAAAGCAACGGTCAAACTGAAAGAACTAATCAAACTTTAGAACAGTACTTACGTTGCTTCTGCTCCTTCTCCCAGGACGACAGGTCCTTGCTACTCCCGTGTGCGGAGTTTGCATACAACAACTCAATCCATGCTTCCACCAATCAGTCACTTTTCTGGGCCAACTACGGTTTCCATCCCTCATTCTTGCCTAATGTTATACCAGAGACCTCAGTCCCCGCAGTCCAGGACAGGATAAATGCCATTCAGACTAATTACCTAACTCCCCAGGCAACTATGCAGAAGGCCCAAGAGAATTATAAAAAACATTATGAGAAGGGGAGGAGAGATCCCGTCTTTAAAGTTGGAGATAGAGTGTGACTTTCCTCAACAAATCTTAAGCTTCCTTGCCCCTCCCGGAAGTTAGGACAAAGGTTTATCGGTCCATTCACAATTAAGAAGGAAATTAACCCAGTGGCATTTGAATTGTCTTTACCAAGTTCCTATAAAATCCACCCAGTATTCCACGTTTCTTTATTAAAATCTGTTGTCTCCAGTCCTTTTCCAGGGAGAGAAGAAGCTCCGCCGCCTCCAATCTTGGTGCACAATGAAACAGAATACGAAGTAGAAGCCATTATGGACTGCCGTCAGAGAGGTAGGACTGTTCAATTTCTTGTTAAATGGAAAGTTTACTCTGTAGAAGATAATTCTTGGGAACCAACAGATAACATTCATGCCCCTAGACTGTTGCAGAGGTTTCAAGCCAGATACCCTGAAAAATGGGCCAGATTGGGCATCCAGAGGCTGCCCCTGGGGGGGGGGGGCACTGTCAGGGTGATAACCGTAGGATGGGTAATTCTACCAGTATTCCTCATGGTGGCGCCCTTCTGCCTATTTAAGCCTGCTGCTAGTGCATACTGGTTGCTGGATTATCATCAGCTTCCTGTGTTCCTTGTTCCTGTTGTGATACCTGCTTCCTGTTACTACTCGGCTTGCCTGACTGCTCCAGTATTCCGCCTGCATTGACCCAGGCTTGGACCTGACTATTCTTCGGCTCCACATCTGTACCTTGATCGTCCTCCTGTGTTTGACCCCTGGCTCGGTTACCTTCTCTGTTCCTGATTATCCTGCTGTACCTCACCTTGGACTGATTTCTGTGCTGAATGACCATTGGCCTAGCTCTGACTCCGCTCCTGGTTGCTGCACGGCTCCATACCTGGAATTCTTCCTTGCACGGTTCCCCTTCAACCTTACCAGTGCACCCCAGCAGCTCCCTGCTATCTTCTACTCAGCAACAGCACTCTGGCAACCCTTGCACCTTTGGGCACTGTACTCCCTGTCTCACTCCCAGGGTTACGCTGCACTTTACCTGCAAGAGGTGCCCCCTCTGCAATCCGGCCTCACATCCAGGACTCTGACACCTTCGTTTCAGTATGCCTCACCTCCTGCCTAAAGTCCTACAGCCACCTACAGATCTCCAGCAGTTAAGCCAAAGAAGAAACGAAAGTTCTTCCCCACTCACACAATCCTGCCAGTAACCCAACTTGCTTCCACACCAACCAACCTGCTCCAGTCTGCTTGCATGCCAGCTGATCCTGATAACCCACCTGATTCTGCCAATCCTCTGCCTGCTTTCCAGCCAGTGTCTCCGCCTGAAGTTCCTGTGCCCCAATCTGATGTTCCTGTGACCATGTTCCACTCCGATGTTTCAATACCTGCCGACCAGTCTGATGTGCCTACCATTCAACCTGTTGTGCCAGTGTCCGCTGTCCAGCCGGATGTGTTCCTCTCTGCTGCCCAGCCTGATGTGCCACTGTCTGCTGCCCAGCCTGATGTGCCACTGTCTGCTGCCCAGCCTGATGTGTTCCTGTCCGCTGCCCAGCCTGATGTGCCACTGTCTGCTGCCCAGCCTGATGTGCCACTGTCTGCTGCCTAGCCTGATGTGTTCCTGTCTGCTGCCCAGCCTGATGTGTTCCTGTCTGCTGCCCAGCCTGATGTGTTCCTGTCCGCTGCCCAGCCTGATGTGTTCCTGTCCAGTGCCCAGCCTGATGTGTTCCTGTCCGCTGCCCAGCCTGATGTGTTCCTGTCTGCTGCCCAGCCTGATGTATTCCTGTCCGCTGCCCAGCCTGATGTGTTCCTATCCACTGCCCAGCCTGATGTGTTCCTGTCCGCTGCCAAGCCTGATGTGTTCCTATCCGCTGCCCAGCCTGATGTGTTCCTGTCCGCTGTCCAGTCTGATGTGTTCCTGTCTGCTGCCCAGCCTGATGTGCCACTGTCTGCTGCCCGGCCTGATGTGCCAGTGTCTGCTACTCAGCCTGTTGTGCCAATGCCTGTGCCCGCTGCCCAGTTTGAGGTCCCAGTGCCTGCTGCTCAGCCTGACATCCCAGTGTCCATGTTCCAGTCTGACGCTCCAGTGACTACTGTCCAGTCCAATGTACCTGTTGTTCAGCCTGTTGTGCCAGTACCTGCTGTTCTGCCTGTTGTGCCAGCACCTGTGCCTGCTGCCCAGTCCGAAGTTCCAGTACCAGCTGCCCGGTTTGAAGTTCCAGTACCTGCTATCCAGCCTGATGCACCTGCTGTTCAGCCTGTTGTGCCAGCACCTGCTGTTCTGCCTGATGTGCCAGCCCCTGTGTCTGCTGCCCAGTCTGAAGTTCCAGTACCTGCTGCCCGGTCTGATGTCTCGGTGCCTGCTGTCCAGCCTGATGTGCCTGCCTTCCAGCCCAATGTGCCTGCCCTCCAGCCAGATGTGCCTGCCTTCCAGTCTGATGTGACTGCCTTCAAGTCTGATGTGCCTGCCTTCCAGTCTGATGTGCCTGCCTTCCAGTCTGATGTCCCCGCTTTCCAGTCTGATGTGCCTGCCTTCCAGTCTGATGTGCCTGCCTTCCAGTCTGATGTGCCTGCTTTCCATTATGATGTGCCTGCTTTCCAACCTGATGTCTCGAAGCCTGCCTTCCAGCCTGTTGTCTCAGTGCCTGTCTTCCAGCCTGATGTCTCAAAGCTTACCTTTCAGCCTGATGTCTCGGTGCCTGCCTTTCAGCCTGATGTCTTGGTGCCTGCCTTCCAGCCTGATGTCTTGGTGCCTGCCTTCCAGCTTGATGTCTCCGCTTTCCAGTCTGATGTCTCTGCTTTCCAGTCTGATGTGCCCGCTTTCCAGTCTGATGTCTTGAAGCCTGCCTTCCAGCCTGTTGTCTCAGTGCCTGCCTTCCAGCCTGATGTCTCGAAGCTTACCTTTCAGCCTTATGTCTCGGTGTCTGCCTTCCAGCCTGATGTCTTGGTGCCTGCCTTCCAGCCTGATGTCTTGGTGCCTGCCTTCCAGATTGATGTCCCTGCTTTCCAGTCTGATGTGCCCGCTTTCCAGTCTGATGTGCCCGCTTTCCAGTCTGATGTGCCTGCTTTCCAGCCTGATATCTCAAGGCCTGCCTTCCAGCCTGATGTCTCGAAGCTTACCTTTCAGCCTGATGTCTCGGTGCCTGCCTTTCAGCCTGATGTCTTGTTGCCCGCCTTCCAGCCAGTCTCCGCTTTCCATTCTGATGTGCCTGCTTTCCAGTCTGATGTGCCCGGTTTCCAGTCTGATGTGCCCACTTTCCAGTCTGATGTGCCCACTTTCCTTTCTGATGTCTTGGTACCTGCCTCCCAGCCTGATGTCTCGTTGCCAGCCTTCCAACCCAGCTGTCTGCCCGGATGTGCCTGATGACCAGCCTGAAGTACTCTCTTCCACCGTTCTGCTCGATGCCATAGACTATGGACAATTAAAACTAGTTGGAGTGTCCGGAGCCTGCTCCTTTAAGGGGGGATACTTTCAGGAAAGGGTCTGTCCTCTGGTAAGATCTATCATTTGGCTTGCAGTACTGAGGTCCACCAGCAGGTGTCTCTGGCAGTTTGGAAATGTCAGGAGAGCTGCTGCCCTCGGTGCCTGCTGTCCAGCCCGATGTGCCAGTCTTCCAGCCTGATGTGCCTGCCCTCCAGCCAGATGTGCCTGCCTTCCAGTCTGATGTGCCTGCCTTCCAGTCTGATGTGCCTGCCTTCCAGTCTGATGTCCCCGCTTTCCAGTCTGATGTGCCTGCCTTCCAGTCTGATGTGCCTGCTTTCCAGTCTGATGTGCCCATTTTCCAGTCTGATGTGCCCGCTTTCCAGTATGATGTGCCCGCTTTCCAGTATGATGTGCCCGCTTTCCAGCCTGATGTCTCGAAGCCTACCTTCCAGCCTGTTGTCTCAGTGCCTGCCTTCCAGCCTGATGTCTCGAAGCTTACCTTTCAGCCTTATGTCACGGTGTCTGCCTTCCAGCCTAATGTCTTGGTGCCTGCCTTCCAGCCTGATGTCTTGGTGCCTGCCTTCCAGCTTGATGTCCCTGCTTTCCAGCTTAATGTCCCTGCTTTCCAGTCTGATGTGCCCGCTTTCCAGTCTGATGTGCCCGCTTTCCAGCCTGATGTCTCGAGGCCTGCCTTCCAGCCTGATGTCTCGAAGCTTACCTTTCAGCCTGATGTCTCGGTGCCTGCCTTTCAGCCTGATGTCTCGTTGCCCGCCTTCCAGCCAGTCTCCGCTTTCCATTCTGATGTGCCTGCTTTCCAGTCTGATGTGCCCACTTTCCAGTCTGATGTCTTGGTGCCTGCCTCCCAGCCTGATGTCTCGTTGCCCGCCTTCCAGCCTGATGTCTTGGTGCCTGCCTTCCAGCCTGATGTCTTGGTGCCTGCCTTCCAGCCTGTTGTCTTGATATTGGTGCCCCAGTCTGTCAAACCGATGCCCGTTACTCTGCTTGCCGAGTCAGTGCCTGTTACACAGCTTGCCAGTAGGGAGTCCGCTGCCCAGCTCACTGACCCAGTGCCCGCTGTCTGCCCGGATGTGCCCGCTGTCTGCCCGGATGTGCCTGATGACCAGCCTGAAGTACTCTCTTCCACTGTTCTGCTCGATGCCATAGACTATGGACAATTAAAACTAGTTGGAGTGTCCGGAGGCTGCTCCTTTAAGGGGGGGGCACTTTCAGGAAAGGGTCTGTCCTCTGGTAAGATCTATCATTCGGCGTGCAGTACTGAGGTCCACCAGCAGGTGTCTCCTGGCAGTTTGGAAATGTCAGGAGAGTCTTTCCCTGTTGGTGTTATGTCATCAATGGGCTGCAGTACTGACGTCCACCAGCAGATGGATCCTGGCAGTATGGAGCAGACAACACTCCCTGCGCTCAGGTGTTACATGAGGACAATCACTGGCAGTCCCATAAATACCCGGCAAGCCCTCACATGCTTGCCTTGATATCTTTCTTTCTTGTGCCCTGACCCGTACCTGCGACCTGGATCTGAGCCTGCACCTGAGCCTGTACCCGATCCCATCCTGATCCTGTCCCTCCTGTGTTCCTGTTCCCTTGTAAGCCTGATCCCATCCATTATCTCCCTCTCCTATCCTGTCCTTGTTCAGTTGCTGATGCCCTGTGTATAACCATGGCCTGGCTAACGTGTTTGATTTCGGTACTTCCCTTTGGCTGTATATATTATCTGTTGTCTGTGGGTTTCTGTTGGTTGAGCACTATTTGTATTTGGGGTGTTTACTTATCTTAAATAAACATTATTCTTATTCACTGTACATGCATTTTGGTTTCCTCTTTGCAGTCCACACAATCTGGTGACACCTGTTCGTGACAAATGGGTACAAAATCACAAAATACAATATATATACATGCCTATTTATACATGCAGAGAATGCATATGCATATGCATATCCGACGCATTTCGGAGTCAAATAGTTACTCCTTCAGGGACAGCTCTGCCAGTAGTATAGGTGTGATCTGTAGTAAAAATCACAGCATGTTAAAGCATATACACTGACATCGTACATTACAAAAAGCATATTTATATATTGTACTTACAAAGTGTTCCCAAGTACCCATTCTACTATGTGAAATATTTTATGCTATTGAATACAACTTTTTTATGGAATTAATATGAAAAGTTTATAGATTTAAGACATAAAAAAACATTTTCTGAGCCCTTAAAGTCCCACCTAATGAGGGAAAATAAAACGATTATAGGGATGTGGCTGTTATAGCAGAAGAACCTCAAATTTATGCTATGTGTGGGAGTGACGTCATCTAGGCCTGGCTAATCAAGCAGACAGCTGAGAGCGCTGACTTTGCAGCACTGGAAGGAATCACTTGGCAGGTAAGTCTGCCATAATGTGCTAATATGCAGCACATACTAGTACACCATGGCATAAAGCTCCTGGAAGCGCATTTATTGTTCTTATATGTGGAGGCTTAATTCCACTTCAGTGGTGGTTTGTGTAGGCAAACTAAGGTTTATAGCTCATCTCCTGAAAATGTATAATTATCCATTGAGGTGGGGCTGTGCCCACGCTGCAAGTACTAATAGTTTTTTTGTCTAGCTTTAAGAAGAAACCATTTTACTTACCTGACCCTCCTCTCCTACAGCAGATGGTTCTTCTCCATGATCTGGTGGTGGACTGTCCCTTAACATCATCACATCCAATGCAGGGCTTATGCTTTGGTCTAGATGATAATTTTAGGACGCTAGACTGCTGGTGCAGGGGGAAAAAGAAACTGCAGGTAGGAGTGGAGGATCGGTTAAGTAAATCTTTTTTTTTTTCGTTCCCTTAGACCAAAATGAGCAAATAAACCTCTACAATGCAGGCATTGGCTTTGGCTTTAGAATTATATTGTGTACAAGACAGAATGGCCAGAAACAAAACTGACCCTCGTGGAGAAAAGTGAGGCATATAGTCAGCTGCAGGTAGCTGCTTTAGAATCAGATTGCATACAATTTGTTTATTATGAGCTCATTATGAGTTTATATCTTTTTTCATTGTTTTTCAGTATTATCTACTAGGAGTCACCAATATAAATGATTTTGTTCCTCTTCCAGCACATACTAGTACACCATGGCATAAAGCTCCTGGAAGCGCATTTATTGTTCTTATATGTGGAGGCCTAATTCCACTTCAGTGGTGGTTTGTGTAGGCAAACTAAGGTTTATATCTCATCTCCTGAAAATGTATAATTATCCATTGAGGTGGGGCTGTGCCCACGCTGCAAGTACTAATAGTTTTTTTGTCTAGCTTTAAGAAGAAACCATTTTACTTACCTGACCCTCCTCTCCTACAGCAGATAGTTCTTCTCCATGATCTGGTGGTGGACTGTCCCTTAACATCATCATATCCAATGCAGGGCTTATGCTTTGGTCTTGATGATAATTTCAGGACGCTAGACTGCTGGTGCAGGGGGAAAAAGAAACTGCAGGTAGGAGTGGAGGATCGGTTAAGTAAATCTTTTTTTTTTTCGTTCCCTTAGACCAAAATGAGCAAATAAACCTCTACAATGCAGGCATTGGCTTTGGCTTTAGAATTATATTGTGTACAAGACAGAATGGGCAGAAACAAAACTGACCCTCGTGGAGAAAAGTGAGGCATATAGTCAGCTGCAGGTAGCTGCTTTAGAATCAGATTGCATACAATTTGTTTATTATGAGCTCATTATGAGTTTATATCTTTTTTCATTGTTTTTCAGTATTATCTACTAGGAGTCACCAATATAAATGATTTTGTTCCTCTTCCAGGGGTCACAGAATCTATTTATTTGGTAAGAGCAAGTTAACACTGTGTATTATGTTGCTATGTCTTTAAATACTGTAGAAGAAAATCATTAGAAAAGAGAATTGAATATATCAGTGCCAAACTTAATATTATCTAAAAATTGTTATTTAAAATCTAATTGTGTTTTTTTTAGATTAGAGAAGGAAGAAAAATAATGTTCACAGCAGGGTGCTCGCACTACCAGTTACAGTATAATTCTGCATATAAAAATGACCTATAAGTAGTAAACACAAGATAATTTCCCCTTTAACATCAATAAAGTTCTCAGCTAGAACACTATTTTTTTTTTTTTTTTTAGAAATTTAGATTTATTCCTAATTTTGTTAAACTAATAAATTTGCATTGTCTATCTGAGGCATAGGATGGTGATGCACAGTTAATGCACTCCTACCAGGAAAGCAGTCAGGATGGCATCAGTTTCAATTTATGCTCACAAGTATTTTAATTAAACAGAATCGATATAGAAATACATTATTTTAGGAGTTTACAGTGGCAAATTACAACATGAAAATGTCTGATTCATTTAGCTCAGTGGAATTTTAATAGCACATAGCATTTTTACATACTTTAGAAAGCAATTAAAAACTGACACAATAAACACTTGCCTAGCTTTAAAAAGCTGCATCTTTACAAGTATTAGCAAATTAGATTTCCTTTTTTTTTCATAAAATGAAAAATACATATTCACGAGTTGCCTCTACATTAACATATTGGAAATTATTTTTGTAAGCTTAGTCATACAAATAGCCAAATGTTTATATAGAGTGTTAGCCTTACAATGTGTTGAAGGCAGTGGACTCATAGACATTTGTTAATGTAGGTGTAAACCCTTAGTGGATGGCATTTAACCATTTGTCGACCGGGCCATAGCCGGAAGATGGATACAGCGCCATCGGCTTATTCTGGGAGGGCGTCCATGGACGTCCTCCCAGAATCGCACTCCCACGTGCCCACTGGGGCGCACCTGGGAATGTCCGTGACAGTTGGGTCCTCCGGACCTGGCGCATCAGGGAACGGGGTAAAGGGCCAATGACAGTGACCTTTTACCATGTGATCGCTTCATCCAATGACGGAGCGATCAGTTGTAAACAAACCGGAGCATGTCCGATGCAGCTCCTCCCCTCTCCTTAAACCGATCGGTACAGTGTGTGAGGCAGTGTTGCCAACTGCCCATAGATTTACGGCAACCCGTAAATTTCACCCCATTTTTGTGCTGCCCCATAAAAGCCCATTACGGGCAGTGGTGCCCATAAAAAAGAAGGTTGCAGGCTGACCATGCAACTGTGCATGTGCCGTTCCGAAGCCTGTCGAGCTCAAGAAAGCTCGTACACGCTCAGCTGGGCAACGTTTGCGCAGTAAAGTAATGGCACCGCCTGGTGCTATTTCTTTATGGAATTTCTAGCCACTCGTTCTTGGTGGTGCCAGCGCCGGTGCGGCCTTGCCCACTCCCCAGATCAGAAGAGGAGCCAAGGAGGGGTGAGGACAGTCAGTGACTGAATGCCTATTGCATTAGGGTGTGCACCCCAAAGCTCAAACACATTTACTTTTTTTTTGTTTTACATTTTTAAGTGTCCTGTTGGGGGGGGCTTTGGTGAAATGTCAGGGGTCTCAACAGACCCATGATGTCTCACATTTAAAACTGAGCCTTAGCTTCACAGATGAATGAACAGGAAGCACTTACAGGCTTCCTATTAATGTGCAAAGTGAAGTATAGTAAACACAGTTTACTATACTTCAGTGATGAATAGACACAGAACACAGCAGCGATGGGTACCGATTGCTCACTGTGTTCATTCAGAACAGGAAGGGGCCAGTAAATGACATATTTACCTGCCCCTTCCCCCTGATCCCCCTGCAGCACAGCTGGAGGGAGGAAGATGAAGAAAAGCTGGCAGTACTGCAGGGGGAGGAACAAGAGGATCAGTGTCTGCAATAAGGCAGTACAGCTGGTTCTCCTGCTCGGCAGGTACCTGTGCCCCCCTTTTAAACTGATAGGACCTGGGCCCGGTATAGGAGGACCACACTCGGCACACCCCCTGTGCACGCCTATGATTGTGTGTGACTGTGAGGGCATAATAAAAAGGCACAGGAGGACATTACTATGTGACCCATCTGTTCATATTGTATTGTACTATACCTACAGGCTGACACCAGACTGCACCATACTGTATATTCAGGCATATGTAATCCTGTGGGTATAATTGAGAAATCAGTACCACTACTCAGAATACCGCCACTGCGCCTCTGGATAGATGAAAAATATATGGAAGCTGCCACTTAAAAAGATAAAATATAAAAGCTGAATTTTAACTACTGGTCAATCTGGGATAATGACACAAAGTCAAAATAGCGGCGCTAAATGTTTGTGCACAAGGAGTATTAAATCTCATAAAGTGATATGTGATTCAAAATATACAAATGAAAGTATAACTGACATGTGCTAAAATATATTAAAAGCTAACGCATTAAATTGACAAATAACACTAAACACCCTGTGACAAGTGAAGTGATATAATGTGACTAGTGAAGCCACAAAGGAACAAAAAAAATATATATACAAAAATATATATATATATTACACAAAATATAGAAAAATAAAGTCCATAAAATATTGTAGAAGATCTATAGTCGATGTGAAGATCTCTTAATCCATTCACCACACCAATGTGTCTGTGATTCCAAAAGCAATCCAAAAAAACGAATGAGGGACACATAAATACTGGTATATTCAATTTAAGTGATGTCCAGTTAAACCAACAGGAGCTGAACATACTTAACTTGGGCTTGAAACGTGCACCTAAGAAAGTGATGAATAAATTTGAGGTTTACATGGACACACACAAATTCATAAGGACCCTAAACATGAAAAAATATTTTTTGAGCCATCCAGCAAACCCCACAATGAGAATGACCAATGCAACGGATAGTGTTGACAGTGGCTTAAAAAATAAGTCAATTTTTAACCCCCAGAATCCTAGCAACCACTTCATTGAAGTATTTAAAAACCTTGTTCTGAAGGATATTGAGGAATTGACCCCCAAAAAAAGGGTTAACCCTGAATATATTACAGATGGTATTAAATCATCATCCGTCGACCTGCAGATAAAGGGGGGGGTTGTCGTTATAGATAAATGTTACTATCATAACCAGTTGATGGAACTTTTGAACGATCAGACTACTTATAAGAAATTATTATCTGATCCAACTGAACCCTATATGTCTCAATTAAACTCTCTGGTTAAATGGGGCTATGGTATTAATGCCCTCAATCTTAAAGAAAAAAGATACTTGGTCCCTAGTGCGTGTAGAATCCCGGTGATCTACATTTTACCTAAGATCCATAAGGATACACAAAACCCGCCAGCACGACCAATAGTAAACGGGATTGGATCAGGGACGGCGAGGTTGGGTGAATACTTAGATAAATTCCTCCAGCCCAGTGTGAGAATGACACGAGCCTATTTAAAAGATACATCCGAGCTACTACAATTATTGGATGTGGTTGAATTAAGTACATCTGTTGAAACATACTTGGTGACGGCTGACGTCTCATTGTACACCATTATACAACATGAGGATGCAGCTCTGGCCCTTAATTGGGCACTTAGTAGGAGGGAGGATATTCCGCATAGGCAGAAATGCTTTTTGGGCCAAGTACTTGATTTCTGTATGACGCATAATTATTTTTGGTTTAATGGACATTTTTTCTCTCAACAAGTTGGTGTAGCAATGGGCGCTAGGTATGCGCCTAGTATAGCCAACCTATTCATGGCTGAATGGGAGGATAGGCGCATATTTAGCTACCATAGACCCCAGTTAAAGTTTTACCGCAGGTTCATTGATGACCTCCTATTAATTTGGGAGGGCTCAAGGGGATCTGTGGTGAACTTTCTGGAGGACTTGAATCTCAATGCCAACAACATCAAATTGGATTATCAGATCAGTAATGAAACGGTTAATTTTCTGGATGTCACTATTGAAAAAAACTTGAATAGATTGAACACCAAAGTATATTTCAAAGCTACTGATCATACTTGATTTGTTGTAGCCGTATTAGTGCAATTGTGACAGAGAAAATTGAGTACTGTCCGTGATACTTTTTTTATTTGCACTAACATACAATTTTTCAGGACAAGCTTTCGGGGTATGTCCCCTTCTTCAAGGTCCAAGCAGTACTGATTCACAAATTTTTAAGCAGAATGTTAAAGAAAAAAGGAAAAAAAAAAAAAAAAAGAGAAAACAAAACACATACAAATCAATGGTAATAAAGATAGCAGCAGAGTTAGTGAGATAAGACAGAGGGAGAGCTAGGAGGGAATGCAAGGGGGGGGGGAATACTAATCACAGAGCGGTCGTAAATGCTAAAGTTTTACGGCCGCTCTGTGATTAGTATTCCCCCCCCTTGCATTCCCTCCTAGCTCTTACAGATAATGTCGGTTGCATTATTGACTGGATAATGCGGCTGCGGTGACACGAGGTGTGCACATGCGTAGTATAGAGGGCATTAGTACATCATGTTTCGATACATCGACGTATAGGTTATTATTATTATATCTTATTAGAGCCACTTTTTTAAATCTACATTCCCGCCATGGGTCTGTTCATGTGTGGTTTTATACATTGGTTTTGTGTAAGCCCCTTTCGACAGCCGCCTTGTCCAGTTAAATGTCTGGATATTCCTGCTGCAGGGCTACAACACGTGCGCATGCGCTGTTCAGTGAGCTGCGCTCCACTTACTACTAGGATATATAAGGATTGATTGTCGTGCCGTTCAGCCAATCCCATGAGTAAGTCCTTGTGACGAAACATGTCGGGGGCGTGGCTGTACGGCAATCAACATCATTGAGGCAGGACATTGCTTAACACACCAGCAAGTTGACGAGCAGGTTTAGATCCAGGACCAAGGGAGGGGTAAGATTCAACCTTATGCCTGCACACCTTGGGTCCACTGTGGCTATTTTATCCGCTGCTCTGGAAGCTTTGAAAGGCTTACCTCAGTAACTTTTGCTGTCTTTTAACTTGTACCATGTGAGTTTAAATCTTGGAGGCTGTTTAGTGTTTTCATTAAAGCTTTTTTACGGTATTACACTATTGGTACACTTTCTTTATTCACATGTGGAGATTATATGAGACGCACGGCTGGAGTTTGGATGCTTGCTCTAAAACCTTATCCATGTGGTTTAAATGCGTTTTAGCCTAACATGAAAATGTAGGCATTGGAATTCGTGAGTGCATTTCTTTAGGGGAGTGGAATCACAGACACATTGGTGTGGTGAATGGCAATGCTGATGATGATCTACATATCGACTATAGATCTTCTACAATATTTTATGGACTTTATTTTTCTATATTTTGTGTAATATATATATATTTTTTTGTATATATATATTTTTTTGGTTCCTTTGTGGCTTCACTAGTCACATTATATCACTTCACTTGTCATAGGGTGTTTAGTGTTATTTGTCAATTTAATGCTTTAGCATTTATTATATTTTAGTACATGTCTGTTATACTTTCATTTGTATATTTTGAATCACATATCACTTTATGAGATTTAATACTCCTTGTGCACAAACATTTAGCGCCGCTATTTTGACTTTGTGTCATTATCCCAGATTGACCAGTAGTTAAAATTTATCTTTTATATTCAGGCATACACTGCACTGTGCTATATATATATGCATATAAATATATATATGCTCACACTGCACATCAAGGTTCGGATTGCACTGCATTACATATATAAGCTCAAATTGCACTGAATTTTACAGTATATGCTCACACATTGCTCAGTACTGTACATACAATCTCACACTTTACGGTGCTACATACGCAGGTCTATACCAACCTTACTGGCAGTGAGGGGCCACCTCCTGTATTACGTCCACAGCCTCTGTCCACTTCCTGTATCATGTCTGCAGCCTTTGTCCGCCTCCTGTATCATGTCTGCAGCCTCTATCCACCTCCTGTATCATGCCTGCAGCCTCTGTAAACCTCCTGTATCATGTCCGCAGCCTCTGTCCACCTCCTGTATCATGTCCGCAACCTCGGTCCACCTCCTGTATCATGTCCGCAGACTCTGTCCACCTCCTGTATCATGTCCGCAGCCTCTGTCCACCTCCTGTATCATGTCCACAGCCTCTGTCCACCTCCTGTATTATGTCCGCAGTCTCTGTCCACCTCCTGTATCATGTCTGCAGTCTCTGTCCACCTCCTGTATCATGTCCGCAGCCTCTGTCCACTTCCTGTATCATGTCTGCAGCCTCTAATCATCTCTTTTATCATGCCTGCAGTCTCTGACCATCGCTTGTCTTTTATCATGTCTGCAGTCTGGAGAGGAGCCAAGAGTGGGAGTGCATCTGGGATGGGGGTAATGGGAGAAGTCAGACATGTGTGGACTGTGGAGAGAAGACTATAGGATAAAACTAGAAAAGGTACAATTTCTGGGGAAATTGTGAAAGTGTTCTTGCCTCTACAACTGGAGTGGGTGGAGTAACTGGGTGGGGTGGAGTGGCTTGAGTAACTGTGAAAAGTGTTAAAAAGCTTAATATTTTAAAAAGTATAAATAGTAGTAAAAAAGTTCCATCATTCGCTGAAAGAGCTGAACATTTTTTTCAAAAGTAATTTTTTTTTTCAAAAATGAATTTTTTTTAATCAAAAATGATTTTTTTTCTTCAAAAATGATTTTTTTTTTCAAAAGTAATTTTTTTTTTCAAAGGTAATTTTTTTTTTCAAAAATGAATTTTTTTATTTCAAAAATAATTTTTTTTTCGAAATTATTATTTTTTTTAAAGTAATTTTTTTTTCAAAAATAATTTTTTTTTTCAAAAATATTTTTTTTTTTCAAATATATTTTTTTTTCAAAAATAATTTTTTTTTTAAAAGAAATTTTTTTTTCAAAAATATTTTTTTTTTTCAAAAATAATTTTTTTTTTCAAAAATATATTTTTTTTCAAAAATATATATTTTTTTTTTCAAAAATGATTTTTTTTTTCAAAAAGTATTTTTTTACTTTTTTCAAAAAAAATTTTTTTTTTTCAAAAATATTTTTTTTTTTCAAAAATATTTTTTTTTTACATGGGGCGGTCATAATGTTTTGGCTGATCATGGGGTGGTCATAATGTTTTGGCTGATCATGGGGTTGTCAGCTTTTGTCACTTCCCACTCTAGTTTTGAACATTTCGCCATTCATTCCTATGGGACCAATTTCGCCGCAAAAACGTCATTTCGTGGACCATTCGGCAAAACATTCCACAAAGTAATAACACACCAATCGGGAACAATCCGCTCGTTTCGGTATATTATTTGTCTCTGTAGTGTGAAAACTGTGGGAGGAGTCTACAAGCATTATCAAGTCTAGCAGATGAAGTCACATGCATTTGGAGTGTCTCAGCATCTTGTGTTTACAACCACTGTTTCCTAGCAACGCTCATGCCCTGTTTATGCTTCCCAAATACTGCTTCATCAAAACTGCCCCATCAGAATTACCCCATCAAAACTGCCCCATCATATTCCTCTATTATAAATCAGTACATGGTGTGTCTGTCCCCTCCCCCGGGCTCTGTAATCAGAGCTGAGATGCTCCAGACACCTCCCCCCTGTGTATAACAGAAGCTTTGGTAACCATGGCAACAAAACAAAAACAGTACATGCTGATTAATGGCTAAAATTTCCTGAAATGACCTCTAAACAAATGGCCGTATTTTAAAAACTATACATCCTACAGTGAAGATCTTTATATTGTGAGAATCACAAGACCCAGACCTAGATTTTGATGTATAGTATGTCTCTGAAATATTAAAAATGAAGGCACAGTCGCAGTTTAGAAATTGCCCTTCAAATTTGGAGGGGGCTAGAGTGTAGTTTCAATGAATGTCAATGGACGGCGTGAGTTGCAAACAAATGGTCATATTGTGAAAACTATCAGGACTATGGCTTAGCCGTGGACATGTTTAGTGGCAGCAGGGATAGTTGAACGTTTTGATATAAGATTTGTGTAGGTGGGCTTGAAAATGAGGGAGTGGCGGCAGTTTAGAAATCATGTTCTGATTTTCCAGCTTTTGTCATCTCCCACTCTAGTTTCCCCATTCATTCCTATGGGACCAATTTCGCCTCAAAAACGACGATATTTCGTGAACCATTCGGCGAAACGTTCCACAAAGTAATAGCACACCATTCGGGAACAATCCGCACGTTTCGGTATATTACTTGTCTATGTAGTGTAAAAACTGTGGGAGGAGTTAGGGTGGTAAATTTGGCTATAATAATAAGAACTAGAAAAGGTACAATTTCTGGGGAAATTGTGAAAGTGTTCTTGCCTCTACAACTGGAGTGGGCGGAGTAACTGGGTGGGGTGGAGTGGCTTGAGTAACTGTGAAAAGTGTTAAAAAGCTTAATATTTTAAGAAAGTATAAATAGTAGTAAAAAAGTTCCATCATTCGCTGAAAGAGCTGAACATTTTTTTCAAAAGTAATTTTTTTTTCAAAAATGAATTTTTTTTAATCAAAAATGATTTTTTTTTCTTCAAAAATGATTTTTTTTTTCAAAAGTAATTTTTTTTTTCAAAGGTAATTTTTTTTTTCAAAAATGAATTTTTTTATTTCAAAAATAATTTTTTTTTCGAAATTATTATTTTTTTTAAAGTAATTTTTTTTTTCAAAAATAATTTTTTTTTTTCAAAAATAATTTTTTTTTTTCAAAAATATTTTTTTTTTCAAATATTTTTTTTCAAAAATAATTTTTTTTTTAAAAGAAATTTTTTTTTCAAAAATATTTTTTTTTTTTCAAAAATAATTTTTTTTTTTCAAAAATATTTTTTTTTTCAAAAATATATATTTTTTTTTTCAAAAATGATTTTTTTTTTTCAAAAATTATTTTTTTACTTTTTTCAAAAATTATTTTTTTTTTTCAAAAATATTTTTTTTTTACATGGGGCGGTCATAATGTTTTGGCTGATCATGGGGTGGTCATAATGTTTTGGCTGATCATGGGGTTGTCAGCTTTTGTCACTTCCCACTCTAGTTTTGAACATTTCGCCATTCATTCCTATGGGACCAATTTCGCCGCAAAAACGTCATTTCGTGGACCATTCGGCAAAACATTCCACAAAGTAATAGCACACCAATCAGGAACAATCCGCTCGTTTCGGTATATTATTTGTCTCTGTAGTGTGAAAACTGTGGGAGGAGTCTACAAGCATTATCAAGTCTAGCAGATGAAGTCACATGCATTTGGAGTGTGTCAGCATCTTGTGTTTACAACCACTGTTTCCTAGCAACGCTCATGCCCTGTTTATGCTTCCCAAATACTGCTTCATCAAAACTGCCCCATCAGAATTACCCCATCAAAACTGCCCCATCATATTCCTCTATTATAAATCAGTACATGGTGTGTCTGTCCCCTCCCCCGGGCTCTGTAATCAGCTGAGATGCTCCAGCCACCTTCCCCCCTGTGTATAACAGAAGCTTTGGTAACCATGGCAACAAAACAAACACAGTACACGCTGATTAATGGCTAAAATTTCCTGAAATGACCTCTAAACAAATGGCCGTATTTTAAAAACTATACATCCTACAGCGAAGATCTTTATATTGTGAGAATCACAAGACCCAGACCTAGATTTTGATACATAGTATGTCTCTGAAATATTAAAAATGAAGGCACAGTCGCAGTTTAGAAATTGCCCTTCAAATTTGGAGGGGGCTAGAGTGTAGTTTCAATGAATGTCAATGGACAGCGTGAGTTGCAAACAAATGGTCATATTGTGAAAACTATCAGGACTATGGCTTAGCCGTGGACATGTTTAGTGACAGCAGGGATAGCTGAACGTTTTGATATAAGATTTGTGTAGGTGGGCTTGAAAATGAGGGAGTGGCGGCAGTTTAGAAATCATGTTCTGATTTTCCAGCTTTTGTCATCTCCCACTCTAGTTTCCCCATTCATTCCTATGGGACCAATTTCGCCGCAAAAATGACGATATTTTGTGAACCATTTGGCGAAACGTTCCACAAAATAATAGCACACCATTCGGGAACAATCCGCACGTTTCGGTATATTACTTGTCTATGTAGTGTAAAAACTGTGGGAGGAGTTAGGGTGGTAAATTTGGCTATAATAATAAGAATAAGAACTAGAAAAGGTACAATTTCTGGGGAAATTGTGAAAGTGTTCTTGCCTCTACAACTGGAGTGGGCGGAGTAACTGGGTGGGGTGGCTTGAGTAACTGTGAAAAGTGTTAAAAAGCTTAATATTTTAAAAAGTATAAATAGTAGTAAAAAAGTTCCATCATTCGCTGAAAGAGCTGAACATTTTTTTCAAAAGTAATTTTTTTTTTCAAAAATGAATTTTTTTTAATCAAAAATGATTTTTTTTTTCTTCAAAAATGATTTTTTTTTCAAAAGTAATTTTTTTTTTCAAAGGTAATTTTTTTTTCAAAAATGAATTTTTTTATTTCAAAAATAATTTTTTTTTCGAAATTATTATTTTTTTTAAAGTAATTTTTTTTTCAAAAATAATTTTTTTTTTCAAAAATATTTTTTTTTTCAAATATATTTTTTTTTCAAAAATAATTTTTTTTTTAAAAGAAATTTTTTTTTCAAAAATATTTTTTTTTTTCAAAAATAATTTTTTTTTTTTCAAAAATATTTTTTTTCAAAAATATATATTTTTTTTTCAAAAATGATTTTTTTTTTTCAAAAATTATTTTTTTACTTTTTTCAAAATTTTTTTTTTTTTTTCAAAAATATTTTTTTTTTACATGGGGCGGTCATAATGTTTTGGCTGATCATGGGGTGGTCATAATGTTTTGGCTGATCATGGGGTTGTCAGCTTTTGTCACTTCCCACTCTAGTTTTGAACATTTCGCCATTCATTCCTATGGGACCAATTTCGCCGCAAAAACGTCATTTCGTGGACCATTCGGCAAAACATTCCACAAAGTAATAACACACCAATCGGGAACAATCCGCTCGTTTCGGTATATTATTTGTCTCTGTAGTGTGAAAACTGTGGGAGGAGTCTACAAGCATTATCAAGTCTAGCAGATGAAGTCACATGCATTTGGGGTGTCTCAGCATCTTGTGTTTACAACCACTGTTTCCTAGCAACGCTCATGCCCTGTTTATGCTTCCCAAATACTACTTCATCAAAACTGCCCCATCAGAATTACCCCATCAAAACTGCCCCATCATATTCCTCTATTATAAATCAGTACATGGTGTGTCTGTCCCCTCCCCCGGGCTCTGTAATGAGCTGAGATGCTCCAGCCACCTTCCCCCCTGTGTATAACAGAAGCTTTGGTAACCATGGCAACAAAACAAACACTAACAGTGCACTCTGATTAATGGCTAAAATTTCCTGAAATGACCTCTAAACAAATGGCCGTATTTTAAAAACTATACATCCTACAGCGAAGATCTTTATATTGTGAGAATCACAAGACCCAGACCTAGATTTTGATACATAGTATGTCTCTGAAATATTAAAAATGAAGGCACAGTCGCAGTTTAGAAATTGCCCTTCAAATTTGGAGGGGGCTAGAGTGTAGTTTCAATGAATGTCAATGGACGGCGTGAGTTGCAAACAAATGGTCATATTGTGAAAACTATCAGGACTATGGCTTAGCCGTGGACATGTTTAGTGGCAGCAGGGATAGCTGAACGTTTTGATATAAGATTTGTGTAGGTGGGCTTGAAAATGAGGGAGTGGCGGCAGTTTAGAAATCATGTTCTGATTTTCCAGCTTTTGTCATCTCCCACTCTAGTTTCCCCATTCATTCCTATGGGACCAATTTCGCCGCAAAAATGACGATATTTTGTGAACCATTCGGCGAAATGTTCCACAAAATAATAGCACACCATTCGGGAACAATCCGCACGTTTCGGTATATTACTTGTCTATGTAGTGTAAAAACTGTGGGAGGAGTTAGGGTGGTAAATTTGGCTATAATAATAAGAATAACTAGAAAAGGTACAATTTCTGGTGAAATTGTGAAAGTGTTCTTGCCTCTACAACTGGAGCAGGCGGAGTAACTGGATGGAGTGGCTTGAGTAACTTGTGTGGTTGGAGTGTCTGGAGCTCCTGTGAAAAGCGTTAAAAAGCTTAATATTTTAAAAAGTATAAATAGTAGTAAAAAAGTTGAAGTCTCATCATTAGATGAAAGAGCACAAACATTTTTTTCAAAAATTATGATTTTTTTTTTCAAAAATGATTTTTTTTGCAAAAAAATTTTTTTTCAAAAATGTATTTTTTTTTTCAAAAATATATATTTTTTTTCAAAAATATATTTTTTTTTCAAAAACATATTTTTTTTTTCAAAAATGAATTTTTTTTTTCAAAAATGAATTTTTTTTTTCAAAAATATATATTTTTTTTCAAAAATGAATTTTTTTTTTCAAAAATAATTTTTTTTTTTTCAAAAATTTTTTTTTTCAAAAATGAATTTTTTTTTTTTACATGGGGCAGTCATAATGTTTTGGCTGATCATGGGGTGGTCATAATGTTTTGGCTGATCATGGGGTTGTCAGCTTTTGTCACCTCTCACTCTAGTTTTGAACATTTCGCCATTCATTCCTATGGGACCAATTTCGCCGCAAAAACGTCATTTCGTGGACCATTCGGTGAAACATTCCACAAAGTAATAGCACACCAATCGGGAACAATCCGCACGTTTCGGTATATTACTTGTCTCTGTAGTGTAAAAACTGTGGGAGGAGTCTACAAGCATTATCAAGTCTAGCAGATGAAGTCACATGCATTTGGGGTGTCTCAGCATCTTGTGTTTACAACCACTGTTTCCTAGCAACGCTCATGCCCTGTTTATGCTTCCCAAATACTGCTTCATCAAAACTGCCCCATCAGAATTACCCCATCAAAACTGCCCCATCATATTCCTCTATTATAAATCAGTACATGGTGTGTCTGTCCCCTCCCCCGGGCTCTGTAATCAGAGCTAACATGCTCCAGCCACCTCCCCCCCTGTGTATAACAGAAGCTTTGGTAACCATGGCAACAAAACAAACACAGTACATGATTAATGGCTAAAATTTCCTGAAATGACCTCTAAACAAATGGCCGTATTTTAAAAACTATACATCCTACAGCGAAGATCTTTATATTGTGAGAATCACAAGACCCAGACCTAGATTTTGATATATAGTATGTCTCTGAAATATTAAAATTGAAGGCACGGTCGCAGTTTAGAAATTGCCCTTCAAATTTGAAGGGGCTAGAGTGTAGTTTCAATGAATGTCAATGGACGGTGTGAGTTGCAAACAAATGGTCATATTGTGAAAACTATCAGGACTATGGCTTAGCCGTGGACATGTTTAGTGGCAGCAGGGATAGCTGAACGTTTTGATATAAGATTCGTGTAGGTGGGCTTGAAAATGAGGGAGTGGCGGCAGTTTGGAAATCATGTTCTGATTTTCCAGCTTTTGTCATCTCCCACTCTAGCTTCCCCATTCATTCCTATGGGACCAATTTCGCCGCAAAAATGACGATATTTCGTGAACCATTCGGCGAAACGTTCCACAAAGTAATAGCACACCATTCGGGAACAATCCGCACGTTTCGGTATATTACTTGTCTCTGTAGTGTAGAAACTGTGGGAGGAGTTAGGGTGGTAAATTTGGCTATAATAATAAGAATAATAATAATATATATGTGAGATAACAGTAAGTGGTCTTGCTATGCAAGAACACTTAATAATATATATGTGAGATAACAGTAAGTGGTCTTGCTATGCAAGAACACTTAACTAGAAAAGGTACAATTTCTGGGGAAATTGTGAAAGTGTTCTTGCCTCTACAACTGGAGTGGGCGGAGTAACTGGGTGGGGTGGAGTGGCTGGAGTAACTGTGAAAAGTGTTAAAAAGCTTAATATTTTAAAAAGTATAAATAGTAGTAAAAAAGTTCCATCATTCGCTGAAAGAGCTGAACATTTTTTTCAAAAGTAATTTTTTTTTTCAAAAATGAATTTTTTTTAATCAAAAATGATTTTTTTTTCTTCAAAAATGATTTTTTTTTTCAAAAGTAATTTTTTTTTTCAAAGGTAATTTTTTTTTTCAAAAATGAATTTTTTTATTTCAAAAATAATTTTTTTTTCGAAATTATTATTTTTTTTAAAGTAATTTTTTTTTCAAAAATAATTTTTTTTTTCAAAAATATTTTTTTTTTCAAATATATTTTTTTTTCAAAAATAATTTTTTTTTTAAAAGAAATTTTTTTTTCAAAAATATTTTTTTTTTTCAAAAATAATTTTTTTTTTTTCAAAAATAATTTTTTTTTTTTCAAAAATATATTTTTTTTCAAAAATATATATATTTTTTTTTACATGGGGCGGTCATAATGTTTTGGCTGATCATGGGGTGGTCATAATGTTTTGGCTGATCATGGGGTGGTCATAATGTTTTGGCTGATCATGGGGTTGTCAGCTTTTGTCACTTCCCACTCTAGTTTTGAACATTTCGCCATTCATTCCTATGGGACCAATTTCGCCGCAAAAACGTCATTTCGTGGACCATTCGGCAAAACATTCCACAAAGTAATAACACACCAATCGGGAACAATCCGCTCGTTTCGGTATATTATTTGTCTCTGTAGTGTGAAAACTGTGGGAGGAGTCTACAAGCATTATCAAGTCTAGCAGATGAAGTCACATGCATTTGGAGTGTCTCAGCATCTTGTGTTTACAACCACTGTTTCCTAGCAACGCTCATGCCCTGTTTATGCTTCCCAAATACTGCTTCATCAAAACTGCCCCATCAGAATTACCCCATCAAAACTGCCCCATCATATTCCTCTATTATAAATCAGTACATGGTGTGTCTGTCCCCTCCCCCGGGCTCTGTAATCAGCTGAGATGCTCCAGCCACCTTCCCCCCTGTGTATAACAGAAGCTTTGGTAACCATGGCAACAAAACAAACACTAACAGTACACTCTGATTAATGGCTAAAATTTCCTGAAATGACCTCTAAACAAATGGCCGTATTTTAAAAACTATACATCCTACAGCGAAGATCTTTATATTGTGAGAATCACAAGACCCAGACCTAGATTTTGATGTATAGTATGTCTCTGAAATTTTAAAAATGAAGGCACGGTCGCAGTTAAGAAATTGCCCTTCAAATTTGGAGGGGGCTAGAGTGTAGTTTCAATGAATGTCAATGGACGGCGTGAGTTGCAAACAAATGGTCATATTGTGAAAACTATCAGGACTATGGCTTAGCCGTGGACATGTTTAGTGGCAGCAGGGATAGCTGAACGTTTTGATATAAGATTTGTGTAGGTGGGCTTGAAAATGAGGGAGTGGCGGCAGTTTAGAAATCATGTTCTGATTTTCCAGCTTTTGTCATCTCCCACTCTAGTTTCCCCATTCATTCCTATGGGACCAATTTCGCCACAAAAACGACGATATTTCGTGAACCATTCGGCGAAACGTTCCACAAAGTAATAGCACACCATTCGGGAACAATCCGCACGTTTCGGTATATTACTTGTCTATGTAGTGTAAAAACTGTGGGAGGAGTTAGGGTGGTAAATTTGGCTATAATAATAAGAATAATATATATGTGAGATAACAGTAAGTGGTCTTGCTATGCAAGAACACTTAATAACTAGAAAAGGTACAATTTCTGGGGAAATTGTGAAAAGTGTTCTTGCCTCTACAACTGGAGTGGGCGGAGTAACTGGGTGGAGTGGCTTGAGTAACTGTTGTGTGGTTGGAGTGGCTGGAGTAACTGTGAAAAGTGTTAAAAAGCTTAATATTTTAAAAAGTATAAATAGTAGTAAAAAAGTTGAAGTCTCATCATTAGCTGAAAGAGCTAAACATTTTTTTCAAAAATTATAATTTTTTTTTTCAAAAATGATTTTTTTTTTCAAAAATAATTTTTTTTTTCAAAAATAATTTTTTTTTTCAAAAATGATTTTATTTTATTTTTTTTTCAAAATTATTTTTTTTTTTTTCAAAAATTATTATTTTTTTTTCAAAAATATTTTTTTTTTTTTACATGGGGCAGTCATAATGTTTTGGCTGTTCATGGGGTGGTCATAATGTTTTGGCTGATCATGGGGTTGTCAGCTTTTGTCACCTCCCACTCTAGTTTTGAACATTTCGCCATTCATTCCTATGGGACCAATTTCGCAGCAAAAACATCATTTCGTGGACCATTCGGCTTAACATTCCACAAAGTAATAACACACCAATCGGGAACAATCCGCTCGTTTTGGTATATTACTTGTCTCTGTAGTGTAAAAACTGTGGGAGGAGTCTACAAGCATTATCAAGTCTAGCAGATGAAGTCACATGCATTTGGGGTGTCTCAGCATCTTGTGTTTACAACCACTGTTTCCTAGCAACGCTCATGCCCTGTTTATGCTTCCCAAATACTACTTCATCAAAACTGCCCCATCAGAATTACCCCATCAAAACTGCCCCATCATATTCCTCTATTATAAATCAGTACATGGTGTGTCTGTCCCCTCCCCCGGGCTCTGTAATCAGCTGAGATGCTCCAGCCACCTCCCCCCCTGTGTATAACAGAAGCTTTGGTAACCATGGCAACAAAACAAACACTAGCAGTACACTCTGATTAATGTCTAAAATTTCCTGAAATGACCTCTAAACAAATGGCCGTATTTTAAAAACTATACATCCTACAGCGAAGATCTTTATATTGTGAGAATCACAAGACCCAGACCTAGATTTTGATACATAGTATGTCTCTGAAATATTAAAATTGAAGGCACGGTCGCAGTTTAGAAATTGCCCTTCAAATTTGAAGGGGCTAGAGTGTAGTTTCAATGAATGTCAATGGACGGCGTGAGTTGCAAACAAATGGTCATATTGTGAAAACTATCAGGACTATGGCTTAGCCGTGGACATGTTTAGTGGCAGCAGGGATAGCTGAACGTTTTGATATAAGATTTGTGTAGGTGGGCTTGAAAATGAGGGAGTGGCGGCAGTTTAGAAATCATGTTCTGATTTTCCAGCTTTTGTCATCTCCCACTCTAGTTTCCCCATTCATTCCTATGGGACCAATTTCGCCGCAAAAATGACGATATTTCGTGAACCATTCGGCGAAACGTTCCACAAAGTAATAGCACACCATTCGGGAACAATCCGCACGTTTCGGTATATTACTTGTCTATGTAGTGTAAAAACTGTGGGAGGAGTTAGGGTGGTAAATTTGGCTATAATAATAAGAATAACTAGAAAAGGTACAATTTCTGGGGAAATTGTGAAAGTGTTCTTGCCTCTACAACTGGAGTGGGCGGAGTAACTGGGTGGGGTGGCTTGAGTAACTGTGAAAAGTGTTAAAAAGCTTAATATTTTAAAAAGTATAAATAGTAGTAAAAAAGTTCCATCATTCGCTGAAAGAGCTGAACATTTTTTTCAAAAGTAATTTTTTTTTTCAAAAATGAATTTTTTTTAATCAAAAATGATTTTTTTTTCTTCAAAAATGATTTTTTTTTTCAAAAGTAATTTTTTTTCAAAGGTAATTTTTTTTTTCAAAAATGAATTTTTTTATTTCAAAAATAATTTTTTTTTCGAAATTATTATTTTTTTTAAAGTAATTTTTTTTTCAAAAATAATTTTTTTTTTTCAAAAATATTTTTTTTTTCAAATTAATTTTTTTTTTAAAAGAAATTTTTTTTTCAAAAATATTTTTTTTTTTTCAAAAATAATTTTTTTTTTTTCAAAAATATTTTTTTTCAAAAATATATATTTTTTTTTCAAAAATGATTTTTTTTTTCAAAAATTATTTTTTTACTTTTTTCAAAAATTTTTTTTTTTTTTCAAAAATATTTTTTTTTACATGGGGCGGTCATAATGTTTTGGCTGATCATGGGGTGGTCATAATGTTTTGGCTGATCATGGGGTTGTCAGCTTTTGTCACTTCCCACTCTAGTTTTGAACATTTCGCCATTCATTCCTATGGGACCAATTTCGCCGCAAAAACGTCATTTCGTGGACCATTCGGCAAAACATTCCACAAAGTAATAACACACCAATCGGGAACAATCCGCTCGTTTCGGTATATTATTTGTCTCTGTAGTGTGAAAACTGTGGGAGGAGTCTACAAGCATTATCAAGTCTAGCAGATGAAGTCACATGCATTTGGAGTGTCTCAGCATCTTGTGTTTACAACCACTGTTTCCTAGCAACGCTCATGCCCTGTTTATGCTTCCCAAATACTACTTCATCAAAACTGCCCCATCAGAATTACCCCATCAAAACTGCCCCATCATATTCCTCTATTATAAATCAGTACATGGTGTGTCTGTCCCCTCCCCCGGGCTCTGTAATCAGCTGAGATGCTCCAGCCACCTTCCCCCCTGTGTATAACAGAAGCTTTGGTAACCATGGCAACAAAACAAACACTAACAGTGCACTCTGATTAATGGCTAAAATTTCCTGAAATGACCTCTAAACAAATGGCCGTATTTTAAAAACTATACATCCTACAGCGAAGATCTTTATATTGTGAGAATCACAAGACCCAGACCTAGATTTTGATACATAGTATGTCTCTGAAATATTAAAAATGAAGGCACAGTCGCAGTTTAGAAATTGCCCTTCAAATTTGGAGGGGGCTAGAGTGTAGTTTCAATGAATGTCAATGGACGGCATGAGTTGCAAACAAATGGTCATATTGTGAAAACTATCAGGACTATGGCTTAGCCGTGGACATGTTTAGTGGCAGCAGGGATAGCTGAACGTTTTGATATAAGATTTGTGTAGGTGGGCTTAAAAATGAGGGAGTGGCGGCAGTTTAGAAATCATGTTCTGATTTTCCAGCTTTTGTCATCTCCCACTCTAGTTTCCCCATTCATTCCTATGGGACCAATTTCGCCGCAAAAATGACGATATTTTGTGAACCATTCGGCGAAATGTTCCACAAAATAATAGCACACCATTCGGGAACAATCCGCACGTTTCGGTATATTACTTGTCTATGTAGTGTAAAAACTGTGGGAGGAGTTAGGGTGGTAAATTTGGCTATAATAATAAGAATAAGAACTAGAAAAGGTACAATTTCTGGGGAAATTGTGAAAGTGTTCTTGCCTCTACAACTGGAGTGGGCGGAGTAACTGGGTGGAGTGGCTTGAGTAACTGTGAAAAGTGTTAAAAAGCTTAATATTTTAAAAAGTATAAATAGTAGTAAAAAAGTTCCATCATTCGCTGAAAGAGCTGAACATTTTTTTCAAAAGTAATTTTTTTTTTCAAAAATGAATTTTTTTTAATCAAAAATGATTTTTTTTTCTTCAAAAATGATTTTTTTTTCAAAAGTAATTTTTTTTTTCAAAGGTAATTTTTTTTTTCAAAAATGAATTTTTTTATTTCAAAAATAATTTTTTTTTCGAAATTATTATTTTTTTTAAAGTAATTTTTTTTTCAAAAATAATTTTTTTTTTCAAAAATATTTTTTTTTTCAAATATATTTTTTTTTCAAAAATAATTTTTTTTTTTTAAAGAAATTTTTTTTTCAAAAATATTTTTTTTTTTTTCAAAAATAATTTTTTTTTTTTCAAAAATATTTTTTTTTTCAAAAATATATATTTTTTTTTTCAAAAATGATTTTTTTTTTTCAAAAATTATTTTTTTACTTTTTTCAAAAATTTTTTTTTTTTTTCAAAAATATTTTTTTTTTTACATGGGGCGGTCATAATGTTTTGGCTGATCATGGGGTGGTCATAATGTTTTGGCTGATCATGGGGTTGTCAGCTTTTGTCACTTCCCACTCTAGTTTTGAACATTTCGCCATTCATTCCTATGGGACCAATTTCGCCGCAAAAACGTCATTTCGTGGACCATTCGGCAAAACATTCCACAAAGTAATAACACACCAATCGGGAACAATCCGCTCGTTTCGGTATATTATTTGTCTCTGTAGTGTGAAAACTGTGGGAGGAGTCTACAAGCATTATCAAGTCTAGCAGATGAAGTCACATGCATTTGGAGTGTCTCAGCATCTTGTGTTTACAACCACTGTTTCCTAGCAACGCTCATGCCCTGTTTATGCTTCCCAAATACTGCTTCATCAAAACTGCCCCATCAGAATTACCCCATCAAAACTGCCCCATCATATTCCTCTATTATAAATCAGTACATGGTGTGTCTGTCCCCCTCCCCCGGGCTCTGTAATGAGCTGAGATGCTCCAGCCACCTCCCCCCTGTGTATAACAGAAGCTTTGGTAACCATGGCAACAAAACAAACACTAGCAGTACACTCTGATTAATGGCTAAAATTTCCTGAAATGACCTCTAAACAAATGGCCGTATTTTAAAAACTATACATCCTACAGCGAAGATCTTTATATTGTGAGAATCACAAGACCCAGACCTAGATTTTGATGTATAGTATGTCTCTGAAATATTAAAAATGAAGGCACAGTCGCAGTTTAGAAATTGCCCTTCAAATTTGGAGGGGGCTAGAGTGTAGTTTCAATGAATGTCAATGGACGGCGTGAGTTGCAAACAAATGGTCATATTGTGAAAACTATCAGGACTATGGCTTAGCCGTGGACATGTTTAGTGGCAGCAGGGATAGCTGAACGTTTTGATATAAGATTTGTGTAGGTGGGCTTGAAAATGAGGGAGTGGCGGCAGTTTAGAAATCATGTTCTGATTTTCCAGCTTTTGTCATCTCCCACTCTAGTTTCCCCATTCATTCCTATGGGACCAATTTCGCCGCAAAAATGACGATATTTTGTGAACCATTCGGCGAAACGTTCCACAAAATAATAGCACACCATTCGGGAACAATCCGCACGTTTCGGTATATTACTTGTCTATGTAGTGTAAAAACTGTGGGAGGAGTTAGGGTGGTAAATTTGGCTATAATAAGAATAATAATATATATGTGAGATAACAGTAAGTGGTCTTGCTATGCAAGAACACTTAACTAGAAAAGGTACAATTTCTGGGGAAATTGTGAAAGTGTTCTTGCCTCTACAACTGGAGTGGGCGGAGTAACTGGGTGGGGTGGAGTGGCTTGAGTAACTGTGAAAAGTGTTAAAAAGCTTAATATTTTAAAAAGTATAAATAGTAGTAAAAAAGTTCCATCATTCGCTGAAAGAGCTGAACATTTTTTTCAAAAGTAATTTTTTTTTTCAAAAAATGAATTTTTTTTAATCAAAAATGATTTTTTTTTCTTCAAAAATGATTTTTTTTTTCAAAAGTAATTTTTTTTTTCAAAGGTAATTTTTTTTTTCAAAAATGAATTTTTTTATTTCAAAAATAATTTTTTTTTCGAAATTATTATTTTTTTTAAAGTAATTTTTTTTTCAAAAATATTTTTTTTTTTCAAAAATTTTTTTTTTTTCAAATATATTTTTTTTTCAAAAATAATTTTTTTTTAAAAAAATTTTTTTTTCAAAAATATTTTTTTTTTCAAAAATAATTTTTTTTTTTTCAAAAATATTTTTTTTTTCAAAAATGATTTTTTTTTCAAAAATTATTTTTTTACTTTTTAAAAAAATTTTTTTTTTTTTCAAAAATATTTTTTTTTTTACTTGGGGCGGTCATAATGTTTTGGCTGATCATGGGGTGGTCATAATGTTTTGGCTGATCATGGGGTTGTCAGCTTTTGTCACTTCCCACTCTAGTTTTGAACATTTCGCCATTCATTCCTATGGGACCAATTTCGCCGTAAAAACGTCATTTCGTGGACCATTCGGCAAAACATTCCACAAAGTGATAGCACACCAATCGGGAACAATCCGCTCGTTTCGGTATATTATTTGTCTCTGTAGTGTGAAAACTGTGGGAGGAGTCTACAAGCATTATCAAGTCTAGCAGATGAAGTCACATGCATTTGGAGTGTCTCAGCATCTTGTGTTTACAACCACTGTTTCCTAGCAACGCTCATGCCCTGTTTATGCTTCCCAAATACTACTTCATCAAAACTGCCCCATCAGAATTACCCCATCAAAACTGCCCCATCATATTCCTCTATTATAAATCAGTACATGGTGTGTCTGTCCCCTCCCCCGGGCTCTGTAATCAGCTAAGATGCTCCAGCCACCTCCCCCCTGTGTATAACAGAAGCTTTGGTAACCATGGCAACAAAACAAACACTAACAGTGCACTCTGATTAATGGCTAAAATTTCCTGAAATGACCTCTAAACAAATGGCCGTATTTTAAAAACTATACATCCTACAGCGAAGATCTTTATATTGTGAGAATCACAAGACCCTGACCTAGATTTTGATACATAGTATGTCTCTGAAATATTAAAAATGAAGGCACAGTCGCAGTTTAGAAATTGCCCTTCAAATTTGGAGGGGGCTAGAGTGTAGTTTCAATGAATGTCAATGGACGGCGTGAGTTGCAAACAAATGGTCATATTGTGAAAACTATCAGGACTATGGCTTAGCCGTGGACATGTTTAGTGGCAGCAGGGATAGCTGAACGTTTTGATATAAGATTTGTGTAGGTGGGCTTGAAAATGAGGGAGTGGCGGCAGTTTAGAAATCATGTTCTGATTTTCCAGCTTTTGTCATCTCCCACTCTAGTTTCCCCATTCATTCCTATGGGACCAATTTCGCCGCAAAAATGACGATATTTCGTGAACCATTCGGCGAAACGTTCCACAAAGTAATAGCACACCATTCGGGAACATTCCGCACGTTTCGGTATATTACTTGTCTATGTAGTGTAAAAACTGTGGGAGGAGTTAGGGTGGTAAATTTGGCTATAATAAGAATAATAATATATATGTGAGATAACAGTAAGTGGTCTTGCTATGCAAGAACACTTAATAATATATATGTGAGATAACAGTAAGTGGTCTTGCTATGCAAGAACACTTAACTAGAAAAGGTACAATTTCTGGGGAAATTGTGAAAAGTGTTCTTGCCTCTACAACTGGAGTGGGCGGAGTAACTGGGTGGAGTGGCTTGAGTAACTGTTGTGTGGTTGGAGTGGCTGGAGCTCCTGTGAAAAGTGTTAAAAAGCTTAATATTTTAAAAAGTATAAATAGTAGTAAGAAGTCTCATCATTAGCTGAAAGAGCTGAACATTTTTTTCAAAAATTATGATTTTTTTTTCAAAAATTATTTTTTTTTTCAAAAATTATTTTTTTTTTTCAAAAATATTTTTTTTTTTTTCAAAAATATTTTTTTTTTCAAAAATATTTTTTTTTTCAAAAATGATTTTATTTTTATTTTTTTCAAAAATTATTATTTTTTTTTTCAAAAATTATTTTTTTTCAAAAATATATATTTTTTTTTACATGGGGCGGTCATAATGTTTTGGCTGATCATGGGGTAGTCATAATGTTTTGGCTGATCATGGGGTAGTCATAATGTTTTGGCTGATCATGGGGTTGTCAGCTTTTGTCACCTCCCACTCTAGTTTTGAACATTTCACCATTCATTCCCATGGGACCAATTTCGCCGCAAAAACGACATTTCGTGGACCGTTCGGCGAAACGTTCCACAAAGTAATAACACACCAATCGGGAACAATCCGCTCGTTTCGGTATATTACTTGTCTCTGTAGTGTGAAAACTGTGGGAGGAGTCTACAAGCATTATCAAGTCTAGCAGATGAAGTCACATGCATTTGGGGTGTCTCAGCATCTTGTGTTTACAACCACTGTTTCCTAGCAACGCTCATGCCCTGTTTATGCTTCCCAAATACTGCTTCATCAAAACTGCCCCATCAGAATTACCCCATCAAAACTGCCCCATCATATTCCTCTATTATAAATCAGTACATGGTGTGTCTGTCCCCTCCCCCCGGGCTCTGTAATCAGCTGAGATGCTCCAGCCACCTTCCCCCCTGTGTATAACAGAAGCTTTGGTAACCATGGCAACAAAACAAACACTAAGTACACGCTGATTAATGGCTAAAATTTCCTGAAATGACCTCTAAACAAATGGCCGTATTTTAAAAACTATACATCCTACAGCGAAGATCTTTATATTGTGAGAATCACAAGACCCAGACCTAGATTTTGATACATAGTATGTCTCTGAAATATTAAAATTGAAGGCACGGTCGCAGTTTAGAAATTGCCCTTCAAATTTGGAGGGGGGCTAGAGTGTAGTTTCAATGAATGTCAATGGACAGCGTGAGTTGCAAACAAATGGTCATATTGTGAAAACTATCAGGACTATGGCTTAGCCGTGGACATGTTTAGTGGCAGCAGGGATAGCTGAACGTTTTGATATAAGATTTGTGTAGGTGGGCTTGAAAATGAGGGAGTGGCGGCAGTTTAGAAATCATGTTCTGATTTTCCAGCTTTTGTCATCTCCCACTCTAGTTTCCCCATTCATTCCTATGGGACCAATTTCGCCGCAAAAATGACGATATTTTGTGAACCATTCGGCGAAACGTTCCACAAAATAATAGCACACCATTCGGGAACAATCCGCACGTTTCGGTATAATGCTTGTCTATGTAGTGTAAAAACTGTGGGAGGAGTTAGGGTGGTAAATTTGGCTATAATAATAAGAATAACTAGAAAAGGTACAATTTCTGGGGAAATTGTGAAAGTGTTCTTGCCTCTACAACTGGAGTGGGCGGAGTAACTGGGTGGGGTGGAGTGGCTTGAGTAACTGTGAAAAGTGTTAAAAAGCTTAATATTTTAAAAAGTATAAATAGTAGTAAAAAAGTTCCATCATTCGCTGAAAGAGCTGAACATTTTTTTCAAAAGTAATTTTTTTTTTCAAAAAATGAATTTTTTTTAATCAAAAATGATTTTTTTTTCTTCAAAAATGATTTTTTTTTCAAAAGTAATTTTTTTTTTCAAAGGTAATTTTTTTTTTCAAAAATGAATTTTTTTATTTCAAAAATAATTTTTTTTTCGAAATTATTATTTTTTTTAAAGTAATTTTTTTTTCAAAAATATTTTTTTTTTTCAAATATATTTTTTTTTCAAAAATAATTTTTTTTTAAAAAAATTTTTTTTTCAAAAATATTTTTTTTTTCAAAAATAATTTTTTTTTTTTCAAAAATATTTTTTTTTTCAAAAATGATTTTTTTTTCAAAAATTATTTTTTTACTTTTTAAAAAATTTTTTTTTTTTTTCAAAAATATTTTTTTTTTTACTTGGGGCGGTCATAATGTTTTGGCTGATCATGGGGTGGTCATAATGTTTTGGCTGATCATGGGGTTGTCAGCTTTTGTCACTTCCCACTCTAGTTTTGAACATTTCGCCATTCATTCCTATGGGACCAATTTCGCCGTAAAAACGTCATTTCGTGGACCATTCGGCAAAACATTCCACAAAGTGATAGCACACCAATCGGGAACAATCCGCTCGTTTCGGTATATTATTTGTCTCTGTAGTGTGAAAACTGTGGGAGGAGTCTACAAGCATTATCAAGTCTAGCAGATGAAGTCACATGCATTTGGAGTGTCTCAGCATCTTGTGTTTACAACCACTGTTTCCTAGCAACGCTCATGCCCTGTTTATGCTTCCCAAATACTACTTCATCAAAACTGCCCCATCAGAATTACCCCATCAAAACTGCCCCATCATATTCCTCTATTATAAATCAGTACATGGTGTGTCTGTCCCCTCCCCCGGGCTCTGTAATCAGCTAAGATGCTCCAGCCACCTCCCCCCTGTGTATAACAGAAGCTTTGGTAACCATGGCAACAAAACAAACACTAACAGTGCACTCTGATTAATGGCTAAAATTTCCTGAAATGACCTCTAAACAAATGGCCGTATTTTAAAAACTATACATCCTACAGCGAAGATCTTTATATTGTGAGAATCACAAGACCCTGACCTAGATTTTGATACATAGTATGTCTCTGAAATATTAAAAATGAAGGCACAGTCGCAGTTTAGAAATTGCCCTTCAAATTTGGAGGGGGCTAGAGTGTAGTTTCAATGAATGTCAATGGACGGCGTGAGTTGCAAACAAATGGTCATATTGTGAAAACTATCAGGACTATGGCTTAGCCGTGGACATGTTTAGTGACAGCAGGGATAGCTGAACGTTTTGATATAAGATTTGTGTAGGTGGGCTTGAAAATGAGGGAGTGGCGGCAGTTTAGAAATCATGTTCTGATTTTCCAGCTTTTGTCATCTCCCACTCTAGTTTCCCCATTCATTCCTATGGGACCAATTTCGCCGCAAAAATGACGATATTTCGTGAACCATTCGGCGAAACGTTCCACAAAGTAATAGCACACCATTCGGGAACATTCCGCACGTTTCGGTATATTACTTGTCTATGTAGTGTAAAAACTGTGGGAGGAGTTAGGGTGGTAAATTTGGCTATAATAAGAATAATAATATATATGTGAGATAACAGTAAGTGGTCTTGCTATGCAAGAACACTTAATAACTAGAAAAGGTACAATTTCTGGGGAAATTGTGAAAGTGTTCTTGCCTCTACAACTGGAGTGGGCGGAGTAACTGGGTGGGGTGGAGTGGCTTGAGTAACTGTGAAAAGTGTTAAAAAGCTTAATATTTTAAAAAGTATAAATAGTAGTAAAAAAGTTCCATCATTCGCTGAAAGAGCTGAACATTTTTTTCAAAAGTAATTTTTTTTTCAAAAATGAATTTTTTTTAATCAAAAATGATTTTTTTTTTCTTCAAAAATGATTTTTTTTTTTCAAAAGTAATTTTTTTTTTCAAAGGTAATTTTTTTTTTCAAAAATGAATTTTTTTATTTCAAAAATAATTTTTTTTTCGAAATTATTATTTTTTTTAAAGCAATTTTTTTTTCAAAAATTTTTTTTTTTCAAAAATATTTTTTTTTTTCAAATATATTTTTTTTTCAAAAATAATTTTTTTTTTAAAAGAAATTTTTTTTTCAAAAATATTTTTTTTTTTCAAAAATAATATTTTTTTTTCAAAAATATATTTTTTTTTTTCAAAAATGATTTTTTTTTTTCAAAAATTATTTTTTTACTTTTTTCAAAAATTATTTTTTTACTTTTTTCAAAAATTATTTTTTTACTTTTTTCAAAAATTATTTTTTTACTTTTTTCAAAAATTTTTTTTTTTTTTCAAAAATATATTTTTTTTTACATGGGGCGGTCATAATGTTTTGGCTGATCATGGGGTGGTCATAATGTTTTGGCTGATCATGGGGTGGTCATAATGTTTTGGCTGATCATGGGGTGGTCATAATGTTTTGGCTGATCATGGGGTTGTCAGCTTTTGTCACTTCCCACTCTAGTTTTGAACATTTCGCCATTCATTCCTATGGGACCAATTTCGCCGCAAAAACGTCATTTCGTGGACCATTCGGCAAAACATTCCACAAAGTAATAACACACCAATCGGGAACAATCCGCTCGTTTCGGTATATTATTTGTCTCTGTAGTGTGAAAACTGTGGGAGGAGTCTACAAGCATTATCAAGTCTAGCAGATGAAGTCACATGCATTTGGGGTGTCTCAGCATCTTGTGTTTACAACCACTGTTTCCTAGCAACGCTCATGCCCTGTTTATGCTTCCCAAATACTGCTTCATCAAAACTGCCCCATCAGAATTACCCCATCAAAACTGCCCCATCATATTCCTCTATTATAAATCAGTACATGGTGTGTCTGTCCCCTCCCCCGGGCTCTGTAATCAGCTGAGATGCTCCAGCCACCTTCCCCCCTGTGTATAACAGAAGCTTTGGTAACCATGGCAACAAAACAAACACTAACAGTAGACTCTGATTAATGGCTAAAATTTCCTGAAATGACCTCTAAACAAATGGCCGTATTTTAAAAACTATACATCCTACAGCGAAGATCTTTATATTGTGAGAATCACAAGACCCAGACCTAGATTTTGATGTATAGTATGTCTCTGAAATATTAAAAATGAAGGCACAGTCGCAGTTTAGAAATTGCCCTTCAAATTTGGAGGGGGCTAGAGTGTAGTTTCAATGAATGTCAATGGACGGCGTGAGTTGCAAACAAATGGTCATATTGTGAAAAATATCAGGACTATGGCTTAGCCGTGGACATGTTTAGTGGCAGCAGGGATAGCTGAACGTTTTGATATAAGATTTGTGTAGGTGGGCTTGAAAATGAGGGAGTGGCGGCAGTTTAGAAATCATGTTCTGATTTTCCAGCTTTTGTCATCTCCCACTCTAGTTTCCCCATTCATTCCTATGGGACCAATTTCGCCGCAAAAATGACGATATTTCGTGAACCATTCGGCGAAATGTTCCACAAAATAATAGCACACCATTCGGGAAAAATCCGCACGTTTCGGTATATTACTTGTCTATGTAGTGTAAAAACTGTGGGAGGAGTTAGGGTGGTAAATTTGGCTATAATAAGAATAATAATATATATGTGAGATAACAGTAAGTGGTCTTGCTATGCAAGAACACTTAATAATATATATGTGAGATAACAGTAAGTGGTCTTGCTATGCAAGAACACTTAATAATATATATGTGAGATAACAGTAAGTGGTCTTGCTATGCAAGAACACTTAATAATATATGTGAGATAACAGTAAGTGGTCTTGCTATGCAAGAACACTTAATAATATATATGTGAGATAACAGTAAGTGGTCTTGCTATGCAAGAACACTTAATCAGAGCCACCAAGCTGGAGCCATCTGACTGAGCCCTGCACAATGCACCTGAGAGGAGGTCAGTGACAGCGCCACCAGGCCAGTCTGAGAGGGGGGGTTGCTGATGTAAGGGGGGAGTGAATACAATAATGTAAGGGGGCACTGATATAAAAGTTCCCCCTATATTAGTAACCGCCCCCCTTACCTTAGTGTATTCACTCTGCGGAAGGTGGTCTCTAGTCACCAGAGTGCCCCCACATCAGGGTTCCTGGCATTCCCCTTTACATCAGAATCTGCAGGATTCCCCCTTACAATGCAAGGGCAATACTGCAGACCCTTATGTAAATTGGAACTCTGATGTAAAGGGAACGCAGTGGACTATGATTTAAGGTGGTCTCTGGTCACCAGAACCCCCACTTACATCAAAGTTTCCCCTTAGATAATGATCTGCAGCGTCCCCCTTTTACATAAGAGTTCCCTTTCACTGTAAAGGGGAATCCTGCAGACTAATAAGGGTGAACTCTGTGCTGGCTGGCTTAGATTACCCTGACCTTCATGTAAATGGAAAAATCTAATTTTTGACTTGTGTTTAAGGGCTCTTTCACACGGACGATCCGTATGTCCGTTTTTCAACCTTCCGTTTTCGGATGAAAAACGGACATACATGTATCCCTATGGAATAGCGGATGTCAGCGGATGAAGGTCCGCTGACATCCGACCCGCTCCGATCCGAAAAAGTGTAACGGAGGAAAAACCTACTTTACTCTACGGTCTGTCATCACCCGATCCTCCATAGGGGAGAGCGGCGCACGGACAGGTCCGTCGCTGCACAGTGTGCAGCGACAGACCTGTCATCTTTCTGCTCAGCGGGGATCCCCGCTGGGCAAGCGGATATTCACGGTGTGAAAGAGCCCTAATTTAAACACATTGCTTATAGCACTAGCTATATGTTTATAGTTTAAATATTAATATTTGCACTGTTTAGCACTGAAAACTGTAATTTTAGGTACTTTTTAGCAGTGCCAGTAAAAAAATGTGGCTCTGTCATTAAATTTGATTTCATGATTTCTGCCAGTAAAAAAATGGTGCTGTTTGTAGATTTTGGTGTCCTGCCAGTAAATTTCACTTTGGGGGCTTGGCAACACTGGTGCGAGGTGAGGGGGAGCAGGGTGCTCATCCATGCTCTATGTGTGCCCATCCATGCTCCGTTCATCCCTGGATCGTCCATGCTCCATCCGTACTCATCTATGCTCCATCCGTACTCATCCATGCTCCATCCGTGCTCCATCCGTGCTCATCCATGCTCCATCCGTGCTCATCCATGCTCCATCCGTGCTTATCCATGCTCCATCCAGGCTCACCCATGCTCCAACCATTCTCATCCATGCTCCATCCAAGCTTATCCATGCTCCATCCGTGCTCCATCTGTGCTTCATCCGTGCTCATCCATGACCCATCCATGCTCCATCTGTGCTCATCCATGCTCTATCCATTCTCATCTATGTGCCATCCGTGCTTATCCATGCTCTATCCGTGCTCCATCCATGCTCCATCCATGCTCCATCCGTGCTCATCCAAGTTCCATCTGTGCTCATCCAAGCTCCATCCGTGCTCATCCATGCTCCATCTGTGCTCATCCATGCTCCATCTGTGCTCCATCTGTGCTCACCCATGCTCCATCTGTGCTCATCCATGCTCCATCTGTGCTTATTCACACTTCATCCGTGGTCATCCATGCTCCATCTGTGCCCATCCGTGCTCCATCCGTGCCCAGGTGTGCTTCATCTGTGGCCATCCATGGCTCACCCATGCCCATCCATGGCTCATCCATGCCCATCCTTGGCTCATTCATGACTCATCCATGCCTCATCTGTGCTCACCTGTGTCTCATCCATGCCATAGCAGTGCTTATCCTTGCCACAGCAGGATTCATCCATGCCACAGCAGGATTAATCCGTGCCACAGCAGTGCTCATCAGTGCTTATCTGTGCCACATCAGTGCTCATCCATGCCGCGTCTACGCCACATGAGTGCTCATTTGTGCCACAATGATGCCACATCAGTTCTCATCCATGCCACATCAGTTCTCATCCATGCCACATCAGTGCTCATCCGTGCCACATCAGTGCTCATCCGTGCCACATCAGTACTCATCCGTGCCACATTCATGCCACATCAGTACTCATCGGTGGCACATCAGTTCTCATCCATGCCGCATCCTTGCCACTACAGTGTCTCACAAAAGTGTAATAGGTAGTCAAATTAGATTTGAAATGTATGTCCCTGATGGTGTTCCCTGCATGTTGGGCCTCTGTATGTGGCCAGTAGGGATGAGTTCGACTCGAACATTGGCTGTTCACCAGTTCTCCAAACAGCGAACAATTTGGGGTGTTCACGGCAAATTCGAAAGCCGCGGAACACCCTTTAAAAGTCTATGGGAGAAATCAAAAGTTCCAATTTTAAAGGCTTATATGCATGGTATTGTCATAAAAAGTATTTGGGGACCTGGGTCCTGCCCCAGGGGACATGGATCAATGCAAAAAAAAGGTTAAAAACTGACGTTTTTTCAGGAGCAGTGATTTTAATAATGCTTAAAGTAAAACAATAAAAGTGTAATATTCCTTTAAATTTCATACCTGGGGGGTGTCTATAGTATGCCTGTAAAGGGGCGCATGTTTCCCGTGTGTAGAACAGTCTGACAGCAAAATGACATTTCAAAGGAAAAAAATCATTTAAAACTACTCGCGGCTAATAATGAATTACCGGTCCGACAATACACATAAAAGTTCATTGATAAAATCGGCATGGGAATTCCCCACAGGGGAACCCCAAACCACAATTTTAAAAAAAATGACGTGGGGGGTCCCCCTAAATTCCATACCTGGCCCTTTAGGTCTAGTATGGATATTAAGGTGAACCCCACACCAAAATAAAAAAAAAATGACGTAGGGTCCTCCCCAAAAATCCATACCAGACCCTTATCCGAGCACGCAACCTGGCAGGCCGCAGGAAAAGAGGGGGGGACGAGAGAGCGCCCCCCCTCCTGAACCGTACCAGGCCACATGCCCTCAACATTGGGAGGGTGCTTTGGGGTAGCCCCCCAAAATACCTTGTCCCCATGATGGCCCAGATCCCGGCCTTCCCCCCTGTGTGAAATGGTAAGGATACCCCTACCATTTCACAAAAAAAGTGTCAAAAATGTTAAAAATGACAAGAGACAGTTTTTGACAATTCCTTTATTTAAATGCTTCTTCTATCTTCTATCTTCTTACTTCTTTCTTTTATCTTCCTTTGGTTTCTTCCTCCATCTTCTTTTTCTTCTGGTTCTTCTCAGAAGGGGGCGGGGTCACCGGGTGGCCCCACCCTCTGTTATTTAGGAACCATCAGAAGAGGAGAAGCGTCAAACAGCGGGAGCCTCCCATCATGCTGGATGCGGAACGGCCCAGAAGACGAAGGGAAGAAGACGCCGCAGAGGAAGATGCCGGACGAGAACACCGGAGGAAGAACCAGTAGAACCAGAAGAACCAGAAGAAGAAGATGGAGGAAGAAACCGAAGGAAGATAGAAGATAGAAGATAGAAGAAAGAAGATAGAAGAAGCATTTAAATAAAGGAATTGTCAAAAACTGTCTCTTGTCATTTTTAACATTTTTGACACTTTTTTTGTGAAATGGTAGGGGTACTTTTGTACCCCCTTACAATTTCACACAGGGGGGAGGGCCGGGATCTGGGGTCCCCTTGTTAAAGGGGGAGGGCCGGGATCTGGGGGTTCTGAAATGGCCTTTTCTAGTCTCGTCGTATGTGGTGTACGTCACCGCGTTCTTGGCGAGCGGAAATTCCGACAACTTTGTGCGACCGTGTGTACGCAAAACAAGTTTGAGCCAACATCCGTCGGAAAAAATCCATGAACTTTGTTGTCGGAAAGTCCGATCAATGTCCGACCAAGTGTACGGGGCATAAGAGGTAGTCAAAAAATTAAATGTGTAATTTTTGTCCCTAGAACGCCTGATGATGCTTCCTGCATGTTAGGCCTCTGTATGTGGACAGGCCATGTAAAAGCCTCACACATGTGGTATCACCATACTCACGAGGAGTAGCAGAATGTATTGGGGTGTAATTTGTGGTATGCATTTGCTGTGTGAGAGATATAACCTGTTAATGTGACAATTCTGTGAAAAAAAAAGAAAAAAAAAATCTTGACTTTGCAAAGAATTGTGGGACAAAATTACAACTTCAAAAAACTTACCATGCCTCTTACTAAATATCTTGGATTGTCTACTTCCCAAAAGGGGTCATTTGGGGGGTATTTGTACTGTCCTGGCTTGTTAGGGTCTCAAGAAATGGCCATCAGCACATCAGGTGAGATCAATTTTCAGTGATTAGCACCATAGCTTGTAGACTCTATAACTTTCACAAACACCAAATAATATACACTAATGTGGGTTATATTTAACAAAGAAATGTAACAGTATACATTTTGGCCAAAATGTATGAAGAAAAATTACTAATTTATAAAATGTTATAACAGAAAGTAAGAAAAATGCATTTTTTTTTTTTTTACAAAATTTTCGGTCTTTTTTCATTTATAGCGCAAAAAATAAAAAACCCAGTGGTGATCAAATGCCACCAAAAGAAAGCTCTATTTGTGTGAACAAAAGACAAAAATTTCATATGGGTACAGTGCTGCCTGACTGAGTAATTGTCATTCAAAATGTGAGAGCACTGAAAGCTGAAAATTGGTCTGGTTAGGAAGTGGGATTAAATGCCCAGTGGGCAAGTGGTTAAAGAAGTAGTCAACTTAGTGCAAAAAATGGGCCCCGGTGCACATAGCCTGTGGGAAATTGTGGGTGTGGTCAAATTGTGTTAAATGTGTGAAGGGCTTAAAGAGACATAGTTCAATAACACCTAAGCATGCTCCTCCAATACTGAGCACACATATGACTTTTGCCCACAAAATATTTTTTAATGATGAAGCCACAAGCAAGAGTTAAGAAACATGTACAAACCTCAGCAGACTAATTTTAATAAAATAAAACTGTTCCATTACATATGCTTTTCTGCACAAATCCAAACTTAGTGAAGAACTTAAGGATTTAGAATGCGGTCAGGAGTATGAAATGTTAAACACAGTAAGGGGAATTTAGCAAAACTAGAGCAAAACAAAATCTGGAGCAGCTGTACGTGTCAACCAATCAGCTTCGATCTTTAGCTTGTTCAGTCAAGTCAAGCTTTGAAAATTAAAGCTATGAGCTGATTGGTTACTATGATCAGCTTTTGACTTTTCCAATTTGATACATTCCCCTAAGTGTCTAAAGTGCAGGGGTCAAGAGTGCGTAATGCACAGGCCACTTTGCAGTGTAAGACCTAAATTACTCCCTCTACCCAGTACAAATAGCCCCCACAGTACAGATCTCCACTAACATTGCTAAATACCCCTCCCCAGCACCCCCCCTCAGTACAGATCCCCTAGCACAATCCCTTCAGTACAGTATAGACCCCCCACAGACCGATCCACCATCCCAGCACAGACCACTCCCCAACACAAACCCCTCAATACAAACTCCTGACTGACCCACCAGCACAGACTGACCCTCCAAGCAAAGGCCCCTTAGTACCTATTCCCCCCCAGAAAGGCCCCCCTTCCAGCACAGACTATTCCCCTCTAGCACAGGCTGCTCACTCCAGCACAGGCCCCTTAGTACAGACAGATCTTCCCAGTACAAAAATACCCCCCCAGCACAGACCACTCACAACAGACTGACCCTCCTAACATTCTCACAACCCCCTCCCCCCACAGTAAAGACACCTCAGTACAGACACCATTCCTCCCAGTACAGGCCTCCTCTTCGCCAGTGTGCACCCCACAGTACAGAAACCCCTGCCCCCATCTCCAGTACAGACCTGCTTCTACAGTATACACCCCATACTACAGAAACTCTTGCCCCCCTCTCTCCAGTACAAAACCCCCCTTCTCCAGTATACACCCCACAGTACAGAAACCCTTGCCCCCCCCCTCCAGTACAGACCCCACCTTCTTCAGTATACAACCCAAGGTACAGAAACCCTGCCCCCCAGTACAGACCCCCTCTCCTTCTCCAATATACACCCCACTAGAGAAACAACTGCCCCCCATGTATAGACATGTAAAGACACCCCTTTCTCCTGTATATACCCCACAGTAAAGAACCTGCTTGCCCTCTCTCAGTACAGACACCCTCAGAACCACCCCCCCAAACTCATTATCATATACTCACTGATCATGTACAGCGGGAGCTGAGATTTGAAGTCTGGAGAAGGGGAAGGTGATGGCCGGAGCAGGGGAGGACACATATTTCCACTCTGAGTTTGTGCTGTGCTTGAAGCTGCAGACTCGTTGTGGGTACTGCTGTCGCCTGATTTTTCTCTTTTGTATTGCACAGAGCTGTGGGACAGCACAGCGTAACACAAAAAGATTAGTGTAAGGGGGCCGCAGTACCCCCGGTGAGTCTGCACGTAGTGCAGATTGCACCCCGTTTAGTACGCCACTGCTTCCATCTTCAGCCGATCATACTTCCAGGTTTGCGCTCTCTAGTCGTTTGAATGGCCCACAATGATGTCACTCCTGCACATGTGCACAGGAGTCACAATTGTGGCACAGTGCTCTCTGCATTAATGGCACATTTAGTATGTCCTAAAAGCAGAGTGCACAGTGAGGTAATTAGCAGGAGCCAATGGTAATATCTCCTAAACAAAGTACGTTTAGAAGATATTCATTGTACGCACAGGTAAGCCTTATTGTAAGAATGATGAATAAAAGGGTGGCGGCACTTCCAGCATAAAATAATTATTTTATTGAAATTACATTAAAAAGGGGACATGAGATGACATGCAGCTAGATCAAAAAGTTCAGCAAACGCGTTTCACACACCTGTGCTTAGTCATTGCAATGAAATGTGTTTGATGAACTTTCAATAAAATAGTTATTTTATGCTGGAAGTGGCACCACCCTTTTCTTCATCATTCTGCATCTTTTGGCTCTGGACCAAGGCTGGCACCTGGCTTGCTTTATAGTAGTGGAGACCTTATGATTTGGCTGGAGCAATATAATCCCTTTGTTTGACTATTTTTGCAAGCCTTATTATAAGCTTACTTGCAGGTACAAGTTACAAAAATAAATAAATTAGGAAATCATACTTACCTAGGTGGATGCAGCATCAGTCAGATGCTGCATCTGTCCCCTGCCAGCTCTAAGACTGAGAACTGAGCGATCAAAGACCACTGATTGCTCAGTTCTCAGAGCTCCGTGAGCAGAGAGCTGGTGATTGTCAATCACTGGCTCTCTGCTCTAACCCCCCCCCCCCCGCGCTCACTGAAGCTATGAGCTGTGGAGGGGGCGGGAGCAGCTGACACAGGCTCTCAGCGGCTCACTGAGAGGCTGAGCCGGGTGCTGGTTTCAGGGCTGTGGGTGGATCCCAACTTTATTGTTGTGATCTTGCCCCATCCTGGACCAGCTCTCTGACGTCAGCTGACAGCAGACTTCAGCCCGCTGTGTGCTGAAAACGGGTCACAGAAGTGCACAACAAACTGCACTCCTGTGATTCACAGGAGAAGCTTTGGCTGTACTTCACCTTTAACTATGGCTTTAATTTGGTAAAGCACCGTATGTCAAAAACAATTGACTTTTTTTAAATAATGGAGTGCTGTTTTCACCCTGTTCTTCATCCTTCTCTGTTGTATTTCAGTGATGCTGACTATTCTGGGCAATAGAATGAGTTTTATGCACATACACTTCTAAATACCATATGCCTGTAATTGCACGTGGTTACATGCCAAAATGAGCATTTTTTTTATGCTGGTTTTTCTGCCGACTCCTGGCAGAAAAATCCAGGATAAATAGAAGTGTTTTAATGTGCTTGTGATCATGAGGCCCTAGACTTGCAGCAAGCTATAGGGAAGGCATACCACTGGGCAGCATGACTCCACTGCACATTTTCTCCACTTTTTATATTCCAATCCTGAAATGTAGGGAATTTTCTTTGGCCAGCACATGTATATACCCTTTGATATTAAATTTAGAAAAAAAATGTACATATACACCCCCCTCACCTCCTCCAAGTTACATCACAGAATATATTGTACATTATACATAGCTTCAATAAATTACAGATAAAACATGTTATAAATAGTTAAATTGTATTCTGGCGGTTCATTCTTTCCAGGTATAGGGTCACAACTATTTTTTCGGTCTCTTCCCTTCTAATTAAACTACACCTCTTTTATCACACGCCAAAATTCTGAAATCTGACACTGTCACTTTTTTTTCTTTCTACCTCTTATCTTACAACTGTCTCCTCTTCTCCTAGTTCTATCATCAAATACCATGCTCTCTTTTTATTCCACATCCACTGCCCATCACTCAGTGTAACTTTGCAGCTAGCTGCTTCAAATATTGTACCTAATTAAGGTCCCTATTCCATTCTAGCTTGCCCTCACCAATGCTTAATGTTCACCTCTAGCAGCAAGTAGAACAGCGGTATCTTGACGCCTGCTCCCTGTCACCCAGAAGTTCTACTAAGTGCTTATTTGCCATATGTAATACTCGCCTGCTATACATTTGTCTCTCTGATGCTGCATGCCTTCATTCAACGGAGCAGTAGAAAAATTAACAGCTCAAAAGACATTATCAGGGAAAATGATATAATTCAACAATGTTATTGAACTAAATATATCCCAACTCTGCTAAAAGGCATCCTCACAGTAGGACGTATCAATAGTAAAAACTTTTTTAAATGTCATATATTTCATGATAGAAAAACTTTTGTTTTATCTGGTAGCTGTAAACTTATGCCATTATACATAAATGATTTACAATTTCGGGTTTCCATTGCTAAATGATGCATATGTCTATATCATCACTATTTAATCTTTATACCTATGCTCATACTCATTTAAAGATATTTGTTTTTCAATGGATTACCAGTTTGTTAAAAAAAGCAGAAAACCCATTCAGTTTAAGAGTCAGCTACACTGACTGCAAATGACGCCCTCAGATACCACTCTACCATAGATTCAGCAACTTGGCACTGGTTGGCATTCTTTGGAGAGGAGAAAACCACTGGCTGTTTTGTTCTGAAAGCCATTGAATGGCAGGTTTACTGAATCATGTGTGTTGTTGGCTGCAAAAACCCATTTCAGGTTTATTGAAAGAGCTTACGGCTATAAAAGCCTACTGACATTGATTTATTTTCAGCAAGATGCTTCTAAGGTAGACAAAGCATTCCTTTGTATCTGGAGGAGGTCAACCAGTGCTCCTTAGTCCACACCAGGCTTTGAATTGGTAAAACTAAAGAGGCCCAGATGAATGGGGACCACAGTAATGTACATGATGATTACATTAGCCTGATGTCTTTGTGTTCAAAGAAAGTTAAAAATGTAACTAAATTACCTTAAAGTGCAACTCCACTTTTGTTGAAAAAAACATTCCCCTCTGGGTGATCTATGTACATTGCAAGGATTATAACAAACTTTGTTGCAAATTCCTACTTTTTGTTATTCTGAAGAAATCCATGTGTGTTTGTCTGTGCCTCTGTACTAAGTGGGTCTAATGGGAGTGGTTTCATCATTATAAGTTAGCTGTGGCAGCTGAAGAGCACTAATGAGGAAATCTGCTGGGGCTGCATCCCTTTAGACGTGTTCCTATTGGAAATATCTCACCAAAAATCAAATTTTTGTTGCAGGGGATGCCTGAAATCTGACTTGTATCTTAGGCAGATTTCTGGGAAAATTGGTGGGCCAATCACACAAGCAGGAAATGATGTTTCTGGGGAGTGGTCAGTACACATTCTTTGTACAGAACAGCTCCATGTAGCCATGTTATTGCAATGCATTTATAAAAAATTACAGCGGCTGCAGAATGAAAAGGAAAGGTAATTTTAATAAGATTCAATTACAATATGACTTGTATCACGATTGTACACGCTACATTCTTTTTTATTTATTTGCAATTTTTTTTCTCCAAGAAAGTGGAGTTACCCTTTAAGAAATATTCTATATCGTCATTATATTAAACTATATTCCCTTATGCAAAAGAAGGGAAAGGGTCTGTTTCCTTAAAGTGATTGTAAAGTAAGAAGGTTTTTTATCTTAATGCATTCTTTGCATTAAAATAAAAAGCCTTCTTTGTGCAGCAGCCCTCCAAGCCCACCTAACACTTACCTGAGCCCCCTCTAGATCCAGCAATGTTACACAAGACACTCGGCTGGCCGGGACTCTCCTCATTGGCTGAGACAGCAGCGCAGCGCCATTGAATCCACTGCACAGAGGAGGTAAGTATAACATGTTTGTTATTTTTACCTAAAATAAATGAGACTTTAGTATCACTTAATGATGGTCATATTGGGTTGATTTACTAAAATTGGAAAGTGCAAAATTTGTGCAGCTCTGCATAGAAACCAATCAGCTTCCAGTTTATTTTTTTTGTTAAAGCTTAATTGAACAAGCTGAAGTTAGAAGCTGGTTGGCTACCATGCACAGCTGTACCAGATTTTACACTCTTCTGTTTTAGTAAATCAACTCCATTGCATCTACTTTAACCACTTCAATACCAGGCACTTAGACACCTTCCCGCCCAGGCCAATTTTCACCTTTCAGTGCTGTCGCAATTTGAATGACAATTGCGCGGTCATGCTACACTGTACCAAAACAAATTTTTTATCATTTTGTTCCCACAAATAGAGCTTTCTTTTGGTGGTATTTGATCACCTCTGCGGTTTTTATTTTTTGCGCAACAAATAAAAAAAGAAGGAAAATTTCGAAAAAAAAAGTTTTTCTTTGTTTCTGTTAAAATTTTTTGTAAATAAGTAAGCTTTCTCCTTCAATGATGGGCACTGATATGGCTGCACTGATGGGTACTGATACGGCGGCACTGATGGGCACCGATGAAGTGGCACCAATGAGGTGGCACTGATGAGGTGGCACTAACGGGCACTGATGATGGGCACTGATAGGTGGCACTTATGGGCACTAATAGGTGGCACTGGTATGAGGCACTGATGGGCACTCATAGGTGGCACCGATGGGCACTCATAGGCAGCACTGATGGGCACTCGTAGGTGGCATTGATTGGTACATATGGGTGGCACTGATGGGTACTTATGGGTGGCACTGATGTGTGGCACTGATGGGCACTGACAGGTGGCACCGATGGGCAATGACAGGTGGCATCGATCGGCAATGGGCAAGGTGGCACATATAAAACATTGCTGGGCAGATCTGGGCATTGCTGGGCAGATCAGTGACATAATGGTGCCAATCAGTGTCCATTTGTGGGCACTGATTGGCACAGATTGGGCACATGTGGATGGCCATGGGGTACATACCTGGCCATCCACGTTGCCCCTTCCCTGGTGGTCCTAGTGGCATCCCTGGTGGTCCAGTGTGGTGATCTGAGGGGGGGCTGCGCTGATAAACAATCAGCGCAGACCCCCCCTGCCAGGAGAGCCGCCGATCGTCTCTCCTCTACTCGCGTCTGTCAGACGTGAGTGAGGAAGAGCTGATCAACGGCGGTGGGTGCTTTGGGGGAGGGGGCGCTCTGCGGCCCCCCATCCCAAAGCACCTTGTCCCCATGTTGATGAGGACAAGGGCCTCTTCCCGACAACCCTGGCCGTCGGTTGTCTTTAATAAGGGGCCCCCCAGATCCCGGCCCTCCACCCTATGTGAATGATTATGGGGTACATCGTACCCCTACCCATTCACCTAGGGAAAAAAGTGTCAATAAAAAAAAAACACACTACACAGGTTTTAAAAGTAATTTATTAGGCAGCTCTGGGGGTCTTTTTCCAACTTCGGGGGTCTTCTGCCGACTTCGGGGGTCTTCTGTCGACTTTGGGGGTCTTCTGCCGACTTCGGGGGTCTCTCAGGCCTCTCCTCCCTCTCTCCGGTGTCGTCTCCGCGCTCTCTGGTTCTTCTCCGGTGCCTTCTTCCTTCTGCAGGGCTCCTCCGCTATCTTCTGCTCTTTTGCCGCTCTTTTGCTAGCGGAGGAACCCAGTCTTCAGAGATATCTTCTTCCCTCTTCTTTTCCAGAGATGTTGACACGACGCACTCTCCGGCTGTAATGCTGTCTGGGCGCTCCGCTATGACTTATATAGGTGGTGACCCCGCCCCCTATGACAACACAGTCCCGGGGCATGCTGGGACTGTGAGGTCATAAGGGGGCGTGGTCATAGGATGACATGACCACGCCCCCTTGTGACCTCACAGTCCCAGCATGCCCCAGGACTGTGATGTCATAGAGGGCGGGGTCACCGCCTATATAAGTCATAGCGGAGAGCTCAGAGAGCATTCCAGCTGGAGAGAGCGTCGGGTCAACATCGGAAGAAGAGAAGAGGGGAGAAGACGGCGCAGAAGTCCGGACCACCGCTAACAAAAGAGCGGCAAAAGAGCAGAAGATAGCGGAGGAGCCCGGCAGAAGAACCAGACACCGGGAGAAGACGCCAGAGAGACCCCCGAAGTCAGAAGAAGACCCCTGAAGTCGGCAGAAGACCCCCGAAGTCGGAAGAAGACCCCTGGAGCTGCCTAATAAATTACTTTAAAAATCTGTGTACTGTGTTTTTTTTATTGACAATTTTTTCCCTAGGTGAATGGGTACGATGTACCCCATATTCATTCACATAGGGTGGGGGGATCTGGGGGCCCCCTTACTAAAGAGGGCTCCCGGATTCCGATAAGCCCCCTGCCCGCAGACCCCGACAACCAACGGCCAGGGTTGTCGGGAGGAGGCCCTTGGCCTCATCAACATGGGGACAAGGTGCTTTGGGGTGGGGGGGGCGCAGGGAGCCCTCCTCCCCCAAAACACTCACCCGCCATGCTGAGGGCATGCGGCCTGGTACAGTTCAGGAGGGGGGGCGCTCGCTCGTCACCACCCCCTTTCCTGACCGGCCGAGCTGCGTGCTCGGATAAGGGTCTGGTATGGATTTTGGGGGGGACCCCCACGCCGTTTTTACAGCGTAGGGGTTCCCCCTTAAAATCCATACTAGATCTAGGGGCCTGGAATTCCGCCTGGAGGGGAACCCATGCCGGTTTTTTATTTAAAATTTGGCTTGGAGCCCCCTCAAGATTCATACCAAACAGTGCCTGGCATTGGCCAGTGTGAACCCAGCTCGCAAGGTGTCAATCTCGCCGATAAAAGTGGCGAGATTGACACAATATCAGACAAGAATATAGAAGTTGACCAAAGGGTGGTGGTAAAGAGCTGAAAAACCACGTGATTTGGTGAAAGTTGGCTGGAAAAGTCCTGGCGTCTGTATGCAATACAAACTTCTGGCCAACGCCCTTTGTACAAAAATCCAAGGGAAAGTTTGTGTGTATGGGGCTTAAGAGTTATCATGGAAAAAATGTGTCTCCACTGAAGCTTTATCACCAATCCTCATTTCCACAACAACCCAAAATGTTCAAAATCCAATTGTCACAGAGACAGAAAGTGAGGTGAAATCTTCTAAACAGGGGCATAGACGGCAAAACAATTGTAAGAGGGGTCTTAAACATTCCCTATGCTATCCAAAAAATGTAAAAAAAAAAAATTTTGGCTGGAGTTACACTTAAAAAAAGTACCTATCCAACTTACATATAAATTCAAATTAAAGTGTTGCTAAACCCACAACAGTAAAATCAGTGTATATAGGCAGTAAAAGCATACTTTTACTTTACGGCCATAAAGCTCAACTCTATGGAGCGTACGGCTTATTGTCGTCCTATGTACAGATACTCCAGTCTCTGCTATGGAATTCTGCAGCTCCTCCAGGGTTACCTTAGGTCTCTGTGCTGCCTCTCCGATTAACGCCCTCCTTGCCCGGTCCGTGAGTTTTGGTGTGCGGCCGTCTTTTGGCAGGTTTGCTGTTGTGCCATGTTTTTTCCATTTGGTTTTGGTAGATTTGATGGTGCTCCTAGGGATCATCAAAGATTTGGATATTATTTTATAACCTAACCCTGACTTGTACTTCTCAACAACATTGTCCCTTACTTGTTTGGAGAGTTCCTTGGTCTTCATGGCAGTGTTTGGTTAGTGGTACCTCTTGCTTAGGTGTTGCAGCCTCTGGGGCCTTTCAAAAAGGTGTGTATATGTAATGACAGATCATGTGACACTTCGATTGCACACAGGTGGACATCATTTCACTAATTATGTGACTTCTGAAGGTAATTGGTTGCACCAGAGCTTTTTATGGGCTTCATAACAAAGGGGGTGAATAAATAAGCACATCCCAATTATCAGTTTTTTATTTCTGAAAAATAGTTTTATGTATATATTTTTCTAATTTTACTTCACCAACTTAGACTATTGTGTTCTGATCCATCACATATAATTCAGAACATTGAACTAAAGGCTGTAATGTAACAAAATACTTTTTCAAGGCACTGTGTGTGTATATATATATATATATATATATGTATGTATATAACAAGAGCTTTTCCTTTGTGGCAATGTTCAAAGTTTACTTTAATGTTAATTTTAAACAACACATTCTATAAATATGGACTGCAAAGTGTTTTAACAAATCTTTTTGTTACTGTAGGAATAGTGTTGAAATGTCTTTACTTGTTTTAAGAAAGAACAAAAAGAAAGATGTACTAAAATAGAATTTTCATTCTAGTGTAATGAATAATACATAGAACCAGAACTCCCCCAAAACACTCACCCCCCATGCTGAGGGCATGCGGCCTGGTACAGTTCAGGAGGGGGGGCGCTCGCTCGTCACCACCCCCTTTCCTGACCGGCCGAGCTGCGTGCTCGGATAAGGGTCTGGTATGGATTTTGGGGGGGACCCCCACGCCGTTTTTACAGCGTAGGGGTTCCCCCTTAAAATCCATACTAGATCTAGGGGCCTGGTATTCCGCCTGGAGGGGAACCCATGCCGGTTTTTTATTTAAAATTTGGCTTGGAGCCCCCTCAAGATTCATACCAAACAGTGCCTGGCATTGGCCAGTGTGAACCCGGCTCGCAAGGTGTCAATCTCGCCGATAAAAGTGGCGAGATTGACACAATATCAGACAAGAATATAGAAGTTGACCAAAGGGTGGTGGTAAAGAGCTGAAAAACCCCGTGATTTGGTGAAAGTTGGCTGGAAAAGTCCTGGCGTCTGTATGCAATACAAACTTCTGGCCAACGCCCTTTGTACAAAAATCCAAGGGAAAGTTTGTGTGTATGGGGCTTAAGAGTTATCATGGAAAAAATGTGTCTCCACTGAAGCTTTATCACCAATCCTCATTTCCACAACAACCCAAAATGTTCAAAATCCAATTGTCACAGAGACAGAAAGTGAGGTGAAATCTTCTAAACAGGGGCATAGACGGCAAAACAATTGTAAGAGGGGTCTTAAACATTCCCTATGCTATCCAAAAAATGTAAAAAAAAAAAATTTTGGCTGGAGTTACACTTAAAAAAAGTACCTATCCAACTTACATATAAATTCAACTTAAAGTGTTGCTAAACCCACAACAGTAAAATCAGTGTATATAGGCAGTAAAAGCATACTTTTACTTTACGGCCATAAAGCTCAACTCTATGGAGCGTACGGCTTATTGTCGTCCTATGTACAGATACTCCAGTCTCTGCTATGGAATTCTGCAGCTCCTCCAGGGTTACCTTAGGTCTCTGTGCTGCCTCTCCGATTAACGCCCTCCTTGCCCGGTCCGTGAGTTTTGGTGTGCGGCCGTCTTTTGGCAGGTTTGCTGTTGTGCCATGTTTTTTCCATTTGGTTTTGGTAGATTTGATGGTGCTCCTAGGGATCATCAAAGATTTGGATATTATTTTATAACCTAACCCTGACTTGTACTTCTCAACAACATTGTCCCTTACTTGTTTGGAGAGTTCCTTGGTCTTCATGGCAGTGTTTGGTTAGTGGTACCTCTTGCTTAGGTGTTGCAGCCTCTGGGGCCTTTCAAAAAGGTGTGTATATGTAATGACAGATCATGTGACACTTCGATTGCACACAGGTGGACATCATTTCACTAATTATGTGACTTCTGAAGGTAATTGGTTGCACCAGAGCTTTTTATGGGCTTCATAACAAAGGGGGTGAATACATAAGCACATCCCAATTATCAGTTTTTTATTTCTGAAAAAGAGTTTTATGGATATATTTTTCTAATTTTACTTCACCAACTTAGACTATTGTGTTCTGATCCATCACATATAATTCAGAACATTGAACTAAAGGCTGTAATGTAACAAAATACTTTTTCAAGGCACTGTGTGTGTGTGTGTATATATATATATATATATATATATATATATATATATATATATATGTATGTATGTATATAACAAGAGCTTTTCCTTTGTGGCAATGTTCAAAGTTTACTTTAATGTTAATTTTAAACAACACATTCTATAAATATGGACTGCAAAGCGTTTTAACAAATCTTTTTGTTACTGTAGGAATAGTGTTGAAATGTCTTTACTTGTTTTAAGAAAGAACAAAAAGAAAGATGTACTAAAATAGAATTTTCATTCTAGTGTAATGAATAATACATAGAACCAGAACTCAGGAGAATTGCCCCTTTTTAGCTGCCATACAGTAAACCTAATACACCTTTTATATCATTGGATAGGTGTAGCAGAAGATAGAAAAATTGTGCATGCTTGATTCTTCTGTCCTTGACCCAGAAAGGTGAAGCTGGTTCTGTGAAATAATAAACATAATGACAGCAGCAAATTACAAATATCCCTATTAAATAGCTGCAGACATTTATTTCAACCAGTAGTAAGAAATAAAATACTTAAAATTCTGCCCTGTTCTACAAAACTGTCAAGAGATAATATAGATACAGGACTAACCTCCATCAACAAAGTACCGGTATATGCATTAAACATCTGAGTGTGATCACCTTGTATACTGTTTAATGAATGACTGAAACAATGGAATCAGAGGCTTTCAAGGAGTCAACAGGTGGATATCCTGAAAAGAGAGTGTGACCTTTGATGATTTTAGGTGCATGAAAATTTGGTAAGTTTCTCGGTAAGTTTTCTGGGGGGCTGCACTGCAGGTGATGGAGGTGGGAAGTTTTATAGGAGTCTTTGTTTGCACAAACTGGAACAAGGAAACTCTTACAGACACACAAAAAACTTAGGACAAAAACTACAAATTTTAAGAAACTCTTTAATTACATATGCTTTTCTGTCTGAGCCTACCTTAAAGTACATTAAACCCTTTGTGCACTTTTAACAGCTGATTGGATCACTTACTGAGTATGCAGCTTCTTTATCCTTTAATCCTTGCCTATATTCCAGTTTAAGCTGGTGCCATGAGCGCTGCCTCAGGTTTCCTGTGACTGCTTTCTGTTGCACTGTCTTATGGAGCCACTCTTGCATGCGGGGACTAGAGCTGTGTATCCCTACAATAGAAATGCACAGCTCCATAGCCTAGGATGGCAGGACACTCCCATGCTCCTTCTTCCTTTCCCCCCTCCCTTCTCCAAGCTACCACACTGACTGGAGACCAGGGTTAGGAATGCATGCAGGATTCTCCCAGCAGCATATATGTCATCAGATGAGGTGGTCATCCTCTGGCCGACATACACATATATATATAGCCGGCTACTCCTGATCTCTTACGAGAACCACAACCTGGCTGAGGTCAATCAGCTGCTAGGTACTATCTAAGTACAAGCTTCACTTTCATGGCAGGCTGGAGCCAGCAGGTTTGTTAGAAGCCGATACACGAGACAAGTGCTACTTACTGCTTCAGGTTGGTATGTTGTATAGAAAGCCTTACATGGAGAGGATAGACCTGCAGACAGTATTATTTTGACTCTTTATGCACTGTTATTAGTGTTTATGGTATTTACATCCAGTTTGACATATGATGTGTCACTCACTTTATCACCCTGGTTTACCTGAGGATGTATTGGGTCTTCCTGGCTAGCACCTCTGTCTATCTTGATGATCAATCAGCTGCTTTAAGCACACACGTGTAGCATTATTGCATAGCAGGCTGGACCCATCAGACACAGCAGGAGCATTGCAAAGGGACTGAGCAGCAGGATAAATATATCCAGTTTAGCCATCTTGCAATACATGTTTTTTCATTGTGCTTAGGCTATTATGTATTAGAGAGATTCTACCTAGACCGGATCTTATAGGTTCGAGGGGGGCAGGGATTGTAGTGTAGAGGGACTGTAGCGGAGGGGGTGGGTACTGGGTACAGGAAGTGGGGGGTGGAATTGGGGGGATGAGAATAAAGGAGAGGGTTTTTTGGGGTGACGTGGACGGAAGGAGAGCAACTCTAATGAGGGGGGGGGTTGGTCTCTGCTATGTTATTTGTCATGAATGTATATGTCCAATAAATTACTTTTTTGGTAGCCTTAGCAGGTGCTGTATCCTTTGTGGTGTTTTGGTTTGTGTCAGAAACCATGAATCAGACTGAGACAGAAGTATAGTTAAATCACACTTGTTTAATAATAATAAAAAAAAGGTAAACAGAGTAAACGTAGTCAAAACATAGCCTGAGTTCAGGAACCGGAATGGATAGTCAGACAAGCCAAAACGTCAGAGAGCCAGACATGAGCATAGTAGTTCAGCAAGCAGGGTCTGGAGCCAGAAGGAATGTCAGCCAAGCAAGTCTTTAACAGGAACACAGGAGAGCGTCTCTAAAGATGTGAACAAGGTAAGAGCAGAGATCATCTGGACTAGACAGCTTAAGTAGGCAGGACTGACGAGCAGGATATCATCGATAGGTGAGTCACTGTGGAGAAATAGGAGCTGGCAATTAGCCCACAGCTGAGCGACCAGCTTTGAGAAGGAACGGCTGAGCCCAGCTCTGACAGTACCCCCTCCTCAATGACCCCTCCCCCTCAGAGGACCACCAGGCTTGAGGGGAAAATGTCCATGGAAATCACGGAGGGGGAAAGGGGTATGTACATCCGAGGATGAGTCCCAAGAGCGTTCCTCCGGACCGTACCCTTTCCAATGCACCATGTACTGTATGTGCCCACGGAACCTACGGGAGTCAACAATGGACTGTACTTCATGGTTCTCAACCTGCACAGGGTAAGGATGAGGCACAAGGTGGTAAAGCGGTTGCAGACCAAAGGTTAATAAGGAGACATGTGCTGGCAAAAACAATAATAAAAGCTGCGCTTAAGGTGAAACAGAAAATACAGTGTAGTGAAAACTAAGCAGCCTGCATCGAGATCTAGTCTCCAAATCCCACCATAAATAATAATACAAAAAAGATGCGGCGCTAAGAACAAATAAAACCAGTGAAATAAATTGATACAATAATCAAAAATAATAGTGCAAGTTAAATAATATCATAATCCAATGTCCCAAGATTAGTAAAATGGACAGATAGAATCCAAAAAGCAAAGCAAGGAAGAGTCCGTGATGAATCAAGAAAGAGTGCAAAAAGGGCCACAACAGAGATGAGGATGCAGTGGAGAGAATCTTCTGTGGTTCCTCACACCCGAAGTGGAATATCAAATATGCTCACCAGATCCCGTTGACCGCCATTACAGCGGTCAAAAACAGCACAGGGAAATTTTTGGGGCTCCCCACAACCTCAGCTCAATAGTACCGATGGGCGACAGATGGTATCTCAGGATTCAAAGAGAGAAAGGACAAACCATCGCATAATATAGTCTGCACAATCGTTTTATTAAAAGGAATTGCACTTACAAAATCTCGTAGTAAAAACAGCATATCGCGTACAACTGACAGTCAGCGCCTCCGTCTGCTGCCTCCGCCTTCCTGGTTCGTGTACAGCCCTACACAGAATACGGACGTGGTGACGTCATAGGCTCCTCCCAATAGGAGGAGCCTATGACGTCACCACGTCCGTATTCTGTGTAGGGCTGTACACGAACCAGGAAGGCGGAGGCAGCAGACGGAGGCGCTGACTGTCAGTTGTACGCGATATGCTGTTTTTACTACGAGATTTTGTAAGTGCAATTCCTTTTAATAAAACGATTGTGCAGACTATATTATGCGATGGTTTGTCCTTTCTCTCTTTGAATCCTGAGATACCATCTGTCGCCCATCGGTACTATTGAGCTGAGGTTGTGGGGAGCCCCAAAAATTTCCCTGTGCTGTTTTTGACCGCTGTAATGGCGGTCAACGGGATCTGGTGAGCATATTTGATATTCCACTTCGGGTGTGAGGAACCACAGAAGATTCTCTCCACTGCATCCTCATCTCTGTTGTGGCCCTTTTTGCACTCTTTCTTGATTCATCACGGACTCTTCCTTGCTTTGCTTTTTGGATTCTATCTGTCCATTTTACTAATCTTGGGACATTGGATTATGATATTATTTAACTTGCACTATTATTTTTGATTATTGTATCAATTTATTTCACTGGTTTTATTTGTTCTTAGCGCCGCATCTTTTTTGTATTATTATTAATAAGGAGACATGAAATACATTCGAAATACGCATATTAGAAGGAAGGTCTAATGCGTAAGCCACTGGGTTAATCCTGCAAAGAATATGGAAAGGCCCAATAAACAGAGGTGCGAACTTCAGAGAGGGAACACAAAGTCTGAGGTTGCGAGATGACAGCCAGACCCTGTCTCCAACCTGGTAGGAAGGCGCAGGCAGGCGTCTGCGGTCAGCATGGAGTCTGTACCCATCATTAGCATGTTGCAAAGCCTCCTGGACATGTGCCCAAGTGGAACAAAGACCACGGAGATGCTCCTCTAACGAAGGAATACTCTGCGGAACAATTGAGTCAGGCAACATGGAAGGTTGGAAACCATAGTTTGCCATAAACGGGGACAATCAGGAAGCAGAATTCAAGGCACTATTGTGAGCAAACTCCACCCACGGTAAGAGGCCTGACCAGTTGTTATGATGGTCAGAAATATAGCAACGTAGGAATTGCTCCAAGGACTGATTGGCCCCATTAGACTACGAGTGATACGCAGAGGAGAAAGCAAGCTGAATTCCCAACTGTGCACAAAAGGCTGTCCAGAACTGGGACACAAACTGACTACCCCTGTCCGAGACAATCACCTTGGGTAACCCATTTAAGCGAAAGATCTCCCGAGTAAAAATGGAAGCCAGTTCCTTAGAAGTGGGTAAATTCCTAAGTGGAAAACAATGGGACATTTTCGAGAACTGGTCAACCACCATAAGGATTACTGTGTTGCCCTGGCAGTTGGGTAACTCCACAATGAAATCCATAGACAGGTGGGTCCAGGGCCTCGCTCCATTGGGTATGGGTTGTAATAGGTCCACTGGAAGGTGTCGTGGAGTCTTACTCTGTGTCAGATTCTCAGGTACCTGACTGATGATCCCGGTGCAGAGGAAGGCCTCCTTTTCGTATCTGACTCGCGGCCCCTGGTAGAGCAGACAGGAGGCATGGGAGTGCAGAGTGGTATGAGAGCCTGGCGGGTTAGTTGCTGGAAGGGCGGCTCTGGGGTCCCAGATGCTGCAGAGGTGACCACCAACCGCAGACAGGCTGGAAGCTGGAGCACCTGATATCCACACCCAGAAGTTGGATCAAACAGTCCTGTACACAGTTCAGGGGTTTGTGGATTCCAGTGGAAGCAGGCAGGCTGGTTAATGCACAGACAGGTGATGCTGGAGCAGGAGCTAGGCAGACAGGTCAGGTCACAGGCCGGGTCAACAACTGGCAGGCAGCGAGGTATCAGAGAAGCAGGCAGGTTCAAAGTCAGAGGCAGGCCAAGGTCAGGTGCAGGCGGGGAGCAGAGAGAGTCCAAAGGTCAAGCCGGGTTGTTCAGGAGATCAAACACACAAAGGCAGATAAACAGGAGCAGGGGTCACAGGGAGCTGCAGATCAGACAGCACTGATCCTGTGTGCATCCCCAGTTTAAGTAGGCTGTTTGGCACGCGCCAGAGCGGCCAACACTGTGTTTTCTACTGGGACTTTCCTGACACTCTGAGCACACACGGAACAGGCAGCTACGAAGGCGGTTACATCAGCACGTAGACTAGGCCACCAGAATTGTTACGGAATGGCCCAAAAGAGTTGATTCCTCCCAAGGTGGCCATCAGCCTTAGGAGAATGGTAAGTCTGGAGCACGGCAGTACGGAGACTCTCTGGGACAAAGCAGCGGTCACAAGGTTTCTCAGGAAGAGCATGGACCTGAACAGCAAGAATTTTGTCACCCAAAGGAGAAGTGAGACTGGTGCGAATCGTAACCAAAATACGATCAGGAGGAATCACAGGAACCGGAACCGACTCCATCATGGAAGTGGAGGAAAATTGTCGTGACAAAGTGTCAGCCCTTACCTTCTTAGTACCGGGTAAGAATGAGACAATGTAATTGAAACTAGACAAGAAAAGAGACCATCGCGCCCTTCTGGGAGAGAGGCGTTTAGCCTCAGACAAGAATGTGAATTTCTTATGGTCAGTAAGAATGAGAACCGGGACAGCGGTACCTTCGAGGAGATGTCTCCATTCTTTCAGGGATAAAATGATCGCTAACAGCTCTCTGTCACCAATCTTGTAATTGCAATCTGCAGGTGACAATTTCTTGGAAAAGTAGCCACAAGAGGTAGAACGTTGAGACAGAAGGGCGCCAACTCCAGGCTCAGAAGCATCAACCTCAAGGATAAAAGGTAATGTAGGATCAGGATGTGCCAAGGAGCAGAAACAAAGGCAGCCTTGAGACTCTCAAAGGCCTTAATGGACTCTGGAGAACAACTCTGTGGGTTACCGTCCTTTTTGGTCATATCAGTCAGGGGCTTGACCAGAGATGAGAAATTATGAATAAACTTCCGATAATAGTTGGCAAAGCAAAGAAAACGCTGCAGAGGATGTAAATCCACATTTTGGGGCCACTGTAGGACTGCTGAAAGTTTCTCTGGGCCCATCGAAAAACCAGCCGTGGAAATTACAAAACTATTTATTAAAAGCACATAACAGTGTTATACTCAGGTTAGAGCTTTGAGGAAGAGGTTCTGTACCCCAAAGCGCGTAAGCTTTTCCACCGTCTGGCCATAGTGTCACCCACTTACACCTGGAGCATTGTACATGACAAGCTTGATTTTATTCCTACTTTAAGTATAACATTGTTATGTGCTTTTAATACATGGTTTTGGTGGTAATGCACTAGGCATCTGTGGCCTCTTGTTTATGTTTTTGCTGAATTGTGTTTTTATGTTTAATACAACTGTATTGCAAAAAGCATTATGTAGTGTTTTTACTTGAAAAATAGGATTTAAAACATATGTCAGGTTTTATTGTTCTCAGTGTCTTTCTGTCCTGGTGACAATTTCACCCTTCCATTTCTTGTCCTGATGTCATTGGGACAGTGACTGGAGGTAGATCTTCCTAACGAGAAAATAGTAAAAACCTGACAGAGGTTCTGACTTATACCCACTGTTAAAAACAAGCAAAAAATATTTTTCCTGGAGTGGGCCTTTAACCACTTGCCGACTGCAGCACGCCGATTTACGTTGGCAGAATGGCACGGGCAGGCAAAAGGGCGCCACCGGCGAACTCTGTGTTCGCCGGTGGCCTGCGATTGCAGCGAGGAGAGGCAGAACGGGGAGATGCCTATGTAAATAAGGCATTTCCCTGTTCTGCCTAGTGACATGACAGGGATCTACTGCTCCCTGTTATCAGGAGCAGTAATCTCTGTCGTGTTCTACAGTTAGAACACGCTGAGGGAACACACTTAACCCCTTGATCACCCCGTAATGTTTAACCCCTTCCCTGCCAGTGTCATTTATACAGTAATCAGTGGCTATTTGTTATAGCAAAAAGTAAAAAAAATCACTTTTTTTTCTAAATTGTTGGCTTTTTTTGTTTATAGCACAAAAAATAAAAAACGCAGAGGCGATCAAATACCACCAAAAGAAAGCTCTATTTGTGGGAAAAAAAGGACATCAATTTTGTTTGGGTACAATGTCGCATGACCGCGCAATTGTCAGCTAAAGTGACAAAGTGCCAAATCTAAAAAAATGCTCTGGTCAGGAAGGGGGTAAATCCTTCCGGGGCTGAAGTGGGGTACTGCATGTTTTATTGCATTTCCAATGAAAGTTTACATGTATCTAATTTCCCAAAATATTTTGGCTAAACACATCACCGGCACACATAATAGTGTTCTGGATGTGCTAACAATGTGTTTCAAGTTCTTTTTTTTTATTATTACATGTTCAGAATGCACAGAAATAGAACTGAATGTGCCTAAAAATAGACTGCAACACAATGCACAAAAAAAAAAACATAGATTTTTGCCTTTTGTGAACTCATACATAAAACCAATATAGGCCATTTTAAAAGCATTACTGTACAGCTGGATATATCAGAACAATTGTAGGAGTGGATATGAAAGTTTCTTTCCTAGGTTTCACCATCACCTTTCTTATGGTTTAAATTTTTTTAAGATTAAGAAATACAGCCTAATGTATGAGTGAGCCAAGTCTCATAATTACAGACACCACTCCATAGCCTCATTATGTCAGGAGGAGAGAGGTATGAAATTTCATTTCTCACCAAAGAAAAATCCCCGAACAAAAAATGCTGATAAATGACAGCGTATTTCAAAGCTGATTGGTTGGTATATATATAGAGTAAAAAAGATGTTTTTCTTAAAGAATGCTTTTCATCCATCATCTCAGGCAATTGAAGTTTTAGTAAATAATCTTACCATATGAAGCATGAATGCCATTAAAAACTCTTTTACATAAAGTATTTTTAAAAAGGATGTCATTTATAATGTTTAGTGGTCCTTTAATGTATTTGCCACATGAACACTTTTACTCATTTGTCGCTGGTAATTAACTTTAACACTGCCATTGCTTGTGATGTAATGAACTCAAGCATCAGGTTGTGCCTGGTCACCTTAAAGTGTAAATGTAAACAATGAACTTTTCTTATTTGCTCTCTTTTGGTCTGTTAAAAATACCATAAAACTCATTTTGTTTTATCTCTTCGATAAGTGTAAACATATTGATTGATCCTGCCAGAACGCTCGTACCAACTATTGTTTAGAACTAAAAAACAACTTTCCCCATGCTAGTGTGTGTGTGTGTGTGTGGGGGGGTTCTAAGGTGACAACACTGCTCCTCCATAGATACAGTAAGTGTGTGTTGTCCCCCCAGAACAGGAAGTGTTTTACTCACAAGATGGTCAGAATGCTATTAAAAAAAAAGATTCAGTCACCACATTTTACATTTAACCGCTTTCCGACCAGCCGCCGTCATACCGCGGCAGGTCGGCTCTGCTGTGCAATACTCCACAGCTGTACGGCGGTCAGTGCATGGGAGATAGCAGGGGCGCACCCGCTGCGCGCCGTGGAAGCGTGCCTGCGGGTCCAGCAGACTCAATGTCCACCGGTGACCAGCAAACGCAGTGTACAGAGGCAGGACGGGGAACTGCCTATGTACACAAGGTGGATCCTCATTCTGCCAGATGACATGTCAGAGATCTTCTGTTTCCAGTGATCAGGAACAGTTATCTCTGTCATGTCCCTGGTAGCCCATCCCCCCTACAGTTAGAACACACCCAGGGAACACACTTAACCCCTTTATCACCCCCTAGTGTTAACCCCTTCCCTGCCAGTGTCATTTTTACATTGATCAGTGCATTTTTATAGCACTGATCAATGTAATAATGTCACCGGTCCCCAAAAAGTGTCATTTGGGGTCAGATTTGTCCACTGCAATGTCACAGTCCAGCTAAAAATCGCAGATCGCCGCCATTATCAGTAAAAACGATAAACAAACATAAAAGTCCCTAAATCTATCCCATAGTTTGTAGACACGATAACTTTTGCGCAAACCAATTAATATGCGCCGATTTTTTTTACCAAAATATGTAGCAGAATACATATCGGCCTAAACTGATGAATACATTCGTTTTTTTTAATATATTTTTTATGGATATGTATTATAGCAGAAAGTAAAAAAAATAAATGTTTTTTTTTTTTTTTTTAAATGGTCACTCTTTTTTTGTTTATAGCGCAAAAAATAAAAACCGCCGAGGAGATCAAATACCACCAAAAGAAAGCTTTTTGTGGGAAAAAAAGGACATCTATTTTTTTTTTTTGGGTACAGCATCGCACGACCGCACAATTAAAGCGACGCAGTGCCATATCACAAAAATTGACCTGGTCAGGAAGGGGGTAAATCCTTCTGGAGCTGAAGTGGTTAATCATAGTATTATATGTCAAGGTCATATTTTCATTTACTATAGGGTTTATTTACTAAAACTGGAGAGTACAAAATCTGGTGCAGATGTGCATGGTAACCAATCAGCTTTTAACTTCAGCTCATTCAATTAAGCTTTAACAAAAAAAAAAATATGGAAGCTGATTGGTTTCTGTGCAGAGCTGCGCCAAGTTTTGCACTCTCCAGGTTTAGTAAATCAACCCAACAGTTTTCACAATAAATCTCACAGATTTTTTTGTAGGATTGTGTTTATGATTTATAAATTTGTTTATGATATGTTTGGTTTTATCTTAGTTTTTTTTGCAAAAGACATACAAACCTAAGAAAACACATAATCACATAATAAACAGTTCAGTTATAACCTGCTATTATATATTATAATTTTATTCTTGGGTTTAGATACACTTCAATCATAGTCATATATGTTGAGGTCATATTTTGATTCACTATGGGGTTGATTTACTAAAACTGGAGTGCAAAAACTTGTGCAGATGTGCATGGTAGCCAATCAGCTTTTAACTTTACCTTGTCCAATTAAACTTTGCCAAAAAAAATGGAAACTGATTGGTTTCTATGCAGAGCCACACCAGATTTTGAACTCTACACTTTTAGTAAATCAATCCCTATGTGTGTTATAGAAAGTCTTGCAGCCAATGTATTCAAAAGTTCCCTGCATTAATATTTCCTTTTTTAACATTTTACTTTTAGAGAATTAATGTATGTCTCCTTATATATATCAATAAATGAAACAAGGCTTGCTGGTTAAGCTCAAACATATGACTCTATACACTTACACTTACGATGTAAGCTAATGAATGTAATTAAATAATATTAACATGTACGTTTTGAGGAAATTAAATGCCTGTTGCATTTCCACTATGCAATCACTCATGGGAAAAATGTGAACTCTTTAATTGTATGCACTTTTGCCATTGTAAAGTGTTTGCATTAATGATTCATAATAATTAAAATGTGAAAAAGCTTGTGTTATCTCCACTTAGTTTGACTGTAGGACACTCACAGAGAATTCCTCCCTAGAGATTTCTCCTAGCCTGAGAAGGTGAATTGAACTTGATTTACAGCGTAATCCAACAGCTGTTATTCTGCTTTCTAAAAAGTATCAAGAGTAGTAGAAGAAGGGGGCGCAGAGACTGCAACGTGTAAAATGCCAAAGTAGTCTCCACATAGACCAAGCTGGTAATATCTTTAAGGTGATCGACAATGTCTTTGGGAGATTTAGGAAATGGAAGTGAAGGAGTGGGAGACAGCTTGAGAATGCATGCCTGGCTTTGTGAGTTGTAGATTAGCTGTTAATATACAGTCATCAGCTAAAGCTTGAACTTATCTTCTTTCCCTCAAACAAGCATTACCTGTGGAGTAAAAACACTAGGGGGTTGAAGAAAGACTGCTTCTCTACCTATGCACTGCTGGTGCTTCTAATATATCATCTTTTTAGCTGTCAGAGAGGAAAACATACCATAATTAATGGGAACAAGGGACCTGTGATATGCGATTTAACATCCTTATAGTGGCAAGTGCTAAACAAACATTAAATGCTACATACCAGATTCAATAAGCCTTTAAACATATCCCACACAAAGGTGTTTACGTTGATTCCTTTACATTGTAGTGATTAATACCATTTAAAAACATAAACATAATTTTTTTAAATAATTTGTCACAATGTCTGCCAGCAAAGCTGTGCCATATTGATTTTAGGTCTCGGACTAGTTTTGTACGACATATGTTTTTATTTTTTATACATTTTTTTAAAATATGCATTGCTATTTTGAGTTTTAAAATAGAGATGTTATAGTATCAAGCAAGTATACTGATTTGAATATATTGAAGTTATTTTACTAAAGGCAAATAAGCTCATTCACTTTGCATGGGAATTTTCCTCAGAGCTTAGTGAGTGTGATGAAAATTCACCTTGCAAAGTACACCCAATCACCCGCAAGGAAATTAAAAATAAACTGTATTTTTGCTTGCACATAATTGGATGATGGAAGTCAACAGAGCTTCACCTTCTCTAAGAGAAAATTCACTTGCAAAGTGAACAGCCTATTTACCTTTAGCAAATCAACCCGTTACCTCTATCGTCTGAGAAATTGTAATGAAAGAAAATATATATTCTTAAAAATATTTTATTAAAGGGTCAGTCCACCTATGGTGATGTATCAATTTTGGTAGATTCTGAAGAGTTAAACTGCTTGACAATTTCTTTTATCTCTCAAGGACCTTATTGGTGAGATGCCTGAGTTTAAGTTGCTGGGTCAGCACACTTGCTGTGACTATTATGATGAGTTACATCTTTTGCTGTTGGTTTATGTATTCAATATAATGGAAAATGCAATGTGAAGTACTGAAGTGTGCTAAGGCGGGTAGAGCGCAGGTAACACACTCCTCAGAGCGGACTCCAACCATCCTAGGCACACAATTAGGAACATCCCACTTGGACAGTTCCTAAGGCTCAAGAGAATTTGCAGTAAAGAGACTGACTTTGATAGAGAGGCCATTTCCATGTCTTCCAGATTTAAAGATAGAGGGTATCCCACAGCCATTATAAACAAAGGCCTATGCATAGCCAAAAAGACACTTCGCCATAATCTTCATGTGGACAAAGTTAAAGATGGGAAGAAACATGGGCCCCATACAAGATCCCCTTTCATTCCCACCTTTTCCACACCCTATAGTATAGAATTTCACAAGATACAAAAAATTGCCACCAAGTACCTTCCGGTTCTGTCAAATGACCCCATCTATTCCAAGGTTCTAGATAGAGGTGTTCGCAGTGTTTCTAGAAAGGCACCGTCCCTCAATAATCTTCTGTCACCCAGCCTTTTTTCTAGCAAAAATAAGCCCAATAATTGGCTATCATTTCAAGGAACTTTTAAATGTGGTGCTCGTAACTGCAACTATTGCTCATTCTCATTCTCATTCTCTTCTCAACCTTTAACTCTCTGCTTCGTCCACCACCCCCTCTACCCACTAACTCACTCACTGCCCAAGAGATTGCCAATGACTTCAAAGACAAGATCGATGCAATTCGTGAGGACATCTCCACTGTGCGTACGTCTTCCCCACCCAACATACCTTGCCTAGCAGCACATTCAACACTCTCCTCTTTTGAATTGGCTACTACAGGAGAGGTTACAAAAATTTTCTCGGATGCCCTCCTAACCAATTGTCCTTTGGATCCTGTTCCCTCACAACTACTACGGTCACCCTCTTCTTCTATCCTATGCTCCCTCACCCCCATCTTCAATCTCTCCCTCTCTAGTGGCATCTTCCCCTCCCCTCTAAAACATGCGCAGATCACTCCCATTTTTAAAAAGCCCTCACTGCACCCTACCGACCTGAACAACTTAAGACCCATCTCATTGCTCCCATTCACCTCTAAACTTCGAGAACGCTTAGTCTACAACTGTCTTAGCTCCTACCTCAATGAAAATAACCTTCTTGACCCCTTACAGTCTGGCTTTCGCTCGCAGCACTCCACGGAAACTGCCTTACTAAAACTCACTAAAGATTTACTAACTGCTAAAACCAACAGCCAGTACTCCATACTCCTACTACTTGACCTCTCTGCGGCCTTTGATACTGTTGACCACCCGCTCCTTCTCAATAAACTACATTCTCTTGGCCTCTGAGATTCTGCTCTATCCTGGTTCTCTGCCTATTTATCACAGCGCTCCTTCAGTGTCACCTACAACTCTGTCTCCTCCTCTCCATTGCCCCTTTCTGTGGGGGTCCCCCAAGGCTCGGTTCTTGGACCCCTTCTCTTCTATATCTACACCTCCTCCCTCGGTCACTTAATAACTGCCCACGGCTTCCAATACCACTTATACGCTGATGACACCCAAATCTATCTGTCTACTCCTCACCTCACTCCTTCAGTCTCCTCTCGCATTACTAACTTAGTAACTGACATATCAGCATGGATGTCGCACCACTTCCTTAAACTAAATCTCTCTAAAACTGAGCTATTAATATTCCCCCCTGCCCGTGCCCCCCTCCATGACTTTTCCATCAAAATCAACAATGCAACCATCAGTCCCTCCCCTAACGCCAGGGTACTAGGTGTAATCCTAGACTCTGACTTGTCATTTCAGCCTCAAATCCAATCATTGTCAAAAGTTTGTAGAATTCACCTCTGTAACATCTCTAAAATTCGCCCCTTTTTAACAAATGAAACCACCAAGCTCCTCATTCACTCCCTTGTTATCTCTCGCCTTGACTATTGCAACTCCCTTCTCATTGGCTTACCACTCCATAGGCTATCCACTCTTCAGTCCATCATGAATGCTGCTGCCAGACTTATCCACCTTACCAACTGCTCAGTGTCTGCCAACCCTCTACTCCAATCCCTACACTGGCTCCCAATCACCCAGCGAATTAAATTCAAAATACTAACCACAACATACAAAGCCATTCACAACTCTGCCCCGAGCTACATCACTAATCTTGTCTCCAAATATCATCCAAATCAACCTCTCTGCTCCTCTCAAGACCTCCTGCTTTCAAGCTCTCTCATTTCCTCCTCCCATGCTCGTCTCCAGGATTTCTCCAGAGCCTCTCCCATCCTCTGGAACTCGCTACCTCCATCTATCCGGCTATCCCCTACTCTTGCTACCTTCAGGCGATCCCTGAAAACTCATCTCTTCAGGAAAGCCTATCACGTCTCCAACTAATCTCCTATCACTTCCACCAGCTCATTCCCCACAGTTACAACCTTTTGTACCACCTGCCCCACCCTATTAGATTGTAAGCTCTTCTGAGCAGGGCCCTCTTAATCCTCTTGTATTTTATTGTATTATAACTGTATTGTCTCCCTTTTATATTGTAAAGCGCTGCGTAAACTGTTGGCGCTATATAAATCCTGAATAATAATAATAATAATAATAATAATAATAATAATAATAATTAAGAGTGGGGACACTGTTACATCCACGTCCACAGGGAAATCCCATAAAATTAACTCTTAATTTTATTAACTGCAATACATGTTATATAATATATGCAATTACATGCACCACATGTTCCATTCAATATGTAGGAAGGACTACGCGCAGACTCAAGGACCGGCTGTATGACCACCTCTATGACATCGATAAGGATCATGCCACAAATGTCGCACGGCATTGGAATGAGGTCCATCAAAAAGACACCTCTTGCCTTGTCATTCAGGGCATTGATAAGATTAGAACACCACCGAGGGGCGGGGACAAATTCAGAATGTTATGTAAACATGAAGTTCGATGGATCTTTTCTCTCAGTACTAGACGACCCCTCGGACTTAATTTCGAGTGGGATGTGTCACACTTTTATGAATAACTGAACACACACTTCGTTGTCTCAACTCATTCTATCACAGGTCTTTTCCTAAATGTCATCATTTAAAGTACATACCATCTCCCTTCTACCTTGCTATTAGTTTAATGTACCACGGTTAGTCGTACCATTTTCCCCCCTTTTTTACATCTTAGTGGGGCATGATACACTAGTTCATCTATTTAGACATATGAAATAATTAGTTCAGTCTCTCTATAGCGAACTGCGGTATGCTGCAGCAGAGGAGTGAGACCTCCTTGATTTCTAACGTATGGTAGGGTGTAGTGAGGCTGCCTTTTTCATAAACCCCTCTTTTTTCTTTGTATTTTGGTTTTGACAGTTTAATTAATTTTTTACTCTTATAAAATCTTTTAGGACTATATTAATCCTTGCCGTTACATGTCATAAACCATAGAGGGGTGTGGAATACTAGTCCATTATTTAGATACTACAATAGCTATGGTTCCAGTCTCTACATAGTGAATAGCTGCACTCTGCAGCATATTGAATGAGACTTCCCTGTCTTCAAGCGTACGTCAGTATGTAGTGGGCTTGCTTTAGCATAAACCCTCCTTGCCCTTGTTTTCGGTTCTGATAGTCTAGGTTTTGCTTTGCGTAATTTTCACATAACTTCAGGACCATATGCGTTCTTGCAGGTGTGTATTTCCGAACCACAGTGGGGTATGGAATATTAGTCCACCCACTTAGACATAGGAAATTACGGTTCCTGACTCAATACAATGAATAGCGGCACCCTGCAGCACATTGAGTGAGACTCCCCTGTTTCTTAGTATATGGGAGGATGCAGTGGGGTTGTGTCGTTACAAACCCTCTCTGTTTCGATGTTTGGTTTTGGTTGTGGTAGTCTTAAGTTCTGTTCGGTTTCATTTAAACTTTAAGAACATATCTGGTTTTGCTTTAATGTATTTTAGACTAATGAAGTAATTTCACATAATTTTTTTGCCTAAAATACATGTCATGTCTTTATATTTTTCTAGTTCATTTAGTCCATTACAACTATCTTAATCACATCCATTGTTTTCGGCTTGTGGGTTTGTTTTTGATCTAGTTCAGCAAACGGAGTGAGACTTTGTGGTCTGTGCATGGTCCGTCCTTGGGTTGGTCCATGCAGAAATGTTATAAACGAAACAGTGTTTCTTTGGCTTTAGGCTTTTATGTTTTACTTTGATTTTTTTTTTTTACTACCAAAGCTACTACTTTTACCATATGAAAAAAGATGGAAAAATGAGAGTCCAATTTAACAACAATGGTCAGTTATTTTTCTTTTTTTGTTTTGTGATTTATCCGACATTTAACCCATTCCTGTTTTTTGTTTATTTTTTCTTTTCTCTTTTAGGAAACAAAGTCCATTTGGAATTATTATTGGTATTTGTCTGGATAAAAATTTAGCATTTTGTAATGATGTTTGTAACCATTTACACTGAGTAGTTCGAAAACTATCTAGATCCAATATTTATTATTATATATCTTTTATCAATGTGTATGTGATACAAGTCGGCACATGTGAGTGGAAATTTGATTAATATGTTTTCATCCCGCTCGTATTTTCACCTTATCTGACTGTTTATACACATTTTTATTTGGATTATGTTAGTACTTTAGGGCATCTGTTGATACTTGATGCTATGTAGGGTCCGTACATTACGCATTGGTATACTCTTGCACATGCATTGATTTTTTTTTTTTTTTTTTACATGCATGCGTATACGGTTTCCCATGTTTCAATTTTCTCTGGTGTTTGTACTATTCCATTGTTGTGTTTATGTTTTCACCTGCTATGAGGCGATATGGCACCTAATACTTGTTTTTTTACATATATAACACTGTTACATTTTTGTGTCATTTCAGTCAGTCTTGATACTAATTGGTATGGTAGTTCAATTCATGCCATTTTGCTGACATTACTTTTACATTTTTTCTTTACCAGTAAAAAATGTTTTTTCTTGACTTAAAATTGAAGCTTTCTTGCCCCATTTTGCAGGTGTAGGTTTTATTATGGAAATGTTCTAATTGTTTAATTGCATTGAAAGTGCGGGGCTGGTATGTGACGTGTTGATTGGTTGTTCCACCGGCGCACATACTCCACCCCCTCTTTTTTACTTTATTTTCTTATTTATATCACATTCACTATCCCTCTTCAGCTACATATAAGCATCCGATGATGTGAAACGCGTTAGCATATTCTATAACCCTGTATTTCCTTGCAATTGATTGTACTGTGGATTTTTACTCCAATAAAGATGTCCTTATCCCAGAGTGCGGCTATCCAGGATTTCCTTCAGCCTACTGCAATTCATGCAAAGCCAGCACCTGGAACAGGTTCTCACTAGGGCGGTGGTTTCCCGGATCAGAGAGTGTTTGTGAGCTGCATCTTCTCCTTCCTCTAGTATATAACACAGTTAATATTACCTTGATCGAACCTACCCAAACTGCAGCGCATAACCAGCAACAGATGAATGAAAGGATGAAAAGGTTTGGCAGCCTTATAAGCCTCCCACCCGACCGCCATAGGCAATTAGCCAATCGGGAGTGGACAAAAGGTGGCCCGGGCACATGCACAGTGGCCGGAATCGATAGCCTACAATGCCCAGAGTGCCGTGCGTCGACCATATCACATGGTATGAAGCCAGTGATGATGATCAAGAGGCGCAATGCAAGCATCGGGCCTGACGATGAATGAACCTGTACCTGGGGGGGTGGGAGAGGGACCTATTTTCTCAAGAATCTATATCGGGACTGCTTCAATATATAATAGCCTGGTATAGGTATATTGATGATGTTTTTATTTTATGGTCGGGTAGTCGAGATGAGCTCTCTCAGCTGATGGACTCACTGGCTGTAAATGCCTACAATTTAAGCTTTACAATTGAATATAGCCAATCTAAAATAAGCTTTTTGGATTTGCAAATACACGTGGGTGAGGATGGCGTTCTGCACTCATCCCTATACCGCAAGTCTTCTGGGGGCAACACTATTCTACATGCTACTAGTGCACACCCCCAGCCTTTACTAGACATTACACCCTATAGTCAATTTTTAAGACTTAGGAGAAACTGTACCCTGGATTCGGATTTTCACCTGGCAGCTAATGATTTATCTGGAAGACTTCTCCAGTGGGGATACAGTCCTTCCCTGCTGAAGAGGGCCTTCAATAGGGTCATTAAACAAAATAGATATGATCTTATTCATTCAACTAAACCTGTGAAATCAAACTCTTTGGTTAGAATTATGACCCAGTTTTCTAAACAACACAGCCAAATGAGAGGCATCTTTCAAAAATATTGGCCACTCTTGACGGCCGACAATACCATTAAAAATGTTTTAAAATCATATCCAGAAATTACATACAGACGTGCTCCGTCTATGAGGGGCCGGTTGGTTCACAGCCACCACATGGTTCGATGCCCGGTGGATTACTCCAGTGTTGGAACCTTTCCATGTGGGGCATGTGACATTTGCCCCTTTATTCTCAATTCTAGAGATATCATCCTCCCCAATGGCAGTACTTACCATCCCAGACATAGAGTCACTTGCAAGAAAATTGGAGTAGTGTATTTGGCCCTATGCTCATGTTGTTTTTACGTGGGGAAAACTAAGCGTCCGTTCCTCAAACGCATTAAGGACCATATTGTACCCCTATACAAACATCTAACCACAATGGCTTTGAATAGACATATTGCTAGAGAACACAATTACGATCCAGATGTTGTTCATTTTGCGGCTCTTGAGCATGTACCTTCACATGCCCGAGGCGGCAATATTGACACCACCTTGCTCCAAATGGAGACTAGTCAAATACACTTGTTGGAAGCTGTTCAAGTCCTTTCTGTGAATTGGATATTTAAGTGTATGTTGCTTTGACCCTTCTGTGCCCGACATCCATCTTACGCCTCCTTATTGTTTGATTGTTTTCTGTTATTCAGGCTCTCAATCCTGCTATCATCTTGCCCTCACTCCTTGCCTCCATCTAGTAACCACTGTTGTTTTATCTCTTTAATTAGTGACGTATTTTATATGAACCACATGATGAACTGTTTTTTCATATAAATAAAAAAATGTTTCCAACACTGCTATTGATATTTTGTATGTACCATTGTTGAATGCAATATTCCTATTGAAATATGTTTTATAAATATAAAATGTCATACTATTCATTGTAACATTGTTAGTCCCATTTATTTCATATTTCCCATTTTATTGTGAGCGCTATGTTCATGCAGTTACCATCCGGCGGTTGAATAGCATTTAGCCGCGGGATTGTTTGTCCTCCCTACACCCTCTAATGTTCCCCCCACTCCCCGTTCTCATTTCTAGTATGCCCTGCCGACCCCGGTTCTATCAGGGTTGCGCCTTCTTGCTGACTGGGGACTCTGTCCAACCACAGCCTTTGGCTGCATGGACACCCAAAGGCTGACCACTTTGTCAGCCCGCCCCTTCGACCGGAGCCTTCACAGTGTATCCGTTCGTCACTACATCTGCCTCTTTTTCCTCCCTCCTTGAATGGGCGGAGTGTTCTGACATCCTCCCCCCATTTAACGTCAGGCCCTATGGTTGCATTGCGCCTCCTTGATCATTATCACTGGCTTCATACCATGTGATATGGTCGACGCATGGCACTCTGGGCATTGTAGGCTATCGATTCCGGCCACTGCGCATGCACCCAGGCCGCCTTTTGTCTGCTCCCGATTGGCTAATTGCCTATGCCGGTCGGGTGGGGGGCTTATAAAGCTGCCAAACCTTTTCATCCTTTCATTCGTCTGTTGCTGGTTATGCGCTGTGGTTTGGTTACGCTTGATCAAGATAAAGGTAAGTTAACTGTGTTATATACTAGGAAGGAGCTTTTACTTCTCTACCCTTACCCAGTTATATGGTGCTTGGTAGCCTTTATACTGATTATATATAAATTGGATTTAGATAACAAAGTCCCTTGGATTCATCTGGAGGCTTGGCTTTTCCTGCGGGGTTCCCGTGTTTAGTTTTCCTGATGGCGAGACCCTAAGTGCAGTATGTACCTTCATTGCCATTATCGGCGTTTACATCTTTATGGTAAGCGCCTTTACACATACATTTAAACTATATTTCATAATTGGTCTCTGCTACTTAACAAGATGCTTTTTACTTTAAGCACTATGAACCTCCCATTAATATTACATTTATGCATTATATTGCGGTTTTAGTTTCCTTGGCTACCACATATATTTTTTGATCTATATATTCAAGCACCATATCGTTATCCATCCAGCGCATTTCCTTGTGCTTTTTACGTGTCCAATTAGGGTATGTAATTGAGGCTTATCAGCCTATATGATTCATTAATAATTAACTTTAGTTAAGCATAATCACCAATTTGTCAATTTTCAGCTTCCTTAGGCACCCTTCTGGGCCCCCTGTAGCCAATTACAGGGCTGGGTTCGACTACTGTCCTCGGCTGCTTGATGGTGTTTGCTCTGTGTCCCGGGAACTTGGCACGGTATGTCTCAGATGTGGGGACTGGAGGGTTACTGGTCCAGGTTGGACAAAAGTGTAACTCCTTTGTAACATGACTGCTCACTTAATAACTATGTTATGGCATGTGGGCCTCATTATTAATGTATTTTCTCTTTAGTGTTTTTTACCCCTCTGTATTAACTGTTTACTCCCCTGATGAAGCCAATGTATTGGCAAAACTAGTTGGGATGAATTGACTGTCGACTACCTTTCAACATCCTTGGCGTCGGTCAATATTAAAATTGTCAATTGTACTTAGTTGAATTTATTTGCTTACAATGTATATGTATTAACTATATATATTTTTTAAATCTATATATTAATAAAAATATAATTTTTTATTAAATGTGTTCTAATCTACTTTTGGCACCGTAATAATCCCATCCCCCTGTTCCTTTATATACTATCTTTCAGGGATGAGGTGCCGTATCTATTAGGACATTCCACCTACCACCCATTATCTCAGCGTTAGGGTGCGCAAGATACACAGTATAAAAAACTAGGGTCTGATTGAACCAAGCAGGCTCCACCTGTATTCAAAATACTACTTTTCAGTTGCCTGACCCTTTAAGCTGGCCATGCTTTTAGAAATACTGTATAATGAAGGCTAGCAAATATCTGATAAAAATAAGATTCTCCTAAACATGTGGACACAGCTTTGTTCATTTCTCACTCTACTTCATATACAGTATACACCTATCAGTAGCAGATCCTTTAAGTCCTGTAAGTTGTGAGGTGGGGCTTCCATGGTTTAGACTTGTTTTTCCAGCACACCCCACATGGATTGAGATCTGGAGAATTTGGTGGCCTAGTCAACAACTCATTGTTGTGTTCCTTAACCCCTTCAATACCGGACACTTTACCCCCTTACTACCCAGGCCAGTTTTCAGCTTTCATAGGTGTCACACTTTGAGTGACCATTGCGCGGTTATGCAACACTGTAACCCTATGAATTTTTTTTAAAAAAAATCAAATAAATAGAGCTTTCTTTTGATGGTATTTAGTCACTGCTGTTTTTTTATTTTTTTGCAGAAAAAAAAGAAAAAATACATTTCTGAAAAAGAAACGTGTTTTTCTTAGTTTCTGTTATAAAATTTTGCAAATAAATAACCTTTGTTCATAAATTTATGCCACAATGTATACGACATTTATTTGATGAAAATAACCCAAATCAGTGTATATTATTTAGTCTGTAGGAAAGTTATAGTGTCCACAATCTATGGTATACAGTATCTCACAAAAGTGAGTACACCCTTCACATTTTTGTAAATATTTTATTCTACCTTTTCATGTGACAACACTGAAGAAATTACACTTGGCTACAATGTAAAGTAGTGAGTGTACAGCTTGTATAACAGTGTACATTTGCTGTACCCTCAAAATAACTCAACATACAGTCATTAATGTCTAAACCGCTGGCAACAAAAGTGAGTACACCCCTAAGTGAAAATGTCCAAATTGGGCCCAAGTAGCCATTTTCCCTCCCCGATGTCATGTGACTTATTAGTATTACAAGGTCTCAGGTGTGAATGGGGCACAGGTGTGTTAAATTTGGTGTTATCACTCTCTCATACTGGTCACTGGAAGTTCAACATAGCACCTCATGGCAAACAACTCTCTGAGGATCTGAAAAAAAAATTGTTGCTCTACATAAAGATGGCATAGACTATAAGAAGATTGCCAAGACCCTGAACCTGAGCTGCAGCACGGTGGCCAGGACAATACAGCGATTTAACACAACAGGCCTTGCCATGGTCGACCAAAGAAATTGAGTGCACATGCTCAGCGTCATATCCAGTGGTTGTCTTTGGCAAATAGACGTATGAATGCTGCCAGCATTGCTGCAGAGGTTGAAGGGGTGGGGGCTTAGCCTGTCAGTGCTCAGACCATATGCCGCATACTGCATCAAATTGGTCTGCATGGCTGTCATCCCAGAAGGAAGCCTCTTCTAAAGATGATGCACAAGAAAGCCCACAAAGTTAGCTGAAGACAAGCATACTAAGGACATGGATTACTGGAACCATGTCCTGTGGTCTGATGAGACCAAGATAAATTTATTTGGTTTAGATAGTGTCAAGTGTGTGGCGGCAACCAGTTGAGGAGTACAAAGACGAGTGTGTCTTACCTACTGTCAAGCATGGTGGTGGGAGTGTCATGGTCTGGGGCTGCATTAGTACTGCCGGCACTGGGGAGCTACAGTTCATTGAGAGAACCATGAATGCCAACATGTACTGTGACATACTGAAGCAGAGCATGATCCCATCCCTTTGAAGACTGGGCTGCAGGGCAGTATTCCAACATGATAATGACCCCAAACACACCTCCAAGATGACCACTGTCTTGCTAAAGAAGCGGAGGTAAAGATGATGGACTAGCCAAGCATGTCTCCAGACCTAAACCCTATTGAGCATCTGTGGGGCATCCTCAAATGGAAGGTGGAGAAGCGCAAGGTCTCTAACATCCACCAGCTCCATGATGTCATCATGGAGTAGTTGAAGAGGACTCCAGTGGTAACCTGTGAAGCTCTGGTGAACTCCACGCCCAAGAGGGTTAAGACAGCACTGGAAAATAATGGTGGGCACACAAAATATTGACACTTTGGGCCCTATTTGGACATTTTCACTTAGGGGTGTACTCATTTTTGTTGCCAGTGGTTTAGACATTAATGGCTGTGTAAAAAACTAAAATAACAAAGAACAAGTGCGCAAAACCACAATACCACAGCTTGATGGACAATGGTAACAAAATTAGAGCAGCTGCCAACATAAGAGGTGTCCTCACCCACCCTAATGTACAACGTCTTAATAGAAAAAGTATGTGGCGCTCATCTAGGTGTACCATTCACAATGATGAATCAATTGCAAAGTAGCCAGAACAAACTGAGTACTACCTTATTACACCATATATATGTTGCCTATAAATGATATAGCAATACGTGCCTACTAGGAGAGGGTAAATATAACCAATGTGACTGTTGTATTCGCATAAACAATATGCTGCAGTGCACACTCCTACTTTCTCATGTGGAGGAGTAACTTAAACAAGTCTAAAGTGTTTGAGTGCTAGTGGTTGGTCTGGGTAAACCGTAACTAAAAATCACATGTGTGTGGTATTCCTAAAACTTAATGAGTAAAATATTGGTCACAAAATTGAATATTGATGGTGAAAAAATGTTGACATAAATGAATAACACTTCATAAATAAATACAATGTGCATAATAATCCCCACTATAAGGTGATTGAGTGAAAAACAGAGTGACAGAAATATGTATATAAAAATGCGATTCTTAAAATGAAACAAACTTTAACACCCCTCCCACCTAATCAAATAGCTAAAAAAAGAAATAATAAAATCGGGAAAAAACCGTGACAAATATAAGTGATCAAGTCCAAAACAAAAGTTGCTTCATGCAGTGCGACTCTTGATATCCATATAAAATAATAGCATGCCGGTAAGGTGACTTTGTGCTGAATCCATTCACTTCACAAACTGGTGCGACACACAAGTGTTTCCCCCAGCCTCTCACCTCAATTAGCGGCCCCCAATTGGCCAAATCAAGCAGATGGTAAATGCTTAAATGCAGGGTCCAGAAGCTGTTCACCTCCTCCAACAGGTATACGTGGGTCAGGTTTTCTATACTGGGCACCCCCGCTCACATAGACCCCAAAAATGACAATAAGAAGGAGATGCTCCCATGGTGAAGTATTTCAATATAAGTTTATTAAAAAATGTAGTAACTTACAGTTCCAAATCGAAAATGACAGCAGAAACGAAAAGGAGCTTCCGGGTTCGGCCGTCCCCGGGAAGCGTCGGCACCTGGCTCCTCCTACCCTGACGCGTTGCGTCACAGCACGTGACTTTATCAAAGGGATGAGGAGTCCGGTGCCTGCTAACCTGTTTATATTGGCGCCGCTGTCATGGCAACAACATAAACAATGCTTAACTTCCGATCCTAGGTGTATGTTTTAAGACAAGCTTAATAGATACTGCTGGCAATTCATGATGGATAATAAATAATACTTCATGCACAATCTACCAAATATACTATACATTAAAGATGCCTATGTTAAAACCTTGATCTGATATGCATAAAAAGAGATAATTAAATAACACTGCTAAAATATAGATACTCGTTCCCATATGCCATCTAGTGGTGACTCAACAAATTAATCTATTGTGTGAGTTCACATATATAGCAGAGAAGACACAGGTTACCTATAGGAATTAGGAAAACAGGCTAAATAGATGCTACTGATAATTCATGATGGGTAAAAATTGCTTCATACATAATCTATCAAATGTACTGAATATCAAAGATGCCTAAATAAAAACTTTAATTTAATATGTATAAAAAGAAAATATTTAAAATTGCTAAAAAATATAGCTGCTCGTTCCCTTATGCCATCTAGTGGTGACTCAACAACTTTCATCTACTACATTAGTTCACACACATAGCTACTTTGCAATTGATTCATCATTGTGAATGGTACACCTAGATGAGCGCCACATACTTTTTCTATTAAGACATTAATGGCTGTGTGTTGAGTTATTTTGAGGGGACAGCAAATTTACACTGTTATACAAGCTGTACACTCACTACTTTACATTGTAGCAAAGTATAATTTCTTCAGTGTTGTCACATGAAAAGATTTACAAAAATGTAAAGGGTGTACTCACTTTTGTGAGATACTGTATATCTGAAAATCAATCAATCCTGATGTACTGACGGCTTATCTAATTTCTTGAGGCACAAAAATGCCAGAACAGTACAAATATTCCCAAATGACCCCCTTTTGAAAAGTAAACAGTCCAAGGTATTTAGTAAGAGGCATGGCGTGTTTTTTGATGCTGTAATTTCTTGTCCAAATTTTTGGGAAAATCAAAATTTAAAACATAATGATTTTTTTTCTGCAATTTGACATACTGTCACTGTGACAAAAGCGGGTGTCAGATCCCTTCCCTCCTCACTAACTCATGTTGAAGGACCGGCCAACCTCACACCACTCTGTTACTTACGTAACAATGCCACTCTCAGCTGCACCAAGCAAACAAATTTTCCAGCTTGTGGGACCACAATCTAGGTGCCAGCAGCCTGAGAGCGATTTTCACTGGGTTAATTACGCAATTAACCCTTTGACTGCCACCACCCCCGTTTTAAAAGACCGAGCCTGGGGATACTCGTAATTTTAGCAATACCAATTATGATTTTAGAATAAGCGTCTGCAACACACGCTGCCACCACAGACAGGTCTGCTCAGAGGCCTTACTCTATAAAAGTATTGCTCTTCAAGAGGCAGGTCTGTTTATAGCTTGCATTAAGAGCTTTAGGCCCCTTTCACACGGGACGGATCCGTATTGATCCGCCCCGTGTTTATCCGCTGCTCAGCGGGGATCGCTCCGCTTTCCCCAGCTGAGCAGGCAGATGACAGGGCGGGACCCGCACACTGTGCAGGGACCGCCCTGTCAGATCTCCGCTCTCCCCTATGGGGGATCGGAGGAACACGGACCGTCTGTCCGTGTTCATCCGATCCGCTCTGCAGACGGATAGAAAAATAGGATTTTCTTCCGTCCGCAGAATCGGACGAGAGCGGAGGCGGACAACATCGGGTGTTAGCGGATGTACATCCGCTGACACCCGCTATCCCATAGGGATGCATGTATGTCCGTATTTCATGCTAAAACTGATGCATGAAATACGGACATACGGTCCGCACGTGTGAAAGGGGCCTTAGAGACAAGGTTAACACTTTTCAACATAAGGGTTTAATATGAAAAGGTCAAAGTTGTGCAAATAAAATATTTACAGAAAAAAAGATGTTTCAAAAAGATAGAGACAATATACAGCCACAAAGAAATAAGGTGAAATTGGGGAGGAAGAATACTTGCAATTAATGTCTGAGGTTTAATCAGAGTTTGATCGATGAGCTGGGTAATCGGTTCTCAAACTTGGCAGATGTTCCTGCTTGGATGGTAAAAGGAGAACTGACCATTGTCTTGGCATCTCCTCTTTTCTGTCAGATCAAAGGAGTGTTAACAGCGACCAGTAACCAATCGTCTTGTCATCTTGTTTAGGGGTTGGTTACTGGGAGGTCTCTACATTCATGACCATGTCCCAGGTACACTTTGTGATACATATTCATATCTCTGCATCTATAGTGTTTACAGACTGTGAATATCCATATTATTGTTCAGCGTGAGATTTCCTTCAAAACAATATATAAACATGCCAGGTCTCCAATATCTAGTTTACCCAGGAGGAATAAGGGGTACCAATGGTTTCCCATATGATCTGACATAGGGGTGTCTGGACTTGAAATGTTACAAATTATCTAAAGAAACAAAATATGTCCATATTATGGCTGTGCTATTATTAATTTGGAAGTTATGAAACATGCTGAAATTTCAGAACTATCCCTGTTTAAGCTTTATTTGCATTAAGGTATTTACGACCGGTATCTGTTGGTTCTCTGGATTGAGAGGGTGACAGTTTTACGATAGGCCTGGACATCCTGCCAGGCCAACATTAGTTGTTTTTTCAGACCTAGCCTGGTACTGATTTCTCTATGTTGAGATAACAGCTCTTTTGAAGTATAAACCTATGAATTCCTGGAAATAAGGGAGGAGGGAGGGGGTTCAGATTTCTACTGCAATGTTTAACTGTTAGCCAAAGTTGTAATGGCCGCCGTAAGGTTTCCTGACAACATAACCGCTAGCTACAGCTTTCGTGTGTCCAGTAAGTGATATCATTATAGTCACCAGTGCAGTACAGTGTCATCATACGACTGGTGTGGCAGTGCTCAGGGACACTGACTGTGAAGAGCTGTGATTGGCCACAGCTAATCATATGGTACAGATGTGCTGTGATTGGCCCTGTCTGCACCATGTGATGACTGTGACCAATCACAGAGCTAATCACAATAGTAGACAATGAAAGCCATGTAACAAAGCCTTTCATACAAATGCCATTTTGTCTGCTGTGGTTTGTCTGCTGTGACGTTTTAGGGGGCCTGGTCGCCGACCACGCCCCCTAAAATGTCACAGTCCCAGCATGCCCAGGGACTGTGACATCATAAGGGGGTGGGGTCTCCGCCTATATAAGTCACAACGGAGCCCTCAGAGAGCAGTCCAGCCGGAGAGAGCGTCATGTCAACATCTGGAGAAGAGAAGACAAGAAGCCCAGATGTCCGGACCTCCGCTGGCAAGAGAGCTACCTTAAGACAGCGGAGGAGCCGGCCGAAGAACTGGAACACCGGGAGAAGAGGCCGGAGAGAGCGGAGAAGAACCAACTGGATGCCGGGAGAAGATGAACCGGAGGGACCCCTGAAGCCGGAAGAAGACCCCCAAAGCCGGAGGAAGATCCACCCGGAGCTGTTTAATAAATTATTTTAAAAACCTGTGTAGTGTGTTTTATTATTGACACTTTTACCCTAGGTGAATGGGTAGGGGTACCATGTACCCCATACTCATTCACATAGGGTGGGGGGCCAGGATCTGGGGGCCCTCTTATTATAGGGGGCTCTTGGATTCCGATAAGCCCCCCGACCGCAGACCCCGACAACCAATGGCCAGGGAAGAGGCCCTTGTCCTCATCAACATGGGGACAAAGTACTTTGTGGTGGGGGGCACCGCAGGGCGCTGCCTCCCCCAAAGCACCCCCCCATGTTGAGGGCATGCGGCCTGGTACGGTTCAGGAGGGGGGGGGCGCTCGCTCGTCCCCACCCCCTTTCCTGACCGGCCGGGCTGCGTGCTCGGATCGGGGTCTGGTATGGATTTTGGGCGACCCCCACGCCGGTTTTTCAGCATAGGGGGTTTCCCTTAAAGTTCTATACCAGACCTAAGGGCCTGGGATGCCCCCCGCGCTCGCCGCAATAGGAAAATTTGTTTTTCCTATTGCAGCGAGCGCGAGATGCAGTACCCTGCTCCTCCGTCGTATCTGGTCCGTCGGACCAGCATACAGACGAACGGGCTTTCCGTCAGGAACTGAGTCCTGCGGAGTTACGATGTAAAGATTTGAAGCAAGTTTCAAATCTAAAGTACGTCAGATTTCCGACCGAAACGGTCCGTCGGAAGTCCGATGGAGACCACACACGGTCGGATTGTTCGACGGATTTGGTCCGGCGGCGTCCGTCTGACTTTTGTAGGTGAAAAGTCCGACCGTGCGTATGCGGCATTAGAGAACTTTAGTAAACAAACAGCATCATGGAGGCCAAGAACACCAGACAGGTCAGGGATAAAGATTTGGAGAAGTTTAAAACAGGGTTAGGTTATAAAAAAAAATCCCAAGCTTCAAACATCTCACGGAGCACTGTTCAATCCATCATCCAAAAATGGAAAGAGTATGGCACAAATGCAACCTACCAAGAAATGGCCATCCACCTAAACTGACATGCTGGGCAAGGAGAGCATTAATCAGAGAATCAGACAAGAGGCCCATGGTATATCTGTAGGAACTGCAGAGATCCACAGCTCAGGTGGGAGAAGCTGTCTACAGGACAACTATTAGTCGTGCACTCCAAAAATCTGGCCTTTATGGAAGAGACCCCGACAACCAACGGCCAGGGTTGCCGGGAAGAGGCCCTTGTCCTCATCAACATGGGGACAAGGTGCTTTGGGGTGGGGGGCCGCAGGGCGCCCCCCTCCCCCAAAGCACCCACCCCCCCATGTTGAGGGCATGCGGCCTGGTACGGTTCAGGAGGGGGGGGCGCTCGCTCATCCCCACCCCCTTTCCTGACTGGCCGGGTTGCGTGCACGGATCGGGGTCTGGTATGGATTTTGGGGGGACCCCACGCTGTTTCTTCGGCTTAGGGGGTTCCCCTTAAAATCCATACCAGACCTAAGGGCCTGGTATGCCCCGCGATGGGGCTCGCAAGGTGTCAATCTTGCCGATAAAAGCGATGAGATTGACTTACTTTTCTAGTCCCATCGTACCCGAGTCACTTTCAAAATGAACGGACTTGTCCGTGTGTGGGCAAGTCCTTCATTTGGAAAGTCCTCTGTAACTCTGTCGAAAGTCCGTCGGGAAGACCGGTGGACCTAGTCTGCCGGAAAGTCCGGTCGTGTATAGGCAAGTCCGTCCGTTCAGAAAGTCCGTCGGAAGTCCGCTGGAAGTCCCTCGGGAAGACCGTCGGACCTAGTCTGCCGGAAAGTCCGGTCGTGTGTACGCTGCATAAGATATTTTTTTTTTATAACAGGCATGCGACTGACCTTGTTAGTACCACTTACTTTGTCAGCTTTTTGTTGCCCTATCCCAACTTTTTTGAGACGTGTTGCTGCCATCAATTTCAAAGGGGCCTTATTTTTTTCTTAAAGTGGTACATTTTATTACTTTAAACATTTCATGTGTTTTCTACTTTCTATTTTGAATAAAATATGGGATTATGAGAAAGAGCCGATAGAAATTTTGATCCTATGTCCCCCTCAGAGCACACCCAGCCAGGCACACAGAATTTCCAGCATTCTTCCACTGGCTTCAAAGAACAGTCTAGGGGTCTCTTTTTGAGTTTTTATTGAGAACACTAAACTGTAAAAGGGAGAGGGAGCATGGGAAACCCCGAAAACGATAGAACTTGATAACTTTAGGACTTTGGCTGCACTTTCCACAGGATCTCTATGCTGACTGTAACCTGCACTTCCTCCAGAGTTCAAAAGCTACACATAGTCACTAACTCCTCAGCAATAGTGTTGCTTACTCACTCAGTCACAGGAACATCAGTTGCCTCCTGCTGATATCCATCAGGCTCTTCCTAGTGAGGGAAATGTAGACTCACACCACCAAAAGACAGCTAGACTCTTTCCCACCAACTTAATCCTGGCTTTTGCTAGTGAGCTTCTCCAGATCCCACTTGATCCTTGGTTTCCAGCTTGCAAACAAGCCCTCCAGCTAAGCCTTCAAAAAGCTGACCCAGCTCGGGAATTGGGGATTTTGTGTGTGTGTATATATATATATATATATATATATATATATATATACATATATATATATATATATATATATATATATATACTGTTTTTTGTGTTTTAAGATTCATGAACTGAATTTTTTAGTGGATCAATAAGTACAGATCAATTTGTACATATCTATCTAATTTCAAATAGATTTATAGCTCTAATTTTCTAACTGAAAAATGAATAATAGACATTATTTAATCTATGATGGAAACAGCAGAAAGAAATATTTCTCTGAACTGATTTACTCATTAACTGAAAGTCTGAATGTTTTCCTCCATTTAAAAGCAATAATAATAGCCATTCTTTGTAAAATAAGCACAATTGTTATTAGAGACTAAAATCATTAGCCTTTTAAAGCTTACATTGAAAATCATTATTCATTGGTGAAAACTAGACCATATTTTATGAGCATCACAAAATTGTGGACAAGTTTGAAACATGTTAATAGACTAGAGATTTGTTTAGAGTAAGCCCAGTGGAAAACATTTTTTATTAATGCATTTTAACATACTTTGGATGCGTTTTACAGACCCACATTAAATTAACATAAGTAGAAATACATAAGCTGACAGAATAAAAATGTTGCATAACTGTTTTAAATGTGAACTTGTCTCAATAAATCTATCGATTTTGGATATGTTTAGGCTACATCTTCTGTGAAGGTATGCACCACAGAGGGAATGCAGCTGGCTAATTAATAAATGCGGACTGTTTCCTTTAAATTGATCTGAGGATGTATGCACGTTCACTGTGAAAGCTGTCTACTCCTAATATCTCCATGTTGTAGCTTGCTTTACAGACTACTTTATTGTGGACATATTGTGAAATTTCCAATTCAGTTAATAGTATAAATTTTACAAATAGACAGAGGCTGTCACTGTGTATTCACTCTGCAGTGCATTTGTGGCAAAATTGCTGCACAGCAACTACACAGAAAAGCAGACAGTATGGATTCCCTGAGGGGTAGACTTAGACTATGTGGCCCACAAGTGGAAGGGAGAAGCAAGGCATGGATCAGGAGTAACCACATATCATAAAATATATAGTGCAAAGGTGATAAGTATGTATAACATGTCTGATGCCCAGTCAGAGACAAAAATGTCATGGTGTTGGCCATCCGTGCGAGAAACAAAACACTTTGGTGGTTAGTGGAAAAAAATTACTGTGGTCATTGGTTGAAAAAATTCCCCATCATCATCAGCAGTGAGGGGAAAAATTCCCCCACTCAATGCACTACCCACCCAGGCCAGCTGTAAACATTCCCTGGGTTCAATTAATGTTACATAGTTGCATAGTTGGTAAGGTTGAATAAAGACACCAGTCCATCCAGTTCAATCTGTGTGGGTGTGTGTGTTTTTATGTTAATACCATTTCCAATATCCCTGTAAATATTGTGTTCTCTAAGATGCCCATCTAAGACATCACGAATGTTTTCTAAGATGCCCATCTAAGACATCACCAACATCACCTTACTGTTCTGACAGTAAAGAACCCCTTATGCAGCTTAAGATTAAACTGTTTTGCCTAACTTAATTGAGTGTCCGTGTGTCCTCTTAAGCAACCTGAGACTGAACAGTTTCCTCCCTATGCTGGATCACCATTGACATTTTTTTATTTAGCTATTATTTCCCCTCTTAAGTGTCTTTTCTCCAGGGAGAATAAGTTTAATGCTTGTAGTCCTTCTGCATAACTGATGTCCCCTTATTATCTTTGTTGCCCTTCTCTGGACTCTCCCCAGATCAAGCACATCTTTCCTGGAGACTGATGACCAGAACTGGACAGCATACTCAAGATGTAGCCAAACCAGAGTTTTGTAAAGTCATAGAATTATAGTCTTATCTCTTGAATAAATACCCTTTTAATGCATGCTAATAGTCTGCTAGCTTTGCTTGCTGGAGCTTGGCATTGCACGCTATTGCTGAGCTTGTGATCTACTAGGACCCCCAGATCGTTTTCCATTTTGGATTGCCCCAAAGGTTTTCCCACCCATCGAGTACCTTGCATAATTTTAGCACCCAAGTGCATTAATGTACATTTTTTCACATTAAAAGTAATTTTCTATGTAATTGCTCATCCCTTTATTTTACTGAGGTCTTCTTGTAAAGTTTCTATGTCCTGCTGTGAAGTTATTGCCCTTGATAGCGTTGTATCATCAGCAAACACTGAGATTGAACTATTTATACCAACCTATATCGTTTATAAATACATTAAACAGAACTGGTCCCATGACAAGGCCTTGGAGTACTCCGCTCACAACTCCAGACCATTCTGAGTCCACACTATTTATCACCCCCCTTTGGACGCACCCCTGTAACCAGTTTTCTATCTAGATTATCGTTCATGCCAACAGACCTAAGTTTGTAAATTAAGTATTTATGGGGAACTGTATTGGCAAAATCCAGATACACTACATCCACAGGCCTTCCTCTATCTAGATGAAAACTCACATCATCATAGATTGTTAACAGATTGGTCTGGCAAGAATGATCTTTCATAAATCCATGCTGATTACTACTAAAGATACTGTTTTCATAAGCAAATGCTTGAATATAGCCCCTTAGTATCCTCTTAAACAGTTTACATACTATTGATGTTTAACTGACCTGTCATTACCAGGTATATATCTTGGCCCTTTTTTAAATATTTGTACCATGTTGGCTTTGTGCCAATCAACAGTTTCCATATCAGTCACTAAGCTGTCTTAAAAAATTTGAATTAATGGTCTGGCTATAACCTGGCTAAGTTCTTGAGGACTCTCGGGCGTAAGCCCTCTGGTTTGGGATGATTTATTTACATTACGTTTTTCAGGTCTTTTTGGACATTTGCTTCTGGTAATCACAGGGATATATTCTGTGTTATGTTACTAACAATACTGTCATGTTTGTTAAACTCCTCCTTTACCTTTGTCAAAAATGAAGAGAAAAATGCATTTAGTACAGTTGCCTTCCCCTTGTCATTTGTAACCAATTTCCCAAGATGATCCTTTTTGGAGCCAATATGCTCTGAACTCACTTTCTTATTATTAATATATTTCAAAAATGGGGGGGAATTTTTTTTTAATCTCCTCCTGTGTCTACCATGGTCTATTTTAGCTGCCATGATTGTGCTCTTACATTTCTTATTGCAATACTTGCAGTGTTGGAATGCTGACGATGACCCCCTCATCCCTATATTTTTTAAAGGCCATTTTTGTTCTCTTTTATATACATTTTTACAGTAAAGATTAGCCGCCCAGGTTTAACCTTAGCCATTTTATATTTGTTTCCAAATGGAATGGACTTAATAATGGCATTATTGAATATGTTCTTAAAACACTCCCATTTTTTCTCAATGTTCAATGTTTTTAGAATCTGATCTTATGTAATATCTTGTAGTATGCGGCTTTAGAAAAGTTGGCTCTTTTGAAATAAGTGATCTTGCACTTCTCTCGTGCTTTCTTTTCCTATGATTTATGCTGAATATAACTACTCTGTGGTTGCTGTTTCCTAAATTATACCTTATATTTACATCTGCAATCAGATCTGTGTTGTTTGTTATTAGTAGATCTAACAGAACATTTTTTTCTAGTTGTGGTATCCACAATTGACACATAAAGTTTTCTTATAAAGCATTTAAGAAATGACAAGCCTTAAAGTGACATTAAAGATTCATTCAAAAAAACAAAAAAAAAAACAAACATGTTATACTTAACTTCTACAGTATGTGCAGTTGTTTTGCATAAAGCAGCCCCTATCCTCTTCTTTTTGGGTCCCTCCTCTTCAGCTAGTGCCCCAAATAGCAAGCCACTTGCTCTGGGGGCACTGGTGCATGCTCACTTTTGAGCCTCGCTCTATGCGTCAATAAGGCTCCATCCCTGCTCTCTCCTCATTGGCCCACCCCTGCTCATTCCTAATTGGCCAATGGCTCCCGATGCTGTCTCAGCCAATGAGGAATTAGAAACTCAGGAGATGCTCAGCTCTTGTGCACATTGCTGGATTGAGAGGGAGCTCGGGTGAGTATTAACTGGGAGGAGGGGCTGCTGAACACAGAAGGCTTTTTACCTTCATGCATAAAATGCATGAAGGAAACAAGGATAAACCTTGAGCCTTTAACCACTTCCGGACCGCCCACTGTATATATACGTCATTTTTTTGAAGATGGATATCTCGGTAACGGCAGCAGCTGCTGCCACAACCGAGATATCCATCTTTTCAGCGGGCGGTTCCGTACACGATAATGGTGGTCTCCGCGGCGGGTTCGCCGCGAGATCACCGTTATCGGCGGCGGGAGAGGTGCCACCCCCCCTCCCGCCGCTCTCCCGCACCCTCCGCCGCTTACCGGAGCCTCCGGTAGCGGCGGAGGCGATCGGGTCCTTTCCCTGCTGAGGTATGGAGACAAGTGAGGCCAAGATGGCGCTCACCCGTCTCCATACCATGTGACGGCCGGAGCGACGTCATTACGACGGCTCCGCCCACTCTCTTAAAGGCACAGATTTTTTTTGTGTCATTTTTTTTTAAACGACTTTTTTATTTTTTTTTATTTTTTTTGCATTTTAGTCTAAATATGAGATCTGAGGACTTTTTGACCCCAGATCTCATATTTAAGAGGACCTGTCATGCTTTTTTCTATTACAAGGGATGTTTACATTCCTTGTAATAGGAATAAAAGTGATCCAAAATTTTTTTTTTTTTAAAACAGTGAAAAAATAAATAAAATAAAATAAAATAAATAATAAAAAAAAAAATAAATTTTTTAAAGCGCCCTGTCCCGACGAGCTCGCGCGCAGAAGCGAACGCATACGTGAGTAGCGCCCGCATATGAAAACGGTGGTCAAACCACACATGTGAGGTATCGCCGCGACCGGTAGAGTGAGAGCAATAATTCTAGCCCTAGACCTCCTCTGTAACGCAAAACATGCAATCTGTAGAATTTTTTAAACGTCGCCTATGGAGATTTTTAAGGGTAAAAGTTTGACGCTATTCCACGAGCGGGCGCAATTTTGAAGCATGACATGATGGGTATCAATTTACTTGGCGTAACATTATATTTCACAATATAAAAAAAAATTGGGCTAACTTTACTGTTGTCTTATTTTTTTTTTCAAAAAAGTGAATTTTTTCCAAAAAAAGTGCGCTTAGAAGACCGCTGCGCAAATACGGTGCAAAAATAAGTATTGCAATGACCGCTATTGTATTCTCTAGGATGTTAGAAAAAAAAACAATATATAATGTTTGGGGGTTCTAAGTAATTTTCTAGCAAAAAAACCTATTTTAAACTTGTAAACACCTAAAATCCAAAACGAGGCTGGTCTTAAAGTGGTTAAAACCACTTTAAATGAGTGAGCAGCTCCATCTGCCTTGTCCATATCTGGATAATTGAAGTCCCCCATTATAATAAAATTGCCCTGCTTCGCTGCCATTCCTAACTATGATAGGGGATCAGTCTCCTCCTCATCCTTCAGGTTAGGGGGCCTGTAGCATATGCCCACTACTAATTACCCATTTATTGCTTCTCTTTGACGCTCCAGCTACAGGGATTCCACCTCCTCCCTTGCCCCATTAGCATTGTCATCCCTCACTAGCAAATCATTCTTGACATACAGGCACACCCCTCCCACTTTTCTTCCTTCCCCGTCACTCTGATACAATCAGTACCCCTGGACAGTGGTAAGGCAGTCATGTGAGCTGTCAGACTAAGTTTCTGATACTCCCACAAAGTTGAAATCCTCCTCATGCATCAGAAGTTCCAATTCTTCCATTTTTTTAGCTAGACTCCTAACATTTGTAATATGCCTCTTAGTTTTTTAAGGGTGCTTATTATTTTCTCCTTGTTTGTTCAGATGCTGCAATTGAACTCTGCCAGCATACGCACCTTGGGTTTAGGTACTGTAGCACCCTCTGACCTTTGCTCACTGCCGGCTATAGCTACCTCTGATTCTCTCCGCCCCCGCCACCTTGTTTAAAAGTTTCTTTATTTGGTCATCTTCTCTCCCATTTAGGTGCATTCCATCCCTGCTATAGGGCTGGTATCAGCCCAAAAAGTCAGCTCTATCAACCCATATCCCTCCTTCTTGCACTAGTTCCTCAGCCACTTGTTATGTTCCCTAAGCTCCTGCTGCCTCTCTGGTGTGGGTCGAGGTTCTTTTTTTTAACATAGCCCCTAAGTTCCTGAAATTTTTTTTTATAGTGATCCATCTTCCTCTTAATTTGTCATTGGTACCAATATGTACCATGACAGCTCAGTCCTCCCCAGCCCCACCCAGCAATCTGTCTATCTGATCTGCAATGTGCTGAACCCAAGCACTAGTTGTTCCCTAGTTGTGTGGGATCTCCGGCTCACTGATCACCCCAGTTTCCTCTCCTCCTGCACTCTGATCACACAACCCCCAGGCATCCTCTCCTCCTGTTCCCACTCACTGATCATTTCCCCTTACTGAATGCTGACCACACGGCCCCTAGCGTCCTCTCCTGCTTCCTGATCACAAGGCACACAGAGTCCTCTTTTCCTGCTTCCTGTCTAATGGGCCTTGGCATCCTCTCCTTTTGTCCCATTCACACAGCCTCCCGCATCCATTCCTAATGCTCCTGCTTGCTGATCACCTGACCACCCAGGTACTCTCCTCCTGCTCATACTGTTGCTCACAGTGTCCCTGTACTCAGTGCCCAAATACTTGCTGCGCCCTATACTCTCAGTGTCCGTCACTCACAGCACCACAGTACTCACAATGCCCCAGTTAATCACAGTCCTTAATAAACACAATTCCCCATTTACTCATAGTTCTCATTACTTCCAACCCTCGGTACACCCAATGCCCCCGGTTACTCAGAATCCTCAGTACTCACAAGCCCCACTTACTCACAGCACTCAGTACTCACATTCCTCAGTACGCACAATTCTCCAGTTACCCACAGTCTTCAATATACACAATGCTCCCAGTTACTTACAGTCCTCAGTACCCACAATGTTCTTGGTTACTCACAGCTCTCAAGACACACACTGACCCCAGTTACTCACAGTGCTCAGTACTCACAACCCTCAGTACACACAGTGCTCCCAGTTACTCACAGTCCTCAGTACTCACAATGTTCCTTGAGTTCTAACAGCCCTCAGTACTCACAATGCTCCAGTTAATCACAGCCCTCAGTACTCACAATGCTCCCATTTACTCACAATGCTCCCAGTTACTAACAGCCATCGGTACTCACGGTGCTCCCAGTTTCTCACAGCCCTCAGTACTCACAATTATTCCAGTTACCTAGTCCTCATTACTCACAATGCTCTCAATTACTTACAGCCCTCAGTACTGACAATACTTCCAGGTACTCTGTCCTCAGTACTCACAACGTACCCAATTTCTCACTGCCCTAGTGCTAACAATGCTCCCAATTACTCACATCCCTCAGTAGTCTTAATGCTCCCAGTTACTTAAAATGCTCCTTTTACTCACAGCCCTTAGTACTCACAATGCTCCCAGTTACTCAGTCCTTAGTACTCACAACTCAGTCCCAGCTCCAGCAATCCTCTCACAATCCTGCTGCTCCGAATTCAAAGCACCACAGTTTACCGATGGAGTCCTGATGCTCTCCTTTGCCACTCTGCTCTGCATGACTTCTTGGTCAGCTCAACCCCAAACAGCCTCACACAGCGTTCCTGATCAGCTCAGTGTCCTCTCAGTGTGTCTGCTCTGTTCCCACTCAGCGTCCTCTCAGAATGTCTGCTCCATTCCTGCTTTGCATCCTCAGTGGGCCATACTATGATTACTGTATGACACTGCCTGCTTCCGGGTTAGGGCACAGGTATGAGCGCCACCCTTGCCGACACCGGCTGGGATTGTACACAGTGGGAGCCTGTCAGCAAGTCCCGGCCAATGTTTCATTGCTGGGACCTGCTGATCGGCTGTGTGCAATCACAGCCAAAAACCCTGTGTTTTATTTATTTATTATTTATTTATTTTAGGTACTTATATAGCGCTGTCAATTTACACAGCGCTTTACATATACATTGTACATTCACATCAGTCCCTACCCTCAAGGAGTTTACAATCTAAGGTCCCTAACTCACATTCATACATACTAGGGACAATTTAGACAGGATCCAACTACATCCCATATCCTTTGCATCTGTCCAGTCGTGGCTGTATTCTGGGAGGATGTACTGTCTCTGATACAGCTGGTCAGTGCAATACCATTGCGGTCCTCAATGTCGGTTTGTTTACTAGGACTTGTTGAACATCCAATCCCCACAGTAGCAGGGCATACTCTAGTTGGGTTACTCTTATTCTACGCCAGGAAACTACTTAACTCCACTGAAAAAAAATCAAGCCCCTACCTATAACCTTCTGGAAACAACTAGTCAACAATAGTTTACCCCTTTATAAAGACATACGCTAATAGGGGTTGTCCCAAAAAATATGACAAGATCTGGTCTAAATGGTTAGCTGAGCCCAACGGCCTAACAATGTCTATTATTTGCTGTGCAACTTCGATACTGTACTAATTAGGTAACGTTAGATTCACTGTCGGAGCCCATTTCACTGACTAACTAGTTTATGTGGGTTCATTTGCATGCTCACTCCGCTGCATGATGACCTATGAGAGCCTCACCTATTTCTCTTTTACGGTGTCCCACGTTTTATTTCCAGACATGTGATATTATTGTAACATCCAAATGTGGGTCACTGTGTTCTATTCCTTTTATGTTTTCTGTATGTTGGTTATTTGTCTGTAACATGAAAACCAATAAAAACATTAAAAAAAAAAAATTCTATAGTTTGGAGACGCTATAACTTTTGAGCAAACCAATCAATATACGCTTATTGGGATTTTTTACCAAAAATATGTAGCAGAATACATATTGGTCTAAACTGATAAAGAAATTCGATTTTTTATTTTTTTATTGGATGTGTTTTATAGCAGAAAGTAAAAAATATTGTTTTTTTTTCAAAATTGTCAGTCTTTTTTTGTTTATAGCACAAAAAATAAAAACCACAGAGGTGATCAAATACCACCAAAAGAAAGCTCTATTTGTTGGAAAAAAAAGGACATAAATTTTATTTGCCACACAGCACAATTGTCAGTTAAAGCAACGTAGTGCCGTATCGCAAAAAATGGTCTGGTCATGAAGGGGTAAGACCTTCCGGGGCTGAAGTGATTAAACGATTGATACTGTTGCTTTTAATTGATTAGACTGTTTACAGTACGTAAACATAATTATTAGTAAATGTTGGCAATTCTTGTCCCAAATCTAAGGAAAATCAAATTTGTGTTTGTCAACCTTTACCACCGTTACCTCTATATTCACTCATTCATGGTTCTTATAACATCATTACCTTGCATTGGGCACAGAGCAGCATGGTGTGTTTAACTAATAGGCTGGAATCTCTTGTAGTGATGGTGTATTTTATTTTTCATACAGTAGAAATATTCAAGAAAGCAAGTAAATCAGGCTGGTATCAATACAGCCCTGTGCTTACTGCGCACCTCTTGGGATTCTGACCTAAATCAAGCCAACTACCTATTTACATGTATACACATGGCTAAAAAAAAGGGTTTTAAATGATGAAAAATGACGTACAGTATCTCACAAAAGTGAGTACACCCCTTACATTTTTGTAAATATTTTATTATATCTTTTCATGTGACAACACTGAAGAAATGACACTTTGCTACAATGTAAAGCAATGAGTGTACAGCTTGTATAACAGTGTAAATTTGCTGTCCCCTCAAAATAACAACACACAGCCATTAATGTCTAAACCGCTGGCAACAAAAGTGAGTACGCCCCTAAGTGAAAATGTCCAAATTGAGCCCAAAGGGTCAATATTTTGTGGGGCCACCATTATTTTCCAGAACTGTCTTAACCCTCTTGGGCATGGAGTTCATCAGAGCTTCACAGGTTGCCACTGGAGTCCTCTTCCACTCCTCCATGACGACATCACAGAGCTGGTGGACGTTAGAGACCTTGCGGTCCTCCACCTTCTATTTGAGGATGCCCCATAGATGCTCAATAGGGTTTAAGTCTGGAGACATGCTTGGCCAGTCCATCACCTTTACGCTTACCTTTAGAAGCTGAGGAGCTTCTTTAGCAAGGCAGTGGTGGTCTTGGAGGTGTGTTTGGGTTTGTTATCATGTTGGAATGATGCCCTGCGGCCCAGTCTCAGAAGGGAGGGGATTTTGCGCTGCTTCAATATGTCACAGTACATGTTGCCATTCATGGTTCCCTCAATGAACAGTAGCTCCCCAGCACTCATGCAGCCCCAGACCATGACACTCCTACCACCATGCTTGACTGTAGGCAAGACACACTTGTCTTTGTACTCCTCACCTGGTTGCCGCCACACACGCATGACACCATCGGAACCAAATAAGTTTATCTTGGTCTCATCAGACCACAGGACATGGTTTCAGTCATCCATGTCCTTAGTCTGCTTGTCTTCAGCAAACAGTGTTAGTGGGCTTTCTTGTGCATCATCTTTAGAAGAGGCCTTCTGGGACAACAGCCATGCACACCAATTTGATGCGGTGTGCAGCAGATGGTCTGAGCACTGACAGGCTGACCCCCCACCCCTTCAACCTCTGCAGCAATGCTGGCAGCACTCATACATCTATTTCTCAAAGAAAACCTCTGGATATGATGCTGAGCACGTGCACTCAACTTCTTTGGTTGACCATGGCGAGGCCTGTTCTGAGGAGAACCTGTCCTGTTAAACCGCTATATGGTCACTGTGCTGTAGCTCAGTTTCAGGGTCTTGGTAATCTTCTTATAACCTAGGCCATATTTATGTAGAGCAACATTTCTTTTTCTAAGATCCTCAGAGAGTTCTTTGCCATGAGGTGCCATGTTGAACTTCCAGTGACCAGTATGAGAGAGTAAGAGCGATAACACCAAATTTAACACACCTGCTCCCCATTCACACCTGAGACCTTGTAACACTTATGAGTCACATGACACCGGGGAGGGAAAATGGCTACTTGTGCCCAATCTGGACATTTTCACTGAGGGGTGTACTCACGTTTGTTGCCAGCGGTCTAGACATTAATGCTGTGTGTTGAGTTATGAGGGGACAGCAAATTTACACTGTTATACAAGTTGTACACTAACTACTTTACATTGTAGCAAAGTGTCATTTCTTCAGTGTTGTCACATGAAAAAATATAATAAAATATTTACAAAAATGTGAGGGGTGTACTCACTTTTGTGAGATACTGTACATACTTTGGGGAAAAGAAAATGCAAATGCTTAGGGTCTGTTTATAAAAGTACCACTGCAGTTAGCACATTGAACATAATGCCCTGTTTGTAAAATGGTGCACTCTACTCTGTTTTGTTAATGTAGACCAGGGTACAGTCCACCTGTATTCTGATACACAATTTAGCTGCATGAATGATCCTATCTGACTAAAAGAATGAAGCTAGCGTGTCTTTAGAAACTGACCAGAAACCTTTGTGTTGCCTATTTATTTTAATTAAGGCATTATAATAAGCACTGCATTACTTTTTTTACGTTTTAAGTTGTTACTATTCAAGACCCTCTCATTCCCTCCCAGGAGCAGGTACAGCCATTACCCCATTTCACCTTCACTGAGTCTAATAAAGATCTAGAGTGCTGCACTACAAGTTACAGCATTTAAACTTCTATTACTGAAAAAAATTGTTCTATAATAAAAGTTTCAAACTGGTAGCTTATTGAGTGTTATGCTCTATATCCTTATACATGTATGAGCTTTAACCACTTGCTTACCACCCTATAGCAGTTTTATTGCTACAGGGTGGCATATGTGCGCAGGATCACATTTATATACGTGATTCTACATTTCCGCCTACAGGGGGAGCACAAACGCCACAGGGCTGCTTCTGCTGTGATTTTTCCCTCAATGTCCTCCGCCACCTGCCAATTGTCAGTAACAACACAGAATGAGGATCTGCCTAAGTAAACAAGGCAGATCACCATTCTGACAGGGGGAAGGGATGGGATCTGTGTTCCTGCAAAGCAGGGACTAGAATCCATCTCTTTCCCTAGTAAAAGCAGCACATACAGTACACATAAACACTGGCTAGGCACACAGTTAACCCTTTGATCACACTAGATGCTTAAACGCTTCCCTGCCAGTGTCATTAGTACAGGGACAGTGACATATTTTTAGCACCGATCACTGTATTAGTATCACTGGTTCCCGCAAAGTGTACGTTAGTGTCCGATTGACCGCCGCAATATCGCAGTCCCGCTATAAGTCGCTGATCGCGCCATTATTAGTATAAAAAAATAAAAATTCCATAAATATATGCCATAGTCTGTAGACGCTGTAACGTTTGCGTAAACTAATGAATATACACTTATTGGGATTTTTTTACCAATAACTGTAGCAGAATACATATTGGCCTAAATTATGAAGAAATTTGATTTATTTAAATTTTTTAATTGGCTATGTTTTATAGCAGAAAGTATAAAATATTGTTTTGTTTTTTTTCAAAATTGACGGTCTTTCTTTTGTTTATAGCGCAGTGGTGGAAAAAAAAAAGCTCTATTTGATGGAAAAAAAATGACATACATTTTATTTAGGTACAGCGTTGCCTGACCACGCAATTGTCAGTTAAAGTAACGCAGTGCCGTATTGCAAAAAGTGGCCTGGTCAGTAAGGGGGTTAAATCTTCCAGAGGTCAAGCGGTTAATAAAACATTATCATTTTGGCTAGGCTCCCAGTCTCAGACTATCAAAACATTTTAGTATCTAAATAATAGATTTTCTTTTTTCTTTATCTTTCAGGTTTAACAATTCCAGAAAATATATTAAATAGGAAAAGCATCACCCCTGCTGTGCTCCTAGCCTGGCTATATAGAAAAGAGCAGAGAGCTGGTGTTCCCTATTCCCCAGCAACCTTTATTCCACATATTTATAATGCATTGACCATTCTTGTATAGTACTTGGAAGCTATGCGCAAAGCTACATTATATAGGATTGTAATAAAGTGGCCACACAGGGAATGTTCATAATTTTTTCTATAACAAGTAATTTTCATTAATATTTTGCTAAAGTCGCTGCATGTAGGCAAAAAAACAACCTCTATGTACACGTATGCTTAACCACTTTGCATCTGAAACAATTTCTAAATGTTTCACACACATGTTAAAAGCAACATTTGTTTGCTTGAAAATGACCTAAAACCTCCAATGATATATTTTCTGATATATTTTCTGAAAGCAGAGGCCCTATAGAATAAAATAGGAACAGTTACAATTTATTTTAACTCTCATGATATGTGGGCAACTGTTTATCAAACACATATTTTTAGGAAAAAATAAACACAAATACATTGTAAAACCCATTTCTTGGTAAAATAACAAAGGTGGGGTTGCAAAAAATAAATAGATTCCAAACATGTCAAGACTCAAAAATTGTGTGAGACTGTAAAATGGAGAAAATGTACAGTATCTAAAATCTTTCATAGGGGACTCTTTAAAAGAGTTTACAGGTTATCAGTTTAGAGATAATTATGAATTATGGCCCTACAACTACTGCTCTCATTCCAATGTTCACAGCAATACCTCACATGTATGGAACAATAGCTGTTTACATGCATGTACTTGCCCTATGCATGCATTTGCATTTGCATGCATGAGTGGGGGTGAAGTGTTTTTAGCATTTTTTCATTCATTTTATAAATTTTACTACAATTACATTTATTTTACATGTTTATTTTGTTTTCATTTAACCGTATGCTCTCAATAATCATATATATTATGAGACAACAGTACTCACCACTACCTAGATACAAAAACATTGGCTCCAGCTGCTGTCAATCAAAATCAGCTAGCCAAACAGGGGAGAGAGGGGCGAAGCTGGGTCAGGGCTCCTTGTCTGAAAGGACACAGGGAGCTGTGACTCAGCTCGGGTACCCCCATAGCAAGCTGCTTGCTGTGCGGGCACTGAACAGGAGGGAGAGGACAGAATTACAGAAGATGGACCCGAGAAGAGGAGGATCCAGGCTTCTCTGTGAAAATCCACTGCAACAGAGCAGGTAAGTATAACATGTTTATTATTTTTATAGGGAAAAAAAGAAACTTTACAATCATTTTAATAGCGTTTTCCATATAAATCCCTGATGGATGGTTGGATTGTGCATTCCGCTATTAAGCATCCAGTATCAGTTTCCATGACATCCCCACTAAGCTTCGCCCCTAAGAGTTTTGTCGCAAGGGGCGTCTTCTGCGGGCATAGTACTTTTATGTATGCTGATGTTTAAAATAATTATGAATATAATTTGGTTATAATGATATGAATTTTTGAGTATGAAAGTGTACACTGTGAGATTATTATTTGAAGAGGCAGAGCAACATGGTATGTGCATATAACCATTTAGCGTTGTTACCATTGCTATTGCTACATTTTGCAAAAATGTTTGCTTTCATACAATTGGATGATGGAAGTCAGCAGAACTTAACCTCATTCAATAAACTAATACTCATTAGTTACTCATATAGTTGAGATTGTACTAGAGCTCAAAATGTGTTTGTATGTGTTGGTCAGTTTGGAACGCATCCACCCTGTCCATGTTTTGATATGTGGGTCATGCTGTCATTGCTGATGTATATCAACGCTTCCATTTCTGCCACATTATCTAACCATCGGAACTAGCCCTTCATGTCCAGCACACCAGTCATTTTCAAAATCACTTTTTCATAATTAATCAGCTGGAATGGGAAAAAAGCATTTATATGTGGAGGGTGGCATGTTTGTGTGCTGTAGCAGAAATAAAGTTGGGTGGATAGGCGGGTCATGTCCTGAGATGTTTTCAGTCAGGTGGTCTACATGGGAGCAGAATGGCTGACTTGCTGGACAGATCCACCAAACATGGAGTAAGCCACCCTTATCTTTGGGATGCCCCCAACAAGGGTTGGGAATAGTGCCTTCATTTTTATGTAGCAATTCTGGGTTGCCTTACCATCTGCTGCAAATTTTCTAGTTAATTTCTTGTACATTGACATCCATGGAACCCTTTAAAAGGATCGTGTTTATTTGTTCCCAATTTTCCTCTGGTAGGGAAATGTCTAGTTCTCTATTCCAAGCTAGTGCTGTGGAGTCAACATCAGTATGTAGTTCTGAAAGAAGCTATAGTATATCTGGGATGTGACATGTCTAAGTGGAGTGTTGGATTTGCACAACTTGAAATTTGTACAGTGCCTAGTGTTGTTCAGGGCCGATCCTAGGATCACAGATGCCTGGGTGAAGAAATATTTCTGGCGCTTCACATGGGCGTGGTCATCTTACCAACTCCTCCCCTTTACAAATGTTTATATGCCAACAACTCAAACACAGAGATGCTCCCCTAAGAAGTCTTCGTTACCCCGGGATCCTCCGATGATCTTTTAACAATAAAGAAAATATAGGAATAGCATACACTAATGAGACCTGGAGGGGAGTCTCTCTGATGCACACACAGAGGGCTTCTGTTAGAGAGTCTGTTAGAAAGAGCCCCCAGACATAGTACAGGAGATGTTCAGAGACTGCAGACATGATACAGGAGACGGTCAAAGACTGCAGACATGGTACAGGAGATGGTCAGAGCCTGCAGACATAATACAGGAGACGGTCAGAGACTGCAGACATGGTGCAGGAGATGGTCAGAGACTGCAGACATAGTGCAGGAGATGGTCAGAGACTGCAGATATAATACAGGAGATAGTCAGAGACTGCAGTTCCTATGGAAGTTAGTAGATAATGGTCGATCGGCCCTCTCACCTGACCCAGCAATACAGCAACAGTTCCTTTGATCAGGAGTCAGTTCACTCTGAATTGCCGTGGCAACTCCACTGGGTAGCATACAGATCTGTATTCTGGCAATGACTCCATTCCTTTCTCTGCCAGGGATGGCGCTAGGCTGTGTGGTTTTCCCTCTGGTGGTGCAGGGCAGCGGGGTTCTCTCTCTGATGGTGTTCCCTCAGCGCTGTCCTCTCCCTCTGGAGTCCTGGGTGTACTTCCCTGAAAGCTTTCCCGGGCTCCTGGCTCTCTTTCTCTCTCTCTCCCATTCAACTGAGCATGCTGTGTGGGCTGCAGTTTCCGTGTTACAGTGGAGCTGCCAGTCCTCAGGACTACTATGTCCCACAATTCCCTTCTCTGCTCCTTTTTCTATTCTATTTCTTCCCTGGCTGATATGAAGGCAGGGGAAGAAACATAGTGGGCGGCTGTGCTGGCAAGCACCGCTCACTAGTACAGCAGCGCGCGCGAGGAGGAGAGGGAGAGGGGAAAGAAGAGTAGCTGCAGTGGCGTCACTAGGGTTGGTGTCACCAGGTGCGGTATAACATGGTGTCACCCCCCCTTCCACCAACTATAGTCGCCTCTCAGTACAGACCCCCTCCACTAAGTATAGACCCCCCTCCATCAGTGCAGACCCCCCACTAAGTATAATCCCCTCCCTCAGTACAGACCTTCCTCAGTACAGACCTTTTGCAGTACAGACCCCCTCCATCAGTATAGACCCCCCCCAGGACAAACCACCCCCTCCATTAGTACAGACCCCCCCACCAGGACAAACCACCCCCATCCATTAGTACAGACCCCCAGGACAAACCCTCCTCCATTAGTACAGACCCCCCACCAGGGCAAACCCCCCATTAGTACAGACCCCCCCCCACCAGGACAAACCCCCATCCATTAATACAGACCCCCCACCAGGACAAACCCCCTCCATTAGTACAGACCCCCCCACCAAGACAAACTCCCCCTCCATTAGTACAGACCCCCCACCAGGACAAACTCCCCTCCATTAGTACAGACCCCCACCAGGACAAACCCCCCTCCATTAGTACAGACCCCTCCAGGAAACCCCCCCTCCATTAGTACAGACCCCCCCACCAGGACAACCCCCCACTATTAGTACAGACAGACCCCCCCACCAGGACAAACCCCCCGCCATTAGTACATACCCCCTCGGACAAACCCCCCTCCATTAGTACAGACCACCTCACCAGGACAAACCCCCCTCCATTAGTACAGACCCCTCCCAGGACAAACCACCCCTCCATTAGTACAGACCCCCCACCAGGACAACCCCCCTCCATTAGTACAGACCCCCCCACCAGGACAAACCCCCCTCCATTAGTACAGACCCCCCTACCAGGACATACCCCCCTCCATTTTTACAGACCCCCTCACCAGGACAAACCCCCCTCCATTAGTACAGACCCCTCCCAGGACAAACCACCCCTCCATAAGTAAAGACCCCCCCACCAGGACAACCCCCCTCCATTAGTACAGACCCCCCCACCAGGACAAACCCCCTCCATTAGCACAGACCCCCCTACCAGGATATACCCCCCTCCATTATTACAGACCCCCCCACCAGGACAAACCCCCCCTTCATTAGTACAGGCCCCCCACCAGGACAAACCCTCCCTCCAGTAGTACAGACCCCCCCACCAGGACAAACCCCCCATTAGTACAGACCCCCCACAAGGACAAACCCCCCTCCATTAATACAGACCCCCCACCAGAACAAACCCCCCTCCATTAGTACAGACCCCCCAGGACAACCCCCCCTCCATTAGTACAGACCCCCCCACCAAGACAAACCCCCCCTCCATTAGTACAGACCCCCAACCAGGACAAACCCCCCTCCATTAGTACAGACCCCTCCACCAGGACAAACCCCCCTCCATTAGTACAGACCCCTCCCAGGACAAACCACCCCTCCATTAGTACAGACCCCTCACCAGGACAAACCCCCCTCCATTTGTACAGACCCCCCCAACAGGACAAACCCCCCTCCATTAGTACAGACCCCTCCCAGGACAAACCCCCCTCCATTAGGGTACATAAAAACACCCGGCGGCAGCTGGAGTGGAGAGGACAGTGTGCAGCCGTGCCACCTGGGTGGAGAACAGATCACAGCAGGCAGGTCCTGAGTTAGACACAGAGAGGAGGAGGAGGAGAACATGTGTCAGGCACGGATCACACCCCCCAGTGACGTCACTGCATGGCTGGTCTCTGTCCACACAGAGACCAGCTGCTCCGATCTCCGGCTGCTCTCCTTCTCTGACAGGAGGAGGGAGGGGCTTGAGCAGGAAACACAGCGGTGGTGGCGCAGAGAGCCGCCTCTGGACACGGACAAGGGGAGGAGGAGGAGGGAGGGGAGCACTCTCGAACTTCAGCACCCCTACCTCTCTGGCGCCTGGGTGCACTGCTTCCCGCGCACCCGCCTAGGATTGGCCCTGGTGTTGTTGACTATCATTTACTTTTATATTCCTCTAAATGTCCTCAGTCTAAAGGCCAGCATCATTTAACCCACTTTCTCTGAGCCTGTCCCAGTCTGTGACTGGACAGCAGCATTGTAATGTCTCTATCATTCTGCTTTCTCTATCACTATGCTTCTTGTCAGCGCTTAAACCAATGACTCTTCATGCTGCTTATTCTGTTCACACTCAAGCCCTGCTATACAGGGACTGCAAGAGGCTGCTACCAGGTCAAATTCAGATACCTACGCTGCTTGCATTAAAAAAAATACATTTACTCATGCAGATTTCAGAGCTGCATTTTTTTGTCTCTTTATATATTTTTAGAATTCAGGTCTAAAGAAGTTATGTGTATCTCAGTCTTACACAAAGTGTTATGTGACTTTACTCTAATGACAGTATTTTTTGTGATTGTTTAGACAACTTGGTTGCCCTTGGTTCTATCAATCAATATATTAATTTTTGTATGCATAATTTATAGTTTTAAATGACTTCTAGTGACCCTTCCATCTCTTTTTTGGATTTAGGTGATTATGTCTGATGGGTCTGTTAATAGTGCCATTCACAACTAATTGTTGCAATTGTTGCAATCCTTAAGTGTTGATCTCCCAAATACTTTTAAATCTGTCCAGTGTAGCCACGTGTCTCAGGCTGCATGTATTGACAGTAAAGAGGAACAACAATCGGTTGCACGAAATGCTAATTAAAATGGCTGCTCATAGTCATAGGTGAGCAAATAAGATTCAAACATTCTCTGAAAGCTTCTAGGGATTCATTGCTGACATCCCATAATCATCCTTATTCATATGGGAAACCATTTGTGTCACAATGCATGCACATTCTCAGTATATGGTTTCCGTCAATAAAAGACACTGTCAACTATAAAGAGACCTCTTTAACAAGCTTTTAGATATAGCTAAGGGTTAAAATAATAAACCATTTGCAACAGTTAAAAAAGTTAAAAAAGTCAACAACAATAACAATATTTTTACGACCTCCGTTTTGGATCCTGTGTCTATATAAATTACATTCATTGCTAATTCCTTTTTTATGTGCATGGTGCTTGATCAACTTAAGTGAATGGCTTACCAGATAAAGTTTTAAAACATACTTATTAAAATGCCCAAGTGGCTTATATTGTGTTACCAAAGGGTAGACAAAAATGTTATGAAAACAAACAAAATTGACAATCATTTTCTTGAAGTGAAGTGAACATTTAAAGTCTAATGCTGGCCATACACCAGATAAAAAAATCGTCCGAGTGTGCCTTTGAAAAACGAACATACGATCATGAGAGCAAACGATCACGCCATCAGGTAATGACCGATTTATTGTTTATGAACATCAATTTATCGTTTTGTCGTGCGGTTTTTGCATATAAAAAGGAAGTGACAAAATAAATTTGACCTCTGTACCCTGGCTTCCTGTGGTTTACGTATACGCCCAGAGGAGCAACGTGCGTTTGTCAGAATGAACCTTGTGCGTAGTAAGCATCTCTAGTGCATCACCTCCATCAGCACCACCTTCAATATAGATGTGGATGAGAGGACCATTTCCATAGTAATGCTTGGAGTGATGGCTATACAGCAAGCAGAGGAGCCCAGAAGTAAAAGGTGAAGGTTATGGAGTAAAGAGTGGCTAAAGAACCGGGATAACTTCTCTCATATGAGATTGGTTCAAGAGCACAAGGAAAACAATCCCAATGATTATCGGAACTATCTGAGGTTGTTTGTCAGCATACCTGTTTCCATGTGTTCATCTCCTAAGACCAGCTGTCTCTCACCTGACTGCTTTTATTAACTCTCCTCTAGCATGGCTCCACCCCAGCTCCTATCAGAGAACTCTCTATTAACCTCTGCACTGCAGGTCAGCCCTGCTGATCAACCTTTGTGTGTTTAGCTTCCTGTTCCTGCCTGCCGTGTGCTCTACATTTATTTCTGTTACAGACCTTGGCGTGTTCTATACTATTCCTGTCTGCTCGTGACCCTGACCTTTTGGCATGTCCCGACTATCCCTGTTTGCCTGTGACCCTGAACCTTGGCCTGTACTCTGTTGTCCTTGTCTGCTTGTGGCCCTGACCTTGGCTTATTTCTTACTATCCTTATCCTTCTGTTGCCTACTGTGGGTGTGAGCTGGGGGACCCAGGGGGTCGCGACCTGGAGCCAGTTGCAGCCCAGTCCATCCTCACCATCAGAGGCTCTGGTGAAAACCTGCTGGCTCTTAGACTCCGCGCCCCAGGGAATCCTACGCTCTAACCCCGGTGGGATCCGTGTTGGTGTTCCAGTGACCCTGCCTTCCTTATACCCGGACTCCCATCCGCAGCAGTCAGCCGTAGGGTCCACTGCCTTGCGGTACACTCCTGATCCTGCCAAGCCATCATAAGAATCATGCAAGATGAATACTTAAAGGTAATGACACAGTGCTTTTATTTTTAACTCTCAAACGCTGTACAACAGAGATTGCTTTGGTAATCTTTGCATTTTGAAGCTCTAAACATATGAAAAAACTCAAACTAGTTCATAACGTGTAACATGTCGAACTCACAAACATAAAATGTTTTAAACCAAATGTATGTTATTCACACTCATAATCATGTCCCCAGTTGTTTTGTGGACGATCCTGCTGTGTGAATGGTACATGCCACTGATGCATTTGTTGAGGTTGTTGAGATGATTGGGTGTGTGGTTTTGTGCTCAGCTAAGTGTGTATTTGTGGTGAGCTCCCCTCTTAAGCTGAATGAGTAACGGTTCCAGTAATTGTTTTTGGTCTTCTGACATCCGGTGTATTTTCTTGGCAGTAAATGCACCCAGGTCATCACATTTATCCCTATTCTGATTTAGAGCTGCATATGCTTGTAGTAGAAAGTTGCCTGTAGACTCTTGCCTTGTCCTTCTCTTTTTGTTCCTGCTTTCTGGTGGTGATGCCAAATAGATCCTGTATAATAAAGGAGAAAAGAAAAATTTGTAGATAATTAAACCTAAAAATGTTTTTTAAACATATATTTTTACCTTTCACAGCTACCGGCATCTGTGGAGGAATGGAAAGCAACAGCTAAACAATTTAACGACTATTGGAATTTCCCCAACTGTGGTGGTGCCATAGATGGGTAGCATGTTCGCATAACTCCCCCATAAAAATCTGGCTCCTTCTATTTTAATCACAAAGGCAGGCTACTTTAGCATCGTCCTAATGGCAATCGTGAATGCAAAGTATGAGTTTATCCTTGTGGACATTGGCAAAAATGGGCATAATTCAGGTGGGGAAATAATTGAGAAAACAGCATTTTCTCATAGTTTAAAAAATGGACTTCTAAATCTACCATCCCAAGAGGACACAGTGGAAGGACTAAACCTCATATTTGTTGCAGATGACGCATTTGCATTATCTTACCATGTGTTGAAACCATTTGCCCTTAAAAACCTTACACCTGATCAAAAAATCTTTAGTTACAGGGTACATGTCGTGCTAGACGAGTTGTAGAAAATGAATTTGGTATTATGGCCAACCGCTTTTGTATCTTCCATACAGCAATAAATGTAGCCCTCCAAAAATGTACACTATAGTTCATTGTTCACTGTGTGTTGCATAATTTCTTAAGCGTACTACCTCCATCTAAATGCCACAATCCACGGTGGACAGGGAAGATACTCTGTCTGGGGATGTTATGCCTGGTAAGTGGCGTAATGATACTGAAGATATCTTTTAAATCTAGGTCGTGCCCCACCACGTCTCCCTAGTCAACTAGCCGGTCAGAATCGCCTGGATTATATGCAATATGTTCTGGGTCGTGCAGTAGATTGGCAAAACAACCTCTAAATGGTATATGTAAATTTGATTGTCTGCATTTAGCGATTATTTTAGTACTAACCACAGGTTTCATGTTATTTTTGCCTTAAGAAATCAAATGTACAAAGGTACTGTTAACTTTTGGCTTTAAATTTTGATGTGTGGTGTAATTTTTGTATGTATTATTTTTTATAATATAAAAGTGTATAATAAAAACCTATATGATTACTTACCCGACTGCCATTTCCTCTAATGTTCCATCTTCTTCAACTCCTGAAATATTTCCACTGATACAGTCTAAACTTGACACAGAGGGTCGTGCTTCCTCCTGGTCAGTCAGAAAATGGAGACTCTCAAAATATCACAGGTGTGGCAAGTATATTTGATCTGCACCTGCACCAGATCTTTTGTAATCATTTATGTTACACAATTCTTTTTGAATATATTAGGCAGATTTGCTATTTTTTCTGTCACATATGATATACCTGCTTTGGCATACACAACAGTGCATAGTTCCGCTAATTTAGTATAGGCTTCATTACGCCCTTTAAGACGGACTGAATAGTCTTTCCATTGACATGGAAGGTCTCAATACATTTCAATGAATTGGGGCAGGAAATGTGGTGAGGTAAATTTGCCCCTTTGAAGACGTTTATGATGAAACATGTAGGGCATGGCTACGCACTGTACGCCATCATGCAGTTCGCCCCATGTTTTACATGCCGGCTTTTTAACTTGTTCCAATTATTGTATGGCGGAGTTGATTTTTTCTGCCTTTATTTAAGCAATAAATACTTTTTAATCTTACTACACCATCGGAGCCCTTTCTTGCCTTTTTTGCACTTACCGTCCCCAGGACCAGTGGGTGCCTCCCTCCAGGTAGACGCGCTGGAATCGCCTTCCGTTGGAACGCTGCATTCATCGGCTGATCGGGACGCCTCCATCCAGCTGTCCCTGCAGAGGGCTGTATCTGCACGCATACAAGACCTTGCTATTAAGGAGGTCCACCGCTTTTGGTAAGGGTCCATCTATAGTGTCCTCCGGATTCACTGTTTGTCTGGATATCCCTTCACACCACTTCCTTCTTTTTCTTCACCCACACTGGCTGTTCTCAATGAACTGTGGATACGTTCCTTCATGGGACTGATGCGCCTTCATTGAGCTTCTTATGAATGGACTGTACTCACCTTCTGCCATTTTTATTCACTTTTGATCTCATTCATAATTTATGCAATTTGATTAATTTATTTACATGTTTGGTCACCTACTGTGCACTCACTTTAATATTGGAGTTCATCTACCTATAAGCACCTTTTGATTTTTGTATTCGATGTATCAATTATTTACAGTTTATATATATTTATTTATTCATTTTTGTAAGTAACATATGAATTTATATCTGTGACCATCTGACTGCAAGCGCACTTATTTTATTTGCTTTAGTTCATTACACTGATATTAGTGTTTTTTTGCTGCAGCTGTAGTTCAGCATTTATAATTGCTCTTTAGCGTGGTTTTTTCCCTTTATATTTAAAATTGTCCACCATTGCTCCTGAAATAAGAAACAATGCATTATTGTACAGTTGCCAAACTACACCAAACAATTAATACCCTAGAACTATTGTACTGGTCTGCTTACCTTCAGTTGTTAAGAATCTTCTGTGGATTGGTCAGTGTAATTGTTCGTGACAACGTTCTTTATGCCGGGTCGGCGTGTACCGTGGTGTTCTATGGGAGTTTACAAGCTCTGCCCCTCTTCATCTGGCGCCATCTTTAGCAGCAGAAAGATGGCTGAAGAAAAGGAGCATGCAGTTCCTGAATTAATAAGCTGGCACAGGGTGAAAAAAAAGCAACACCTATGTCCCTGGATGAGATGAAAACTATGCTGAAGATTCTTGATAAAAATGACTATGATGGCATAGTTGCCAACAGTCCCGATTTTCTCGGGACAATCACGATTTTGGGACCCTCATCCCAATCGGAGGCTGCCCCGAATCGGGATTTTGCCCAGGGAAATCGGGAATGTTTGCTTTTTTCATTTTTGAAGCAGCTGGCTTCAGCAAAATGGCTGCCGGCGCCGCTGCTAGATTGTTCCCCTTTGTGTTCAGTGGAGAGAGGAAGGGGGCTCGATCCGATCGAATCGGCTATTCCTCTCACAATACTGAAACCAGGGTTAGCTGCACGGATCAGCCCCTCTTCACTGAACACACGGCGCCGGCCGCTCATGCCATGTTCCTTCTGCTCTAATGGACACGTGCTGGGGGGCGTTATGGGAGGGGAGGGTCTGCACTGGCACTGAGAGAGGGGGTGTCTGCACTTAGGGGGCCTGCACTGATAGAGGGGGGTCTGTGCTGATAGAGGGGGGTCTGCACTGAGGGGGGTCTGCGCTGAGGTGGGTCTGCACTGAGGGGGTCTGCACTGATGGAGGGGGTCTGCACTGAGGGGAGTCTGCACTGATGGAGGAGGGTCTGCACTGAGGGGGTCTGCACTGAGGGGGGTCTGCACTGAGGGGGTCTGCACTGAGGTTGTCTGCACTGAGGGGGGTCTGCACTGATGGAGGGGGATCTGCACTGAGGGGGTCTGCACTGAGGGGGGTCTGCACTAAGGAGGTCTGCACTGAGGGGGGTCTGCACTGATGGAGGGGGTCTGCACTGAGGGGGTCTGCACTGATGGAGGGGGGTTTGCACTAAGAGGGTCTGCACTGAGGGGTCTGCACTGAGGGGGTCTGCACTGATGGAGGGGGGTCTGCACTGAGGGGGTCTATACTGATAGATGGGGGACCGCACTGAGGGGGGGTTGTACTGAGGGAGAGGGGTCTGTACTGAGGTGGTCTATACTGATGAGGTAGGTCTACACTGAGGGGGTCTAAACTGATAGAGGGGGTCTGTACTCAGTTTGGGGTCTTTACTGAGGGAGGAGGATCTATACTGCTGGAGGGGTGGTCTGTACTTAGTGGGGGGGTCTTTACTGAGGGAGGGGGGTCTGTACTGAAGGAGGACCATAGTTGGTGGAGGGGGGTGACACCAATTTTTTTTTCAGCACCGGGTGACACCAGCTGTAGTGACGCCACTGGCTCTTGTCCCTGCAGCAATTTAACTTTAATGTACAGAAGGGGGGTTAACTATATACAGGAGGAGGGGGATAAGTATATACAGGAGGGGGGTTAGCTATATACAGGAGGAGGGGGTTAGCTATATACAGGAGGGAGGGGTTAACTATATACATATATATCTTCAACAGCACGTCATCTTTCTGAGGAACAGGGATTCTATTCCCTCACTGCCCAAAGATTGGTAGCTGATCTTTTGAAGTACTCATTAGACATGTGCACACTGAAATATTTTGTTTCGGAATTTCGTTTTCACCAGAAAAATAAATTTATTTAGTTACTCCCGAAATTCGTTTTTAATTATTTTGTTTCGTTAAAAAAATGCATTTGTCCAAAAATCCAAAATAATTAAGGTTGAATCTGTCATTGAAGGCTTATGGTGTCTGTTGAATGTTCTAAGAAGATTCGACGGAGCAGCTAAACTGTACGATGCCGCAATCGTACATTTCCAGTCGAATGTTCCGCCTAAAAGCTATAGTAGAATTCTAATGTTGTATGAGACTAGTAATAATTATATTTATTAATTATTATTACTAGTCAACCAACATTAGAATTCTTCTATAGCCTATGGGCGGAGCATTTAACCATAAATGTCCGCTCGCGGCGACTGCTTCCTCGAATCTTCATGTCGAATCTTTTCTCTCTATGTCGAATAATCTTGGACTAATAGAGCTAGGTTAGGCACATTCAACCTTTTTTGTTATTGTCTCTATAATGTCGAATCTTTTCTCTCTATGTCAAATCGTTTCTCTCTATGTCGAATAATCTTGGACTAATAGAGTTAGGTTAGGCACATTTGACCTTTTTTGCTATTGTCTCTATAATGTCGAATCTTTTCTCTCTATATCAAATTTTTTCTCTCTATATAGAATATTCTTTGACTAATAGAGCTAAGGTTAGGCACATTCGACCACAGGTTTGATGGACACAGATCACTGTTGTCAGCGTCATGTCAAATCTTCCAACCATATCGAACTGTTGACGTAACGAAAATAAAAATAAAGCATTTGTTTATGTCGGATCTTTCGGTTTTCGGATTCTGCACGTTCATTATCGTTTGTTAAAACGATAACGAAAATACCTGAAATTCGGACGAAAATGCATTTGGACGAAAACGAATGCACATGTCTAGTGCTCATCAGAGTTAGAGAAATGCAAAAATCACTTGACCTCTGCCCAACAAAGTTTTATGTTTGTAGTTGACACACTATGTAAAATTGAACATGTGTCGCTTTTGTTTTTTTTCTTTCCTGTTTGTATAGTTCAGTTCATGTGGTCATTGTTTGTGAAAATTTGCACCAAAACTTCAGCTATTTCTAATGTTGAGGACAACAAGCACTTTATTGTGGAAATACACACTGTATCTGTAATGTGGGTGCTTCATCCACAATTATACTTCAGGCCTGCCTAGGTTTGAAAACCTGGTTTGAGCAAAGCTGTCTTTAAAGTTTGTGTAGCCAGTCACCTCTACTATAGTTGTGTGCAGGCACAACAAGTCAAATATGTATGGACACATATGGTAGTAGTGTTTTCATGCACCCAAATATCCCATATGTGGACATGCACTCATTGCACTATAGTAGGGGTGACTGCCATCACAAACTTTAAAGATAAACTCAAATCAGGTTTATTCTACAGGCCAAAATCTCCAGACTACTGATAATGTTTGTCAAAAAATTACAGTTTTGAAAACCATGAGAGATAATTAAAAATCATTGTTTGATGGATGTATAATGTTATGTAAAATGTGAAAATAATGTTTAAAATTTTTGGAGGCTATTAAAAATAAAAAAAATATGCACAAAAAAGTTTGTAAAACGATTTCTTTACTTTATCAAAAAAATAACGTTTTAATATTGCATATTTGGTCTGTTGTATTAGTTTTTTACAAGATAGGTATATCACGATTGACAAGGTTGTAGGTTATATAGTTGGTAGTGTGTACGATTTGGCGTGACCTTTTGACCTGAACGTTCCTTGGCACGAATATTTACCTTGCAGGTTAAATGTTTTTCACCCATGCGCAGTAGTAACCATTCGTTTTTTCATGGATGAATAAAGCATTAACCTTGCAAATTATTGTTCATATGGCAGAAGTTTTCCAAACTTGCCGTCCGTTTTTTTTGCCACAAATACGTCACAACCGATTAACGATTTGTGCACATTGACTTGCCAAAAAACTAATGAAATGTCTAAATGACCGATCTTCGGCCGATTTTTCATCTAGTGTATGGCCAGCATAAGTTTAGTAAAAAAAAAAAAAAAACACAGCACAGGGGACATTACTTATAATTAATCTGATGTGTGTGTTCTCTTTGGTGCTGGCTCCTGTATTTTTTGAAGTCTTCTTCCATCAACACCTCCTGCCCTCGCCAGTATGGCGAGGTTTAATAGAGATGACGGACCTGTCACAGGCACTCATCAAAAGTGTCAAACTTTGCCTGCCCTTTCTTTCCAGCTCCTATATTCATAGAGAAGACGTTGTACTATAGCTTCTATGAATGAAAGGAAGGCATGGAATAACTTTATTTCCCAATATGAGCTTTGCTGTACAATTCATTTGCAATAGGCTAATACCAAGTAGAGCTTGGCTATTTACCTTGATTGCATTTAGAAAAATACCTTCAGTGATGTATTAATGAATAAGGAGCTGTATTCATTTTCTGTCTGCCTTAAGTCCGGCTTCATACTTGTAAAACAATTTGCCAAGATAGAAATATGCAATTTCTGAATTATTTTCAAGGTTCTGGTTCCAGCGCAATAATGCTTATTCTCACATTACTATTTAGTCAGAATAAGTTTGTGCACATTAGGAATCTCAAACTCAGATATGTTTATGCTTATTCCTCATTAAGTAGAATAAAAGTAAAAAGATAAAAGTAAAACGTCCCAGAGCTTGTACCTTCAGAAACAAATAAACAATGACAGTTCCCATATTACTGTCCTGATGCCCCTTCATGCCTTTGTCGAAGTCTTGGTGATAAAACTCATCAAGAGGATGAGGTGACATAACCATAGGTTGAAGCCATGGTCTAGTGAGCCTCTTGTGATGGCTTGTAAAGACATTAGTAAAATAGAGGAATGATATAACGAACAGCTTATAATGATTTGCACACTATTAAAATTAGTTTTTTAAATGTTTTCAATCCTTGAATTTTATTGGATAAATGGTATTAAAGCATTGAAAGGTCTCTCTTCTGTCTTGATTTATGATGCCATGAAGGAATATCTGAGGATAAATGAGTGGTCGATATGTTACAACAATGGAATTTTGATGAGAGCATTAGATCTAGTGAGATAGAAGAATATGTGACCTTCTTTTATATTAGAGGTTATATAACCTTGTTGAGTTCCTTTTTTAATGGTTGGTGGGGGTTGGAAATTTGTATATTCACTTCAAGATTGGCATATAACCTTTAGACTTTTTACATTTAGATTATGAATAGCTGTTCACTCTGTTTACTTTTCTTTTTTTTATATGAACTGTATTTTTTTTTCTAAATAGTGCCACACTGTTTATCTCACTGTCTTTTCAGAGCTGTGGAAAATGTAATATATTTAGTTTTCTTCCTTTTAAAGTGTGATACAATTGAATATTCTCATTATTTCATTTTATGTTATGCCCTTTATTTGTTATGTCAGAGCTATGGTAAAGCACTAACTCTCGGTGGAGCTGCTGGTTTAAAGCGGGCTTGTTACCTTCACTCTCGATACCTCTGTTTCACCGGCACCGGGTCTAGGGTTCCGTTGAGTTTACCTCTGGACGATGTAAGCACCAAACACTTGAGTAGGTTTTTCAATGCTTTAATTAACAAGTAACAAAGGAAGTAGCAGGAAAGAGGCAGAAGGAAAGTTGCAGGGAAGCTCAAATACCTTTCCTTAGTATTCTTTAGAACATTCTTTGGAGTTGATCACTTGCACTTGATAGGCCGCTCTCACTTGCCTAGCAGCCAGTACGTAGCACGAACAAAAGTCCCTGCCACAGACTTGTTTGAAATAAAACCCGTATGATCCTCTGCCACAGGATGTATTGGTTTGCGATGAATGTCAGACACAGTACTTGAACCTTTAAGCCAACCCGGCAGTACTATGCAGTAAGGCTACTTCAGGATACGTCCTCCAACCGAGTCACCAGGCCCCTCTCCAGACCAGCACTCTGCATGATCCTTCCATGACGGGTCCTCCCCTGGGATCTCCTCGGTTGTCCAGCTTCTTCACTCAGGATAGACAGCTCAGGACCATTCCTCTGCTGCTGTGGTAGGCCCCAGACAGGCTTCTGGGCCCACCCACATGCCACAGCGACGTGGGCCTCCGGAACGGAGGACCACAAGGTGGTACTCTTAACGCATACCTGACGGCCAGGAGGGCCAGCAGGTGGCTGAAAACGAACCCCTAAACATGGCGTCTGTCCCATAAATACTCTCTCCCAGAATGCAACTCGGAGGACCACCTCCACCGAGTTGTCTCCGGGACAGAGGAGCACTCATACGCTTCAACACGTTGCCTTTCCAACACCAGCCCATGGTGACAACTACACCCACCGCCACAGTGTGGAACTACATGCAACTCAGCCAAGCTGGAACAAAGGCAAATCTAACTTCACCTAACAAGTAACCCACAAAATTTACCTATCAGCGGTAGATTAAAAATCTACCAGCGCTACATAACCATTGGTTTGAAAAGTTCTGTTAAAGATTTGAAATGAATGCCTGTGTGTCAACTGCATAAAGTTTGGAATTTGGAAGTTAAAATACTTTTAGCATTATGTGTGTTACATTTCTTCTGTTCTTTTGAAGCGCTTGAGTGTCCATCTGTTGTTGGTTTAGCTACAAAGTCTGTTGTCTACCTTCAGGCTCTATTGTATTTCTATATATATATGGAGTGAATATGAAATGTTAAATGGCAAAACTTTATATACTGTAAATATTGAGACGGATATTTTTTTGCTGATATTCACAAGGCAGAGTACACACTGCTAATAATAAGCAGATATCGTACTATGATTACATTTTAGAAACGTTACCATTATAAAGAATCTAGTCATCTTTGGTAGTAGATATGGTGAACATATTTCAATATCTAATGCAAATGTAAAGGTGAAGGAAACTAGTCAAGGTGTCATGGTGACAACAAGGAGGACACATGAGAATGGATATCAACCCATCAATAAGAATCAGTGAAAAGACTACACTGATTACAATGCAAGTGGCAAGGCGTTGGTCTTGTCTCAAGCACCCAGCTTGTTCTGTTCTGGCCCAAGTGCAATATAGGATGTTGGTGGCAAGAGGTGTAAAAGCAACTCAAGAGCAGTGTAGGACTGGATAGGTTTTCTGGGTCTCTAACTGCAGGACTATGTGGGCACAGGGGTGCTCTTTATATTCTTTTTTTTCCACCTAACAAGCTTGAGACCACTGCCTTTTTTGTCAGCAAGTCTGTTTTCCTCCTCCTCATCCATGTCAATTTTTTTTCCCAAAATATATATTTTTTTGCCTTTGGGTCCAAAAGTCATTTGACATTTCTCAGCTCAGAGCTGTTCTCATCCCCTTGCCTTACTCACTGGATCGATCCATCACTGGACAGGTCAAGCTGCACACATCAGTTTATTCCACTACTTTCCTATACTCCTAATAGTGTATCCTGGAACCCCTATCACTAATGACCATATAGTACCATATGTGACCATGTGGCCCTGACCTCAGCCTGTTGCAAGTGCCAAAATACGTACCTTAACATAAAAAGTACAAAAATAGTTTTCTACATTTGTCTGTTTTTTCATCATCACTGTCTCTCTCTGAACATCCAAGACTCTTATGTTCATAATGCGTAAATGATGGTACCAAAACCTAGAGAAAAATGTTACAAAATTATTCAAAATCATTATCATCAACAGTCTTTCTGCCCAGTGCAAGGTATTAGTAGTACTTATGCTGCTATATAATTCTTCTCCCTAATCTATAAAAGAATTCCTAATTCCTGTCTCACTATCTGGTTAATAATTCTTTTGTTATTGATGCTGTCACATTTATAGATATGTGATTAAGATAAACAGGCATACACTTTGTGTGGGGACTCAATAGGGACAATTTTCTTTTATTTTGGGAGAATCAAAAATAACCCAATTATAGTCAATACTAATATACAAACTGAAGTAAATTGCAGGGATCTATTTTAAGGCATTTCCCTATCCATGCTAGAGAACAAAAAGTCAAAGACCACAAAACTCCAGGTTATGGTCTTTTCATTGGCTGAGGGTAGCTTCCTCTGATATAAATTCCGCAGTCATAGTTCATATGTATAGTCATATGTATAACCTTTCAAATGTTTAAGAGGTTTGGTTAACTAATGCCAATGATTAGTTTATTGTACAATGCATGTAATGCTAGATTTTCTTTATACGTGTTTTGTTGGTTTAAGTAATGCTCGTCATTCCTGGCTAATTTATTGTTTATAGAAAGTCAGTCATTTTGAAAATACTCCATGTGCAAGAGCTTACCTCTGGGATGCCTCCCAAACCTGGTGTTGCATGCAAATGTTGCCAGGTGCTTGGTTAAGAATGAGAGAGAGTGAGAAAAACACTGGCTACAGCTGCTCTCTGTAGCTGCTGCCCTGTGGTGCCAAGCTGGTTAACAGTTATTTCAGCAAAAGGAGGGAGCTGCTGAGCAGGAAGAGTTCAATAAACTGTGTAAGGCAGCAATGTACTGGGGGAACTGTAGTCCTGAGGAGATCCTCTACTGTGTAATCAAGAGATTTTGAACTAGATTCCCTAGGGAGGAGACTGCTGGGAGAATGGGAAAGAGCTGCATTTTCCTTGACTGTACGGGACACAGCTTCCTCTTGCTGTGCACATCCCTGTCCAGTGTGCAACACCACTGCTGCATATCGAAGGCCTGAGTGGGATTTGGAGTGCTGAGTTTGGGGGTGCTGACAGAGTCACCTTGCTGCAGAGCAGAAAGTGGACTGATTGCTGTGTGTGACCGGATAGTGAGCTCCAATATCGCTGGGACTGGTGAAATGCTGCTGTGAGGATTTACTATCTGCTGCTAGAGAGACTGAGCCAGTTAAAAACCGAGCAAACAGCCATCCAGTAGCTTTATTGCTGCCTGCAAGCATGACTGGGACTAATGGGTCCCAATGCACGCTGGCTGAAGAGCAATGACTAAAGGCTGTGCCTTTACAGCTGCTACACAGAGACCTTTACCTATTGCTTATGCTAGGAGGTATCTCACAGGAAATTATATTCATTGTTTATTGCTGAATTTGCTGATATATGAGTTAATTCCAGTCTAGTGGGGTATAACTCTATTGTAAGTTACCTCAGCATAGTGATATACTATCTAGCAGATAGTGCCTGAACCTACCTTCTATTTATTAATTTATGCTCAAACTACTATTTAACCACTTCAGCCCCGGAAGGATTTACCCCCTTCCTGACCAGAGCACTTTTTACAATTTGGCACTGCGTTGCTTTAACTGCTAATTGCGCAGTCATGCAATGCTGTACCCAAACGAAATTTCCGTCCTTTTCTTCCCACAAATAGAGCTTTCTTTTGATGGTATTTGATCACCTCTGCCGTTTTTATTTTTTGCGCTATACACGGAAAAAGACTGAAAATTTTGAAAAAAAATTAAATTTTCTACTTTTTGTTCTAAAAAAAATCCAATAAACTCAATTTTAGTCATACATTTAGGCCAAAATGTATTCAGCCACATGTCTTTGGTAAAAAAAAATGTCAATAAGTGTATATTTATTGGTTTGCGCAAAAGTTATAGCGCCTACAAACTAGGGTACATTTTCTGGAATTTACACAGCCTTTAATTTATGACTGCCTATGTCGTTTCTTGAGGTGCTAAAGTGGCAGGGCAGTACAAAACCCCCACAAATAACCCCATTTTGGAAAGTAGATACCCCAAGGAAATTGCTGAGAGGCATGTTGATACCATTGAACATTCATTTTTTTTGTCCCAAGTGATTGAATAATGACAAAAAAAAATACAAAAAGTTGTCACTAAATGATATATTGCTTACACAGGCCATGGGCATATGTGGAATTGCACCCCAAAATACATTTAGCTGCTTCTCCTGAGTATGGGGATACCACATGTGTGGGACTTTTTGGGAGCCTAGCCGCGTACGGGGCCCCGAAAACCAATCACTGCCTTCAGGATTTCTAAGGGCGTAAATTTTTGATTTTACTCCTCACTACCTATCACAGTTTCGAAGGCCATAAAATGCCCAGATGGCATAACCCCCCCCCCCCCAAATGACCCCATTTTGGAAAGTAGACACCGCAAGATATTTGCTGAGAGGCATTGTGAGTATTTTGCAGCTCTCATTTGTTTTTGAAAATGAAGAAACACAAGAAAATTTTTTTTTTCTTTTTTCAATTTTCAAAACTTTGTGACAAAAAGTGAGGTCTGCAAAATACTCACTATACCGCTCATCAAATAGCTTGGGGTGTCTACTTTCCAAAATGGGGTCATTTGGGGGGGGGGGGGGGGTTCTGACACTTTTTGACACTTTTTGATTACATGAAAAAATTTATTTTTTTTGCAAGAAAATTACTTTGAACCCCCAAACATTATATATTTTTTTTAAAGCAAATGCCCTACAGATTAAAATGATGGGTGTTTAATTTTTTTTTCACACAGTATTTGCACAGCGATTTTTCAAACACATTTTTTGGGGAAAAAACACACTTTTTTAAATTTTAATGCACTAAAACACACTATATTGCCCAAATGTTTGAAGAAATAAAAAAGATGGTCTTAGGTCGAGTACATGGATACCAAACATGACATGCTTTAAAATTTCGCACAAACGTGCAGTGGCAACAAAATTAATACATTTTTAAAAGCCTTTAAAAGCCTTTACAGGTTACCACTTTAGATTTACAGAGGAGGTCTACTGCTAAAATTACTGCCCTCGATCTGACCTTCGCGGTGATACCTCGCATGCATGGTGCAATTGCTGTTTACATTTGACGCCAGACCGACGCTTGCGTTCGCCTTAGAGAGCAGGGGGGACAAGGGTGCTTTTTTTTTTTTCTTTATTATTTTGCTTTTTTATCTTATTTTTAAACTGTTCCTTTCATTTTTTTAAAAAAATCTTTTTTTTAATTTTTATTGTTATCTCAGGGAATGTAAATATCCCCTATGATAGCAATAATTAGTGACAGGTACTCTTTTTTGAAAAAATTGTGGTCTATTAGACCCTAGATTTCTCCTCTGCCCTCAAAGCATCTGACCACACCAAGATCGGTGTGATAAAATGCTTCCCCAATTTCCCAATGGCGCTGTTTACATCCGGCGAAATCTAAGTCATAAAATGCTCGTAGCTTCCGGTTTCTTTGGCCATAGAGATGTTTGGAGCCACTCTGGTCTCTGATCAGCTCTATGTTCAGCTTGCTGAATCACCGGCTGCATTCTCAGGTTCCCTGTTGAGACAGGAGAGCCAGAGAAAAACACGGAAGACGGTGGGGGGGGGGCATTCCCTCTTACTGCTTGTAAAAGCAGTCTAGAGGCTAATTAGCCGCTAGGATTGCTTTTACATGAAAACCGACCGCAGGCTGAAAAGAATGATACCAAGATGATACCTAAACCTGCAGGCATCATTCTGGTATAACCACTCAAAGTCGTGAATGGCGTACCTGAAGACAAAAAAATGGTTAACAATAAAGCACAGTAAACGGTAAAGTATAAAAAATTGCATACCTGAATAGCAAACATGATAAAACATAATAACAATAAAACATTGCAGAATAGAATACAGTAAAAAAGAGCAGAACAATAGAGAGAATAGAGAGAGAGAGAACAATAAAACGTCAACTATTTTTTTTTCTTTATATTTTTGTTTGTGTTTTTTTTTTTTTTTTTTTTTTTACACTTTTTTTTGTAACTGTAACTTTTATAACTGTAACCGGTTCCAGGTTTGGGTCTCTCAAAATGCAATGGCATCTTGGGAGACCCTGTGAAAGTGCGCCTAGTCTGTGCAATGTTGTACCCTACGCTAATACTCAACTAGTGTATGGTAGCGTTCAAAACATTCACCAATGCAAAGACCAGGATTGTCAGGACAGGAGGGACAATAATAGTGGGTGTCACGCATATATCCGCGCTTGTTGCAGACACGACATCTTTTTTGGGGGGTTTTGTTGGGTAGGGGTACTCGGGAGGACATAAAGAAAATGCCTCTCATGCAGCCGACTGCATTTGGTTGGGGATGTGAATGGGGGAAGTACGGGTGCTGCAGAAGCGGTGGGTTCCCAATTAGGATTGGCAAATGCAGCAGGAAGGGCATTATGGGCACGACGGGCCTGTGTTTGTCTTTTTGGTGGCAGTGGGACACTACTTGTGCTTGCCACCTCACCAGCTTGAACTGCACTTATGGGACTCGCCACGTCACCAAGTGTTACTGCAGTGCTGGTTTGACTACGACCGGGGTGTACTAGGCCGCTGATGCTTGCCAGTTCACCAAAACACTACCAGAAAAACTGTTAGCGATCGCAGGGATCAGGCCTGACTCTGCGAACACTGCAGTTATGCGTTTAGTGTTTTGTAAGTGTCAGTGATCGATCGATACTGCACTTGGGTGGCCTGGGCTGGGCCGGGTGGAGGGGCAAAACGCAGGTGCTAGCAGGTATCTGGGCTGATCCCGATAACACTGCGTTTTTGGGAACCCTAAACTACTGGGGACGCCAGTATAGATCTGATCGGATCAGATATTGATCCGTTCAGATACTATACCACTAAGGGAGGCGTATGCTGTGTGCGTGGGTGTTAGCGGTAATGGCGCTAACCTGATGCTGCTTGGGGCTGGTGCTTGCCAGTTCACCAAAACGCTACCAAGAAAACTGTTAGCGATCGCAGGGATCAGGCCTGACTCTGCGAACGCTGTAGTTATGCGTTTAGTGTTTTGTAAGTGACAGTGATCGATCAATACTGCACTTGGGTGGGCTGGGCTGGGTGGAGGGGCAAAACGCAGGTGCTAGCAGGTATCTGGGCTGATCCCGCTAACACTGCATTTTTGGGAACCCTAAACTGCTGGGGAGGCTAGTATAGATCTGATCGGATCAGATATTGATCCGTTCAGATACTATACCACTAAGGGAGGCGTATGCTGCGTGCGTGGGTGTTAGCGGTGCTTGCGCTAATCTGACGCTGCCTGGGGCGACGCATATCACTGCCGGGCGATCAGGGGGCTAAACCTTTATTCGGTAATAAACGGCGGGTGCCCTGACACTATAAAAAATAAACGAACTAACCAGCGTCAACCGTAACGGTTATACGGTGATCAGTGGTGAAAGGGTTAACTGGGGGGCAATCAAGGAGTTAAAACATTTATTAGATAGTATATGGGGGTCCCTGTCGCTATAAAACGCTGACGGCGAACCTAAATATTTACGTCCCTAACTAGCTTCACCAGCGACACTAATACAGCGATCAGAAAAATGATCGCTTAGCGACACTGGTGACGGGGGGTGATCAAGGGGTTAAAACATTATTAGGGGGGTTAGGGGGGTACCCTAGACCTAAAGGGGGCTAACCCTAACTGCCCTACCACTTCTAACAGTCACAAACTGACACCATGCAGTAATCAGAAAAAAAAAAAATTGCTTGGTGTCAGTGTGACAGGGGGGGGGAGGTGTCTGATCGGGGGGGCGATCGGGGGTGTAAAGTATGCCTGGCATGTTCTACTGTGATGTGTAGTGTTGTGTACTCACTCACATGTCTTCTCTCCTCGGCGCCGGAACGGAAACTGCCGAGCTGAGGAGAGATGACATCACATCCTCTGCCTCTGTGTACTACACAGAGGCAGGGGATGATTCTCATTGGCTGGGAGCGATTGCGAGGGGGGGCCACGATCGGATGGCCTCCCCCTCATCTCTGAATGCTCCCAGACCAAAGCCGACCGCCGCTGGCACTGGGGGGGTCCGATCGGACCCCCCGCCCGCGGTAAGGCAATCACGTACCAGGTACGTGATTTTGCCTGCCCGTGCCATTCTGCTGTCGTATATCAGCGTTAGGCGGTCGGCAAGTGGTTAACCTGTACCAATACATTGAGTTAATTTACCACTAAATGGGCTTGTGTCTATTTCCTGGTGCTAATTCACAGCCAAGGGAATGGTATCTATACTTGTGTTCTTATATGTGCTTGTAGTAACTTTCATTCAACCAGGAGTGTCAGAAAGGCTGAGGTTGTTCTTGGAGTCAAGGCACAGAACAGAGAACCCAAATTACCAAATTATTAAAGTGTGTGTGAATCCAAAACATTTTTTTAATGGAAAAAGTAGTCAATAGTAGAGAACCCTTTTTATTTTGTTTGTCCATGTCCTGTCAAGGGATTTCCCTTCACTTCAGGTCCAAGAGACACAGCAAGAAGTAAAAGAAGATCTTTCCAAAGCAAGGGGAACCATATATTAAACAGTTGTCACTTAAAGGCTAAGAAAACATGCTATGTTCCACCTGTATGTAGGGTGGAATATGTAACATATTCTAGCTCCTGTTCCTTCTCCCGTCAACCCCCCTTCCCTGTGACAGCAGGCAGGGGTTCTTCTCCCTGCATTCACTGTCGCTATTTAAAAACAATGCAGTTGTGCAGGGGTCCACCTACACAGCCGCGTCAGTCATTCACAGATTCCAATTAATTGATTACCGTATGTGCAAGTACCATCTGCCACTGTTGGAGATGGACTTGAAGTTTCAATGGGTTGCAGAGGCACTGATTAGCGCTCTCATAGTTCACTAACATGTCCTTCGGCTTTCAAACAAAAAGCCTGTACAGATGTATGGACTGAAAGCTGGTGGATATGTCTGCAGATGCCCACAATGTTCCCATGATCTACTGATATGGATGCAATGCTTTCCAGGCTCCTGCAGGAAAAAAAATAATACATAAACATTTTTTTTACTGTAAAAATATGTGCATTTATTATTTTTTCTGTAAAAAGTTGAAATGACCTTTTAAGCAGATTGACCTATTTGAAAATTTCTCACCTCCCCTTAGTTTACTTTTGGATTTTTCATCAATTTCTCTATAGGAGACAATGGTCACCAGATCCAATTACGAGTGTTCTAACCCTTCCAAATTCCTTCTAACGCGAAATTAAAATCAGGACTTTTCATACATTTTAAGGCGATGCCCCATACTGATTCCAGACAGGTGACAACATCTTGATGATAACACAAGAGCTAGCATGCCACTACCACTCACTAAAATTACATCTGTATACAGCTTAGAAGTTTCTCAAGCCTCACTGCGAGTGAGGAAGGGAGAGACAAATTGAGCTTTTTCATAGTACATAGCCTACTAGGAGCTGTGTACATATATTAATATCTTTGCTTTGAACGGTAAGTTAATAGGCATGGTTATAATAAGTCTAGAAAAATGAGTTGTAATGTGTGCTTTTACAGAAAACTTACACAATGTTAGCTCCTGTGGTTTCTGTAAGGGAAAGCAATAGAAGAATAGCACAACTAAACAAGCCACAGAAAGCAGAATGTAACCAGCATATCTGCACATTCTTCAGAAAATTGAGTGCTCTTGGGTTCATGTTGCTTGTGGTTTAATTTACAGTACAGAGATAATAAGTGATAATTTTCACGGTTGGAGTAGTGTGCCAAACTTGTGTTCAAAATAAGACTGCTTCTTTTGTTAGTGACGGCGATGTTTGTTATGCTATGGATACATGTTGACTTCCCATTAAGGTGGATTTTTCCATTTTCTACTTCAGCTTGCCATCTGACAAGCTCTTTTATATGTGTTTAGCAATAGTTTGAAAAAGATAAATGCAGAGGCCAATACACAGTCCAGCAAAAGACCAATGGTTCCCAAACATTGTCTAACTTTTCAGATGAAATAACAAGGATTTTAAGTGACAGTACTCTAATAGTGTATGAGTAATGAAAGATGTGTAAAGTTATATTATGAATTAACAGACACATCTAGCAGTGGTTATAAAAAAAAGTCTGGTGTTCTGCAAAATGTCTGTTGTTGAATCATAAGACTGTAAATAAAGCAAGATGAAAAAAAAATATATATATATAATAAGCCTTGCAATATGCAGAACATCTGGGGTTACAACACATGTAACACTATACTTGGGAAGGCTTGTGATTGTTGACTGATCTAAGCACAGACAGGAAGGAGTGTGGAGATCCTTAATGAGAAGTGCAAGGATAGACGTGTAAAGACTGCCATTTGTGACTTGGTTTTTAAAGCTGCAGATTGTCACCCTGATCCTGCCAGGTGTTAAAGTAGAGTAAGGGAGGGTTATATTCTGTCAGTTTTATTTTTGCTCTATGTGTCCCATTAGAGAGATTCCCTGTGTCACCAGGGTCAGCAAAAGTTGTGTGCCTATTGGAAGATTTTCCCTTTAATACAGTCCTGGGGACAACCCAAAATGTGTGTTTTTCTTTTACTTTCACATTCAGTGATAATGGTAAACATGACAAACAGAGAAGGGGAATCTATCTATCGTGGGCTCAGATAGCAATGAAAAGGTGTTCAAATCCTTCTCATCTCCATCCAAAACTAAAAGAAAAGTTTTGCCTTTAGTTGTAATTGAAGAATCCCCAGCCTTCACTCGTTGTGTGCTAGTATTAGTACCGGGTCATCACTGGCAGCTTTCATATTTCTGTCTTCCCAGGTTCCCTTTAAAGTGTAGTTCAAGCAGATACAATGATGTTTTTAAACAACACATCACTTGCAATACAAATTGTCAGTGCTCTTACACATGTCAAATGTAAACGAATCTCTGAGGAGAAACAACCTGAATTATGCTAACAAGGACCCAGTAATTATTAAAGCGGAGGTCCGCCCACCGCTTCAAAAATTAAAAGCCAGCAGCTGCACATACTGCAGCTGCTGACTTTTAATAATCGGACACTTACCTGTCCTGGAGTCTAGCGATGTCAGCAGCTGATGTTTCCATCAGCTGTTGGGTGCATGCCATCTCCATTGCGAGTAAGGGAACCCGGCAGTGAAGCCTTTATGGCTTCACGAGGGGAACTCTCCCGCACATGCGCAAGGCTCCGCTCCTCTCTCTTACTGGCCTGGCGGTCAGGGGAAGGAGGAGGGAGGAGGAGGGAGCCCGGGCGGTGACGTCAATGCCCGCGGCTGAGGCTCCCGGAAGTGGGAATAGGATACCTGTATTAAACAGGTATCCTGTCCCCCCTCCCCCCGAAAGGTGCCAAATGTGGCACCAGAGGGGGGGAGAAGTACAACGAGCAGAAGTTCCACTTTTGGGTGGAACTCCGCTTTAACATTTGAAGCCGTGAACAATGGCATTATGGATCATCTGCTCTGTTTTAGGTCACCTACTTATTCCTGCAATGTGAAAAGTTCTAAAACTACAGAAAGCCTCTTGCTTGATTGCATATGTACACTATATTTTCAGACTGCACAAAAAGCACAGGGAGGCAAGTCTTTGAATGTTTATACTTTATATGTGTTGGAGTCAAGCAACCATCCACATAAATATGTTCTAAACTAGGTGGGGTACGGTCCACCATACTTTATGTAACTGATAACATAAAGACCTCAGTACAACAGGAATAGGCATCTTTATCTTTTAATTTCAAGAAAAAAAAAATATGCACTTAGGGGTCTAGTTATAAAGAGAAAATTTGATTTGTGAATGTCTCACTATTCACGTAAAAATCATGAATAGTATCTGTAATGCTTGTAATATGTGTGAAATGTCAGTTTCTATTTACTGACTTTCAAAGGGAAAATTTAACATTCCCTGATTCTAAGAGAAAAAAGTCTTAAGAACTTTTATCCAGAAGTGTTAAAGAACATTAAACCAATAGAAAAGATAAGCCTAACACTATAAGCTAAGGACATTCAACCAAAAGAGGTATTAATATGAGGGGGGCCTTTGCACTGTGTACAAAGTGTATGGAGATTCCTGTGCAGAACACTGAGAGTGAAATGAATCAGCTACTGCAAAGAGTGAACAGAAATGTTGCAGAAATGGAACTCCATTGTTTAAGTCTGAATTCATACGGAGCAGGTCCGTTGGACCTGCTCACTGTGCAGGGACGAACCTGTCAGAGCCCCGTTGTTCTCTATGGGAAGATTGAAAGAAAACGGACAGCCTCTCTGTTTTCATCCAATCCAATTCGATCCGCTGGATGGCGAATGTATCGTCATCCGTCTGTTTTTGAGCGGATTGGATGGCAGGCGGGTGTCAGCGGATCTCTGCTGACATCCGCCTGCCCATAAAAGTCAATGGGTGACCCGCCCGGATCCGACTGAAAATAAACGGACAAACGGATACGAGCAGGCCGATCATGTGAAAGGGGCCTAACAGGTTAACGGGGTTAACGGACTCAAACCCTTTTCAGATGAGCAACATATAACCTAATGTAAATAACGGAGTTATGTCTCTGCAACATTGTATTGATTCTGTATAGCAGTTCACTCTTTACAAGAGCTGATTCATCACAGTGTCAGTGGGGAGTACAGGAATCTCCATACACTTTGTACACAGTGCAGAGGTCTTCCTCATGCTATTTCCTTCTCTGATCCAATTTTTTTAACTCGTAGTGTTAGACTATTTCCCCTCTTGGTCAAATGTTTTCTCTTCTGGTCAAATGTTCTTAAGGCTATTTTTCCCATAGGAATGGATTATTAGGGAATAAAAAATTACCAAATACAAACTGACATTTCACACATACATATTTCTAACCATACAGGTATTATTTGTGAATTTTGTGTGAATGCTGAGACATTCAAAAAGCAAATTTTTGACTTATAGGACACTTGTGACCTGGGCTCATTCTCCTCCTCCTCCTGCATTTTGCTGTGTTTTCAAATCAAGACACCTAAAACTTGAGAATATACATTAGGCCTAGTTAATTAAAAGACCACTGTACTGAGACAATATGGAGGCTGCAGATGCTACCTCACCTTCTTAAAATGATAGTTTCTGTAGTTTCATGCTGACCCAAAGGCTTCATTATTTTCAAGTATAACTTCACCCTCTCAGTCAACACTGACAATTTGTAATCATTATGCTGTTAGCATTGGTAAATAGATACCAAAAGTGTATCATATTTACTTGTTTTAACTTTTTTTTTTTTAACATTTCTTTAGTTACTTCCTGGATTCCATGCCTAGGCAAATGATGTCATGCATCCCAGAATTCTTCAGGAAGATAGGAGGGGTTTTCTTAGCTAAGCACACCCTCCTGCCTGCATGCTTAAGCTAAGGGCAAATGGATTCCATGAAGTAAAGGCTACATGAATCTTCTGCCCTTTCTCAGGATGGCCACAGCCAAAAATGCTGGGAGGTGTTTTTCAAAGTGATTTCTCAGTAAAATAAAGCTTGAAAACATGGATGGATGGGTGCGTTTGGTTTGAATTTAAAAAAATGAATGGAATAGCGTTTTTGGTTTGTGTTGCTCAGGTGCAGCGAAGTTCTGCTTTAAGTCACCCTTTTGAAACAAGTATGCAGTTCAGGTGCTCCAGCTCTATCTTTTCTAATCTGCAAGCATGTTTCAGGTCAGTTACTCATGAAGTATAGAAGTCGGGTACAGCCAGGCATCTACAGTAGTATTCTCATAAGCAGTACAGCAAAGGCAATTCTTTTTCTCAGTAAAGGTGTCCTTTATTTATATGGTGTTTGAACTACATTGCTTTATTTTCTAATTTTTCCAGAACAATGTTGCTCTGAAATGTACATTTCCCTGTAGTCTGCATATGCTTGTGCATTGCATTGAGGGATGTAGGAGAGCGTGTCCCAGCTCTGCTCTCAAAGATGCAAGCTAGTGTTTGCATATTGAGTAATGTGGGTCCAAGGACTCCACTAGGATAAGCTGTGGGTCCAAGGGCTCCCAAAATAAACAATGGTGCATGGATCTGTTTTTAGGTGAGTCATTTTAATGTTTTATGTTGGGTTTACTATGGTAGATATTAGACAGAGATACTGTATGCCACTAGGTGGTAACTGGAGCCAACTGAGCGTAATGTTTGGGATGTTGACATAGGAATGTGCAGATACCTCTAATTCCATCTCCACACAAAACTATTGATCCATCACTATTATACACTGCCTCCCTGGCTACTAGGAATGTTCAGGAGGTAAGGAGGGATAGGCAATCTTTAACACTATCAGGCAGCACTGAAGCTTTGCCTGTCAGAACTGCCTGAGATATAGCTGTGGCAGGTATGTACAGCTTCTTCTAGGTGCTGGTACTTCATTAATACAGCAATTTGTTCCCCTTCACCCCAGTGACAGAGTATCTTTTATTATTCCTGCTTTTTTATTACTAGTAAGCCTTTAAAAGATTCACATCTACATGTGAAGTAAAATAAGCAATTTTAAAAGTCAATCCATCATTTTGCTAATACCTGGAGCAAACTTCCCTTGGTCTTTGGTTAGAACCACACAGCCAAGCAAAATTCTGTTACCTATATTACATAACGGTAAATGCAGCCTCTCCGTATTTGCAAATACAGCAAATGCTGAAGCTTTTCTCATCCGTTATTTATGTAATATTAACATATTATTTACGATTACAGTTTCATGGAGTCATGCAGTGACTATGGCGCTATTGTTTGTCACTCTAATTACGGTATACATCATGTACAATGTGCTACAGGAGACTCACATAACGCTAACAGATATTGCTCTATTTTTCACTGATAGTCTTCGGCTTTCCACTTAAACAGTACAAACTACCTTTGGGACTTTTTAAAATAAAGAACAGTTCCCGAATTATTTAGTGTCAAAGAAATCAATTCCAGGTTTCCGCTGTTTGTAGTCATATTAATGTAATTACAAATGTCATTTTCAGAGTGGGAAATTTTTCATCGAAAGCTTTGGCAAACCTATTTCATTATATAATCTGCGTCACTCTCATAGAATAGCCTGCGTAGGAGACATGCATGTCTTAATTCATTAGTATGAAGATGACCTTATAGTATAGAACTGGAACAGCTACAGGGGCCTTGGAAGCCTGCCACCATTTGGTATATATAAATCCTACGTTCAGTGCATATTCTGAGCAATTTAATTAAAACAGAAATAAAATGAATTTACAGCAGCAAAAAATTAAGTGCTATGAAACTGTGAGAGGTGCTTTAGGAAAGGTTGAGATTATAGGTCTATAAAACTGTTTTTTTAAAGAGAATTTTCAAGGCAGTGTGAGCGTAAAAGGCTTTTCCAGTTAGAGTTTCATTAATGCCGATAATACCATAATGAGCGCCTGATGCTGTAAAACCAACATTGAACTTTGGAAAATGCCGGTTGATTAAATTCCAAACAGGACAACAATAAACAGTTAGTTTCCCTTGGATAGAAAATATTGCTTTGATATTTTTAAAAGGGACTTTGCTTTACAGTCACATTAAAGAAGACTGTTAGGACACATGCGCCATGGAATCGCTTTACAGAGACGTTTGACAGGCAGTGAGGAGGCAAAATGTTGCCTCCTTACCGCTTATTATAACCACTGAAATGCGTGCGGCTGTGGGACGGGTGCACTATGGCCTCACTTACTTGAATGGGTCTCATTTGGTGGGCAGTAATGCCTGCCAAATGCGAGAGGGACCATTGCATGTGTACATCTCCAGGTGCTGCCTTTGCAGCTTATTGAGAGCAGGGGGGGCTGTAAAAATGCATCTTAGCCGGGTAAAACCACTAAATCCTCTAACTGGTATTACCCAACAGTATATCACACTACCTCTGCTACTAACAAGGCTAAAAGGGTTATAGTTCTGCTTCATACCTCAGTTCAGAGGCACTTCCATGATATCTGATGCGATCAAGATGATAGAGCTCTTTTCCTTAAGGGGTGATCGGCCACCAATTGTTTACATTAGCAAATCTCTATCTGCCAAACACAGTTCAGGTACCTTTTCTGGCATCAATTTTGGAGAAGCTACAGGAGTTCTCTGGGGGGGTCCTCATTCTCGGAGGAGATTTCAACTTTACGCTAGACCAGACAGTAGATGCGTCTCCTGGAGCATCTCACATCTTATTTTCGGCACTTAAAAGACTCAAAAAACGTTTACGACTCCACCAGCTGGTGGATGTTTGGCGCGTCCTACACCTAACACAAAGAGCCTATACCGTGTGTCTATTGCATGTGTACATCTCCAGGTGCTGCCTTTGCAGCTTATTGAGAGCAGGGGGGGCTGTAAAAATGCATCTTAGCCGGGTAAAACCACTAAATCCTCTAACTGGTATTACCCAACAGTATATCACACTACCTCTGCTACTAACAAGGCTAAAAGGGTTATAGTTCTGCTTCATACCTCAGTTCAGAGGCACTTCCATGATATCTGATGCGATCAAGATGATAGAGCTCTTTTCCTTAAGGGGTGATCGGCCACCAATTGTTTACATTAGCAAATCTCTATTTGCCAAACACAGTTCAGGTACCTTTTCTGGCATCAATTTTGGAGAAGCTACAGGAGTTCTCTGGGGGGGTCCTCATTCTCGGAGGAGATTTCAACTTTACGCTAGACCAGACAGTAGATGCGTCTCCTGGAGCATCTCACATCTTATTTTCGGCACTTAAAAGACTCAAAAAACGTTTACGACTCCACCAGCTGGTGGATGTTTGGCGCGTCCTACACCTAACACAAAGAGCCTATACCGTCTGCTCTCATGTCCACCACACTTATAAATAGATAGATTTATTTTTAATCCCACATGCTTTCTACCACGGGTATGAAGGGCTACCATAGGCTTCACTACAATATCATATCACGCCCCAATAAGGCTCTATATAGACATCTCCCCATCTTCTGCGGGGGCTTGGCAGCGGCGACTTAATGACACACTGCTTTAGGATCCAACAATCCAGGAGGAAGGGTTACAGGAACTCTGCCTCTTTTTTCAGACTATGATAACACGTACCCTAGTCCCATAATCCTTTGGGAATCTCATAAAGCTTACATTCGGGATGTTCTGATCAAGATTATCTCCAGCCTGAAGAAAGAACGAATTGCTCGTAAAGGAGCAGCTATTTGCTGATATTGTATATGGTACATAAGCAGTCTTGGCAACATCTGCTCTACCGGAACTGACAGTTCTCTGGGAACACGTTAAATCCAGTGACCTGTTCAAAGCCAAAGAGATAGCAGTCTGCTGTCGGCAAACTTATTACGAGCACTGTAACAAATGTGGGAAATTCCTGGCATGCAAAGGCAATATGCCCGCTCTTACATCTAGGAAATTCTAAATGACAATTAGACCAAACACTCTCACTCACATGCCATTGCAAAGATCTTTCAGAACTATTATGAATCTCTCTATAACCTTGATGTGAGTGTTCACCCTGATCTTACAAAGATGTCCTTGGATGCTATTAAGACATACCTTATGTACAGTAGGTGAAACGCCCTCACCTGCCATGCGAAGCAGTACCTCATTTCAATATTCCAATCACTAAGGTAAAATTTTACTGCAATGGCCCAGACTAAAACCGGTAAGGTGCCAGGACCTGGCGGCTTTACATTGACATACTATAAGATTTTCTCACAACCCCTGAAGCCTTATAATGAGAGAGCATATAATGCCCTCGGACCAGAGACGTGTTTCCCTTTGGACCCCCTTTGAGCCCACACGACCGTAACAGCCAAAGAAGGTAAGGATCAGTTGCTATACTCCAGTTACAGGCCCATCTCTTTGCTTAACATTGACCTCAAATTTTTTACCAAAGTATTAGCTAACAGACTGATACAATTTATCCCCAACCTTATTCACCTAGATCAGGTTGGCTTTGTCCCCACAAGAGAAGCACAAAACAATACCTTAAAGGCCCTAGCTCTAATTCAGCTCGCTCGGTCCAGGTCGACTTCTCTGATGCTACTATTCACAGAAGCAGAGAAGGCCTTTGACCGAGTGAGCTGGTCCTTGATGGAGCAGACACTATGTCATATAGGCCTGGGAGACAGAATGTTATCCTAGCTTACGGCCATTTATTCCCATCCCACGGCACAAGTTCAAATCAAAGGGGAACTCTCATCCCCCTTTCCTATTTCAAATGGGATGCAGCAGCATGCCCCTATTATCAATTATATTCATCATGACCCTGGAGCTGCTTCAGAATTGGATCCAGCTCAATCCGAACATATCTGGCCTAGTAGTACACCCTGGCTTTCATCTTAAAATTGCCGCATATAATATTATTTTTTTAAAACAAATTTGCTTGTGTCACTTCCAAACCTCCTAGAGAAGATGAGCTGCTACAGCTCCCTCTCCAACTTTAAAATAAACTATCAAAAATCGGCAGCCCTCAATATCTCCCTCCGGGACTCAACGTTTCAGCACTTACAACAGAGCATTCCGTTTAAGTGGTCTAATTCACACATATGTTGGTATTCACCTCCCTGCGGATTTATCGACGACCTTCCAAATAAATTTTCTTCCTCTTCTTTGGTCGATTAAGAGACTTAATAGCGTGGCATACAGGGACATTCTCCTGGTTTGGTTGCTGTAACATTCTGAAAATGAATTTTATGCCACACATTTTGTATCCCTTCCAAGCCCTTTCAATCTATGTCCCAACCTCTTTTATTCAGACTTTGAACAGGCAGTTTTCACAGTTCCTTGTGACCCTTAAACCCTTAAACCTTGTGACCCAGGATTTTGAGACTGGCAGCATGCTTCTTCCAGATTTCGTTGGATACTACACCGCATGTCATTTAACCAGAATGATAGAATGGTGTTGACATGATCAGTTTAAGCAGTGGGTCATGATAGAACATCAATAGTTCAGTTTATGGTGCTCCTGATGATGTCCCCATAGACCTTAAGGCCCACCCTACCATTGGAGCAACTTGAAAGCTTTGCAGGAATGTATTTCCCATGGATGGGATTTCTGAATGTCTTTCCCCACTGTTCCCTATCCTTGAAAAACCTTTCTTCCAACCTGGTCTGATAAACCCTGCTTTAAAAGGCTTGCGGTTGCCCGATTATTTTTGGCTCAGCTAACCATGGGGAACTCTCGACCAATGATTGGTACACACAACTTTCTAATTTCCTAACCACATTTCCTCCAAGGACATTAAACCACCTTTCATTGCCACGGGGGAACGTGACCTTCAGTTGACATTTACTCCTGAACAACGCAATTGAATACTTTTTTTTTCTCATAAAGTCTCCATCTGTACCAAATATCAAGAACCTGAATTACAAGATTCTGATGAGATGGTACTTGATTCTGGCTAAATTTAACCGCCTACACCCACTTTCCGCAAACTGTTGCTGGAGATGTGGAGACACCCTTCAGGGATATCCTGCATGTTTTATGGGCATGCGATCGACTTCAGAATTTTCTGGGCTGAAATAAGATGAGTCTCTCAAAAATTTACAGAACACCAAATCACCCTGGACCCAGCCTGGTTCCTTCTGCACCATCATTCTATGCAGTGGAAGACTTATAAGCAATCTGTGTTATCCCACTTGTTTAACGCAGCCAAAAGCCGCATACCTTATCTCTGGAAACAGACTCAACCCCCTTCATTGCTACAGTATGTGGCTGTCTAAGGTCAGGGAAATAAACAGAATGGAGGATCTTATCTCTTCGAGGTACTCGAGACAAATTTTTTAAGTGGTTTTGCTGCCATAATTACATTTTCTGCGGAGTATAGGTCTATTGTAGATCAATCTGAGACCAGTATCCCTACAGAGGAGGAGACAGGATGCTGAGTGATGGAGGTTTACCCCATCTCCTATCCACCTTGACCCCCTTTTTTTTCTCTTTCCCCTTCCCTTCTCCCTATAACCCCCCCTTTTTTTTGAGTGTCCATAAATAAATTGTAATTGTCCTTGCTATGCATATTGTTCTGTTTTTCCAGGCTTCCCACCTAATTACCATTTAGCTAAAAGGCTAAGGAAAGTTACAGTCCACCAATTGCATGCTCATACCTTGACTATGCTATACTACTTGTGGATTTTTATCTGAATGTGGAATTATACTGCAAGTTACTCACACTGTGTTTAAGTAACTCCTGATGACTGTTCAATTGATCATGCCATTTGTACGTCTGTCTTTTGATGTTTACATGGTTTTTATTGCATACTATAGATTGTGTATACCCTCTTTCTAAATAAAGAATATAGAAACGAAAAATGCATCTCAAAAAGTGTTTTTGCAACCCCATAACCACAAGTGTAAATGAACCCTTAATCCATTTCCACTTCAACTTAATAGACCTACCAGTAATATTTTATGCCCCTGCGTGGGCCTTGTATTTCCTGTTTGAATGATATTATTGAGGTGCCATCATCTGATGGCTTAAGCTTCAGTAAGGCTTTAGCTTGTTTTACTGTCCTGGAAACTGACTTAATGGGGTTGACTTATTACAAGAGTAAATCATGTTAATTTTTATGGAAATTTTCACTAATGGTGAAAACATATGATGAAATTCACTATGCAAAGAATACCCAATCTATTGCAAGGAAAATGAAAAAATTAACAGATATTTTCTTACACATTATTAGATGATTGAAGTCAGCATAGCTTCACCACATTCACTAAGCTAAGTGAAAATGTCCTTCCAAAAAAAAAATTCCCTTGCAAAGTGAACATGTTCTCTTTTAGGAAATCACCCTCATTGCATTACATGGCCAGAAGACCAAGATCCGTGCTGCAGCTGAGCTATCCAAATGACGAACTGTGGCCTCCTAGTAAAGGGAAAAATGTGTCTTTCCCCCTGAAAAGTCTCGCAAATACCTGGTAATTCTACCAGTTTAATCCATCTGACAAGCTTGCTGTGATGGGATTACAATGCACTGCACTGGTCCTAAAATTCAAAGCACCCTTATGCAGACTGGGTCAGCTTGCTCTACAGTGGGATGAGCAGACATTGCAGGGGGCATGACTATCAGCATTTTCACAGTTGATTAACGGGCATGTAGCTGGCCACACCTAGTCCTGCCCACTACATTTTTTCTTATGTCGAATACTTTCTGAATTGACAGGACTGCCTCTGCTGCTGAAACCTTTCCACTGTGAGGTGCAGTGTCTGGGAGCAGGAGCATGTGAGGAACAAAGAGAGTAGGATTTGGCTCACCTAAGAGGTGGTAAAAGACATGTTTTAAACTTTATGAGGCTTGTGCATCATGGTAACTGGATTTGGAGCCTGATTAGACTGCCACACAGGAGTCATTAGATGTACTTTAAAGTGAACACATAAATATGGAGGCTGCTATCAGAACAAGTTAGTTTGCTGGCTCTTCTGTTAATTAGGTGGCTTCAGCTCTTTCTGAGTCATTGACCTAGGTCAAGTTTGAAGATCATAGCAACTTGCATAATCAGGAAAAGGTCAACAATAGCAGCCTCCATATCTTGGCAGTACATTAACATTATGTGAATGCTTAATTTAAACCAGTAGTGAGCAAAGTCAAAAGGATGCCATGGGTCAATTTTTTTTCACTAACACGCTGAGTGGGCAGTGACATATAATGTCCACTATAACAAAACCCCATAATAATTCATATTACATACGCAGTTTATATCAAAACAACGGCTTTATAATTATTTAAATAAAACAAAAATTACACTGAAATCATACCAAATAGCTGAAATTAACACTGATCAGTAGATAACATGTATGGTCTCATTAATGGTAATAATACTGCTCATATCCCAGTTTTGTTTTTATAACATTCAGAAAAAGCCTGTCCAAGAGGTTTCATTCTTGTAACACATTAGTCAAATTATACAGCAACAATATTAAAAATTTTTGGTGTATATAAACTGCAGGATGTGTATCCTGTTAGGTCTCTTACGCAACTTCTAATACTACCTCACCTAGAACAATAGCAACTGTAGATAATGTTCCTGTTCCTACTCTTGCATTTTAATGTGAAACTTCCTGATCAGACTCTTCTTACAGCTGTATAGAATTCTACAACACTTTCGGTGATATTCAGTACAGAGACAATGTCAACCTATTTTTGTATTTCACAAAGTTTTACATTTGACAGCTGGTATTGCCTTCTCACAGCTGTTAAAGGGAAAAGAAAGGATCTTTTTCTAAGTGATTCAGTAACAGAAATATCAGAATGTGAAAAAAGTCCAGGTGGGTCTTCTTTTCAAACTGAGACACAACACATTCAGAGGCAAAATGTCAACGGTGAAGCTTGCCAAACCAGTGAGTTCTAATAGATTTGCTCATTACAAGTTAAAATAACATTAAATATCCACTTTCAGTTCTTTCGTTTGCTTAGATCCTTTTGTTGACTTCATACATAACCACTGGGTAAAGAGGAAGACCCTCTTAAAATGGCTAAGTAGATTTTAAGGCGTTTAGCCAAACCAATACGGCTAATATTTAAAAATCTCCAAACATCATAATCACATGACATTCAGTGGGTTCAATTGCCATTGGTGCACAAAGGAACACGTGATTGGTTATGGTAACTGAAACAAATAGGTATTTTAATGAGAGTAGACTGTGTACAAATATTGCTCTTCCTCCCTTTCCTAGTGTTTATAAGACTGATTAGATAAAAAGGGTTGACTAAATTGTGGTAATATATAAAAAAGCAAAGCAACAAATGAAAAAATGCCTCTTGGAAGCTCATAAAGTCTACTATAAAAAGTCTCCAACAATAAATCTGCACGATTTTCAAATATTAAACAACTGGATGAGCAGATGGCTCAGGTAGAGAGCCACCCATGTAGGTACTCCTCATTTTTTTAAATGCTGTTTTCTTTTCCAAAACTGGAAAGCAAAAAGGCAATATATTATGAGTCTTTGTCACTGTCTGCACCACTATACATATCTGCTAGTTTTTTAAAACGTGGCCCCCAGTCACTCAGATAATCATAGTCCTGATCACCATCTGTAGTGACAGATTCCAGGGAACTTAGAGACTCTGCCACTGAACCATTGCCTTCATATGCGTATGTTGCTAAGGAGTCATAAGGGGGCGCTGTTGGATCCAGGTCATTCTCCTTTAACCTTTGGTTGATGAAATCTCTGACATCAGTGTTGTCTCTTGCCGATGGAGTTCGACGTGGAAAAAAGAGTGTTTCTGGAACAATATCCCTGCGCAATTTGCTATCTTCTATGGCTTCAGGGTTCCTCAACGTACCAATATCAAAGGCTTGAGTGTCCTCCTCTCCACCTCCTTCATCATTGTAACTCACAATGTTATCCCTTATGTCTTCTTTAGAAACAATCAAAGGTTCTTTCTTTCTCTGTCGTCTTAAAGCAGCAAATAGGACCACCGTTACTGCAAAAAACATGAAACAAGAGTATATTATTCTGTCTTGTATGTTACGCTAAATATAAAAAGAAATAACAAAAGGATTGTAGATGCATAAACAATCCTCAAGGGCATATAATGAATTTGTCCTTTTTTACTAAATGCTTTTCAGCACTGTGTTTTCTACAACAAAAGACTAGCAGACAAACAAAACATAGAGCTGTCTGCAGTTATCTATGGTTGTTTAGAGACACAGTTGTTTTTTGTAAAGGCAAATAGGCTGTTCACTTTGCAATGGGATTTTCCCTTAGCTTAGTAATTGTGGTTGAGATTTACTTTACAAGAACACCCACCCAATGACGTGCAAGGGAAACAAAGAAAAAAAACTGTATTTTTTTTTCTAGAGCATGATTGGATGAAGAAAGTCAGCAGTTTTTACCTAATTAATAAAACTAAGGAAAATTCCTTTGTAAAGTGAAAATTATCCTGGAAAGTGAACAACCTACTTGTGTTTATTAAGTCATAACCCAACTGTATTTCCTTTAAAACATACCCTCAACACTCATTTCTCATTGGACACAATGAATGCACAAATAGAACAGGTAAAATAATGATTTACATAGTGTAAGGGTGTTAATACCCAGCTAAAAAAAAGTAATGGTAAGGGAGAGATAACTTAGAGTAGATTCAGCAAAAGATTGCTTAAGCCTCATTTTAACCAAGTGCGGCCATGGACAGACAGACATCTCACTAGAGCGTGAGTTAGGGAGACACTTCTACATCTTAATAAATGGTGGTACCTGCTATTATATATCTTGCAACCCCACCAATAATCAGAAATATAAATCAATGCAACAATGAGTATTTTTTGTAAACCCCAACAATTAATTTCTCTTATTTGTTTCCTTTTGGTCTGTTAATTATATTAGTGGAAGCATTTTAAGTGTGAAAATTTACCTGTTGATACATACAGTAATACTTTCCCAGTGTAAGAAGGACCCCAGCTTATTTCCAACACATGCAGCTGATTCTGCCTTTACATACAGGGTTGCAGAGCAAGTTTTGCCACACACTGTTCAGATGCATGGATATCGGTCCTGGACCTCTCTCCCTCCTCCTAGTTACTGCACCATTAACCCCTTCACACCTGGAGCACAGGCCTATTTTTTAAAAGTTGTCCAGACAAAAGGTCCAGACCTCCCAGGCAGTGGCGTCTCCAGTTTTCATATTTAGGGGGGGCACATGGGGGGACAGGGACAAAAATAGGGGGCAACTATAAAATACAATTATATCTGTATATATATATCCTGGGGCCCTTTACTACGATCCCACAACAAGCTCTTTCACATGTTCTGCAGTGAGCTCCCTTCCTACTGTATTGGGGCCCCCAGGGTGGCAGAAAACAAGAGATATATGTCACCAGCATACCAAGAAAATATAAGGGTCCAAAGCAGTGGGAGAACTATCTGGGTTGCAAAGGTTGTCTTGCCACCGGGCCCTGGTGTTCTGCCACTGTGGGGTTCCCCAGCCTCCTCTTGCTGTCCTGCCCCTGCTATTGACAGCGCTGGTCTGGCATCTCTTGAAATTTACAGGCTGGTTCTCCTGTCCTAAGGAGTTTTTTCAGTAACTGAGAGCCCTGGTGGAGTCCTTCCTCCAACTCGCTCTTCTCCCTGCCAATGAGGATGCCCGGGGAAGAAGCAGATCGAGTGGCCATGGTTGTGTGAGCGCTCGCATTATGCAGTGTCAGCGAGCAGAGGGAGGGGGGTGGAATCACCCGCAGGAGCTGACTGGGGGCGCTCTCCCTCTCAATAGAGACTGTGTTACTCCAGCGGCGGCCCGAGTAAGATGCAGCACATCCTATATGAATGCAAACAAAAAGACATTGCCTTTTTGTAAAAAAAAAAAAATATATTTTTTGGGGGGGCCACATGGGGGGTCAGGGCCCCCTCTGCCCCTCCCCTAGGGACGCCATTGCTCCAAGGTTCCATGAGCCACAAAGAGCTGGGCCACCTGACACTTGGTATATGAGGGCGTTCTCACTCACCATCAGGAGGGGGACTCCTTTTCCTCCATCACCATCTACTCCAGAGCCAACCACCCACTCCTTTTCCTCCACCACCACCCACTCCAAAGTCAACCAGGTTTGCATTAGTAAAGCACACCACTCTTCACCCACAGGTACTTAACACACTACTTCCATTAGAACACCACACTATAGCAGCCGGAGGACGGTGAGGGCTGAGCGGAGACACCGGGGATCCCTGGAGGAGGTGATTTGGGTTGTGGCAACGCTCTCCCACCCCATGCATGTCCGTGGTACATTGATTGAGTGATGTCCTGATGCTGCTGGATGCCTGAATACAAGGTCCTATACAAACCTGGTTTGCCTGTCATCTGCCACGTCAACAGAGGGATGTTCCAATACTTGCTGGTTTTCCGACCCTTGGTTTATCTACGAGCTTATTGAGCTTACTATCTGGTAAGCATGTATTCTTAAAGGTGGAGGATCACTGCAAGGGGTGTCGTTTTCACTTTTCACTTTCAGACACTGATCCCTATAAAGAGCCAATTGGGGACTCTTCCCATCCTTTTAGAAGATTTCCTTTTTGGTCCTGGGACTTTTTTGTTTATGTTTCGGCACTTTTGTGACTTTTATTATATAATATTGATTGTTCATTATTGATTTGTGTGCTATTTAATTTTTAGAGGATTCACATATACTTCCACAACCAATTTGGCGTCCTTTTATATATACCCTAACACATGGTATGAGGGTTTAGCTAACTTTTCCAAATAGCCTGTAAATCAGTGTAAGAACAAGGTGGTACTCAGAAGATATCAGTCCATAACATGAGTTCCCTGAAACATCCTCTACCCCTCAGCTGACTTCTCGTTTCTAAGACGCAAGGCCATATATAAAATGTCACCCAATGTCAGCACTCCTCCATTAAGAGAGGCAACCCTTAATGGGGGACTATACCTGCCTACACCCTTTTTTCCTGATGCAGGCTAAATTACTTTAGCATCAGACATCTGGGAAAAGAAAAAAAGCCAGTAGTTAAGCAAAAGGGAAATGGAGGAAGATTGATTATTGCTGACCACTCTTAATAACCAGCTGATGAAATATCAAAAGCCTGGAACAACATATGTAAAAACATTGAACACCAATAAAGAAAAGCAAAATAATTTTAAAGTTTATAGACCCGTCTTTAAATTACCATACCAATTTATTTGTATCCCAAATGAAATGCCTTGAACTAAATCAAGGTACTTTTTTATAAATTGCTTCAGTACTAGCTTTGCTCCTACATCTTTTTATTATGTTTTGTACGCTCCAATATATTGCCTGGTGATCTTGGGATACTGTTCCATTGTAGCTGTATTTCATACTTAAGGTTTAATTACTGCAATCCGTGTATGTGTATTTTGACTTACAGAATGCAATTGCCCATGATGAAGTGGTAAATTACTTGCTTTATTTGTTGTGTTCTACACTTTAGCACGTTGCCATTACACCACTAACAACTGGTATAAATACATACTGTTCTTCTATTTCTATTTCATTTAATAATATTATCGTGAACTCTTTTCTTCAATATTGAGTGTTGAAAAATGGCGATTTAAAGAGCTGCCAGCCAAGAACTTACCAACAGAGTTGAGTTTTTAGCTGCTTTTCATCTAGACAGAAAGCAGAATGACTAATGGCATGAAAGCTGCAACATAATTGTCCTATCGTACTTAAATAGGTGCATTGATTCAAAGGAACTGCACAGGAGACTTAAAATAGACTATGGTATAATTACACTGCTCTACTGAAACAACCCCTTACCGTAAATTATGCAGAAATTTTTTACAGAAGTCTGGAAGCACAGCACTGGTGATTTCTGTGTGGTTCATTTCTTGGAGGAAATGGCTTTTAACTGCAATAATGCAGCAATGAGTCTTTTGGAAGGATTCCCAGCTAGGTCATTTTTTGGATGCATTCCTTAAAATTCATCATAGTGTTATATGGGTAAATAATATAACATTAGAAGCTATTGAAATGTTATTAATGATATACTTTGTCATGTTGCCATTTGAGTTAAAGGCCCACTATTGCAAATACACTGTCTTTTGATACTGAGTTAGGGCTGAACTGTAGACAAAGAAAGCACACAACAATGCACCTTTGAATTTATAAATAAATCATTAAAATATTTTTTAAACAGCAAATGGCCTCTAATTCTCTGTGCAGTAGTACTTAGACTGGGAGAAGAAGAGGCAGAACTGGTAGCCAGCGTGCGCCGAGAGATGACCTAATCAGTCAGATGCGCTTTCTTTAGTGCCTGAAAAAACAGGATGCAGGCAGGGTAATGGCAGCATTGTAACACTTTTTTTTAAATTTAGTTGTTTGTCTAGAGTTCAGTTTTAAAATATTGGGGTTTCACATGCGTTTAGTTCTTTTCACATTTTCACTCTGTAAAAGCTATCCAGCAAAAATAACAGCTACGTAAGGTCAGACAAACTACACACAGATAAGGGTATTCATGATGGCCACCTTTTATTACCATGGTTTAAAGTTTTATAAGAAAAAAATATAATTACTTCCTACTTTTGTCACTCACTTTTGTTGGATAACTTTGGCAGCACATAAAAAAGGAAATCATATATTGAATATTGTAATTTTATTTGTTAACTGCATACATTGCTCAGAATACAAATGGAGGAATTCGGTAAAACACTACTGACTGTTGTTTGGTGCTATGGCCCTTTAAAATGACCTATGCCAGATTAAAAAATCCCTACTGCCCATTTCAGTAGTTTTCCTGACACATGCGGCAGACCCAGGCAGTTCCTAATAGTGCCACGTTTACAAAGTAAGCATTTAATGCATCAGATTACTAAGTAATTATTTCCAGTTTCTAGATAACGAAACTGGAAGTGATTAAGGCCAGCCATAGATGGATAAAATGTATTTCCTGCAACCACGGGTTGCAGGAAAGAAATTAGTTTGATTGCCCCATCAACACAGACAGTGTTGACAGGGATACCTCTCAAGGAGCCATTGGGGTTGAGTTACTAAAATTAGAGAGTGCAAAATCTGGTGCAGCTTTGCATGTTAGCCAATCAGCTTCCAACTTCAGCTTGTTAAATTAAGCTTTGCCAAAAAAAAATCTGGAAGCTGATTGGTTTCTATGCAGCCCTGAACCAGATTCTGCACTCTCCAGTTTTAGTAAATGAACCCTTTTGTTTTCCCCAGGAGGATGGGGGGCGGGATTGGGGCGGTATAAGTCATCCCCGCGGGAGAACACAGTGATTATTGTTAGCAGCTATGACAGCCGCTAGCAATAATCGCATTTAGAGTGCGGCAGGCTGGTTGTACCCAAGTTGATCAATTGACACAATTGGGTACATTCATCCATCCTGCCCATACATGCTTTGAATCTTGCCCAGCTTAGGACCTTCTCTAACTTGACATATAGAGACAGGCAGAGTGCCGGTCCCTGTATATAGTATAGTAGTGCAGCATATTTGCCACCACTACCCTCTCCCTGTTACTGGTTTTTAAGGATGCTATATTGGCTAAGGATCTGCCCACTGCCAGCTGTCAAGGGGAGCAGACCTGATCAGTAACTAGTGTACTCCCCATGAACAAAATTTCCCACTGCTGCCCTGTCTGACAGGTGCAGTGCCAGGGAGGAAACATAGCTAAACTGAGGGCATTTATCTTATGGAGGCACGACAGAATTCTAACGAGTGTCTTAAACAATCTTTGTGAATTCCCCTGAATATATTTTATGACAAGGTTACCTTAGTATGCTCAAATTTAGTGTTAACCTATATGAAATCTGAACCCAAAAAATATCAAATAAATATACATATTAGCTACTTTTAGTAATGCTACCTCTCTTTATAGTTCAGAGAAAGTCTGAGGCGGGCTACATGTAAAAGCCATCTATACTTATTTACCTGTGCTTGTGATACTAGGGGTTATTTACTAAAACTGGAGACTGCAAAAACATGATGCAACTCTGCATAGAAACCAATCAGCATCCAGGCTTTATTGCAAAAGCTTAATTGAACAACCTAAAGTTAGAAGCTGATTGGCTACCATGCACAGCTGCACCAGATTCCGAGTGCACCAGTTTTAGTAAATCTACCCCACTGTCTCTCCTTTCCAACATTGCTATCCATTCAAAGGTCATATCTTCATCTTTTCTGTATGCACTCAAAGAGGAATAACTTTGGCAACATGAAATAACAAAGCTCCCCACCACCAAATTGACTAAATAACATAAATGACCTTCCTCTGTGGTCTCCTGAACCATGGGCACCTCATTTACAATCTAGTTATTGTTATATAAAATTAAGAAATTGTCACACTCTGAATTTACAAAAAACTTGCTTGATGTACCTTTATTGTCACGCGTGTATCAGACACGTCTTTTGTTGTGAACAAGCAAGCTATTGCTTGTGAAACGCGTCAACTCCTGTCCTGTGTTTGTCTGATACACTTGTGACAATAAAGGTACATCAAGCAAGTTTTTTGGATATTCAGAGTACGACCATTTCTTCATTTTATTCGCATTGGACGGTGGTGAGCCGGGGTCTGCACCTTTAATCCATTTGCATCTGAAGATTTGACTGGAGCGGTGTGTGCTCTTCTTTTGTATCTGTAGTTATTGTTATAATTTGGCAAAATCCCATGAACTGGAGTACAAGCTTTTAACATTGTGTTTGACAGTTACATTTAAGTTATCCATTTTCATTAACCAGCTCAAAACACGTACAGGTATTTATCAATCAGTCTTTATTAGGGAGGGGAATCTGAAGAAGCCCTCATACCTGCAGATCAAGCATTCAGCCCAGTATTTGGGATAACAGGTCAAAAATGAAAATCACAATCTATTCAACGGGATGGGAAACCATCAAATTATGACCCTATCTATGAACAGATGGGGGTCATTAAACACATGAATAATCTTCTATTTAAGTTGTTTATTATAGTTGATGTGGTAAAATTTTGAAAAAGAAATCATTTTCTTTCTATACAGAGGATGATTATTGACATACTGATCTGTATTATCTAAAGATTGATAAAATAAATGGTTCTACATGAAAATGTTTTTGTGATAATTTCCTAAGGCTGGACAAAATCATTTCCATGAAAGCAATAGAGCACTTCTCATTTTCGGCCTATACGGGTGTAGATTACATCCAAAGCTTCCTACGTGACACTTTAAACATGTCCTTAAACCAGTTACTAGGTGAAGCAGCAGCCTCATAATGGAATTTTTTTTTTATTTACCTCACAAGTAAGGCAAATCTTCCTTCATTTGTATCTCCATCTTTCATAGACTGCAGAAAACAGTGAGCTACTTAAAGTGTTACTAAACCCAGTAATATGAAAATAGTTAATCCCCCCCCCCCCCCTCAGTGCCCACAGCTTATAAATCTTCTTTTTACATTAAAATACTGCCATTATATATCTTTTTGGATGATCTGTATACCACGGTCACGTGATAAACTGCACAGTTTCTCCAGTGCTGAGAGTTCAGGTAGGAGGAGATTTCCACTACAGTCTATATACGCGCCCACATGTGTGATGCCAATATCATGTGACCTGGCTATCGCTGAGAAGAAGTAAATGTTCTCTCCAGCATAAAAGACACAACTGAGCATGTGCAGGTCAGCTACCCTGCCTGTGTTAGCTGGCCTTCCCCAGATAGACAGTGCAGGAGGAGGAGGATCTGTGCATACAGCATAAAACAGGCTTTTTACACAATACAGAGGATTAACCCCTTAAGTTCCACAGTGAGTATAACAAGGATGCTATGCTGCATATACAGACTGATTTTACTGTTGTGGGTTTAGTATCACTTTAACAGTCATTTACTGATTGATAAGCTATGGGCAGGGGCGGACTGACAACTCACAGGGCCCCCGGGCAAGCACATAGGGGGACACTGGGGGGAGTACACGGGGGGACACTGGGGAGGGAGAGCACACGGGGGAACACTGGGGAGAGCACACTGGTGGACAGTGGGGAGGGAGAGCACATGGGGGACACTGGGGAGGGACAGATCACAGGGGGAAACTGGGGGGAGCACAATGGGGGACACTGGGGGGAGAGCACAATGGGGGACACTGGGGGGGAGAGCACACGGGGGGACACTGGGGGGAGAGCACACAGGGGGACACTGGGGGGAGAACACACTGGGGAAACTGGGGAGGTAGAGCACATGGGGGGACACTGGGGAGGGAGAGCACACAGGGGACACATGGAGGGAGCACACAGGGGGACATTGGAGGGAGAGAGGGAGCACACAGGGGGGACACTAGAGGGAGAGCACACAGGGGGACACTAGAGGGAAAGCACACAGGGGGACACTAGAGGGAGAGCACACAGGGGGACATTGGAGGGAGAACACACAGGGGGGCATTGGAGGGAGAACACACAGGGGGACATTGGAGGGAGCACACAGGGGGACACTGGAGGGAGCACACAGGAGGACACTGGAGGTAGCACACAGGGGGACACTGGGGGGACCAGTAGAGTATCATGGGCCTTCCTGCGGTCATGTTGGGGCCCGGGCCCCATACATCTGTACTTGCCCCCCCCTCAAATTTTCTGAACTGCATTGGGTCCTCTTTCCCATCAACAAACCAAAATCCTCACATGTTTGTCTTTTGTGGGGTTTTGGGCTGATACATCTGTACAAATATTCATAATACTGCTATATTATATATTAAATATTGATGAGCCATTCACAACTCTGCCCTGAGCTACATCACTAATCTTGTCTCCAAATGTCACCCAAATCGTCCTCTCTGCTCTTCTCAAGACCTCCTACTCTCAAGCTCTCTCGTCTCCTCCTCCCATGCTCATCTCCAGGATTTCTCCAGAGCCTCTCCCATCCTCTGGAACTCACTACCTCCACCTGTCCTACTATTCCCTACTCTTGCTACCTTCAGGCGATCCCTGAAAACTCATCTCTACAGGAAAACATATCACGACTCCAACTAATCTTATACCACTTCCATCAGCTCATTCCCCACAGTTACAACCTTTTGTACCACCTGCCCTACCCTCTTAGATTGTAAGCTCTTCTGAGCAGGGCCCTCTTAATCCTCTTGTATTTTATTGTATTATAACTGCATTGTCTCCTTTTTTATATTGTAAAACGCTGCGTAAACTGTTGTCGCTATATAAATCCTGTATAATAATAATAATGAGCATTCTGCTACATTTACAGCCATAATAGTTTTTTTATAATAGCAAGTTTTAGAATTTGTCCAAATAAAGATTGTTCTGATAACTTCTTAACAGTTGTACCGGGTTGCCTTCAAAAGTCCAACTATTGAGGGACTATGTGTTTATTTAATTCTGACAGAGATGTTGGCAGCACTTTCTGTTATGCCTCAGGCTTAACATACAAATTATGCATGTTGTGTGAGCATCTACTGCATTTTTCGAAAAAAAAAACCTGTTAAAAAACACTCTTGTGTTGATTTCAACCCGATAAGACCAGACTTATTGTCAAGTGCTAAAACAGGCCAGGAAAAATCTCACGCAGAACTAGGATCTGGCTTTAAAAACCTAGGAGTCAGTGCTCCAAAAAAAGTGGGAGCTGTTAAATTGTTCAAACCCTTGCATATACCAAGTAAAATGACAAGCCTCAGGTGATACCAAGAGATAAAAGAAATCCTTGTACATAAGTTGTACCCGTTTATCTGCTGCCACCTATCCTCTACAGTCTTCCAAAATATACATTTTACACAGCATCTCTCAGCAGCAGAAGACAGGGGGTGGGGTCTGATGTCACACACTGTACAGTTAGAGCACAAATCTCCATGAAGTCTTATAGCTGATTGGAGGGAAGGGACACATCCCCTCTAACAGGCTCATATAGAAAAAAACAGAGCTGCGTCTATGAGTTCCATAGAAGGTACAGGCCGGCAACTCAATAGCTTCTCCATAGAAAATATTTATTTAAGCATTACAGCAATAACATTATCCAAAAATCCTGATGCGTTTCGGGTTTAGGCCTTCATCAAAAGCATAAAAATATGACATTACAAACAAGTATATATAAGGGAAGCAGCCCTTGTGAGGTATGAAGGGCAAAATTCACTTAATTAAAAAAATCAACCCATTAATTGGTTACAGGTGGAAATGACCAGACCTATGAAGATTATGAGAAAGAATGTACTATAGTCTCAGAAAGACTAATGAGGCGAGGATACAAAAACCATTTGATTGATAATGGCAGGATCAAGGCGGAGAAAAAGGATAGAGGTAGCATGCTAAAAAATGCTAGTATGAAAAGACAGTCCCATTGTAATAGAAATAAAATACATTTACTACTTACTCTAAATAATATAATCAAATTGTAGCAATTGTCAAAAAGTGCCTTCCCATTCTGTATGCGGATAAGACATTGTATGACATTTTACAACAGGGTTATAGTATTTCCAGTAGAAGGGCTCCCACACTGGGATCTATCCTATCTCCTAGCCTTTTTCATCCTCATCATCCCCCACGGACATGGTTAAGTACCACTGGATCTTTTCCCTGTGGCACCAGCACATGTAGACAATGTAGAAGACACAGAAAAAACAAAACTGTCACCTCTTTTTTCCACAGGCAAAACCTACACTCTTAAACGTTTTATTAATTGCAGCTCTAAATCAGTGCTTTATGTAGTGGAATGTAGTGCTTGTCAGATACAGTACGTGGGTTGCACCAATCGCCACCTACGAATCAGGGTACTAGGTGAACACTATAATAACACTGTCAATCCAAATGGCAAAAATATTTCTAATGTATTTAAACATTTTAAGACTATGGAGGTAACCGTGATACCTTTTCTGTCTTTGTTTTAGAACATGTTAAACGGTCTGCAAGAGGGGGGGATACCCATCACACTCTGCTCCAAGGGGAGGTGTGGTGGATACACACGTTAAATACCAGAATGCCGTTGGGTATGAACAATAGGATGGATGTTAGCCTTTTTTTGAAATAATGTTCTCAAGTATAGCAATAAATGATTTTTTATTGTAAATCTTCCACTGTTGTGTCAGTGGGACTGTAATGGTTAACATTTTGTGCTCTTAGCTGAAACCCCTTATTTTTGTGTGTTTGTTTGGCCCAGGTCTGGTCATTTCCACCTGTAACCAATTAATGGGTTGATTTTTTAATTAAGTGAATTTTGCCCTTCGTACCCTTACAGGGTTGCTTCCCTTATTTATTATTGTTTTTTATGTCATATTTTTATGCTTTTGATGAAGGCCTAAAGCCGAAACGCGGCAGAGTTTGGATGATGTTATTGCTGTAATGCTTAAATAAATATTTTCTATGGAGAAGCTGTCGAGTTGCCGGCCTGTACTTTCTATGGATCTTTTGTGAGCTTAATTAGCCAGAGCACCGACTACTCTAAACACCAACTATACTATATAGCGGTAGAGCTTGGGTGAGTTTTTCTCTTGCATCTATGAGTCACCGGTTGTGTGCTGGAGGACTATCTTGGTGCTTTGAATGCAGGTTTGTATACACTATAAAGAGATGTGTTTTATTCCCTTCTCATGTCTGAGGTTTACAACCACTTTAAATAGTCTTAGCCTACTGAGCATCAATGTGGGAATGAGGCAAACACATTTTTGATCTCTGCTGATTATAATGAGAAGGCATGGGGGGAATGATATTGGTGATGACGGGGGGCAGGGTGGGTTTGATGATGATGATGAGGGGAGGCACCAAGGGCTGTGATAATGATGATGAGGGGGCAGAGGGGATGTGATGATGATGAGGGGGTGTGTGATAAAGATAAAGAGTGTGATAAAGTGTCTGTGTGCTGAGATGCCAGGGGCACAGACCTTTAGCTGTGGTCACTATAATAGTTGCAGTACCTGAAATGAATGAGAGAGGCTGGGAAGAGGTGTCCACGGTTCCCACAAAAAAGGACTGGCCTGGTCACCAGGAACCCCACATGCCACTCTCACCTTGCTGATATCATCCTTAGCATTGATCAGGATGTCATGGCAGAGCTCTTGCATTGTTGGCATGGCTCGTGGCCTGAGGATTTGTGCACCGCAAAGCTCTGACCTCAATATGTATAGCCACTAATTAACAACAAGATTGGTGGGAAAGAGCAGAGCAGAGGAAGTAGGTCACAGTGAAAACTGGCAACACTGTGTGCAATAGAAATGAATGGAGAGTAAAGGCTCAGCACAGCAGCACCTGGAGCCACCTGGTGACACTGCATACACTGGGCATGAATGGAAAGCACAGGCTGGTCCCAGCGGCACCTAGTGGCACTGTTGACCAGATCACCAGAGAGTTTTTAAGCCCTGAGTTAAATATCGACGTACACAGTTTCCATGTACTTGCATGTGGTATAATGTAATGCACAAAAAAAAACTTCCAGTGGGAAAGGCTTTGTCTTTGATGTTATGACTCTGCTATGTTATATATAAAAATTCAACTTGTGTGGGATTCTAATTCTATACTCAGGATTTGATGAATAGTTTTTAGGGTGGATTATAACCGTTTTGCCAATTAACCACTTCAGACCCGGAAGGATTTACCCCCTTCCTGACCAGAGCACTTTTTGCTATTCGGCACTGCGTCGCTTTAACTGACAATTGAGCGGTCGTGCGACATTGTACCTGAACAAAACTGACATCCTTTTTTCCCACAAATAGAGCTTTCTTTTGGTGGTATTTGATCAACTCTGCGGTTTTTATTTTTTGCGCTATAAACAAAAAAAAAGCGTCAATTTTGAGAAAAGCGCATTATTTTTTACTTTTTGCTGTAATAAATATCCCCCAAAAATATATAAAAAAACAATTTTTGTTCAGTTTAGGCCAATATGTATTCTTCTACATATTTTTGGTAAAAAAAAAAATTGCAATAAGCCTGTACAAAATAGGGGATAGTTTTATGGCATTTAAATTTTTTTTTTATTATTAATGACGGCGATCTGCAATTTTTATCAGGACTGCGTCATTATGACGGACACATCGGACATTTTTTACATTATTTTGGGACCACTGTCATTTCTACAGCGATCAGTGCTACAAAAATGCATTGAGTACTGTGTAAATGACACTGGCAGTGAAGGAGTTAACCACTAAGGGGCGATGAAGGGGTTAAGTGTGTCCTAGGGAGTGATTCTAACTGTGAGGGGAGGGGCTACAACACACATGACAGCGATCACTGCTCTCGATGACAGAGAGCAGTGATCTCTGTCCTGTCACTAGGCAGAACGGGGAAATGTTTGTTTACAAAATAATTGCCCCGTTCTACCTCTCCGTGACATGATCGCGGGCACCCGGCAGACATCGAGTCCGCGGGACCCGAGGTCACGGCCAACGCAGCAGGCGTGCACGCTCGCAGCTCCACTTCTTAAAAGGGACGTACCTGTATGCCCTTTTGCCCACCAGCACCATTCTGCCAACGTATATCGGCATGCGTTGGTCGGGAAGCGGTTAAACAAAGCAAGACATGGGAAAAATAAATGCATTTTATTTTTTTCCATTTAATCTGATGGATTTAAAGTGGTAGTAAACTACAGTTAAAGAGAAAAAAATCCCCTACAAGGCAATGTCATAATGTGGTAGTATGCATTGCATACTGGGACATTATAATAGAAGTGCCTAAAAACGAAGCCCTCCAGCGTCGTGCTGTCACTGCTGAGAAGGCTTCCATCTTTGCTTGGTCTTCCTTCCAGGTTTGCGGCCTCGGGCATGGGCTGTAAAGGCCTGGCACGGTATGCCGTATCTTCGGAACGCATGCGCCGGTTACGTCACCAGTTGCATGCACTCTGAATATTTTCTAAACAGTGCAATTTTAGGAGATATTCACAGTACCTAGAGGTGAGCCTTATTACCATTTTACCATTTTACCATTTTAACTAGATGTTTAGAAAATAAAAATGGGAAGGGGTGCAGTCATACATTATACAAATGGTATAGAGTACAGCAACAGTATGTTCGAGCACTGTATGCTTGAAACCCCAGTTAATTTGTCACACAGATGTAATAGCTTCACACAATGATGGCAGCTGTGTTTCAATTCAGTGTATATAAAGTTTCATGATAGCTTGCACATATATGATGCAGGGTGATAGGAGTAAAGCTGGCCATAGATGAGTCTGATTTTTTCATTCAACCAGCAGGTTAAATGAAAAAAAAAACTGACTAAATTCCCCCATCTACAGATTCGGGGGGGATGAGGGAATCCTCCCTGCTGAGCCATTGTATTCTGTCAGTGGAGAGACTTGTCCACCATCAGAATACAGTGATCAGCACTGCAGTCTATAGCCTGCAGTGATGATCGAGTGGAAATTTTTCTACATGGGGATGAACAAAAGTTGACTGGCAGATCAACTTCTGTTCAACTGTGGTGGCCATATATTGATCAAAATTTGCCTGGTCACTGCAGGCACCCCTAATAGTGTTAAGTGGTTTGCCTCATCCCTGTAAAATGATACATCTGGAAAAGAGCTTGTTCTTTTGAAAAACAGATGTGCTGGCTGGATCACCAGATAAAAACAGAAGAAAGAAAGCCTAAAAAAAGAAAACTCTTACAGCAATCACATCTAAGTTTTAGTAATAAATGATTGCTTTTGGGATTAATACTGTTTTAAGCAATTCATTCTATTACCAATGCATTTTCCTTTATATAAGTCAGTGTTATCTTTCCTGTCTAATAGGTAGGGACCTGACCTGGTAAGCAGAAAAGGTGCCAGTAAGCAGTAATACTGGACCAAGAAACAACAGGGTGCTCTTCCTAACTGATAGAGAGGTATGCAGCAAAAGAAAACCAGCAAATGTTACAAATCCTTTGGAAAGTCAAATAGTAAACATACCATGTACTTAGCTGTTTGCCTGCAGTTCCATTTCAAAGGACACTGACTTGATAATGTGTTTGAAGCATGAATACCCTTTAAATTCAAAACTGTGCCATTTTTTTTTTTTGTACTGCCTTAACAAAAAGCAAACAAGTCTTAAAAAAAAATCAGATAACATGATTTGGGACAGAGCAGTGCAGACGTCCATCCTCATAAGCATTCCCAAAATGGTCTGTGATAGGCTGTGCTTGATGTTATCTCCGCAGTAATTTGCTGAATAATTGGAATTCAAGTAGCCTTTTCCCCCCTCTATCGAGTGGCTAAACAATGCTAATTATTTAATCGAATCAGTTTGAAAGCAGCACACAGTCTAATTTGCATCTATCTGTGCTCTTTTTATTGGCGCAGGAATTAGTAAGACTGTCACATGGACAACACTTTATTGTTCTACACTTATGTATAACTGACTGGCAGTATGTGCAAATTCCCTGTGTTTTCTTTATTTATCAGCAAAGAACAGCTAATCTCTCTTGCTTATGACAAAGATGCTACTTAGAAATGCAAGCCACGTCTCCCTCCACATCCTCTGTTTTCTAGGCTACAGACTATATTTTTTTGGTTTTACACCATTCAACTCTTATTTTAATTCAACAGAGAAATTAGGTTTTGAAATTAGAATATCGTCAGCGCTGGCAGATTGCCATTGTCCTTGTATTTGTTTGCCCAACACTGTCCCTTATGCCCTGCCTGCTTCTTTTCCACATAGCCGTTCACTGGCACGCAGTAGAATAATTAACCGTTACTACTTCCAGGGAGGAACTGCTGCTTCAATTACACTAATAAGAGTCCACAAACCAGAGAGCTGTGTGCTAAAAGTTGACGAGCAAATGAAAAGACATGTCAGAATTCTAATATATTCTATTTGTATCTTCTGTTTTCTAAAGCTCACTATTGCATATGCCGCGTTATCCGCTACAACAGAGCAGAAAGGAAAGATGTGATAAAAATATGGCCTAATAAAACCAATATATGCACGCTGTAAAATCAGCGGCTGAAGCATAGAGAAACATGTCACAGTGAACAATTGTGCCTTTGCCTTTGTATTTCATATTAATGTGTTCCACTCCTGAGTTTATGTTCGAAAAGCAAAAAAGGGGAAAAAAAATTAGCGAATAATGGGAAGGACTTACACAGCTGGCATATAAAATTCCAACATTCTAATTCAAAAAGAAAGGGCAAAAAGAAAAAAAAAGGTCTGGTTGCCATGCCGCACCTGTAAGATTTTTATCAACATGGCAACATTCCTTTGAAGGCGATAAAATCAAACTAGCTCATATTAGGAACAAAACTGCAAGTAAACCTTCTTTGAAAAGTTAGAAAGCATTACCTGTCTCAAGCCTTTGTTAAAGCAAAAATAATCATGAAGCAGTTATAGCAATTAAGTCTTAAACCTAGGAAATAAATTGCTCTTCCTTCCTTCTAGAGTAAATAAATTGCTTCTTGGGAGATAATTTTATGGTGCTTCTGAATTTAGACTATTTAATTAATAGTACATTATTTCCCACTAACATAGTCATTTCTCAAAATATAAGAGATCTGTTAATATGGGAAAGGCATTTTTATTGTCCTTATGTGAATGCGGTAAACACAAGGGGAAGGTCTCGCTTCTCCCTTATAATCATGTCATTATGTACAGCATACCCAATTGTGTTGTGTTTGTTTGGCTGATACAAGGCTCATCTGTAAATGATTTACACACTGACTGAGTTATTGCTAGCCAATGATTATTTAATGCCTCTCAGTGGAATTAACATGACAAGTCTTCATGCATGAAAATGACTGTGTAATTCTTACTGGTCTCTTCTCTTTGCAGATCGTTACTAAATACAGTGCCTTGCAAAAGTATTCGCCCCCTTGGCATTTTTCGTGTTTTGTTTCCTCACAACCTGGAATTAACATGGATTGTTTGAGGATTTGCATCTTTTAATTTACAGAATATGCCCACAACTTTGAAGATTTTTTTTTTTTATTATTGTGAAGCAAACAACAAATAGAACAAAATGACAGAAAAAGTCAATGTGCATAACTATTCACCCCCCTAAAGTCAATACTTTGTAGAGCCACCTTTTGCGGCTATCATAGCTTCAAGTCGCTTTAGATAAGTCTCTATGAGCTTGCCACATCTTACCACTGGGATTTTTGCCCATTCCTCCTTGCAAAACCGCTCCAGCTCCTTCAAATTGCATGGTTTGCGCTTGTGAATAGCAATCTTTAAGTCTTACCACAGATTTTCTATTGAATTGAGGTCTGGGTTTTGACTAGGTCATTCCAACACATTTACATGTTTCCCCTTAAACCACTCAAGTGTTGCTTTAGCAGTGTGTTTAGGGTCATTGTCCTGCTGGAAGGTGAACCTCTGTCCTAGCCTCAAATCACACACAGAGTGGTACAGGTTTTGCTCAAGAATATCCCTGTATTTAGCACCATCCACCTTTCCCTCAACTCTGACTAGTTTCCCAGTCCCGACTGCTGAAAAACATCCCCACAGAATGATGCTGCCACCACCATGTTTTACTGTGGGGATGGTGTTCTTTGGGTGATGCGATTTGTTGGGTTTGCGCCAGACATACAGTGCCTTGCAAAAGTATTCACCCCCCTTGGCATTTTTCGTGTTTTGTTGCCTCACAACCTGGAATTAACATGGATTATTTGAGGATTTGCATAATTTAATTTACAGAACATGCCCACAACTTTGAATATGTTTTTGTATTGTGGTATTGTGAAGCAAACAACAAATAGGACAAAATAACAGAAAAAGTCAATGTCCATAACTATTCACCCCCCTAAAGTCAATACTTTGTAGAGCCACCTTTTGCGGCTATCACAGCTCCAAATCGCTTTGGATAAGTCTCTATGAGCTTGCCACATCTTACCACTGGGATTTTTGCCCATTCCTCCTTGCAAAACTGCTCCAGCTCCTTCAAGTTGGATGGTTTGCGCTTGTGAACAGCAATCTTTAAGTCTTACCACAGATTTTCCATTGAATTGAGGTCTGGGCTTTGACTAGGCCATTCCAACACATTTACATGTTTCCCCTTAAACCACTCAAGTGTTGCTTTAGCAGTGTGTTTGGGGTCATTGTCCTGCTGGAAGGTGAACCTCCCTCCTAGCCTCAAATCACACACAGAGTGGTACAGGTTTTGCTCAAGAATATCCCTGCATTTAGAACCATCCATCTTTCCCTCAACTCTGACCAATTTCCCAGTCCCGACTGTATGGCTTATTGTCGTCCTATGTACAGATACTCCAGTCTCTGCTGTGGAACTCTGCAGCTCCTCCAGGGTTACCTTAGGTCTCTGTGCTGCCTCTCTGATTAATGCCCTCCTTGCCCGGTCCATGAGTATTGGTGTGTGGCCGTCTCTTGGCAGGTTTGCTGTTGTGCCATGTTCTTTCCATTTGGTTATGATAGATTTGATGGTGCTCCTAGGGATCATCAAAGATTTGGATATTTTGTATAACCTAACCCTGACTTGTACTTTTCAACAACATTGTCCCTTACTTGTTTGGAGAGTTCCTTGGTCTTCATGGCAGTGTTTGGTTAGTGGTGCCTCTTGCTTAGGTGTGTAACAAATGTAACAAAATAGGTAAAAAGCCAAGGGGGTGAATAATTTTGCAAGGCACTGTATATAATGTAGTAAGAAGTAGGTAGAAAAAAAGGCTTTTTTTTTGCAACAGGTATATTGCTGTACTAGACTGTATAAAGAATCAATCATAGCTCAGAATACCAACAAGTAGGGTGAAAATTTTTTCCCTGAATCCCAGGGGGTATGATGAGGGCAATGGTTATACAGCTCCTTTATGACCATGGTAAAGGTAAGCACTACTAAAGGTACTGCCTCCTGGGAAGCTGTTACTAAACATTCTTTAACTTGGTACAGGCTCAGATCCAAACTGACTTACTGCAGACAAGCCAATTAGTACACACCATACTTCACATCTCGAATGATTACGCTTCTGATAAAAAGAAATGGGTGGGAAATTATTTCCCCACCAGTTACCAGTCCTATTATCTGATTCTTTCAATCAAAAATGACTGTTGGAATCTAAATGTAGTTGAAAGCAACCAGTACCAGCATTGTTCATCAACTGCCAATTTATTTGTGACCATGTACAGTATGTAGAGCCAAATATTTGTATTCAGACCAAAGCTTTACACATATGAGTTGATTTACTAAAGGCAAATAGACCATGCACTTTGCAAGTGCAGTTGCTCCTGGGCTTAGTAAATGAAGTTCTGCTGACTTCCATCGTCCAATCATGTGCAAGCCAAAATGCCATTTTTTTCCTTGCATGTGATTGGGTATTATTTCCAAAGTGAAGCTTTGCCTCATTTACAAAGTTACACACAGTTGCACATTCCTAGTTCTCCACTGGAAAGTATTTAACATTGAAAGGGCATTTCAAGGCACATCTTTAAACATACTGTATATAGCTCAAAAAGTGCCAAATAAAAAAAAAATCCCTAGGAATCCAAAGTCGTTATTGTTCAACTGGTTACAACAAGCAGGGCAAAAGGCAGCCACCACGTTTTGGAGGCCACACAATTTCCCCTTCATTAGGACTGGAAGAATTTACAGAATGTTAAATGGACTCAAAAGTGCTCTTAAGCAGACTTATCTGCAGGCGAGGATGCTTAAAACAACAGTCAGTGCTGGTATTCACAGTAGACGTCCCTTACTAGTTCTACTGTGCTTGCTATAACCAGAACAAAAAAGACTTTGGACTAAGGATTTTTCATTAGACACTTTATTTGATCTATTACACTTGGATTTCCCAACTCAGGTCAATATCTTCTCTTGGGGGGTCCCTGTCTTTGTGGTGAGCTACCAAATACAGATCAACCAGGCTAATGACTTAGTCTGCATTTTGATGACCTGTGCAAATCAGTCTCCAGTACCTCTCTACCACTACCTCTTGGATTTTCAGTCATATGACTGTCGTTCTCAAATCTCATTCGTCTCAGCTGAAAATATTGTCACTTTTTTCAAAATAAGGATCCTTATCTTGGTTTGCTATATTTGTGAATTAAGCCTTTATTCATTTTTAAATATTACACTTTAGAAAACTGCTAAAGCACATATTTATATAGTAATGTTAAGTTAATGCACTTACTAATTGATCTAGCTTTTACTCCAGTATGCTAAATGATTAGTGATCTTTTGTCACCCCCCACACACTAAAGTCAACTCCATCTTTGACCCTCCTGCTTGCCCTTTCTCCTGGATGCTTCATCCGCCCACAAGCCAACATCAGATGCTCATGCAAAAGACTCTTTTATCAAAGTCTGCCCTCAGGTTAATATAGTTTCACTGATGTGTGAGAGACATCATCCCACCAGAGAACGTCCAATTTCATAAATTTCTGCTATGCCAGGAACACGCTGATTCTGAAATTTGCTGAGTGTGGGTTTTTAAAAGCTTTACAGAGATATGGAGCCTTATGGACTAGTAAATAATAGGGTCACTTTAGATATGGGGGAAGTTAAACAACTTTAATGTGTTAAAAAACTTTGAGGGTCATTTACAGCTTAATAAATCAGTGGGTCTTGGATTGCAGTATATGCATGGCATAATAAATGTCCTATCACTCAAAAGAACATAGCCGAAACTACATATTTACATAGAATAATAGCTGTAATAATGCACTTATAAATAATGACATCATGGAAGTCATCTAATGGACAGTAGTAGAGTAGAAGATTGGGTATGCCTTCTTTTACATGCCTCAAGTCACAAGACATTGTAAATGCACATCTATCTTTTCCACAATCAATAAGGCAGGATTTCAGCTAAACTTTAGAGGGAAGAGGAGAGGAGGCTGCAGAGAAACAGCCACAGGAGAGAGGGAAGTAGCTGTATAGAGGGGGGCTTGGTGGGGGAGGTTGCAGAGAAGCAGCCAAACCAGAGAGGAGGATAGAAGAGGCTGTAGAAAATCAGCCAAACTGGTGAGGGGAATGGGGAGAAAGGCTGCCTAGAAACAGCCACATAGAGTAAGGGGGGAGATGAGAGGCTGAAGAAAAATAGCTACACAATAGGGAATCCTGTTGCTTATGGAACACAGCTCAAGCTAAAATGTACACACACAAATGAGTTATTGAGAGATGTGATTGATTACAATGGCTCATCCCAGACAAACCACAGCCTCAAAGCAAGAGGTGCATTTAGCAAAGCTTTTTGAATTAAATGTTTTTTTTTAAACAAAAAAATTGTAAAGGGCTGAATATAACATATCAAACAACAGATTAAAAATGTATACAGCCTTAAAAAAAAAGACAAGTAAAATAAAACTGATCAAAACCATCAAAGGTGGAGATTGTGAGGACATCTGTCCAGCTCTCCACCCTTGCCAATAAGAGAAAGCTTTGCATTTATTAATAAAAAGCTTCTACTGAATAAAAGGAGAAGCACTAAGCCCTACTCTCTTTATACATGACAACAGACCGGACATTGCCAATACTGCTGCCAGAGCACAGCGCCTCTTACTGTAATGTTACCATAGTACGTTATAGCACACCCAGCGGTCACATCATTCTGGCAATGGTCTATTTGTGTCAACTTGGCCCAAACAACTATTTAAACTGAATTAAACATGGGACTGTATTTTGAAATGTTTAACCAACAGTATCAAAGTGTGGTTTAAATCTGAAGTTAGAAAATGTATGCTGATCTCTAGCAAGTATACTTAAATGATCAATTGCAAAGAGCTCTTCTATACTGTATAACAATACAAAACATTATGAAGCATTAAGCACTGTTCAGAATATCATTTTTTTTCTAGCACGTAAATATACTAGAGTTAATACTAGCTGTCTTTTACATTAGAAAAACTGAAGGCCATAGGAGAAAAAAATCTGTCCTTGACAAGCACATAATGTGTAGAGGCTACTTCAGTGTCACTTATTTTATTTATTTATTTATTTATTTATTTATTTATATTTTTATTGTATTATTTTAGGTTCAAAGGTAGAAGTACTTGTTTTGTAAATCAGAGGCCCACTGTGCATCCTGGATGACAGTACTACATCACATGTAAAGCTATGTATTACACATACCAAAAATGACATTACTGTTAGGGTTAACTTGTTTGCATCCTTTACTAGTGAGTTCATAAAACCTTACTTATACATATAGTTATTTTTATTTATTTATGTTTATCACTAAACAATAAAAAAGCCATTGAATCGGGTATATATGAATTGTTATTATTATTAAAGTTCTATCCCTTGCAGCCAACAGCTGAAAGAATATGCATTTTCTGAAATTCAGATACAACAGTTGCACACAAATTAAATCTAAATAATTCCAAAGAGAGCTACCACCATTTTGCTTCCTGCAGAGTCAGGGTTTTAATGAATCAATTTATAGTGGCTGCCACAAAGCATGCAACCATTAATGAGTATGTTTCAAAAAACTGAGTGTTGTGATACAGTATGTAATACAAGTTTTTTTGTAAAATACCATATTTATTGTTTTTTTTTTGTAAAGCATTAGTTTCTAAACTTACAAACATGTCACAAACAAATATGGAGGCTCCATTATTGAACTTTTTATGAAAATCTGGCTGTCATACTGACAGCCAGACATGGTTTCCATGCTTTCTGAGTCACTAACCTAGAACAAGTATGTTGGGAGTTCTGACTTGCAACATGCATGTGGCGGGACATTGGCTTTTATTTCATTGCAGGATCCTTTTAAAGTATCCAATTGCCTAAATATCTTATTTTCATTTAAAATAACTAATAAGACAATTAAAAAAATCTAATGCAAAGCTACCACGGCTATAGAGAAACTGGATTTGTTAGTGTTTCCTTTCTTTCTTTCTTTCTTTCTTTCTTTCTTTCTTTCTTTCTTTCTTTCTTTCTTTCTTTCTTTCTTTCTTTCTTTCTTTCTCAAGTACCCCCAACAGGCCATGTTTTGGGAATTGCTCTTAGATAAAATAGCTGTCCAAAATACCAAGCCATTGACTTCTGCAAAGATGGCCTGTTGGGGGTACTTGAGGACAGGGTTGAGAACGACTGCCTTATGCCAATGCTTCTTCTGTTAGCTGAAATTTTCCCCTATTGATGCCCTCTACCCAGAACCATAATCTGCCCGTGTCGCAAGGTTTAATAGAACTGTGGGAGCTAACTCAGGCTCTCATCAAGAATGCCTGACCTTTCCTCACAGCTCCTTCATTCATAGAAGCCTGTACTACTTCTATGGAAAGTGATCCATTAATGGAGGAGGCAGATCTTCCAATCATCTGTTTATCCTCCATTCATAGAAGGCTTTCTATTCATAGAAGCTGTAGTACTGGCTTCTATGAATGGCGGAGCTGGGAGGAAAGGGTGGGCATAGTCAGACACTCTTGATGATAGTTTGTCACAGCTCCCATAGTTTTAATAACCCCCATTGTACTGGAGGATTACAGGGAGAGTGGGGGTATTGATTATGGGGGGGGTTGGATTTCAGCTAATAAAGAGGCATCAGCACAAGGAACACATGCTACTGACTGTATGTTATGTCACTTGTTTTGAATTTTGGTGTTTTTTATTTTGATTGGATATAGTCAGTAATATTTTTGCAAGTTATCATTTCATGATTACATTTTCAGCAAACGGGTGTTGCACTAGACACCTTTTCACTTCCATCTATAACTAATACTTTGCTTAAAAAGCTTCTTGTAAGTAGAGCTTTATAATTAAAGTGATTCTAAATTCTAAATGCGTTTTTACCTTAATGCATTATCTGCATTAAGGTAAAAACATCTCTCTATCTGTCCTAACCACTCCATCCCTTAACACTTATCTGACTCCTGTTACTGCCCCAGCACTGTCTTGGCAGCAGAACTACTACCCTAACTTCCTAGCCTCACAGGAGACACTGAGGACAGCGGGAGCCCAAAGCCCCTGCGGCTGTCAGTCAAACTCCTTTGAGGAGGGAGTGGGGGTGTGACTTACCAGTGATGTGTGTGTATACCGATACACACAGTGTGCATGCATGGGTGCCTCGTTATCACTGGACAGCGAAGGGACCTTTCTCCAATATCGTTGCACAGAGCAGTTAAGTATAACCCTCTTTTTTGAACAAAAAAAAATGACCCTTTAAGTGTCACTTTAAAACTTTAACCTAGACCAACTAGACTTTGCTGTTGGATAAAAAAAACCTGTACCAGTGCAATGATGAGGTCACTGTAGTTGTCTCCCCAGCTATAAGCAATATGTATTTATCTGTTTTATTTTCATATTGCAAGTATTCACAATTTACACAGTGCTTTATATATTGCACATTCACAACAGTCTTTGCCCTAAAGGTTCCTATCCCACATACATAAATACACATACTAGGGCCAATTTAGACATGATCCAATAGAACCCTGACTGCATTATAAATCATTTATATTTACATAACTGGATTATATGGTGTCTTTTTAATATCTGCATATATAAGTAAAAAAAACAGAGGATTGTTGATCCAGGTAGTGTCTATGTATCTTTGGTCTTTTGGTTGAACTCTATGAACAACTATTACCATAATTCAAGTTTAATTGCAAAGTTACAGCTTCTAGCAAACACAAAAGGTGCTGGCATTGTTATCCGAAATTAAATTAGCTTCTTGTATTATGTTTTTCAGTTGCTAAATATTTCACTGAAACAGAAACCAGACCAAATGACAATGTGGTGTTCTATATTCTTACCTAGCAGTATTATAATGCAGAGGAGAATGGCGATCAATGCTCCTGTACTCAAACCTGTAGGGTGGCTTAGAGCTTCAGCTGTACAAGACTGCATGTTACCCTTGTGGTCGCAGGCACACACACGGATGGTCAGTGTACCAGTGCTAATCTGCACAGGAAACCCATAATCAGAAATGACCACTGGTAAAAGGTATGTATTCATCTCATGGCGGCTATATCCATTTCTTCTAGTGTATATGCTGGCTGTGTTATCTGCAATCAAAGTATATACTATTATAAACACTTTTGTAGTAGACCCAACAATCACAAAGCATTTATTTGGGCATACTAACCTCCATTATCTTTGACAGTGAAGTTGGCATCTGATGATGAATACGAAAACCGAAGTCCACTGTAAGAATCATCCTTATCCACTGCACTCACAGTGTGTATTATCTGTAATAAGCATATTTAGCAGGGTCAAATAATACCTCTAAGTACACAATCAAAATTTTTTTACCAAATATAAGGAATAATATTGCTTAACGTATAGTATATTGTGTTAACATATGTGCAATTAGAATACAAAATATGTCTGTTTTCAATAAATATAACTTTCCAGAGTAGTTATTTGGGGAGGTATGAACATCCATGTCCAGTATGCATGCAAATGAGGAATTTTTCATTTAAAGCTGAACTCTTGGTAGCTATAAATGCAACTCTGTAATCATTAAGATGTCATTAAATGTACATATTTTGTAATACAAACAGTTTAAGGACCTGGATTTGACCTGGAATCAGGGTCCTAAAGTTTCTGTACAACAGAGCCCAGGGAGGGTATTGGAGAAGCAGCACAAGGAGCCAGTCAGGTGTGTGGCATTGTAAGTAGCTTGTTAACAGGAGTAGAGAGTATGGTGATACCAGAGAAGGACTCATCAGTGTGCTGCTTCTCTTTTCACTGTCCAGTCACAGGGTTGGGGTGGAAAGGGCATTTACAAGTGAAAGTAAAACTCCTGCAGAAAAACAATCAGGTCTTCTGCCAGATATGACTGTGCTGTGTGGCAGAGCTGTGTAAATCTCAGAACCGAATGAACAGAAATTCAGTGTCAAATCCCTTAGCAGGTTTAACAACTCCCATATATCAATTTAATCTGTGCATTTGGCTGTTTGCCTATTCAACTTTAAAATATTTTTTTTAACTATTTATTTATTATTATTTCATTTGAAACATTAGGCCAGATAAGCTAACAAAGTAGTAATAAACATAATGAAAGATAGAAGCTATGATTCACTTCATAAGATTTCCATAGATATCACATTGTAGGCACAATCTGCTCACTGAAAGATTCACCTGGATTGACTGTTAATGCATACCTATACATATCAAGGAGGAAGTAAGGAGAGCAGAAAGACATGGCAACTTCTGCTTTTCCAGGGGGAAACATTGATTGAATGGGAATATGCTTGTTCTTCCTTTTAGAAAAGCAGGCCAAGGGCTGTATGCAGCCGTTGGGAAATGCAATGAAACAGGTTTGTTTCTCAATTCAATTGCAACAAGCTGGATTGGCCAATGCCATTAATGTCTTTGGGTATTTTTAGTCTTATCATGAAATTCACTTTTGAGTACATTTTGGTTCCTGGAGTGCTAATTTGCATGCTAGCAGTTTCCATCTGGTCAGACTGCATTACTACTTGCTGACCGGCTCATGCCGCTATACGTTGGCAGAATGGCACGGGTGCGCAAAACGACGGACACGTACGTCACTCCGTCATCGGCGGCTAGACGCGATAACTTTTGCGCAAACCAATCTATGTACGCTTATTACAAATTTGTTTTTACCAAAAATATGTAGAAGAATACATATTGGCCTAAACTGAGGAAAAAAAAATGTTTATATATTTTTGGGGGATATTTATTATAGCAAAAAGTAAAAAATAATGCGTTTTCTTTTCAAAATTGTTGCTCTTTTTTTGTTTATAGCGCAAAAAATAAAAACCACAGAGGTGATCAGATACCACCAAAAGAAAACTTTGTTTGTGGGAAAAAAAGGACGTCAATTTTGTTTGGGTACAACGTTGCACAACCGTGCAATTGTCAGTTAAAGCGACGCAGTGCCATATCGCAAAAAAAGGGCTTGGTCAGGAAGGGGGTAAATCCTTCCGGGGCTGAAGTGGTGGATAAAAATACAAGTAGCTGCTTACCTGGTGACAAACCAGTTATAATAATTAAAATGCCCAGATGTCAGCATTAGCAAAATCTTGGACGTCAGTACTTCATGTACATGTAATGTAAATACATTAACCACTTGAAGAAGTTAGGCATTGATGTATGCCCTAAACCCTGCTCCTCATCCTCCTACAAGGCTTACCTGTGAGTACTGCAAATATCTCCTAAACATGTGCCATTTAGGAGATATTCACATTGACTTTAGTCGATGGCATCACTGTGCATGCACAGTGCGCTCTGCATCCAGGGCACGTTGAATGTGCTGTGAATGCAGAGAGCTCTGTGCCACAATTGTGTGACATCATTGCTCCATTTGAACATCCACAGAGCATGAACCCAGAAAAGAAAACGTGTGAAGTTAGAAGTGCAGGCAGTGGTGACAGCTCAGTACTGGAGGGCCCCATTCAAAAAGTAAATCTTCCATAATGTGCTAGTACAGGCCCATTAAAAAAAAAAAGAGTTTACTACCCCTTAAAATACACATGATGTCACATTAATTATTGTGTTATGTACTGTACATTTCACATGCTTAATAATTATACCTGAAATTAATTCAACATAGTACTTAATGTACATGGCAAAGCAAGCATTCTTTATCTTATAAGTTTTTTTATGATTTATGTAATCCACAAAAGCACTGGAAATCTCTATATATACATGCAGGGACACATATGAAACTTTCCTAGTTTTAGTCATTAATGAAAGGATTAGAAATACTTCAAGTGGAATTACAGTTTAATTAGCTTTAAAAAATAACATTTTAAGATGAAAGCTCTTAATTATAGCACAGAAAGTACTATCTGAACTGCCAGTGTGACGTTTAAAAAAAAATCTGTGACATTGCGAGATGATCTACCCAGGCTCCGTTACTGCTGTGACACAAAATAGCTGGTATCCTCCCTCTCCGCATGCAGTGACAATATATATGGAAGTTACAGTGAGAGCAGAGGTGAAAGATGACAAACATCACATGGGAGGATTGGGAATTAAACAGTAAATCTGCAGGAGATTTTCCTAGCAGTTTTTATGTTTCATCTAATCCTTTAAAATTCTATGTTTTCTATTTGCAGCAGCCTTTTACTTGTAGGTTTAGTAGTAAAAGAGTGTTTTTTCAGAACATTACAGTATGAATGGTAATAGTATACTAAGTGGTCATTTGGGGCCACTTAAAATGAATACTATTATGGAAGCAAACTGCAATGGAAATACATAACAATAATCTGTGCAGCTATCTTCAACTACATTCTCCTAGGTTTACCTAAGATCTAAATGATAATTATTTCTTCTGCCACATTAAGAATATGCATGGTGCCTTATCAACACAATTTACACCTTATAAGAACTAAATAAAAACAATGTTCACAGCACAGGTTTAATATTATTCCAAGTATTTATGGTCTCATACAAAATTGATGTTGTTTGCAGTTTATCCTTGTTTCCTTTTTTTATTAACGCATAAACACCAGAGTAAAATTATGCAGCTGTTTGGAAATGTCAGTGTTGATACAAGTCTATATCTGTGAATTTTGCTAAAATTTACAAGGCCAAGTGTACAAATGTATGCTTATTTTATGATTAGTTTAATATCACAGAGTTGTGGTGTGTATGTACTGCCACAAGTATTGACCATGTGTATGCTAAGGGGTCCAGCCTAGTCAAACACATTCTATTAGGGTAGCACAGTGGCTTAGTGGTTATCACTTCTGTCTTTCGGAACTGGGTCCCTCGGTTCGGATCTCAGCCAGGAGACTATCTTTATTGAGTTGACATGTTTTCTCGAGCTTGCGTGGGTTTGCCTCTGGCAATTCTGGTTTTCTCCCACACTCCATAGACAGGCTGGTAATTTGGTAATTTGCTCCTGTTTAAATTGGTCCTAGTACTGTATATGTGTATTCTTGCATGTGAGATAGGTATCTAAGATCATAAGCTCCTTGGAAGCAGGAACTGTGCATGTACAGTATGTAAAGCACCGTGTAAACTGTTTCTACTCTATAAATGCCTGTATTAAATATCAGCCCTAGACGGGCAGTACAGGAGCTTGCCGAGCTTACAAAATCCACATTGCACTGGGATCCTTAAGAGTATCTTGAGGCCATCATGAGAAACATGCAGCTCTGTAAGCAGCTTTTCACAATAAGCTTTGTTTTCTTTCATTTTTTTTTACAAAACTGCCTTTAGCCTATACTTGCTTTACTGAGTTAATAGTGGTGCCATTTCATTAACATTTTTGTTTCACTGGACCAAACAAGATTTGGTCAGACATACACATGTGATCTGTTATAATTTATCTGCCAGGCTGCATTTTTATTTCCATTCTGGCATTGGGCCCTTTTGGGAAAGCGCCTATGTACCATTTATTGATTAACAAATATCTAAAGTATACACAGATTTGATATACAGTATATGTCCTATATGCCCAACTATGCAATAAAAATCTTAGCAGTCAAGTGAAAAATATAGCTTAATTCTGAGAAGAACATCACAGAGACTGACTCATTCCCTCCCTAGGGCCACTAGTTTGCATTAGTATTTTATGCATACATTAGTTCCATCATATATTTTCATGCAGAGTATAGTATCAAAATGGGGCCAGCCAATAATGAGACTTAAAGAAACGTTTTCACAAACCTGAGCACTACAAACCTAGCACACAATAAAAAAATGCATATAATTTGCATATGTAACTGGTGAAAAAAAAATCAAAGTGACCAATGGACAGTGATATCATTCGCCCAAAAATGCACACACTTTCCTAGAAAAGTCACACTTGAATTTTAGTAAATATGAGCATCATTTTTTTTTTTTTTGGTTGACATTTATTCCGAATTGTTGACAAGCATACAATTGTATACAATTGTAAGCTTGTTGCAAAGCAGATGCCTGCTAACTTTAAAATAATAATCTTCAGCTCAAGGGTGCAATAAAAAAAACTCTTCAAATCGGCCACATGGTTTAGCTGTTTTCATTTTTAAATGGAACTTATCTTCCAGGAGATCACATATACACACCTGTTCTGCCTTTGCATTTTCGCAAACGTATATCTCATACAGTGTTGCAAACTCCGGGGCATTGTCATTGACATCCAGGACTTTAATATACACAGGAACACGGCTACTTTCTTTAGGATTGCCTGTAATAAAAAAGATAAGAGACCTGTATGTGTACAATGGCTATATAGGGTGAACTGTACAGAGATCAGAAACCAGACGTTAAATACTTAATCTTGGAAAATGTCTCGTTTTTTTTTAATGTTGTGCCCGTGAGTCTTTGAATCTGACAATCAAACGCCTAATTAGAAGAACACAAGCTGTGTATTGCCAGTTTTACAGCCACTTTCCCAAGCAGAAAATTGGAAGCACTGTGTAAATGTATCATGACACTATTCTTATAAAGACAAAAATACAGCAATACCAAGCAAATAAACCATAAAACAAGAGAAATGCTTTAACATTGAACATATTCAACCCTAGACTTCATTCAAATGGCCCACAAGTGATAGTAGACATAATGATACCTTAAAATAAGCCCCAACTGTCCAGCATTAGATGGTTTTTGGAGTTGTGCTCATGTGCATTGATCGATCTTATTTGCAAGAAGTGTGGTAAACTGAGTTATTGAACCAAGTACTTGCAACCTCTATGTATCACAGAGGCCAACCTACAGTTTTTTCCAAATGATCACAAGCTGCTGTGGTTTGTTGACAATAATTATAACTCAGTGGAAGTCAGCAGTTGCAATCACTCAAAGTGCAGACTTCCACTGCAGGACATAAAATAACCATTACTATCCAAGGCACTTACAAATAGAAATGTATTTTCACACAAAACTATACATCTGTGTGTTCTCTATGGTGCAAGGCTTCATAACCAACCTAGTGATGAAACTGATTTGCCATCTCTTTCCTTTTCTTTTTAAGAGTAATCTCCGGGTTCAGATACCAATGCTTTTAACGAAAGCTATCCTCTTGGCTTTTCTAAAGTTTACATAAATATAATGATTGTGTGGATAATTCAAATAGATAAGCCACATTTGACTAATTGTATCTTCTATAAGTTGAGCATTTTTCAAATATCTGATAATTACCTGTATACGTTTATAATATGGATGCACGATGAGTTTGGTGATGGCTCAATTTATGTGTGAATGCAAATCTTTTCTAACAGAAGAGAATCTGTCCTATTTCCTTGAAAGGACAGGTTGTTTTGATAGGGGACGCCCCACCCAGTGATAAATACCTTCAATGCACCGCCAGCTGCCCTGTTCACATTTGGAAGCACTAAGTTTAAACACTCTGTGTTGGTCTATTTTTGAGCTTACATAGAGTGTATGACCTTCTTCCATAGGTTACATTGTTAGTGACATTGCTAGACTGGCTGCTCAAGCTTGAACATTGCATCCTGGGGAAAAAGAAGATAAGTCTACATGCTCTCCCATGTCTGAAAATACTAATATTTTTATAGGCTCTAAAAAATGCAATCAGAGCAGCAAGGAAGTGCAGTGAAGGTGAGCATAAATGCTTGGGGTGGTGCCTTATTAAGTGATCCTGTCACTGTGCCCTAAATTGGTTCTCTGTAAGCCTGCAATATCCAGAAACCTAGCCTATGCACTGGGCATAGCAAATTTGGCAATACACCTGCTCCAGCAACTGAAAGTTGGGCTAAACCTACTCAACCAATTTCCACCAGAAATAAGACACCTTAAGAAGAAATTATCTTTTTGCATTCCAACGTGCCATCTACTGTTCAATAATAGTGAAGAGCTGAACATACCTGGATTCAGTTCAAGCAGGGTTTGAGGAATTGGATTATAATTTAGGTGCTGAATTTGAACCCCATTGAGGTTTTTGGAAGCCATATAAATAAAAACAGTTTTGGCCAATTTCCAAGGCTATAGATAAGGGATTGTCAAACCAATTGCATGGGATGCTAGGCAACATGTACCAAAGCAAAAAAAGTAAAACGTTTTTTTTAGCGGGGAGCATTGATTTTAGTAATGCTTTCAGTGAAACATTAACATGACAAAATGGCCTGGGGGATGGCTTGACCCTGCTTGTAAAGTGGCGCATCTGTGCAATGTATACAACTAACTACAGCAACACTGACATTTACAAGTGTTTAACCACTTTTTAAGTATTACCTTGGGGAAATGCAGACTAGATTACTGCAATCACTGAGCAGCAAATGATCTCACCTGTGATGTTACATAGTTACATATTAGGTGAGCTTGAAAAAAGACACAAGACCATCAAGTCCAACCTATGTGTGCGATTATAAGTCAGTATTACCTTGTATATCCCTGTATGTTGTGGTCATTCAGGTGCTTATCTAATAGTTTTTTGAAACTATCGACCCCCCCTGCTGAGACCACCGCCTGTGGAAGGGAATTCCACATCCTGACTGCTCTTATAATAAAGAACCCTCTACGTAGTTTATGGTTAAACCTCTTTTCTTCTAATTTTAATGAGTGGCCATGTGTCTTGTTAAACTCCCTTCTGCAAAAAAGTTTTATCCCTATTGTGGGGTCACCAGTACAGTATTTGTAATCATATCCCCCCTCAAGCATCTCTTCTCCAGAGAGAATAAGTTCAGTGCTCGCAAGTTTTCTTCATAACTAATATCCTCCAGACTCTTTATTAGCTTCGTTGCCCTTCTTTGCACTCGCTCCATTTCCAGTACATCCTTCCTGCGGACTGGTGCCCAGAACTGGACAGCATACTTTAGGTGTGGCTGGACCAGAGTCTTGTAGAGTTGGAGAATTATCGCTTTATCCCTTGAGTTAATCCCTTTTTTAATGCATACCATTATTCTGTTTGCTTTGTTAGCAGAAGTTTGGCATTGCATGCCATTGTTGAGCCTATCATCTACTAGGACCCCCAGGTCCTTTTCCATCCTAGATTCCCCCATAGGTTCTCCCCCCAGTGTATAGATTGCATTTACCATGTAGTTGCCCACCCCATTATTTTGTTCAGATCTTCTTGCAAGGTTTCCACATCCTGCAGAGAAGTTATTGCCCTGTTTAGCTTAGCATCGTCCGCAAATACAGAGATTGAACTGTTTACCCGATCCTGCAGGTAGTTTATGAAAAAATTAAATAGAATTGGGCCCAGCACAGAACCCTGTGGGACCCCACTACCCACCCCTGACCATTCCGAGTATTCCTCATTTATCACCACTCTCTGAACTCGTCCTTGTAGCCAGGTTTCAATTCATGTACTCACCCTATGGACCATGCCAACAGACCTTATTTTGTACAGTAAACGTTTATATGGAACTGTGTCAAATTCATTTGAAAAATCCAGATACACCACGTCTACGGACCTTCCTTTATCTAGATGGCAACTCACTTCCTCATAGACAGTTAATAGATTGGTTTGGCAAGAATGATTCTTCATGAATCTATGCTGCTAATGATACCGCTTTCATTACTAAAATCTTGTATATAGTCCCTTATCATCCCCTCCAAGAGCTTGCATACTATTGATGTTAGGCTAACTGGTCTGTAATTGCCAGGGATGTATTTTGGGCCCTTTTTAAATATTGGTACTACATTGGCTTTTCTCCAATCCGCTGGTACCCTCCAGTAAGTAGACTGTCAGTAAAAATTAGGAACAATAGTCTGGCAATTACTTGACTGAGCTCCCTAAGTACCCTTGGGTGCAAGCCACCCGGTCCTAATGATTTATTAATGCTAAGTTTCCCAAGTGTAATTCTAATTCTGTTCTCTGTTAGCCATGAGTTTGCTTCCTGTGATGTGTCATGAGGATAAGCACTGCGGTTTTGGTTACTAAAGCCCCCTGATTCCCTCGTGAAGACTTATGCCGCGTACACACGAGCGGACTTTACGGCGGACTTTGCCCGGCGGACTTTTCGACGTACTTTCCGACGGACTTTGTGAACGAACGGACTTGCCTACACACAATCCACCAAAGTCCGTCGAATTCGTACGTGATGACGTACGACCGGACTAAAACAAGGAAGTTCATAGCCAGTAGCCAATAGCTGCCCTAGCGTGGCTTTTTGTCCGTCGAACTAGCATACAGACGGCGGACTTTTCGACCGGACTCGATTTCAACGGATAAATTTTAAACAAGTTTCAAATCTAATTCCGTCCAACTTTTGAGAAAACAAAGTCCGCTGGAGCCCACACACATCGAATTGTCCGACGAAATCCAGTCCGCCGGGCAAAGTCCGCCGTAAAGTCCGCTCGTGTGTACGCGGCATAAGGAGAAGAATAAATTCAATACCTTCGCCATCTCCCCATCCTTTGTAACCACATGTCCTTCCTCATTCTTTATGGGGGCAATATGGTCTGTTATCCCTTTTTTACTGTTTACATGCTTAAATAATTTCTTGGGATTTTTTTTACTCTCTTCGGTATGTGTCTCTCGTGTTCTATCTTAGCTGTCCTAATCGCACCCTTACATTTCTTGCTGCATTCTTTATAAAGTCTGAATGCTGATGATGATCCCTCAACCCCGTATTTTTGGAATGCCTTCTCCCTTGCTTTTATATGCATTTTTACATTGGAGTTAAGCCATCCAGGACTTTTGTATGCTCTTTTAAATTTAATACCCAATGGTATGCACTGGCTAATGCCCTTATTTAATATGCTCTTAAAGAGAACCCATCTCTCCTCCGTGTTCTTTGTTCCTAAGATTTTATCCCAATTTATGCCTTCTAGCAAGGCTCGTAGTTTAGGGAAGTTGGCGCTTTTGAAATTCAGTGTCTTTGTTTTCCCATTATGTTTCCTATCTGTGTGATTTATACTGAAGCCAATTGACCTGTGATTACTGTTTCCTAAATTGCCCCATATTTCCACATCCTTAAACATGTCTGTAATGTTGGTAATCGGTAGATCTAGTAATGCTTTATTTATAGTTGGTACGTCTACCATTTGACCCATGAAATTGTCCTGCAAGACATTTAGGAACTGGTGAGCCTTAGACGAATGCGTGGTTCACTCTGCCCAGTCTATGTCTGGATTACTAAAATCCCCCATTATGATGACACTTCCCATCCTTGCTGCTAATCCAAATTGTGATAGGAGGTCCACCTCTGCCTCCTCCCTCGGGTTAGGGGGCCTATAGCATACTCCCAGTATTATTTTCCCTTTAGCTGGAGCTCTACCCATAAGGATTCCACCTCCTCCCTAGCTCCCTTAGTGATGTCATCTCTCACATTCACTTGAATTATTCTTGATATATAGACATATCCCTCCCCCTTTTTTACCCTCTCTATCCCTGCGATAAAGGGAATACCCATAAATGGTTGCCAGCCAATCATGAGAGCTGTTGAACCAGGTCTCTGAAATTCCCACAAAATCCAAATCCTCCTCGTACAACAGTATCTCTAGTTCACCCATCTTTTCCGCCTGGCATTGGTGAACATGCCACGTAATTTAGACCTCTTATTGGGTGTCCAAGAATGCAACTAGGACTTGTTACTATACTTACTTTGAGTTTATGTGCCTTAGTCAACCTACCACTAATGCCCCCAATACTACCCTTTGGAATATGTTCCACCCTGACTATCTCTACCTCTGAACCCTCCCCCCCTTCGCCTAGTTTAAAAGCCCCTTTAAATTTTTGGCCATCTTTACTCCCAGCAGATCTGCACCCTCCTCATTTAGATGCAGTCCATCCCTTCTATGGTACTGGTGACCGGCTGGGAAGTCAGCTCAGTCCTCCAGGAACCCAAACCCCTCCTTAAAACACCAGCTCCTCAGCCAGTTGTTTACTTCCCTAATCTTCCTCTGCCTTTCTGGTGTGGCTCGAGGTACCGGTAGTATTCCTGAGAATACTACCTTGTAGGTCCATTTCCTCAGTTTAGCTCCCAAGTCCCTAAAATTGTTCTTTAGGACAATTCATCTGCCTCTGACTTTGTCATTGGTGCCAACGTGCACCATGACAGCTGGGTCTTCCCCAGCCCTTCCCAGTAATTTGTCCACCAGATCTGTGATGTGCTGAACCCAAGCGCCTGGTAGACAGCATACAGTTCAGCACTTCAGGTCTTTGTCACAGATTGCCCTCTCTGTCCTTCTAACAACCATAATCTGTCTATCCTTTCCCTTTGCTTCCCCCCACTCTTCCCCTGGCAGCTAGGAGAGTCCCTCAGCTCCAGAAGTGCTAGTCCCTGACTGGTTTCCCCAATGTCACACAGTGGAGCGTACCCTTTGGGATGCTCCAGTCCTGGATCAGCCTCCCTGGCACTTCCCTCTCTATCCTTCCTGACTGTTACCCATCTACTCTTTTATGGTGCCTGCACCTCTTTGTCTCCACCCGCCTCTGTGCTGGCCCCTGCCGGCACCTGCCGGGTTCATTCCCGGCTCTCCTTTAGTATGGAGGGTCTTCTTAGTGCTGACAGTTGCTTCCCTAGAGTTAGAACCTGGGCTTCCAGGGAAACAATGTGCTTACATTTTGCAAAGCAGTATTCGCCCTTGATCAGATAATCAAGGAACGCATACGTGCCGCAAGATGTACACTGAGTCGCATCTCCACACTCGCTGGCCATCATACCTACCAAGTTAATGAGGATTGGGGATTATACCCTGTCCAAATTACCTAACAACTAGCTTCCTGACACTAACACTCAACTATATACTACACAGGTACTCAACAAGAAAATACACAGGTAGTTGCAGACCACGTGCACTCGCAGACCCACGTGCACTCGCGGACCCATGTGCACTCATGGCCCCACGTGCAATTGCAGGCGTATCTGAGCATGCAGCTTGACAGGTCAGGTAAAGGGGGTTACCAACCCTCCTAAACCATACCAGGCCCCATGCCATCAATGTGGAGGGAGTACCTTGCCAGGAAGGGTTTAATGGAATCTGGAAGCTCCTTTTACCAATAGAGGTGCCCTCCACTACGGAGAAGGCTAACTTAGCCTGGAGGTATCACAGTGGAGTGGTAAGCTATTTTATTACACAATGGATTTGTTTTGTATTCTATTTATTTTTTCATGCCCAGGCCAATTTTCAGCTTTCAGTGCTGTCACAATTTGAATGACAATTGCGTGGTCATGCAACGCTGTACCTAAATTTAATTTTTGTCATTTTTTTTTCACACAAATAGAGCTTTCTTTTTGTGGTATTTTATCACCTCTGGGTTTTTTATGTTTTGCTAAAAAAAACGAAAAACCCCAGAAAAATGTGGAAAAAAACGTTTTTCTTAGTTTCTGTCAGAAAACTGACCTTTCCTTGCTTACATGTGATCAGCTGTGATTGAACACAGCTGATCACATGGGTAAAGAGCCACATCATTGGCTCTTTACTGATATCCAGATATCCACAGTGTGCCCGTGGAGAGCACCCCGCTCACCGTTTTTTGTCTATACGGCGACCAGGAGGTGGTTAAAGTAAATAGCAGCAAATTGTTGAGACCCCTATCCGAATTTTTTTTTGCTGTGTCTCTTTTCATTTTCATTTTCTTTCTGTCTCAAGACACATCAGAAAGTGAGGAGATTTTCCCAAAAGAAATGGAAATCTTCCCTTATACAGGTTTCATCCTCCAATGGAAGATTTCCCCTCTCTACTTGTTCCAGTAGCAAATGAAAACTTTGGTTTTTGCTTTCACACTCACACTAAAATCATGACATGAGTTTTAGCCCATCTCTATTCTATTTAAAAACAAAAAAAAATGGCTTTAGATAAATGTTATTATTAGCAGCAAATGGATGGTGGATGAGGTCATGAAATAATACATATTACAGTCATTATTAAAAAACAGAATCATACTACAGAAAAATCAAATATAATTAGTTCAAGTGAAATGTAAGTCTGGATATAACCAAGTATTATATATTATGATCACACATAGTATACACTGATATTTTCTTCTATTAATACTTAAATATTATGTGATGACTAGATGCCAGACTGTTTTCAAAACTTCAATGACAATTTGTTCTAGATAGCCTGCAAGATGCAATTTTATAGTCTGTGCATCTGCCAATACCAGGCCCTCATGTGTAATTGGGTCTGCCTTTCACACTGACTTCATAGTTGCTACTAATTGTATTAACTTTAATCTTGCTCTGGGTGACTTCCAGTAAAGGAAGTGATGTGTTTGTGTCAGTGCTGATTGGGATTATACTAGTATTTAATTATCAAATGGTTGTTGTTACAAAATAGATTTGATTATTATACCAAAGCCATAATCTGTGAGCACAGTTATATTGCATTAAATAACCATTTTACATTTATCTCAAGCTATTCAATAGTAATTGCAGACAAAACAACAAACACTAATTAATTACTTTTTTAATGACAAGGCCTAAGATACCATGTTTTATATTTGCTGTACTAATTATAATTAGATATGAGCTATAAGTTGAGGTTGAACCTGATTTCGATCCAAACTCAAGTCATTCTGTAAAAGGTCAAACTAATGTGGCCGTTCACTGTTAAAACAATCAATTACCAATAATGTACTACCTAGCCTTTGAACTGTGGTCAGGTGGCTTAACCAGATGCCGACCGCCGTCACGGGCACCCCCCCCATGCCCGTGACGGTCGGTTTCGTTCCAGGAGCGATCTGTGCTGAGGGGGAGGCCACCGATTCATGGCTACCCCCTCGCGATCACTCCTGACTAATGAGAAGCTTCCTCTGCTTCTGTAATGTAAACAGAAGCAGAGGAAGTGATGTCATCTCGCCTCGTGCAGCCTTTTCATTCCGGCGCCCGAGGAGAGAAGACATCACAGTAAGTCTGCACCAACACTACACTGACACTAGCACACATAGGCACATAAAACCCCCCTATCACCCCCCGATCACCCCCTGCACCCCCAATCACAGTGTCACCGATTGCAGTGTTTATTTTTTTACTGATCAGTGTATTAGGTGTCATTTGTGACTGCAATAAGTGTTAGGGCAGTTAGTGGTAGGCCCCTTTAGGTCTAGAGTACCCCCTAACCCCCCTAATAAAGATTTAACCCCTTGATCACCTCCCAGTTAACCCTTTCATCCCCTGTCACCAGTGTCACTAAGCAATCTTTTTTCTGATCGCCATATTAGTGTCACAGGTGACGCTAGGTAGCCAGGTAAGTATTAAGGTTCACCGTCAGCTTTTTATAGTGTCAGGTACCCCCATATACTACCTAATAAAGGTTTTAACCCCCTGATTGCCCCCTAGGTAACCCTTTCACCAGTGATTACCGTACAAGTTTTACGGGTGACGGTGGTTAGTTAGTTTGTTTTTTATACCCCCCGTTTATTACCCAATAATGGTTTAACCCCCTGATTGCCCGGTGGGTGGTATCAGTTAGGGTCTGTGTCGCCCCAGGCAGCATCAGATTAGTGCCAGTACTGCTAACACCCACGCACGCAGTACACACCTCCCTAAGTGGTATAGTATCTGAACGGATCAATATCTGATCTGATCAGATCTATACTAGTGTCCCCAGCAGTTTAGGGTTCCCAAAAACGCAGTGTTAGCAGGATCAGCCAAGATACCTAGAACCTACGTTTTGCCCCTCTGCCCAGCCCACCCAAGTGCAGTATCGATTGATCACTGTCACTTACAAAACACAACACACATAGCTGCAGCGTTCGCAGAGTCAGGCCTGATCCCTGCAATTGTTTTTTTGGTAGCATTTGTTACAGTTACTAACAGCCTAGGAGCTTTTTTACCTGTGAGTCTCACTAGTGTACCAGTAAATTTAAAGCCCAAAATGGCAAATCGAAGGTACATTAGTGAAGACACGTTTCTGAGCATGACAGATAGTGAAGAGGAAGTCACTCATCTGTCAGATTCAGGCTCAGAATACGATCCTGTAGACGACAGCGGCTCCACAACAGATAGCTCTGACGATGGAGTTGTGGTCCCTGCCAAGGTCAGGCGTACCAGACCCCAATCTTCTTCTGCTGTTGAGGTGCAAGAACCGCAGGGCTCTCATATGGAGCAGAGAAGTACTAGTGCTGCTCATCCTTCTGGTGAGCTGGCAAGCACCAGCGGCCTAGTACACCCTGGTCGTACATCCAGCACTGCAGTATCATGTTGTGACATGGCGAGTCCCATAAGTGCAGTTCAAGCTGGCGAGGTGGCAAGCACAAGTAGTGTCCCGCTGCCACCAAGAAGACAAAGACAGGCCCGTCGTGCCCATAGTGTCCTTCCTGCAGAATTCGCTAATCCGAATTGGGAGCCCACCACTTCTGCAGCACCCGTACTTCCCCCATTCACTGGCCAACCCAGCATTCAGGTGGAAACAGTTGATTTTATGTCACTTGATTTTTATTCACTGTTTTTCACCGAAGACCTCTATAGATCTATTGTGGACCAAAGCAATTTGTATGCTGGTCAATACATCGCCGCTAATCCCCAGTAGTCCCTTGCCAGAGATTGGAAACCAATTATGGTTTCCGAATTTAAGACCTTTCTGGGCTTATCTCTCGACATGGGCATAACTAAAAAGAATAAGTTGCGGTCATATTGGTCCACTGACCTAATTCACCATATGCCCGTGTTCTCTGCTTCCATGGCCAGGGCACGATACGAGCACACCTTGCGGTTCATGCACTTCAACAACAATGAACTCTGTCGTCCTCGTGGAGACCCTGGATACGATTGGCTCTACAAAATTTGGCCCCTGGTAAACTACTTCAACCAACGTTTTGCAGCCTTGTTTACTCCCCATTAAGTTGTCTGCGTTGATGAGTCCCTGATTAAGTTTTCTGGCCGATTGTCTTTCAAACAGTATCTTCCCAGCAAGCGTGCCAAATACGGGGTCAAGATGTATAAGCTCTGTGACAGGGCCACAGGCTATACATGTAGCTTTATGGTTTACGAGAGAAGAGATAGCCACTTAGAGCCGGAGAACTGCCCAGATTACATAGGGAGTGCTGACAAGATTGTGTGAGACTTGGTGTCACCCCTATTCGGAAAGGGGTACCACTTGTACGTGGACAATTATTAGTCACTTGTTTGATCATCAGATTGGCGCATGTGGCATCGTGCGACCTAATCGCCTGGGCTTTTCCCAGCAGCTTGTATATTCATGTCTTAGGTTTGGGGAGAGAGCCTGCTTCAAGTGTAATAATTTGCTTGCTGTGAAGTGGAGGGATAATAAGAATGTTTTCATTCTGGTGTTGTGGAGAAACCCCTCTGTGTCCATGAATACAACCTTAACATGGGTGGGGTTGGCGCCGTACCTAATTGCCCGTAAGGCCAGACGCTGGTACAGGAAAGTCTCTGTATACTTATTTCAATTGGCTTTGCTGACTGCTCATGTGCTATACAGAGCTTCAGGATGGACTGGATCCTTCCTTAAATTCCAGGAAGAGATCATCAGAGCCCTTCTGTGCTCCATCTCACCTTCCCAATCCAAATGCAGTAAGCCGGCTGCATGAGAGGCATTTTCCGTATGTCCTCCAGAGTACCCCTACCCAACGAGCCCCCCAAAGAAAATATTGTGTCTGTAGAAAGCGCTGATATAGGCGTAACACCCGCAATTATTGTCCTTCCTCTCCTGACAATCCTGGTCTTTGCATTGGTGAATGTTTTGAACTCTACCATACACTAGTGGAGTATTAGCGTAGGGTACAGCACTGCACAGACTAGGACACACTTTCACAGGGTCTCCCAAGATGCCATCGCATTTTGAGAAACCCGAACCTGGAACTGAACTGTTACAGTTACAAATAAAAGTGTAAAATAAAAAAGGAAAAAAAAATATATATATAAAATAAAAAAAAACAAAAATAGTTGTCCTTTTATTTTTCTCTCTCTATTGTTCTGCTCTTTTTTACTGTATTCTATTCTGCAATTTTTTATTGTTTATTGTTTTATTGTTAACCATTTTTTTGTTTTCAGGTACGCCATTCAGCTGCAGCGTGGATTTATTTATCTTGACAGCGTTTGGTCCCACGATACATAAAGCCGTGACTCCAGCACTGTCGGAGGTGATTTCACCACCACAGTTAAAAAAAGAGCATATATGCTGAAGCATGGGGGCAGCAAGGGTGGAGGAGCGATTTGCTCCTAACTTTTGGGGGGATGCTCCCATGCTTCGGCATATATATATTTTAGGCACAGGTTGCGTTAAAAAATGTTTTATTTTTTACTATTTTTTTTGTATTTGCTTTGCAGGTATGGTATGTCTTACTGTTATACTGTAATGTTACTTTGTTTTATTGTTAGCCATCATTTGCTTAGCAGGTACGCCATTCAGCTGCAGCGGATTTATTTATCTTGACAGCAACAGCGTTTGCTCCCACGATACATAAAGCCGTGACTCCAGAGCTGTCGGAGGTGATTTCACCACCACAGTTAAAAAAAAGAGCATATATGCCGAAGCATGGGGGGAGCAGGGGTGGAGGAGCGATTTGCTCCTAACTTTTGGGGCGGATGCCCCCATGCTTTGGCATATATATATTTTAGGCACAGGTTGCGTTAAAAAATGTTTTCTTCTTTTACTATTTTTTTTTTTGTATTTGCTTTGCAGGTATGGTAAGTCTTACTGTTATACTGTAATGTTACTTTATTTTATTGTTAACCATCATTTGCTTATCAGGTACGTCATTCAGCTGCAGCGTGGATTTATTTATCTTGACAGCAACAGTATTTGCTCCCACAATACATAAAGCCGTGACTCCAGCGCTGTAGGAGGTGATTTCACCTCCACAGGTAAAAACAAAGTGGTGCAGTGGTGCATGTATGCCCATCATTAGAAGTCGGTGGATGAAGGGAGGTATTCTAATGGTGGGCATACCCACGATCAATCTCTTTTTTTTCATTCAGCCCACAGGCTCATGAAAAAAAAGACTACAATATATGCCCAACAAGGAGCAGCAACGTACGTTGCTGGACTTTGAGTGGTTATACCAGAACAATGCCTGCGGGTTTAGGTATCATCTTGGTATCATTCTTTTCAGCCAGCGGTCGGCTTTCATTTAAAAGCAATCCTAGTGGCTAATTAGCCTCTAGACTGCTTTTACAAGCAGTGGGAGGGATTCTTGAACTTCCATGGTTTTCTCTGGCTCTCCTGTCCCAACAGGGAACTTGAGAATGCAGCCGGTGGTTCTGCCAGCTGACCATAGAGCTGATCAGAGACCAGAATGGCTCCAATCATCTCTATGGCCTAAGAAACTGGAAGCTACGAGCAATTCACGACTTAGATTTCCCGGATGTAAACATTGGGAAATTGGGAAAGCATTTTATCACACTGATCTTGGTGTGGTCAGATGCTTTGAGGGCAGAGGAGAGATCTAGTGTCTAATAGACCACAATTTTTTCAAAAAAGAGTACCTGTCACTACCTATTGCTATCATAGGGGATATTTACATTCCCTGAGATAACAAAAAAAATGAATAAAAAAAATGAAAGGAACAGTTTAAAAAAAAAATAAAAAAGCAAAATAAATAATTAAAAAAAAAAAGCACCCCTGTCCCCCCTGCTCTCGCGCAAAGGCGAATGCACGAACGCAAGCGTCGGTCTGGGATCATATGTAAACAGCAATTGCGCCATGCATGTGAGGTATCACCGAGAAGGTCAGATCGAGGGCAATAATTTTAGCAGTATACCTCCTCCAAAATCTAAAGTGGTAACTTGTAAAGGCTTTTAAAGGCTTTTAAAAATATATGTAGTTTGTCGCTGCTGCACGTTTGTGCGCAATTTTAAAGCATGTCGTGTTTATTATCCATGTACTCGGCCTAAGTTCATCTTTTTTATTTAATCAAATATTTGGGCAATATAGTGTGTTTTAGTGCATTAAAATTAAAAAAAGTGTGTTTTTTTCCAAAAAAATGTGTTTGAAAAATCGCTGCGCAAATACTGTGTGTAAAAAAAAAAAACACACACACCATTTTAATCTGTAGGGCCTTTGCTTTAAAAAAAAATATAGTGTTTGGGGGTTCAAAGTAATTTTCTTGCAAAAAAAATATTTTTTCATGTAAACAAAAAGTGTCAGAAAGGGCTTTGTCTTCAAGTGGTTAGAAGAGTGGGTAATGTGTGACATAAGCTTTTAAATGTTGTGCATACAATGCCAGAACAGTTCAACCCCCCCCCAAATGACCCCATTTTGGAAAGTAGACACCCCAAGCTATTTGGTGAGAGGCATGTCGAGTCCATGGAATATTTTATATTTTGACACAAGTTGTGGGAAAAAGACACATTTTTTTTTTTTTTTGCACAAAGTTGTCACTAAATGATATATTGCTCAAACATGCCATGGGCATATGTGAAATTACACCCCAAAATACATTCTGTTGCTTCTCCCCTGAGTACGGGGATACCACCTGTGTGAGACTTTTTGGGAGCCTAGCTGCGTACGGGACCCCAAAAACCAAACACCGCCTTCAGGCTTTCTAGGGGTGTAAATTTTTGATTTCACTCCTCACTGCCTATCACAGTTTTGGAGGCCATGGAATGCCCAGATGGCACAAAACACCCCCAAATGACCTCATTTTGGAAAGTAGACACCCCAAGCTATTTGCTAAGAGGTATGGTGAGTATTTTGCATATCTTTTTTAAAAAAAAATATTTTTTTTTCTTTCTTCATTTTCAAAAACAAATGAGAGCTGCAAAATACTTACCATGCCTCTCAGCAAATAGCTTGGGGTGTCTACTTTCCAAAATGGTGTCATTTGGGGGGGTTGTGCCATCTTGGCATTTTATGGCCTTCAAAACCGTGATAGGTAGTGAGGAGTAAATAAAAAATATACGCCCTTAGAAATCCTGAAGGTGGCGATTGGTTTTCGGGGCCCCGTACGCAGCTAGGCTCCCAAAAATTCTCACACATGTAGTATCCCCGTACTCAGGAGAAGCAGCAGAATGTATTTTGGGGTGTAATTCCACATATGCCCATGGCATGTGTGAGCAATATATCGTTTAGCAACAACTTTGTGCAAAAAAAAAAAAAGTTTGCCATTTTCCCGCAATTTGTGGCAAAATATAAAATATAATATAAAATATTCCATGGACTCAACATGCCTCTCAGCAAATAGTTTGGGGTGTTTACTTTCCAAAATGGGGTCATTTGGCTGGGTTTTGTGCCATCTTGGCATTTTATGGTCTTTGAAACTGTGATAGGTAGTGAGGAGTGAAATCAAAAATTTACGCCCTTAGAAATCCTGAAAGTGGTGCTTGGTTTTCAGGGCCCCGTACGCAGCTAGGCTCCTGAAAAGTCCCACACATGTGGTATCCCTGTACTTAGGAGAAGCAGCAGAATGTATTTTGTGGTGCAATTCCACATATAACCATGGCATGTGTGAGCAATATATCATTTAGTCACAACTTTTTTTGTCATTATTCAATCACTTGGGACAAACAATAAAATATTCAATGGGCTCAACATGCCTCTTAGCAATTTTCTTAGGGTGTCTACTTTCCAAAATGGGGTCATGGGGGGGGGGGTTGCACTGCCCTGCCATCTTAGCACCTCAAGAAATGAGATAGGCAGTCATAAACTAAAAGCTGCGTAAATCCCAGAAAATGTACCCTAGTTTGTAGACACTATAACTTTTGCGAGACCAATAAATATAAGCTTATTGACATTTACCAAAGACATGTGGCTGAAGACATTTTGGCCTAAATGTATGACTAAAATTGAGTTTATTGGATTTTTCTTATAACAAAAAGTAGAAAATAGCATTTTTTTCCCAAATTTTCAGGCTTTTTTCTGTTTGTATTGCAAAAAATAAAAATCGCAGAGGCAATCAAATACCATAAAAAAAGCTCTATTTGTGGGAAAAAAAGGACGCAAATTTTGTTTGGGTACAACATTGCATGACCGCGCAATTACCAGTTAAAGCAGCGCAGTGCCAAATTGTAAAAAGTCCTCTGGTCTTTGACCTGCCAAATGGTCTGGGGCTGAAGTGGTTAAAGGTGAAAATAATGGGGGTTTTCATATGTGCCACTTCCAATAAAAGTTGTGCTTCCAAGCACCCTTTTGTCATGCTGTAGGGGGATTGTAGGGAATATAGAGAGCTTTTTTTTTTTTGGATTCTTCTTCTATTTTACATTTTCATATTTCTTTTTACTTTAGGTTTAAAATAATGTTTTAAAAAAATAGCCTTGGAGTTTATAGTTTTCACTATTTATGATTCAGCAACATCAACTTGTTCCTGATACAGGCATAGCAGAAGAGTGTGTTGTCACTTTAGGTGGTCATATCCAGTGCACGTTGTCTGATCAAAATGCAGAGACAACACAAGTTGCCTGGCAACTGACTGATATATGATACCCCCATATTGCAGTGGATGCACCATCAACAGATATTTGTGCAATTACAGAAAAAGAAACAGACTCTGGGGTTCTTTCACCCTGTCAGTGGCTCCTGATTCAGGATGTTTGTCACCATTCCAATAAATGACCAGGATGGTGAGCCCTGACGAGGCAGAGATTAGTGAAATGATCCCTCTCCTTTTTTTTTTTTTTTAAATCTTTATTTAATTTTACAAAATTTCAATACAAAAACCCCAATAATTGGGAGGGGCAAATTCACTTCCAATATTCCAATATAAGCATAAAGGGTTAAAGTGCTCCTGTTCCTGAATTACTGCGTGATGGCTTCCACATATCGCTCAGTTTTTTTGAAGACAACCCAGCTGCCCCATTTACCCCTCTCTTCCACTTGGTCCCTTTCTAAGTAATCTCCTACCTCTACTTTCGCTAGATTATAAGTTTCATTCACTCTAGCAATCCAATCCCTAATCCTCGGCGCCTTGGATTCCTGCCATTTCTTTGGAATTACGTTCTTTGCTGAATTTAACAGCACCGGGGTTAATGAGGTTTTATATTCTCTTTTTTCACCCTCCGACCTGTGGAACAAACAGTCCCATGGGTCGAACTGGATAACCTTGCCTGTTATCACTTCTATTAACCTAATCACCTCCCGCCAGAATATTTTAATTTTTGGGCAATCCCACCATAGATGCGCCATAGTTCCTGGTGTCCCACACCCTCTCCAACAGTTGGGGGAACTATCCGGTAAAAACTTACCAACTTTGACAGGGGTCATATACCACCTGGCCAGACACTTGTAATTGCTCTCCGTCATTTTCATATCAGCTGCCGTTCCGTGTGTCGCCCCCAGGATACTCCTCACCATTCCTCTATCACAGCGTGCTCCCAATTCCTCTTCCCATTTTTAAATAAATGGCGGTGGTTCCAGCCCCGCTCTACTCATCAAAATTTTATAAATTTCAGAAATATTCCTCTTTACTGTATCCCTACAAAATAATTTCTCTATCGATCTGTAATCCGCTTCCTCCCTTAAGGGGCCAGGAAGACTTCTAACAAAGTGCGTGAGCTGGCCATATCGCCACCCATTTAATAACATTAAATCCCCTTGTGCTACTAATTCCTGAAATGTTCGAATTTTCCCTCTATTAATAATATCCCTTAGTTGTGCTACCCTATCCAAAATCCAATTTCCACCCACCTTCTCCATCCCTGGAGGGAAATACATATTATCTTTTAAAAAAATTAGGGGAGAGTTATACTCCCACTTATTAGTGAGGTGGATCTGATCCCAAATTTTAAATGTGAGGTGCGTGTCATTACCTAGATTCCTGTGGTGAGGGGGGTTCCAAATCATATGGTTCGAACGTGTATTACTTAACCCTATTTCTAAATTGACCCACCTTTGATTTTTACTACTTTTTTCCCACTCAAGTGCCCGTGATATAACAATCGCTTTGTAATAGTTTCTAAAATTGGGGATAGCTAGCCCACCCCGTGCTTTTTCTCTACTCAACACTGTATACGCTATCCTAGGTTTCTTATTATCCCATACGTATCTACTTATTACTCATTAAATCTGTCAATATTCTGAAAAAATTTTGCAGTAAGGGAATAAGGAGCAACTGCATCTTGTATAACACCTTAGGGGCTAACACCATCTTCACAATATTAATTCGCCCTATCCATGAGACAGGGCGATATCATATTCTTTTTATTTCTGATCTAATTTCATTTAAAAGAGGGATAAAATTCAACTTATACAACTTCCCCCTGGGACCTGTAAGCTTAACCCCCAGGTACCCTATGTTATCTCTCCAGGGGAAATGAAACACCTCGACGAGTCTACCAGCTTCCTGTTTATTAATATTAATCTTTAACGCTTCTGACTTCTCTATATTGATTTTAAAGTTTAAGAGCTCACTAAATTTCCTCAGTGTGGACAACAGATTAGGTATCGTAATTCTGGGTTTAGTGATATAGAAGAGACAGTTTGTGTTCCTCCTTACCCACCAAGCAGCCGCTAATGTCCGGATTTTTTCGGATCGTAGCGAGTAGGGGTTCTAGGGTTAGGACGAATAGAAGCGGGGACAGCGGGCGTCCTTGTCTAGTCCCGTTTTCCATAACAAACTGTGCTGAGGGTAGATTATTAACCTTTACAAATGCAGTAGGTTGATTATACAGTATTTTTATCCATTTTAACATTGTTGGCCCCACTCCCATTACTTCGAGCGTTCTAAACATGAATCCCCAGTCTACTCTGTTGAATGCCTTCTCGGCGTCTATCAACAGAAATAGACCTGGGGAACCACTTGCTTTAAATGCCTCCATTATGAGAAGAGACCGCACCCCGTTATCTTTTCCCTCTCTCCCTGGAACAAATCCCACCTGGTCCAGATGGACCAGGTATGCCATTTTTTCCCTGAGCCGGAGTGCCAACACCTTGGCATATAATTTAGTGTCCGCATTTAAAAGCGCAATTGGCCTACAACTCGAGCACAAGGTGCGGTCTTTCCCCTCTTTAGGGATAAGTGTCACTGATGCCATTAAAGCATCCCTGCACAATTCTCCCTGCCTCCCCAGCCCATTCCAAACCTGGCAAAGCCGAGGTACCAGGGAGTCTTTAAATTTTTTTTATAAAAGCTGGTTGTAAAACCATCCGGCCCAGGACTCTTACCCGGGGGGGATGATTTTAGGGCCAAGTGTACCACCTCTTCCGTTATCGGTCTCTCTAGCTCTATTATATCTGTTTCTGACAGAGTAGGAAGTCCCGCCCCTTTTAAGAAATCTCTCATCTTCTCCTCCTTATTTCCACCACATTTTTCCCTCTGCCCAACCGAGTAAAGAGAGGAAAAAAACTGTCTAAATTCTTCTCCTATCTCTCTGAAAGTGTGTCTCATTTCGCCTTTTTTATTTTTAATCTTCTCTATAAAATTCTTGCCCTTTTTTTTCCTTATAATTGAAGCCAGGTGTTTCCCAACCTTATTTCCCCTCTGATGGAAATCTTTTAGATATTTATTCCTGATTTTAAATGATTCTTCTTCTAATAACTCCCTTAGCTCTTCTCTTTTTATTATCAGTTCTTTAAATACAGATCTTTCATTTCCACTGGAGGCTTTATGATGCTGTTCTAACTGATGTATTTTGACTATGAGACTTTCTTTCTTTTTTCTTCTTTCTCTCTTCTCCCCCGTGCCGATAGATATTACCCCCTTACGTATGCCTTAAAGGTCTCCCAAATGACTGCCCCTGAGATCTCTCTAGAATCATTATTTAGGAAGAACCCATCTATTTCCTGCTGGATTTTCTCAACAATACTATCTTTCTCGAGGAGTTTTTCATTTAACCGCCATGTGAAAGGGACCCTTTGAAGACCTTTAATCCTTACTGTCATCATGACGGGGGCGTGGTCTGACAGAGTCAAAATCTCTATCTTCGACTCCTCTATCGAGTCCAATAAACTGTGGTCTATTATCAGGTAGTCCAGCCTTGAATAGGTCCTGTGGACCGGAGAGAAGAAGGTGTAGTCCCTCTCCTTAGGATACTGCACCCTCCAGACATCTATCAATTGGCTGTCATGGATCTTTCTCCCTAAGCTCAACAACAGATTTTTACCTGCCTCCCGGATTCCAGATGACCTATCCAAGGCTGGATCTAAACAGAAATTAAAGTCTCCTGCTAAGATCACTTCCCCCTCTTTAAATTCCACCAAAATATTCAGGGTCCGGGAGAGGTATTTTATCGGGTCTCTGTTCGGGCAGTAAACATTAGCCAATGTAAAGATCCTATCCCCTAATTTTACTTTTAAAAACAAAAAGCGCCCCTCTGTATCCACCCTCTTCTCTATTAGTGTAAATTTGGTCTGTTTTGAGAACCCGATAACCACTCCCTTTGCCCTTTTGATGGGTGTATCACAATATATCCAGGCCGGAAAATTTCTTGAGTCCAGCTTAATACCTTCCTCCAGCACCAGGTGCGTCTCCTGCAAAAAAAACAATATCTGCGCCATACATCTGTAGTTCTTTTAGAAATTTACACCTTTTCCCAGGAGAATTTAACCCTTTCACATTATAAGACAAACACCTAACTTCCATCTCCACTAATCTTTGGAATTGCTCCTATATCCCTCGTGAGCACCTCCACCTTACCCTAAGTTTGGCCCAAAAACCTTACCAGGAAAAAAAAATTCAAGGAATCTGCGGGAACCCCACCCCCCTTCTCCCTGCCCCCCCTCAACCCCCCCTCCCCCTCCCTCCCCCCCTGACAATACCTGACCTTGGGGCCGCGGCGTCCAAATCACCACCATCGCCGCCTACGACCCCCCGTGCAGTAGGGTGGAGCTCTCACAGTGGGGCAAGGTGTTCCTCCCTCCTCCCCCCATACCATGGAAGGAAGAGAGCGGAGGACTGTTTTTACCATTCCCACCTCACCGCCTGCTCCTTCCTCCCCCCAGCGATGTCCCGGATCGTATCTGCCGGCCTCCTCTTCGGGTATACCACTCCTGCTGTATGCTGTATGGTTGTGGCGGTTTACCGGGACCAGCGCAAGCTCTCACCCCACGCTGTCCCTCCCGCCATCATCTTCGCTCCTCCGCTCACCTCCACCACCCCACCGTCGGGCTCCTCCCCCAAACCAAGCACGTCACATCCTGCTCCTTCTCCCGGATGAAATGATCCCTCTCCTGTCCTTGTGGCTATTGTCTCTGAAATAGTACACCCAAATGTGTATTTCATTATGAAACCTGCCTGGTCTCTCACTCTGAAACTGTTGCCTAATAAAAAGGCTGGCATAGTGTGCATTGAGTTGGTACAATATTTATGGCTTTTGTTTAAACTATAATACACTCTATTTTTTATTTTATGATAAAACCTACAATTTTTCTGGCTTTTTTGTGAAACAGTACACTCTAATTGTAATTTCATGATTGAGACATTCTTGGTCTCTCACCGTTAAACTGTGGCCTAATAAAAGGACTATATTATGCATGAAATCAACCCACTTTCTGGATTTTTTTTCCTGTGAAACAATACACTGTAATTTGGATCTCTTGATTAAATCCTGCCTATTCCCTCCCTCTTAAACTGCACTGCACTGCAATGTACTAAAGCTGCTTACACGTGTGCCTCAGCCTCAGCAAGATTTCTGTGAAATAATACACTCTGATTTTAGTTTCTTGATTGAAACCTGCTTGGTCTCTTCTTCTGTGGCCTAGTAATAGTATATACATACTGTGGATGGCGTCTCTAAAATAATGCACTCCTATTTTTATTTCATAAGCTTGATCTCTCTCTATGAAATTTGGGTCTACTAAAGCTGCTATAGTACTGTGCATTGAGTCTGTACAATATTTCTGGCTACTGATCTTTCAAGTACTGAAGTTTAATTTCTTATTTCATGATAATACCTGTCTTGTCTCTTCATCTGAAATTGCAGACTGGTAAAATTACTTACACACTGTGTTATTGAGTCTGAAAAATATTTCTGTTCATTGTCTCTGAAAAAATACACTGATTTTGATTCCATTATGAAAACTGCTACATATTTTCCTTTTACACTGCAGCCCAATTAAAATGATTGCATATTCTTTAACCACCTTAATATATGTGTGACTACTGTATCAGAAGTACTGCACTCTAACTTGTATTTCAGGATAAAACTGCCTTATCTCTGGAAGAGGGATTGCAGTCTTAAACTATTTTTGAGCAGTTGCATAAAAATGATGATACCTGCTGTAAGCTGGTTAAACATTTTTTTTTGCATTGGTACATCTCCCATGGCAGTGCCCATGTTCTCATGCCCTTCATTTGGCGATTCATCGCCTATTATTCTTGAAAATGGATAGACCTGATTTTCAAGATTTGCCCCACCCCGAAACATTTGAGTGGGATTTGGATTAAATTTTGCAATTTTTAGGCTTCACAACTGGTTTGAGAAATGGCCCATGAACTGAACTGAAGGTTGATTTGCTCATCCCTGCATATAACCAAGGAGTAGATATGTTACTGCAATAATTAGTGTTCAACAAGCCCAGTCATACTGTCCAGTATATTTCTTAAGATCAATTCAGCAAGGACCTGCTTCATTACTACAGGGAAAATGTTGGTATTTAGAATTGACTTACTCATCTCTGTAGCTATTACTGTGATATTGTGCCACAAAGACGACTCCCGATCTAGAGGTTTGGATGTAAAAATTGATCCATTTCCAGAATCGATGTTGAATATCCTATCCATGTCTGTGTGTCTATCCACAGAATACCTGAAATTAAAAAGCCCAATGATTAAATGTTGTCCTTTCTCTAACACGTTGCCCAGAAAAGTGTTAACAGCTTTAGTACAGCACATTGAATTAGGAATGACATTTAGAAATTGCTGCTATTTGAAAATAGGAGCAAAAAAAGAGCATACAATTACTTAAAAAGCTTGCAATGTCACTACATTGTTAAAAGCAACGTCTTAGTATCAGGAAATATCTAACACTATAAATGTCAAAACATTTTTAATAAAACCTCAGCTTCATAACAACAAGTTCTTGGGTTATTCCCCCTCTGACTAAAGCTTAAATCAGAAGTTTTTTTTAGATACACAACAAGCTGTCCTTACAGCAGTGTCCTTCAAGGTACATGAATTCTATAAAGAGATTTTAAAGTATATTATCAAAGTGCATAGGACACATTAGGATTAACAGAAGTTCATGCACTAAACAGCAATTAAGCTATTGTGCAGTGTGCTTGTTGCTCCTGCAGCCTTGACTTTTTCCAATTATCTGTTAATGAAGGAGACATAATCTGTCCTCATTTATACAGCTATATTCAAAATAGGAAACAAAGCCAATTCCTATAACATGGGCTATACCACTTACACCAACCATTAAGACCAAACCAGGATCTGATGTGAAACAATATATATACATTAATATGAATCAATTTAATCAATACTCATGCAACCCAATTTCTCAAAATAAGTTTTGGCTGTTTTCATCATGGCAAGCAGTAGTATGTCTCCAAGTGTGTCACCTTCCTCTCAAGGCAGCAGATATATTTCCTGCCCTCACTTTATCCTTGATATCATGTTTTTGACCTTTGTTATCTTTCTTGATGTCAACCTGAGCTTCATTATACAAGGAGAAAGAATCAGCTGCTGGACAAGTTATTGATGGGGAAAACTCTTGCGCTAAAAGGGAAGTAAAAAGGAACGTCTAGGTGTTTTTACTTGCCGTACACATTTGTTGGCCAACAAAATTAAACTAAAAATACAAACATGAGCTTGAAGAACATTGGAGGTAAGCTTACAAAAAAATCCCTATCGCTATCTGTGATTGTATGACTCTGACCCTCAATTGCAGTTTTAATCATGTCCCTACTCCTACTCCGAGCAACACACTATGGTCAAATCATAAAATCACACTTGTGATGTATAACATAACATAACTGATGCATAACAGTAACACCAGGCTCTTTGTTTCCCCCTGGAGCATTTTCTAAACACGTGTTAATGCCACCATTAAAACATTTCAATAGTAACTTCTTTTATTAGGATTACAATGCTCTTCCTTCCGCAATGAAAATTTCCACAGTGCACTTACCCTTGATGCTTCAGTAGCTGCTTAGATTTTGGGACCATTGATGGCCCTATCAATGGACAGACACAGCCAGCACTGCCCACAGACCTTTAGAGCCACAGCACATTGCAACAGGAGATTAGGAAAATGGTTTTAAAACCCTGCTCTCTCCCACCTCTTCAAGATCTGTCTAGCAGCCTCCCAGCTGCATTACCACTAAAAAAGGTACAGTACATTTCTTTTAAGTCATTTAACACACCAGCTTGCATTGAACATACTTGTTTATCAAACTGTGAGAAAAAAATAGAGGGTTTGGATGGACTTTAAAGTGGAAGTCCAGGCTAAAACTAAAATTCCTGCATCTTCAGCCACCAACATTCTAGCACTAACCTATCTAGCCCTGAAAAGAAAAAATCAGTATACATTCCTTTTCTGCAGGCGATCTGACTTGATCTCCAGCGGCGGAATCTCTGCAGAGGACACGGCCGGCAACGGCTGTGAAATTAATGGGAAGTGACGTTGCCCATAGAGTTACTATGAGGCTTCCATTGACGGACGTGTCTTCTGCACCCGCCTACACAGCGAAGCCACGGCTGACAGCTCAGCGTGGGATCAAAGCTTCCGCCACTGGAGATCGGGTCGGATCGCCTGCAGAAAAGGTATGTATACTATTTTTTTTCTTTTCAGGGCTAGATAGGTTAGTGTTAGAATGTTGGTGGCTATAGATGCAGGGACCTTAGTTTTAGCATGGACTTCCACTTTAAGACTGTTAAATATTTTAGTGACAGTGATGGAGTCACTTTGAGCCACAAAATTTTTAGTGACAATTGAGGATACCAAATAACAAAAACAAATGTTTCTATTATAGGCTGTATTGCAACACATCTGCATGAAGAAAAAAAAAGAGTTCAGAAAACAGACCCTCGGTTTCACTGTGGTGATGTGAAAGGATATTAAAAAAAATATACAAAGTAGGCAACCTGTCTAGTTGTTAAAGTATATGTAATTAAAAGAAAATTTCTCTAACTTGTTCCCCTTTGGTTTGTTGAATATACCATTTAAGTCACAAAGCTTTTGATCTGTTTGATAACTGAAATAATTCAGGAAATGCATTAAGGTACAAAAAAATATATATACTTTTGGCTTTAGAACCACTTTAAGGTATAAAACATGGCAAAATGTGTATGTATTGCAGAAATGTACCGCATGTTTTTTGCCCTGACATGTACTTTAACCCAGCAAAGAGAGCTATCCAGCCAGGACTGCAAACAGACACTAGCATGATTTTATAAGGGGGATAGGGTGAAGGGTTGAGTCTGATGATCCAACTCACCCTGATTGGCTATGGGTGAGAGTTAAAACATTTTCTGATTGTGCCGCAAAAGGATAATAGATTGACTTAGGCAGACCATAGTCGGTAAAAATATCTTTCCTGCAACCACTGGTTGCAGGAAAGAAATTTGCATGGTTCCCCTATTAACACAGACAATCCTGACAGAGTAATCCCTCCTGCCAGGAAATTGTATTCTCTTGGTGGCTGAAGTTGCCCCCCACGGGAGAAGACAGTAATTATTGCTAGCGGTTATAGCAGCCGCTAGCAATACTCACAAGTAAAATCCGACTGGCTTGTTGTACCCAAGTTGATCGATTGTTAAACTTGGTACATTCAACCTGCCCAAACATAGTTCAAATCAGCAGGAACTGGCCGAGCTTGGAACCATCTTTGGCCGGCCTTATTTAAAACATAATGTCAGTATCTTTAAACACTGTTTTTTTTTTTTTTTAAAGGGATCTTATGTATTGTAATTCCATGTGTAGCCAATAAACTCTGGGGTTGGTATTGAGGAGCACCTAGTACAAAGGTTCATATCACTCAGAGTACTTTTTGAAATGGTCATTGGTTAAGAGCATCAAATGCAGTCAACATGTTTTGGGGGAAAGGTCTCCCCTTTCTTCAGGGCTTGAGCAGTGGATGTCAATAGAACTATGATGTAATGCAATAGGAGATCTATGTTGGGGCTTGAAAAAGACTGTCAAATCTTGGAGGACAGGAGGCGGAGCCTAGCGGAGCAGACATGCATTGTTAGAGCTCCACAACGCTGAGGAGAGAAGAGAAGGACAAAGCGGAGCCTGCAGGCTCAAAAGGTATTTGAACCTTTTTGCCCCAGGGAACAAACTGTGAAAGTTTGGGCAGGAAAAATGGTACTGGGAGGAAACCGTGGCAGAAATAAAAATCACCTCACAAAGAGCTCACAGGCACTCACTGCAGCTGAAGCAGTTCCAGTCACCTCACAATATACAGCATCAGGGCTCTCTCACAGACAGAAAATGTCACAGCAAGACTCTCCATTTGAGTCAGATACAGAACAAATCCTCTCACAAACTTCTCCACAAGCCTCCTCAGTATCCCCAGTAATATTATTACAATTTGAAAAGATGCTTCATAAGGCTTTAAAACAAACCTCAGACCAAATAACAAAAAGCCTAACCAAAGAAATAAGAGAGCTGGGAAACCGCACCGCAGCCTTAGAAATAAAAATGGATGAAATTGAAATTACAACCCAAGAAAATATAACAGAATTGGAACAATTAAAAAAAGAGAATTTAATACTTCAATCTAAGCTCGAAGATTACGAAAATAGAGCCAGACGTTCAAACTTGCGCATAAGGGGAATACCTGAAACTGTGACAGACCTGCAATCTAATATTACTGCTCTATTACAAGAACTAAAGCCAGATATCCCTAGTGAACGTTTAGAACTGGACAGAGTACACAGAGCCCTCACAGCCAAAAAGAAAGATGGACCCCCACGTGATATAATCACAAAATTTCATTTTTACAGAACGAAAGAACAAATACTAATTGCTGCAAGAGAAAAAAAGGAACTTAATTTTCAAGGACACAATTATCAAATTTTTGCTGACCTATCCCAACTTACTATTACTAAAAGACGATCCATGAAACCCCAACTAATGGAACTGCAACGCCACAACATTATGTATCAATGGGGCTTCCCCTTTTCAGTCAGATTTAACTACCAAGGTACAATTTACAGAAGCAGATCAGCAGATGAACTACAACAAACCCTTTTAAAATTAAATCTGACAGAACCCACAAGCAGCAACTCTCCCACACGGAGAAGAATGGCATCATCTTCACCTTCAGGCAGCACCCAGAAAATTTCAGAACAAAATGGGAATCATCATTCTCACAAAAGAGGCCGTTATGCCACATCATCCATGGACCAAGAAGATTCAATGGACTGACATCCTAATTCCTGATATCTCTTCATTTATTATACTAAGAGATGGTTCTCTATAAAAAAAACTATATTTATAACTGAATGTAACTGCATTCTGATAGTCACACACTGTGTGGGATCATGTTACATTCCAGTTATATTTCTTATTACTTCTGATTCATATAGCCTTAGAATATATAAGTGAAATAAGGAAATTCTTGTTCAGTTATATATTATCAGGTAATAACAATAGATTTATTACTTTTTAGGACAAATATGTTCAATAATCCAGAAGTAATGGAAGCTTTTTCTTTCTTTTCTTAAAAAATATATTATTACCTAACTAGTTCCTAGAATTATGTTTTTGTTTATTCTAATCTGAAGCAATACAACCTCAATTTTATGAGTTAACATATCTAAACAGTTACATATGAATAAAATATGTAATTGTTTACTCTAAAAGGGTTAAAATCCCAAAATAATTCAAACTATCTTCATCAATACCAAAGTTATTAACAGTACCTTTCTAACTGAATTATTTAGCCTAGGGCAAGACTAACCATATACAACCACCCTGGAATAAATAATTTCAACAAAAACTATATTCTGCACTCCAATTAATGAAACATCATTTTGATGTCTTTTGACATAGCACTTCTCTCCTGTAAGCGGAAGATCCGTGTACCCCCATTAGCCCTCCTCATTCTCCCAACCATATTATGTGGGAGTGTGACGAAGGCACTTATTCCCCTGAGAGAGATATTTTTTCTCTTTCACGGGTAAATTGTGATTACTTGCAAAAAATAATTTATACAATGTATCATCTAATCTCATATGTTTTTTGTTTACTCTTTACTCCAGAATTCACTGGTTTCTTTTCTATCTATTCATCTCTTCAGTCCACACAGGTTGATCTGCACAGTCAGCTCTGCATAACAAAAAGTAAGTCAAAACTATTTGATCTGTTGCCATGGCACCACTGAATATACTTTCCCTGAATGTTCAGGGAATAAATGTCCCTCAAAAAAGGACCAAAGCCTTCCGTACTTTCCATAACAAGAAGGCTCACATAGTATGCCTCCAAGAAACACACTTCACCAAAGATTCTACTCCAAAATATATTTCTCCTTTTTATCAACAAATTTACACGGCTTCTGCCAGTACCAAGCAAAGGGGAACTCTAATTGCATTTCACCGATCCACACCATTCACCTTATCATCAGAAATTAAAGACCCAGAAGGTAGATACCTGATACTCATGGGTTATATAATGGATACAGCAATCACAGTGATTTCCTACTACGCTCCTAACAAACAACCTACACCATTCCTCTCACATATATTACAAGTGATTAATACACACAAAATAGGAACAGTGATAATGTGTGGGGATTCGAACCAGGTCCTCCTCCCATTTCTAGATAAATCACCTTTTACACCATCCAAAATAACCTCTAGATTACCTTTTTCTCAAATTCTTTCCAAATACAATCTGGTAGATTCATGGAGAGAAAGTAACCCAATGAAAAAGAAATTTACTTATTTCTCGCACCCTCATCAAACCTTCACCAGAATAGATCATATTTTTCTAACAATAGGAATGATACCAGAAATTATTGCATCAGATATAATTCCGATTCCGTGGTCTGACCATAATGCAGTATACACTACTATAGCCTCAGCCATACCAAAAGCGCATGACCCAATGTGGTACTTACCGGACATAATGCTCAAACACCCACTACATCAGATGGCCATTGAACAAGCTTTAAAGGAATACATATCAATTAATAATACAACAGACATCTCCCCAATAACACTGTGGGAAGCTCATAAGCCTGTCTTGCGTGGTACAATACAAAGACAAATGGCACTATTTAAACGGGAACGCAAAAATCTAGCAAAAAAACTAGAACTCAATTTTAATGCAGCCTACATATCATTTCAAGATAATCCATCTCAGAGTACAAAATCTCATCTGGAAAAATCTAGATTGGAATACGATCTATTTCTTACTGAGTCAGTTGATAAATCCCTCAAACGCTCCAAACACAATTTCTACATGAATACAAACAAACCAGGTACATATTTGGCTCGGGCATTAAATTCAACTAACAAATCTTTCAAACCAATACGTTTGAAATTATCAAAAAATGTTTACACTTGTAATCCAGTTAAAATAGTCCATAAATTTCACTCACATCTCGCAACTTTATACAAGACAAACAATGAATTTAATCCTACAGAAGCTGAATCCTTCTTCTCAAAAATAACCTTACCTGAGTTATCTCAGAATCAAAAAAGCAGTTTGGATGAGCCTATAACTATAGATGAAGTTGCTAACGCCATAAAAGACTTAAAACTTAAAGCGGAGCGCCACCGAAAAAAAATTTTTTTTAAAGTCAGCAGCTACAAATACTGCAGCTGCTGACTTTTAAAACATGGACACTTACCTGTCCAGGGCGCCCGCGATGTCGGCACCCGAGGCCGAAGCGTCTCTCCGTCCTCGGGTGCTGCCGCCTCCATCTTCGGTAAGGGAATCAGGAAGTGAAGCTGTGCGGCTTCACTTCCCGGTTCCCTACTGCGCATGCGTGAGTCGCGCAGCGCAATCCGGATGGTCCCTGCTGCCTCTGGGACCCGTGTGTTTCCCAGCAGGCAGCGGGGATAGAGCAGGAAGTGGCGTAAATACCCGCAGATTCTGCGGGTATCTATGCCGGAAGTGGGTACAGATACCTGTAATATACAGGTATCTGTACCCCCCTCCCCCCTGAAAGGTGCCAACTGTGTCACCGGAGGGGGGGAGGAATCTGATGAGTGGAAGTTCCACTTTTGGGTGGAACTCCACTTTAACAAAAGACCAGGCCCAGACGGCTACTCGGCTTTATACTATAAAACATTCTCAGAAATACTCTCTCCCATTCTCACTGAAACTTTTAACAAACTTCTAGATGGACATTCTTTTCGGCAAGAAACACTAATGGCAATTGTTTGTATGATCCCAAAACCCCTTTCTGATGATACTTCCTGTGTGAATTATCGGCCTATCTCTCTGTTAAACCTCGATATTAAATTATTAGCAAAAATAATAGCAAAACGCCTCAATAGCATTATAGGAAAATTAATACATAGAGATCAAGTAGGCTTCATGCCAAATAGACAGGCAGGCGATAATATACGCAGGGCAGTGTTATTGGCACATATTGCTAAAAAACGGAAAATCCCTTTATGTTTTCTATCTCTCGATATTAAGAGGGCATTTGACACAGTATCCTGGCAATATATGCAATATTCATTACAAAAATGGGGTTTTGGACCCCACTTTTTAACATAGATCAAGGCATTATATAATAAACCCAAAGACTATATAAAATATGCTGGATACAAATCTGAAGCCTTTAATATCGAAAGAGGTACCCAACAGAGTTGCCCATTATCTCCCTTATTATTTGCCCTTATACTCGAACCCATGGCCCAATACATCAGAACAAACCAAACTATAACTGGCATTGAAGTAGGAGGTATTACACACAAATTATGTATATTTGCAGACGATATATTACTTTTTCTATCATCACCACAGGTCTCTGGTCCTAACTTAATACCAGCTCTTGATGGATTTGCAGCCCTATCCGGCCTTATGATTAATCCTAAGAAATGCCTAGTGCTTAATATTTCACTCACAAACATGGAATTGATCCCGGCTAGGGCTGCACTCCCATTCACATGGGCAGAAATATCAATCCCATATCTTGGAATTCATTTAACAGCATCTCATTCTGACTTATTCTCAACCAATTATCCTCCTGTATTAAGACAGATCACAAATCTAATAAAACAATGGTCGCAACTTCCTTTATCCTGGATAGGGAAGATTAATGCAATCAAAATGACTATTCTACCCAAATTGCTTTATCTATTCAGAGTCCTCCCTATTCCAATTCCTTCCTATTTTTTGAGAATAGTACAAAAAAGAGCAACTTCGTTTATATGGGGCTCTTCTAAACCACGTATACCTATACACACACTACATCTTCCCAAAAATAAAGGAGGCCTGGGATACCCTAATTTTACTAACTACTACAGAGCAGCACATTTGGCCAGTCTGTCCAAATACCATGCAAAACAGGAAATCCCATTATGGGTATTTATAGAGGCTTCAGAAAATGACCCTCTATTAATATCAAATTTATTATGGCTTGATCCTAAAGACCGCTTTAAAATTCATAATCCCATAACTAAACACTTCTTATCTCTCTGGGATAAACTAAAAACCAAATATCAGTTACAATCTCCACACAATCCTCTCCTTTCTTTTATCAGAAATCCGGCCTTTTATCCGGCATGGATCTACCCAAATTCTTTTAAAGCTTGGACAACATCAGGCATTCAGACACTAAATGACTTCATAGCATCTAAATCATTCCTTTCATTCCCATCGCTTAGAGAAAAATATGATCTACCAAACTCTGAGATATTTAGATATCTCCAAATCAAAAATTTCTATACACCATTCCTAAAGGGGGATACACCATTATCCCAATTATCCATTTTTGAATCAATCTGTACAAAAGATCCATTTGCTAAAGGTACAATTTCATCACTTTATAATCAATTATATGGAGTAGCAAATCTAATAGACCCTCTTACGTTCAGAGGTGGGAGGAGGACCTGGGACGAACTTTAGAAGACACGGACTGGTCTAACATATGGCTCACATCTAAGTCATCTTCACCCAACATCTTAGCACTGGAGACAAATTATAAAGTCCTAACTCGCTGGTACCTTGTACCCGCTAGAGTGGCAAAATATTCACCTAATACCTCAACTCTTTGTTTTCGAGCATGCCCAGAAATAGGCACATATTTACACATATGGTGGACGTGCCCAGTAATCCAAACCTTCTGGAAGGAAGTCTTCGTGATTGCATCTAAAATATTTAAAAAAATAATACAACCAGATCCATATTTAACTTTACTTAATCTAAAACCGGAATGGTTAACACTCTCTCAATTCAAACTTATGATCCAACTAATAACGGCTGCAAAACGAACAGTGGCCAAGGCATGGAAATCTCCTACATTGGTACTAGCAGAAACAATTCACAGAATGAATAATACAATGTCCCATGCTAAGATGGTAGCCATCGATCAAAATCAAATTCCAAAATTTGAAAAACTTTGGCATCCTTGGATAAAACAACAGTTCCTGTCAAACTTCAATGACTCTGTCCTGTTGCCATGGTAACAGATTAAATGACTTACAGAGACACCCATTCTAAGGCTTCAAAGAGAACTAAAAAGAATAATAAACTGACGAGCAGGACAACCTTGTGGACCATACCTCTACCTTTCAACCCTTTTTCTTCTTTCTCTTTCCTTTTCTCCACCTTACGATTAAAGCTCATTATCAGAATTTATTTGACCTATATACACTCTACTTGTAAACAATATGTATAGTAGGTATAAATCATTTAAATACCTACAAAAGTAACTAAGGAAATGATATATATCTTTAATTTAGGTTTACGTGAACCCAATGTTTAATATTTGAAATTTCATGATATTTACCTATATAAACCCTACTGTAAAACAATGAGCTTACTTTATAGATCCTTGTAAACTTACTTTATGTATCTTTATAACATTGTATACTCAATAAACTTCTTTTGACAAGGAAAAAGACTGTCAAATCTTAAAGGCACTATGAACTGAAACCAGGCTAGGACCAGAACAAGGTCCATATACCTTCATTATGGATCAGCTCATTTGAAGGAAGATGCAGTCCGTTGCATATATAACAACAAAATCTCACTGCTATTGGTCCAGTGCTATCACCCACACATCAGACATGTATTGCAATAGCATAGTAGCAAATTAAGAGCTGCAAAATCAGCCTAATAACCAACAATATTATGTATATGAAACTTTGATGACAAACTCAAATGTCTTCACTGTCCTTAATATGTACAGTATTTACAGCTGCATGAAAGTCTTTCAATGCTTCAATATATATTTTCATTATTAAACTGTAGTTTTATGTTTAGTCACTCTTCGAGGAATGGTTGCTTACTGTACAAACACTTACCAAAACATATAAAAAATAATAGGGCTAATGACTTTCAAAAACAACACATTTTAAATACATCAAAATAGCTATTGGTATACACATGTTCATAATAGCAAAATGCTAGCTATGAAAGGCTGATTAAAGTTAAACATACAGTATGTGCTCAAGTTGAATGATTTATGTTGCTCTGTGTAATTCTGTAAGATCTGTGTCTCCTTATTTTCCTTTCTACAGAAGCTAAGCATCAGGAGACAGTGGCTCCTTAACATCTTTTGTTAGAGATAAAGTGCAATTAGAAGCTGCTGTAATTTGAGACCATGCACATAAAACAGAGATAAGTCACTCAATAAAAGGGGAAAAGGAAACAAAAAAAAAGGAATAAAGTATGCATGAAATGTATGAAATAGAGAATAAAATCTAAATATTATTCCCAAAGTCTCACCAGAGGGGCAAATACTTGTTAAATCTTTCAGGGCAATTAGTGTACATAGCACTTTGTTCCATTCAAATCTGTGCTGTGGTGCTAGTTGCAGCTCCACCTCCAGCCGAAGCCCAAAATATAGGAGTTCCTATAGGCAAGAAACAGGCAGCAGTAAATCCCCCAACCCCTTATCATTCTAAAACTCTGCTTTGTAATCTTTCAGCTCCCTCCCTTTGTAATCTTTCAGATCTCCGCTACCACTTTCTTTGTAAATAAACATTACCAGTGTTAAAGCATAACCTCACTTTTGTTGAGAAAAAAACATTCCCCTCCGGGAGATCCATGTACATTGCAAGGATTATAACAAACTTTGTTGCAGATTCCTACCTTTTGTTATTCTGAAGAAATCCATGTGTGTTCTACTTTGCCTCTGTTCTGAGTGGGTCTAATGGGAGCGGTTTCATAATTAACTGTCAGGTGTGCAGCTGCAGGGCACTAATGAGGAAATCTGCTGGGCCTGCATCCATTTAGATGTGTTCCTATTGAAAGTATTTCTCCAAAAATGACATTTTTGTTGCAGGGGATGCCTGAAATCTGACTTGTATTTTAGGCAGACTCTGTGTACAGAACAACTCCAGGTAGCCTTATTGCAATGCATTCTAAGAAAATTACAGACTTGAAGATTGAAAAGGAAAGGTGATTTTTAATTACATTCAATTACAATATGATTAGTGTTTCAATTGTATGCGCTATATTATTTTTTCTTCATTTGCTATTTTTTTTGCCCACGAAAGCGGAGTTACCCTTTAAACATTTCTGTCTTAGCCACCAGATATTCAGGGATAGAATGTGGGGTAGTAAGGACTTTTTCACACTTGCTCAAAATACTGACCCCTAACAAACACACCTATAATGCGAGTGGTTCATTGAGTTTGATGTGCGTTTAATGCAAGTTACAATCGTTATGCAAATGCATTATGCATATTTGAGGCGCATTCGGCACGTGTGAACAAGGCCTAACTTACCGCAAACCCACTGCATATGCGTACCAACATTTTTGTGGTGCGTTACTATAGTCCTTAAACTCCTACTTTTAATGCTAGTGTGAACAGGGCTTAAGACTGTTGGCTTGTGTGTACTTTAGTATCTCGTGGACAAGTGTAGTATCTGTCAGCCTGTGTTGTTGTGTGCTGACAGTCTTACTACTCAACTCCTTCAAACTAACAAGCTAGTTCTGCCGGAACTAGCAAGCTCTGAACTAGCAAGCTGAACTAGCAGGCTCTGTGTTCCTAGCAGATAAAAGCAGCAGGCACAGGGCTGTGATGGGCAGTTTAGGAGGCGCATGGGTGGAGGTTGTACAGGCTCAGTGTCAGGCTGTTTCCAGCAGCTTAAGAGGAAGGCAGTCCTCCTGTCACTCAAAACTCTATTCTTGTAAGCCATAGCAACTATTTAGATTCTATTCATTTCTCAAGTTAAATGCGAAGGAAGAATTTAAATAATTGCAAGTCCAGTATAAACAGCTTTGGTGCTGCCCTAAGTGTAATGTCCATTTGCACTTTCATCCCCAGAGCAGAAGATTGCGGGGGGGGGGGGGGTAGTGATTTGACAGGTTGGAAAACCTTGTCTGATCACAATTATCTCCCTCAAAAGCCTGAGCCATTGGTGTGTTTAATGTGCTATGTGGCTATGGATAAGGCTGCAAGCAAAAACCCTAACTCTAGTTGTTCACAGTTTGGAAAAACAGTAAACAAATGCAACTGATCGCCACTATAGCAACCATTTGCCGATTCGACAATCCTTGCCCTTAGACCTGTGGTTAGGTGGCTTAGAAGGGCCAGTAAGGGGAGCTGTTTAATGTGCCAATGTTCCCTCCCAATAAAATCAAGGGTTCCCTGCTGCCTTTTGTCAGTGTACAGTATGTGAAGTTGAATTAGATACGGACAACTGACATAGCATTTTCAGGGAGAGATAGCTACTGCCATATATAGTGCTGTATTGTGCTGCATCACATTGCAGTTTGGTGGGCTACATAGTGTGTATTGACTCTGCTGTATATTCACTCTGCTGTATTGTGTTACATCACTTTGAACTCATTGCATTGTGGTGGGTTACATATATTTGTTTTCAGAATAAAGACATCTTTTTGTTCATGCCATCAACAACTTATGTTGGTTTTCAGCTTCTGGGCCCCTCTTGTGGGTCTTTTCGTGAATTGTTGGATTTTCACACACACACACACACACACACACACACACACACACACACACACACACACACACACACACACACACACACACACACACACACACACACACACACACTTTTTTTAAGTTTCTAATAATTAAAACAATTATCTATACATCAGAAAATACTATAAAATTACTGCGCTTCCCTCTAACTACAAGCTGCAGTTCTAATTCTTAGGTTTAGAATAAATAGATAAAGTGTATAAAAGAACCGCGCTAAACACAAACCATACTCAAAATAATTGAGAATTAATATATAAAGTGATCAGAAATGCTAAACTCATATAGCAATATAATGTGAGAAAAATGAGAAATAAAAAATGCGTTATGAACCACATAAAGATAATAAATTAAGGCAAAAGATATGAAAATTAATTAGTAGATATAAAAATTAATTGATGAAAAATTGTTATATAAAAATAAGAAAAATAAAAAACACACAGTCCGTGAAAATGAAGTGACTTCCATTATTAACAGTCCTTATTAGATTTTCTTCCACCCAGAGTGACTGAAGACTATAAAAACATCTTTGTGAAAAAAAATCCACCACCTATAAAGGTATATGATTACCAGAGGTAAGCTGTAATAAAGCCTTATGCCAGAGATCCACTCATTAGGGACATCACCATCTGTCTCTGCACGGAGGGGAGATCACCCAGGAATCATCAGCAGTGATTGGCTCGGTAATGGAGACCCAAGAAGATAAGAAATACATCTACCATAGTGTAAATCCGTTTGACCAGTTTATTAAGGGATAAAGTAGCACACTTACCAAAAGAAGCAGTTAAAATAGCATATACAAAATCAGCCGGCCGGCCTGCAAACACCCGTTCGTTATGGAGTGGAAACGATGACGTCAGCGCGTCTGCCTTCCGACGTACGTTTCGTCCTATTGGATGTTGTCATAGGAACTGACATAGCATTTTCAGGGAGAGATAGCTACTGCCATATATAGTGCTGTATTGTGCTGCATCACATTGCAGTTTGGTGGGCTACATAGTGTGTATTGACTCTGCTGTATATTCACTCTGCTGTATTGTGTTACATCACTTTGAACTCATTGCATTGTGGTGGGTTACATATATTTGTTTTCAGAATAAAGACATCTTTTTGTTCATGCCATCAACAACTTATGTTGGTTTTCAGCTTCTGGGCCCCTCTTGTGGGTCTTTTCGTGAATTGTTGGATTTTCACACACACACACACACACACACACACACACACACACTCACACACACACACACTTTTTTTAAGTTTCTAATAATTAAAACAATTATCTATACATATAGTTTAGGGTTTTTGTTTTGTGGTTTAGTGTTTTAGGTATTTTTTAGGGAGGTATATTTTATTTCTATATAATTTTGCTAGAGTTTTTTTATTTTCTTTCGAGGTTGTGCCAATAATAAGGTCTGATAAACCTCACATTGAGTAAGAAAGAGGGAAAGTCGTACTAAACACACTGCCATTTTTATTTTTCCAAATTTTCCAAATTTTTAAGTCAGCACAAATCGGCTTGAAAATCTCATGAGCGTAATGGACAGCTAGAGTCAGTAAAATACATATAACCTCACCAGAAAACAGCTATAAACACAAGATTACATAAACATCTTGGCCAAGACTGCACAATCTCTTAATAAGCTGGATGTAAATGGCTAAATGGTTAAAAACAGTACTTCGTATCTGGAAAACCTAATTTAGCCTATTATAAACAATATGGAGGAAGACACATCTGTCAGACTGGGGTTGTGACCTAAACGAACATACAGAGTATGCCTAGAGTTTTATTTCATGCAAATTCCTTAGTTTTTGACACAATAGCATTACATTAATAATGATTGTCTACACTAATGTACCAAAAAAGTCAGTTAGGTAGCAAACACTCCTACATTACGATGTCCAGGAGGCAGAAATTGGATACATAACCCCTTCAGAGGAAGTCATACATAAAAACAATATCATTTTGAAGGTCTTTGAAATTGTGATTTCATTCTGTGCAATATCATGTTGGTTGTTGACTGGAAAACATGGTCAGCTAGAAGATTTGATGCAGTAGAAAAGGGGCATTAGAGGGAGTGTCTGCTAAAATATTATAAACATTTCAGCACTCCTAACTCCCAACCCTCAGCTCTCTTGATTGGTGAGGATTGGCTCAAAGACACCCTCTAGAGCAGGGGTGTCCAAACTTTTTTCAAAGAGGGTCAGATTTGATGAAGTGAACATGCGTGAGGGCTGACCATTTTGCCTGACATTCTTTGAACCATTAAAATTCAGTCTAAGTGTGTTCGTCTAAGCACTATTACACTGCCCAACAAGAATTCTCTTGCCTTTGCGCCTTTGCGGCTGTGTGTGATGAAGAAGAGATGAGCTTTGGTGTGTTATTTGGATATATATATATATATATATATATATATATATATATATATATATATATATATATATATATCTCTTTTGTGGCCCCCCATGAATCCCAGAGCGCTGCTCACTACTAAGGATGAGCTCGGGCGAGTTATTTCAATATACCCTACCCTAACATGCACCTTCACTTTAAGAGGGAAGTTTCAGGAAAAAAATAAAATTTTAAATAAAGAACTGTGAAGCAAAAAAAGGGTCAGTGCCCATCAATGCAGCCTAATCAGTGCCCATCTGCAGCCTCACCATTGCCATGAATGCAGCCACACCATTGCCATAAATGCAGCCTTATCATTGCCATGAATGCAGCCTCAAATGCAGCCTCACCATTGCATGAATGCAGACTTACCATTGCCATCAGAGCAGCCTGATCGATGCCCATTTGCAACGTCGGAGGGGACAGGGAGGGGGCGGGACGAGCGCCAACAGATTACATATAGGAGAATCTCCTGTTTTCTCAGCGGCAAAGTCCCGCCTCCTATGATAGACAGAACAGTCCTCCAATGGCAGCCGAGGAGACCGGACTTTCTATTACAGAGGCTACCATGTAAACAGGAAAGTCTCACTGTATGTATTCTGTCGGCGCCCCCTCCCTGTCCCCTCCGCGTTGCTCGGGGGATTTGTTGGGGGCCACAAAATATATATATACAGTGGGGCAAACAAAAAAGTATTTAGTCATCCAGCAATTGTGCAAGTTCAAACACTTAAAAAGATGAGAGAGGCCTGTAATTGTCATCATAGGTATACCTCAACTATGAGAGACAAAACGTGGAAACAAATCCAGACAATCACATTGTCTGATTTTTGAAAGAATTTATTTGCAAATTATGGTGGAAAATAAGTATTTGGTCAATATCAAAAGTTCATCTCAATACTTTGTTATATATGCTTTGTTGGCAATGATAGAGGTCAAACGTTTTCTGCAAGTCTTCACAAGGTTGTCACACACTGTTGCTGGTATGTTGGCCCATTCTTCCATGCAGATCTCCTCTAGAGCAGTGATGTTTTGGGGCTGTTGCTGGGCAACATGGACTTTCAACTCCCTCCAAAGGTTTTCTATGGGGTTGAGATCTGGAGACTGGCTAGGCCACTCCAGGACCTTCCACTCCTTCATTGCCTGGGTGGTGTGTTTGGGATCATTCTCATGCTGAAAGACCGAGCCACGTTTTAACTTCAATGCCCTTGCTGATGGGAGGAGGTTTGCACTCAAAATCTCACGATACATGGCCCCATTCATTCTTTCGTGTACATGGATCAGTCGTCCTGTTCCCTTTGCAGAGAAACAGCCCCAAAGCATGATGTTGCCACCCCATGCTTCACAGTAGGTATGGTGTTCTTTGGTTGCAACTCAGCATTCTCTCTCCTCCAAACATGACGAGTTGTGTTTCTACCAAACAATTGTACTTTGGTTTCATCTGACCATATGACATTCTCCCAATCCTCTTCTGGATCATTCAAATGCTTTCTAGCAAACCTCAGACGGGCCCGGACATGTACTGGCTTAAGCAGGGGGACACGTCTGGCACTGCAGGATATTAGTCCCTGGCGGCGTAGTGTGTTACTGATGGTAGCCTTTGTTACGTTGGTCCCAGCTCTCTGCAGGTCATTCACTAGGTCCCCCCGTGTGGTTCTAGGATTTTTGCTCACCGTTCCTGTGATCATTTTGACCCCACGGGGTGAGATCTTGCGTGGAGCCCCAGATCGAGGGAGATTATCAGTGGTCTTGTATGTCTTCCATTTTCTAATTATTGCTCCCACAGTTGATTTCTTCACACCAAGCTGCTTGCCTATTGCAGATTCAGTCTTCCCAGCCTGGTGCAGGTCTACAATTTTGTTTCTGGTGTCCTTCGACAGCTCTTTGGTTGGTTAACTGCTGGTTAGTTAACTGACCCCATTGATGGTCATGCTCTGTTGCCTAGCATGTACATAGGTCTCCTATGAGCTGGAAATTCTTTGTGCAGGGTGAGGCTAAGATTACGATTGCCACATAAATCAGCAGTGTGAACTTGTTGCTGACACAGGCAGATCTAACCTTGGCAGCACAAACCTAGCATACATCACCATATTGTTATGTTCACCAAAGCAGCATATCTTCAACCCCCCTATTGCCATATTCATTATGTCTGGGAGGCCTAAGGGGAGAGGTAGAGGTTCTTCACACACGGCTATTAAGGGCCAGGCAGGTTCTGTATCTGCAAGACAATGCAATGGCCTCCACCCTTGGGAGGCAAGGCATGTCTGCTTTTTCTTTCTGGCAGTGGGCGTCCTATACAGCCAGAGTACATGAAGGAGGTTATTGAGCCTTTATCGTCTTCCTCCTTCTTGGGGCATTTTCCTCAGCAGCTGGAAATGTGCCCTCTTCTTACTCTACGGTTAATCCTGCTGTTGCCCCACAGACACGGAAACTGACATGCAGGAAATGAGCTGAATTAATTCAGCACAGCATTAGTAATTGCTGCAGGAGACAGAATGTGCAAAAAATATTGTTATCAGGTGTTGCTGCCCAATGGGTTAGAGAGATGACGAGGGTTGGGATAATGAGGTGGCAAATCGCACTTGGGTGAGAGAGATTATAGAAGAGGCAAATAACAACATCAATGAGACATGGTGTAAACAGGAGCAGCTTGCAGAGGGATGAAAGTCTGACAAAGGGTTTGAGAGGCCTACCTTACAGCAATCAAATGCAGAAGACAGTCAGCAAGGGGCCACGCTGATTAGAGTAAAAAAAAGGCTTCAGCCTTCCTTTAAGTCTCCTAAAACCACCCTTTCATCTCCAGCAGTATTTTGAAGCAAGCAGGAATCTCTTTTACAGCTGCTGGAGTGTAAAAAAAAAAGGAATTTACCAAATTACCCCCTCATGCCCAGTGTCTCAATGCCAGTTTGGCAAAACTGCTGGCTTTACAGCTGCCCCCATTCCAGCTGGTGGAGTCTGCCCCCTACCATGACTTTTCAGCCTGTGCTGCACCACACTTACAAGTATATAACTGCCATTTTTTCACCCAGAAGGCCATCCCTGGCCTCCACTAGCATGTGGAAGTTAATGTCCTCATATTAATAATAAAAAATCCTGCGAGCTACCCTATACAAGCCTTAATCTACAATTAGCTTTAGGTGTGATTAAAACAATCCATGTGAAGGTGAGTCAAGTGCCTATAAACAGCTGCTATGCAACGATCACAATCCCATAATGTGTGTAAAAAACTGTATAAAAATAGCAAAAAGAATGCAGCACTGTGCAATAATAGCCTTAATGATAAAAAAGTACTATTATAATAAAATCAATACTAAAAAAGAGAATTGTATATAAATTACAGTGCAACAAAAATTAGTAAATCAAGCAAGTTCACAGTGAAAATCAAGCAAGTTAGCCCCGTGGAGACAGTTTCATGCTTGTGGATTTACCGTGGGATCCTGCTGAAAACTTCTTAACTCAGAACCCAGGAGTGGTTCAACAGCTAATGTGGACCAAACTTAGTTGTATGGTCACACTTCTTGAGGTGAGCGCAGTCACACGGGGGGGGGGGAGCACGTGTGCTGAACAGGATTTTTCTTCACAAGAATCACTTTATGGAGTATTATTGCACGTATACACTTTAATATCTGAGGATTTGAAGATTACTGAGGACATTGTTTTTTGGACAAATTTTATTCAATGGAAGGATTTTTTTCACTGTAAACGTGCTTGATTTTCACTGTGAACTTGCTTGATTAACTAATTTCGTAGCACCATATTTTATACTCATTTCTTTTTTGTATACTTAGTATTGATGGTATTGCAAGGATGGAAGGATTTTTTCACTGTGAATTTGCTTGATTTACTAATTTTCGTTGCACCATAATTTATATACAATTCTCTTTCTTAGTATTGATGTTATTATAATAGTACTTTTTTTATCATTAAGGCTATTATTGCACAGCGCTGCATTCTCTTTGCTAATTTTATAATGTCCTCATATTGCTGGACCAAATAGTCAGTGGCAGGGTCAACATAACCACAGACTCAGGGTCCAGTGGTGGTGTTGGTGGCTGGGAAGGATGCAGGGTTTATTATTTATGCATTTATTTTGCATTGGTACATGCCCTCCAAGTGCTTTGTTTCACAATCCCTACCCTACTAGTCTTTAAATGGGCAGAATTAATCTTCAAGATTAGCCTGCATGAAGTTCACAATTTTTGGAATTTATTGTTAGGAAAACAGCCTACAAATTGAAACCAGGCACATACCCTCATCAACACTCACAGCCTCTCCCCATAGCTTTATACAAGAAGGGTAGCTTGAAGGGACCATTTTTAATTTATTTTTTCCACAAAAAGAGGGGAATTTTATTAGAAATATGGAAGTTGAGTTACAGTACAATATAATCAACATAACATTCGAACTGGGTTCCACGAAAAAACATAACAATAAGGCGGTAAATATTAATTTTTTTTTATTTTTTTTTATTTATTTATTTATTTTTATAGATGTTATATTTAATATGGCCGTTAGTGGCCTCTTACACAATAGGGGGTAACACATGAAGGTATTTTAGGATTAATTGGATCACTTTAAATAAAATTACTTAATAGAAGTGAGGAACTAGGCCATGATTGGCCAATAAATATAATTATGGGATAATTAACAATAACCACAGGGTATTTACAGGTGTGGTGGGTTTTCTTTTTTCTTAGAAGTGAGGAACAATTACGGAATAACAATAATAAACACGGGGAATGTATGGACGGGGCTGGGGGTTTTCCCTTTTTTTTTTTTTTTTTTGTTGGTATGTTTTAGGCTTGTTTTAATATGTTGGTTGTAGGGGGTGGGGGTGTCAATGTGGAATTGGATACACAGACCGATACGCACAAATATTGGGAATCTCATCAATCACAGGATATATTTGGTTGTCGAACATATGTTGGGGGAGGGAGGGGGTTGAGACAGGCAGCGGTTTTCTCATTCCCCTTTTTTTTTTTTTTTTTTTGGGGAGGGGATAGGGTCAGTTGTAAAAGAACGATGTTACCAATTGGTCTCTTATTAATGTTTAATATGTTAATCCTGCGTAATTATTGTAAAATATGAAATTAAGGATGTTTAATTGTGAATTGTGAAAAGTATAACAGAAAAAAAAAATTTTGATTATAAAAAAAAAATGGGCAGAATTAATCTTCAAGATTAGCCTGCATGAAGTTCACAATTTTTGGAATTTATTGTTAGGAAAACAGCCTACAAATTGAAACCAGGCACATACCCTCATCAACACTCACAGCCTCTCCCCATAGCTTTATACAAGAAGGGTAGCTTGAAGGGATCATTTTTAATTTATTTTTTCCACAAAAAAAGGGGAATTTTATTAGAAATATGGAAGTTGAGTTACAGTACAATATAATCAACATAACATTCGAACTGGGTTCCATGACAAAACATAACAATAAGGCGGTACATATTAATGACGACCCATAAGACATGGTATGGACAACTAGTAGAATTATTTGGAGGTCGTTTCACTCATAGGTCTGCGGTAACATTGAGGCTGGTGAGGTGGGTAAAGGGACCATTTTCATGCCAATGATGTCAGCGGCAGCATATATAGTAAATATCTCCTAAACGGTACAAGTTTAGGAGATATTTACAGTACCTATAGGTAAGCCTTATTATAGGCTTACCTGTAGGTACAATTAAAGAGGAAGACTTTACTTCCTCTTTAAATAGCAAACAGGATTTTGCAGTACAAGAATAGCATATTGTAATGTGATATAGGAGAACAAACCCAAAAGGCAAGTGCACTCAGTCTAGTGGAAGAATTCCATAATATTTTCTCTATAAATACACTGTCACACTGTATAATAGGGGCTAATAAAAAACAGATTGTTAAATCCCAATGGCCAGACATCCAGGCTAATTAAACGGTGAACTGGAAAAGGTCCTCTTTATTGTAAAACCATAAAACATAAGCCACCCTCCCCTTTTATTTCTCCTTGGAGTATGTCATATTTTTGCAGATGCTATGTTCCTTACTAGCATTACCCATATTTTTTGTAAGCCCGTGCGTGTGGGTGTGTATGGACAGTTTTTAGAGTAGTTGCACATATGTGTGTTTTCATGCATGTGTGTATATGTGTGTATATGTGAGCACACATGTATAGGTATATTAGATATGTAGTAACAAGTTTTGATGGCCCATATACAGGTTTCTTATATAATTTTACAATCACTATATTTTCCAACGCCAATCAATTTGCAGTATATATATATTTCTTATCTACCGGTACTTCTTTTTTAACTTTATTTATTAATTATGCATTGATTAGGTACAATTTTTAGAAAATTATGTGGGACATTTATATTTTTATAATATTTATATATTATCTTTGAATAGCTCACCATAGATTGAATATACCACAGGGGTACTTAAATGAAAGATATTGGGGACTACACACATAGATATTCCCAATTAACAATTGTGGTTTTGATATGCCAGACATGGGGCCCTTGTTTTATATGAATTTTTTTTATTTAATTTTTATTTGGATCTCTGTATATCATTGGTAATTTCTTATATTTTTCTCTATTTATTTTTTTTCCTTTTATTTTTTATTTTGATTATTCATTGTTTTTAACCAATGAGTCAATATTGAGTAAAGTCTTATATAATTCATTTTTATGTAATATGAATTTTAGATTTAAATTAAAAACCACATTAAGGTGCACTGTCCCTTCTGACTCAATAATATTCAATAGATAATATCAAATTCATATGAGTGTTCCCATATTAAATATATGAATTTGGTATTGTTATTTATTTACTATTATTGAGTCAGAAGGGACAGTGCACCTTAATGTGGTTTTACATTTTTTTACATCTCAGATAGGTATGGGTGTGCAGCAGTCCGTTAAATAATTAATTAATTTATTCACATGCTCATACACTATCTTTTGGGTTTCCACATGTATATTTATATAAATGGTTTTATGTAGGAAGGTTTGTAAAGAGGGTAGTTGGGTAGGTGCCTTCACCACAATGTGGTGGTATTATCCAATGTGCTGCTAATAAGTCGTAATCCTACCCCTTCAGCCATGTTTCACGATTGAAATTGTCTTGACTTTCTCCTTCCTATGACTTATAGCAAATAGGTGGAGGCCTTGAAATGCTTTATCATGAAGACCACACTTTCTGTCATCCGGAAGTATCCTGTTACTGAGGTGGTGGCGTAAGTTCCGGTTTATGGTAATTATGTGGTTCGCCTCACAGTTCGCCCAGGTTGCAGTACCTCTTCTGCCCTTTTCTCCTCACATACCCAGCTCGTGGGGTACCAGAATTCATCACTCCATCAATGCAGCACTTGAGCGTATCAAAGAGGATATCCTCTGCTGTAAGTGCATCACTTTTGCCTCTGTTTGCCTCTGTTTTATGTTTTTAAGAAGGCTCAGTATTGGAACTTTTCTAGCTCACTGATTAATCACACTGGCTGTCTGGTCATTTGGATTTAACAACCTGTTTTTATTACCCCCCTTATGCCGCGTACACACGATTGCACATTCCGACAACAAAATCCATTTTTTCTGACGGATGTTGGCTCAAACTTGTCTTGCATACACATGGTCACACAAATCTTGTTGGAAATTCTGAACGTCAAGAACGCGGTGGCATACAACATGTCCGATGAGCCGAGAAAAATGAAGTTCAATAGCCAGTGCGGCTCTTCTGCTTGATTTCGAGCATGTGTGGAAGTTTGTGCGTTGGAATTGTGTACACACGATCGGAATTTACGACAACGGATTTTGTTGTTGGAAAATTTGAGATCCAGATCTCAAATTTTGTGTGATGGAAATTCCAATGGAAAATGTCTGATGGAGCCTACACACGGTTGGATCTTCTGACAGCAAGCTCCCATCGAACATTTTCCATCGGAAAATCCGACCGTGTGTACGGGGCATTAGTGTGGTTACATTGGAGAGTAGCAATATACAGATTAGGGATTTCCAGCCACACAAGCTTTTTTTATTCTCTGCCCTCTGCCTCTTGGGACTCACACCTCACATACCTTGCCACCACTTTTACCAAATTTGGTTTTCTTTGATATCCATTTTATCTTTACTATCATTATATTGTGTGACGGTGTATTTATAGGAAAATGCATTATGGAATTATTCCACCAGACTGAGTGTGCTTGTCGTTTGGGTTTATTCTTCAACCCCTTCAGATGCTCCTTGGTTCTGACAACTGCACCAGTACAGTTGGGACAATATACCATCACTGTCTAATTATTATTGATTGTTATCATCAGACTCAGAGACTCTAAGCAGAAGATGATAAACAGCTCTAAACAACCTGATGCGGGTGTCTCCTGCTGTTATGTGTAACCTGTTTATTAAGGTGTAATTTACTCATTGTATAATTCCCCATTGTGTGTCTCCTAGGTGTGAATCCCCATGGTTAATTGAGTCACCTATTGTGTCTGTCTGTCTGCAAGTATTATGTCCACTTCACCTCGTTACCAAACTATTGTGGAATGTTTATATGTTTATGTTTATGTTAGCTTTTCATTAGATGTACTGTTAGACGTACTGATGATATTACTGTTTAAAGTTTGCATTGTTTAGAATAATGTGTTGAAGCTCTTATCTGATTTTGTGGAAGTTTACAATAAAGTCAGTTACAGTTTGCACCTAGTGTTGATAGTGTTGTTTAGTTCTTGGGTGCAATGCTCAGCTATAATACCTGGTTCCAGAGTGGAGGAAGCTGTATCTTGGCAGAAACACCCAGGTGGGGTGCCAGGCATTCAGTCACAATATTCATTATCATTGTATTCTGGTTTCTGGTGCCATCACATCATTTGTGTTAATGAAATGTGGGAGTAGCCTATCTCAGTAGGCATGGATTTAATAAGAGACAGGTAATTATTCATATTTACCTTTTTTTTAACGTTTGCAGGTTTGCTGGCACAGACATTATGTGCAAATCAAAGTGATACCTAAGTCCCACAGATCACACCAGAAGACCAGGCTCATTTTGTCCCTACCTATATTCTTCTGCTGCAGCAACTTTTATTCCCTCTTCACCAGCTTGTCTAAACAACAGGCCACAGTGAAAAATGGGCTTCTGCCCCTTGGGCCCATAGAACCTTCCTTTACCATATAAATTAAATTTGTGGTGCACTGTTAGGTTTACCACTAAATGTGGTCACTGCAAAGTGAAGCATAGTACTTTCACATGCAGAAATTATCCTCCAATTTAACCACTTCAATACCAGGCACTTAGACACCTTCCTGCCCAGGCCAATTTTCAGCTTTCAGCGCTGTCGCAATTTGAAGGACAATTGCGCGGTCATGCAACACTGTACCCAAACAAATTTTTTATCATTTTGTTGCCACAAATAGAGCTTTTGGTGGTATTTGATTACCTCTGTGGTTTTTACTTTTTGCGCAACAAATAAAAAAAGACCGAAAATTTTGAAAAAAAAAAACAAGTATGTTTTCTTCTTCAATGACGGGCACTGATATGGCTGCACTGACGGGCACTGATACGGTGGCACTGATGGGCACCGATGAGGTGGCACCAATGAGGTGGCACTGACGGGCACTGATGATTTGCATTGATAGGCGGCACCGATGGGCACTGATAGGTGGCACTGATGGGCACTGATAGGTGGCACTGGTATGCGGCACTGATGGGCACTCATAGGTGGCACTGATGGGCACTCATAGGCGGCACTGATGGGCACTCGTAGGTGGCATTGATGGGCACTTATGGGTGGCACTGATGGGTACTTATGGGTGACACTGATAGGTGGCATGGATGGGCACTGATGGGCACTGATAGGTGGGCACTGATGGGTGTGGGTGGGCACTGATGGGCATGGATGGGCACTGACAGGTGGCACCGATGGACACTGATGGGTGGCACTGATGACACTAATGGATAGCATTGCTGGGCATCACTGAAATATAATGGTGCCAGTCAGTGTCCATTTGTGGGCACTGATTGGCACAGATTGGGCACAGACTAGGCACATTGGGCACATGTGGATGGCCATGGGGTACATACCTGGCCATCCACATGTTGCCCCCTTCCCTGTTGGTCCTGGCGGCTTCCCTGGTGGTCTAGTGCGGGCATCCGAGAGGGAGCTGCGCTGATAAACAATCAGCACAGACCCCCCCTGTCAGGAGAGCCGCCGTTCGGCTCTCCTCTACTCGCATCTGTCAGATGCGAGTGAGGAAAAGGCGATCAACGGCTTTTCCTATTGACATCGTGATCAGCCGTGCTTGGACACGGCTGATCACGTGGTAAAGAGCCTCCGCTGGAGTGACACACCGCTCCACCGATCGCCGCAATGCGTGCCCCCACATGTGCTCGGCGGCATGTTATCCTGCTGGACGTCATATGACGCCCAGTCAGGATAACTGAACCACCGCCCGGCCGTCAATCAACTATAGGCCGGGCGAGAAGTGGTTAAACCTACCAGTTAAAGCAGATCCTGCAGAAAAATGCAAGGCCTGCCTAAGATGTTACAGCATTCACTACCATTATAAATAATGCTTATAATAAAAAAAAATCTGTGGAGAAAAATGTTATGAAATATATTTACTTTATCTCTGGCTTCTCCCCGCAGCACTTAAGGTGACGTGATCAACCTTCCTGCAAGGTCCTGGGAAATAGGGAGTCCCACAAGAAGACGCTTCTCACATAAGCATGATACTCAATATCCCCTGTGTTCTGGCTGGAATCATAATAATGTCACCCCTGCTGTATGAAAGCCGGTAAGGATGTGTACTCACATTTCTTTACCTACAGTTTTTTTTATAACTATAAACTGCTATTTATAATGAGGGAGGTACTCTGATATATTAAATGGACTTTGCATTTTACTGTAAGATCCAGTTTAACTTCAGGAAAAAGCAAACCACTACCCATCCATGATGCAGAGTACAGAAGCAGCTAGATGACACTTTACTGCATTGCACAGCATTCGCTGTGCTGAAATGTCCTACTTGAGAAGCTGTATTTTATCTAAGGGCAGTGGCAGAAGAAACATGTGTAAAAATAATTGTATATATAAACATACACACAGCTTGCATTGTGCACCAGGGCTGTGATTTGCCTTTTATATGCTATTATATTACACATTACTTTGGGAGAATCTGTTCTGTTTTTCTCATAAAATAATAAACAGAGGTAAATCTCTAAGATGAAATCCCACAAATCAAAGTCCAATATTAGAAGCAGTTCACATTAACATAGGTACCAAATTACTCTCACACTGTTTGCTGTCATGGATTATCTTCCAACATAAGCTTTTTCACCCTGGGAACAAAGCTCCTTTTCCTTTCTAAAACTACATTTCACAGAAGACAACTGAGCTACACAAGTGAACTGCCTGAAAAACTCAACTTCTTTTAGTCACTCAGAAAAAGGAGAGCATGCCATAAATCAGACAAGTACGGTATATTGTTTACATGGGGTATTTTAACAGGACTGCATAGTATAGGTATGGTCGAGCAACAGTTCCTACAGATAACTTCCAAAGAGAAATGAGCTGGGCTGGAAGGTCTTTGAACGGTTCCCCATCCCACAGGTTGTTTCCTAAGTAGAAGACATCCTGGAGCCATATTCATTATGTGTGCTAAAAGAACATGTTTTTTTATCAGAAGACCATTTATTTACTAACGAACAACTACCTCCCATATAATATATGGCTAATAGAGAGAGTAAACACAGCAAATTATTTTAAGCAGCTCGGTCGTTCTGGGTTTCCTGTACAGCAGAGTCATTTTAATAACATTCAGAATACTGCAGAACACTGACTTATAGAACAACTATTTTACTGCTTTTGCATGCTAAAATCACAGGGTGGCTTTTATGAATTAAGCAAGCTTTATATCACATGGCTATAAAGCGAAAGTTATTTTTCAGAATTATGGTAGTACTGTCTATAGCGATCTTTCTCAATGTAGGCAATATACAGTAGTATGCTGCTCTAGGAAAAGCATTTCAATTCACCTTTCTCTAAAATTGGCTTAGAGAGAAAATAAACGATAACAATTATCTTAGAAACAGACTTTCTATTGAAGCAAAAAAAAAAAACAATAGTGAAAAGTAGGAAATGATACGTTGTTTAGGAAAAATGCTCTTTTCTAAGACTATTAAAGAGGATGATTTTGGTAGCAAGGGTTGGAACAGCTGATGGTTTTTATTGTTGGCCCATATTGGGGAAACTTTTCCTCACTTCCTGTCCTGGTCACTTTTGTCACCATGACAAGTAGACTCAGGGAAATCCCAATTAAGTTTTGGTCATATTCAAACAACATGCACTTATGCTTGTACCCAATATATAGTATGCAGTCATTGGGATAATCTCTGATGACAAACCACTGCCTAACATTAAAGTGTTACTAAACCCAGGACCCTGCATTCACTATATCTGGTCTCCCACAATACACAGAACATGGAAATGCAATTATTTTAGTAAATATAAACTGCTAAATACATTTCTCTTCAGCAGTATATAGCAGTCTAATTACGGTACTTCTATCAGTGTCTGGCCGAGCACTGGTTAAAGCTTGTAGGAGGAGTTTTCATTCTCTTCTGACTGTCCTATGAAGCTGCATGACCCACGACTTTCTGTCTGGACAGTACTGATTGGCCCTGTGCTGATCACATGTGCCCCTCCCCCCCAGAAAAAAACTCTTTAGTAATACACACCAAACTAAGCATGTGCAGAGTGCCGCCAAGGCTTTGTTCTATCAACAGATTGATTGGGGATAGTAAAAAAAGGGGAGGATCAGCAAAGACAGGATTAAACTGACTTTTTACACAATGCAGAGGACTAACCCCTTAGGTTCCACAGTGAGTAAAACAAGCATGCTTTACTGCATTTTACTGTTGTGGGTTTAGCAACACTTTAACCTCCCTGACGGTATTCCCGAGTGTGGCTCGGGGTTAAATTTCTGCCTGGAAACTGGAGATTGTCCATAGCAACCAAAAAGTGTCCCTTTATGTCAAAAGTGGCTTTAGACCAGCTAGAAAACAGCGATAGTAAATAAGAACACTTGCAGAATTGAGCGGTAGTGAATCGTGGGGAAATTTATTATTATATTATTATTTTTTTAAAATTATTTATATTTATCTATTATATTATAATTTATGTTTTTGTGTTTCAAACTTCATCATACCCGGGATATCTACTAGACTCTCTTGTTTGGACAGATTTAAGTGTGTTATGGTTAAGAATTACAGGCCTACAATATAAAATGCCAAATTTTATATGCAAAATAATTGTACCGCTTTCAGCACCTAAAATCTGAAATAATCATACCGCCAGGGAGGTTAAGCACATGTCTTTTATTACAAGATCAATATTCCATGCTTTGTCTCTTTGAAAATGGTGCAAGTACATAAAAATACCAATTGATCCTTAAAAAAAAAATCAAGTGAGCTCATAATCTTCTGTGTTCTCTGCCCATTGTGCACTGAAATCACGGCCACGGTTACCAATGCTCAGTTCACCTCTGAGGACTACAGAACACCAGCTATGTTATGAGTATGAGAAGAGGGGAAGGTGTTCTGTAGTTCCAACACACTTTCTGTCCTAGGGGGACAACATCTTTCCTTCATAGATGTAGTGCATAAATACTGTATATTCAGACTGCACAGCTAAAAATAATACACCTGGCACCTTGATTTTTTTTATACTCTAGCCAAAGGAAAAATACATCCTCCAGCTTCTGAATATTATCTACTAGATACTAAATTGCATTTACTGGCTATTCTGCACTCCTTCAATTTATCTACCTTTGAATAGATTCACTCTCTCGTAGCTTCAACTGCATCATTACTCCTGTAGTACAGAAGACAACTAAATCCACTGCAAAATATATGCTGTACTAGCAGTGGAACATCAATCATGTGATAGGTCACACATCTCTTAAAATGTCTTACTACAATGAAGGATGGCAATGCCAGGTTAACCTGTTGGAATAGAGCACATCAGTGGTTCTCTTTTTACGCTTCCAATTGACCATGCAGGGAGGATGCAAATGTGACATTTCTCTCTCTAGAACATGAAAATGATTGGAATTCTGCTGCAGGCTACAGTTACTTCATTCAAAATGAGGTGAAGTATGCCTTCTATATGAACCTCAGCTAAATGTACCTGTACCTGCCTGGAAAGGCAATGCTTCCACATGAACCATTACTAAATGTACCCGTAACAAGCTATCTTTAAAACAAGATCATTAAATGGCAATCAGATGAGAAAATATTCTCCTTTCAAAAGAAAGACTTGTGTGGGCTGATGTAAAAGAGCACCATTTATTATATACAGGAATACCTTTTTAAGTTTCTTTGATATTCAGCACCACCGGCTAACAAGGCTTGTTTCAGAAATTATTATATAAGTTCTACAAACTGTAATTACTTTTTTCTAGTATAGGTATATACGCATTAGTGGGTTTAATGGTGGCTTTGCTTAGACTGAGGATTTTCTGTAACTGCTACAAGCCAGTGAAGTATTTTTTTTTCGTCTGCAGCCAAACATTTTTCTTTAGTTTTAAATAGCGTAGGGAGCTAGAGCCCCATGTCAGTCTGTGTGACAGACAAATGACAGTGGCTTTAACCCTTGCCTGTTATATTTACAACTAAAAAAGATGTTTTAGAAATTAACAGCAAGAGAAGCGCCCTTGACACCTTACTCTCGGAGCAAACTGAAAAATCCCTCCGCTGGTCCAAGGCCAGATTCCTCTTGCACAGCAATTCAGCTTTGACTATGTTTGCCAGAAAGTTGAAACAATCCATACAACCTACGCATTCATACAAATTAGGGATGTAACAGTAACCTCACCACTCACCCGAAGCATATTTTAACGATCTTTTCTTTCTACTACCAAACACTTCTGTCTACCCCACCACCCCGGCCTCGCCCCACCCCTCAGACCTGGTTAGACGCCCTGCAGCTACCTAAACTTACTGAAGAGCAGCTACAAATTCTTAGCACTCCTTACACAGGGGAAGAAATACCCTCTATCATTCCTTCCCTAAAGTCATCCAAGACTCCTGGTCCTGATGGCTATACAGTGCCATATTATAAAAAATTTGCCGGCCTATTAATTCCCAAGTTGGTCAAACTATATAATCGTATCCTAGGTGGGGATTCATTCCCTGCAGACCTGTTACTGGCAAACATGTCCTTAATCCCAAAACCTGAAAAGGATCATACCTTCCCACAGAACTTTATCCCCATTTCGGTCATTAATAATGACTTAAACATTTTCGGCCATCTACTAGCGGATCGACTGGTGTCAGTTATCACTTCCCCGGTTTTCCCTGATCAACGGGCTTCATCCCAACTAGGCAAATCACAGATAACATACAGATGAATAAAAATGTTATACAGGACACTGACATTAACTCCTGTAAGGTTTTACTCCTTAGCATAGATATTAATAAAGCCTTTGACAGTGTCCTCTGGCCCTATTTAGACTCCATTTTAGCCAAATTTGGCTTCACCGGGGAGTTTATCCATGGATTTAAGGCTCTCTATCACAATCCCCGAACCCGTATTAAACTCCCTGTATGCAACTCGGAATACTTTGCTTTAGGACGTGGCACTAGACAGGGCTGTCCCCTCTCACCCCTATTGTTCGCCTTGGCGATTGAAACGCTGGCCCGCTCAATTATCTCTAAGCCTCATATCAAAGGATACACCAAAAATGGCCAAGAATATAAACTGAGCTTGTATGGAGATGACGTCCTCCTGGTTCTTTTGGACTAATCTCCCTCCCCAACCTCCTCCCCAACTTAGCCACATTTCACCAACTTACGGGACTAGGAGTAAATCCATCCAAATGTGTAGCTTTACCTATTAACCTCCCTCAACCCTTTACAATACCTAGGGATTTGTTTGCCTCCCCCCTCAAACTGATGTACACATATAACTATCCCCAATCCTTTGCTAATGTTAGACTATTACTTACCCAGTGGTCCTCTTACCATATATCTTTCCTGGGAATAATTCAAGCAGTAAAAATGTTGATTCTCCCTATGCTGCTATTTTTCTTTAGAGCCTTCCCCCTTTATGTCCCTCGCTCTATGATAATGGCTGTAGAGTCTGAACTGTTTAAATTTATCTAGCAAAACAAGAAACCTCGAATAAGCCGACTGTTGATGTATAGAGCCCAATCTAGAGGTGGCCTTGGCTGTCCTGATCTAGAGAAATACTTCTTGGCTTCACGCCTCATACAATTAGCACAATGGCACACCTCTTCCTCCTCTATTGTCTATGTCCTCTTCTATCTTCCAGGTCTCCTTTGGTCATGCTCCATTTCCCCTAAGGATGTTGCAACACTCAATGGCATAGTGGGTCAGTCACTTTTCCTCTGGTTCCTTTATAGGGCAACATTTAGATTGCTCTCTAGCCCCCCACATCTAGCCTTCTTCTTGAGTGACCCTCGGTTCCCCCCCGCCTTTGGCAAGGATATAGAGTTCCCAAGTTGGATCTCACAGGCCCTAGTGACTCTGGACTCTCTGCTGCAAGGTTCCTCTTTTTACTCATTTGAACATCTTCAACAGAATTATGCACTCCATGGTTCTGAATTCTATAAATACCTACAAATCCGTAATTTATTCTATATTATGTTAACTCAGGCTGCAGATAGGGCTGTAACACCATTTGAGAACCTTTGTGGAGAGGCCTCTAGAGATAAGGGGACTATGTCAACCTTATATCAATCCCTTAATGACCACAATAGGACAGCCAAATCATCAGCTATGCTGGGATGGGAGGACAGAGACTGATCAGGAGATCTCGGTGGAGGATTGGTGTGACATGGTCTCTAACATGCATAAATGCACACGTTCCATTGCTATTAAAGAGACCGTTGTCAAGCTACATACCCGCTGATATTATACCCCCTTTAGATTGAAAAAGATTTTCTCCTTTGTTCCTGACACATGTTTCAGGGGTTGTCATGACAGGGGCAGTCTTCTCCATACGTTCTGGAGCTGCTCGGTGTTGAAATCCATATGGCAAAGTGCCTCTTCCATGGTGCTCCACATAACAAGTGCATCTGTGACCTTGACCTATCAGATGTGCAAATTGTTTGCAGAGCTTCCGGAGGTCTCCCCCCATCAAAAGTTGGCACATACACTCTTCAGTGCCATCCACTGGGCAATTTCCCTAAACTGGCGATGTCCCTCTGTTTCATGGTCACAGGTGCTCCATCGCATGGAATCCATTAGACTGATGGAAAAGGTACACCACACCCTCATGGATACCAAGCACGTCTTCCAATGTAAGTGGGCTAATTGGTCGCCGTAGCAGATATAATCTGTGTTTGACGGGCTTCCTTGTTTCCCTATTTGAGTTCATTAGATGATTTGGTAACTCTGGAAGGTAATGCACCCAGTACTGCCTAACCAATTATTTTGTAAAATTCCTGTCTAGAGCACATCTTCTATGTAATCATTCTACTTTTCTTGCAGAAGCAACAATGTAACTTTACTTAGTGTCTTTTCATTTTGAATCTTGTTATTTTAACATCTGGTAAATGGTACAGCATCCCAACTATTCAAGATTTCCATTAGTACAAGGCAAGGATGCCTCCTGTCTCCTTTGCTCTTTTGTCTCAATTATTGAACATCTAGCTCAAGTCATTCGAAAAAAAATGATTCTATTAAGCAGATCTCTACCCCTTCCACCCATCATAAACTCTCCCTTTATGCATATTACTTATTGTTGTACATTCAGCAAACAGATATTAGCTTACCCTCTCTTATATCCAAATCTAAAAGCTTTAGCCAGTTTAGTAATTTTAAGTTCAACATGTCCGAAACTGAAGCTCTGAATGTTAATCTCTCCCCTACTTCTTTATCACTTTTTCAAATTAATATTTCCTTTCCAATGGAAACACATGAGTATTACCTTTTTGGGGATGGCCATCCCAGCTCACTTCTCCAGTCTTTAGTCTCTCAACTAGAAATTCTTTAGACTAAGCCCTTGTTCACACTGCAACATTGAATCCGACATCCCTGCATGACTTCATTGCGGCTTGCATATGTCTTCTTTAACCGCCCTGGCGGTATTCCCGAGTCTGGCTCGGGTTGGATTTTTATATACCAAAAGCGGTATCCCCGAGCCAGACTCGGGCTTGCATCGCAGGATCCAGGAAGAGTATACTTACCTTGTCCCCTGGATCCTGCGATGTCTCCCCGCTGTGATCGGCGAGCCGCTGTGTCTCGCTCGATTCACAGTGCCGAGCTCCGTTCCCTGCGAGCGGTGCGACGCACGGGGACGGAGTTCGGCGGTAAATTCAAAAGTAAAACACACAGTATAGATACAGCATACTGTAATCTTACAGATTACAGTACTGTATCAAATAACTACACATCCCCTTTGTCCCTAGTGGTCTGCCCAGTGTCCTGCATGCAGTTTTATATATATAAAACTGTTCTTTCTGCCAGGAAACTGGAGATTGTCCATAGCAACCAAAACTGTCTCTTTACATCAAAAGTGGTTTTAGACCAGCTAGAAAAAAGCGATAATAAATTAGAATCACTCGCAGAATTGAGCGATAGTGATTTGTGGGGAGATCCGTCATCAAACACTAAAAGTAACAAAAGCTAAAATTCTGCAACTGAGCAAATTTCAGTGTTTTTGATTTGATGACATTATTATATAATTTTTATTATTATTATATTATTATTTGTTATAATTATTTATAGTTATTTATTATATTATAATTTTTTATTTAGTTTTTCAAACTTTATCATACCCGGGATGTCTACTAGACTCTTGTTTGGACAGATTTAAGTGAACTATTCCTAAGAATTACAGGCCTACAATATAAAACGCCAAATTTCTGTGCAAAATAATTGTACCGCTTTCAGCACCTAAAATCAGAAATAATCATACCGCCAGGGAGGTTAACAGAAGTCAATGAAAGTCATGTTGAAGTCACACCAAAAGTAGTGCAGGAACGCTTTTCTAAGTCGGAGTGGCTTGAGTCGCACAGATTAGAACGGTTCAATTGCCGTTAATAGGGTGCGACTTTTCATGTGACGTTAACCTCTCAAGTCACATGACAAGTCGCAGCAGTGAGAACTGGGGCTTAGGCTAAAAACTCTGTGTAAACCCAGACTTACAGGTGGAGCAGGCTTACAAGAATTTGCACTCTTACTTTCCCACATCTTAGACTGGCTCTCAAGACCAAGTTCAAAGGCTTAGAGTCTAATAGAACTGATATGTCCCCTATCGACTTACGAGCATTAACTTGGGGTTTTGCACATTCTTTTCACACCCTCCAGGGACTCTTACCCCTTACAGTAGTGATGTATATGTTATTAAACTACATTGTCTCACGCTCAATCTTCTGACCTAAGCCCATTAATACCACTATTGGATCCGGCCTTGTATCTCTTGTTGGTGGTATTGTCTCACGTTCTTCCTGGCTACAAGCAAGACACTTTGTTCTCCCTCGTTCTGGACTACCATCCGTTTTAACCAACCTTACAACTAAAACTGTTGACTGGCTCACACAACATCAACTGACCACTTATTATAAAAAAACTTCATCTTACAAGACTAATGCAACGTGCACTCACTGTCTTTTATGTGCTCTCTTGGAACCACCTAGACATAGGTTATCTAAATTATATAAAATACTTCAGCAAAAACACTTTAACCAAACACTCCTCTTTATGAAAGCTTAGAGCAGGGAGGGGAGCTAGATTGCAAGATTACCTCTGAAGAATGGCATAAATTCTTCCTGTTTGGTCTCTGTACATCACATTTTTTCTTCTGTACCTCAAAATTGTTGGAAGTGTCACAGAGCCAGAGGTACTGGTATATATCCATATATGGCGGGAGTGTGATAAGATTCGTCCCTTCTGGCAATTGATCCTTGATATCTTTAATGACCTATATGGTAACCCACTACCTCCGTCTCCTAAAATTGCTCTATTATTACAGCTTAGTGGCCCCCCAAAAATCACAACTTCTGAAACTCTTTCTATCTGCCGGTAGGCAACTGACCCTGTTCTAATGGAAGACTACAGAGACCCCCTCATTTGATAAAATGGGTTAACATAATAAGCAAAATTATGAGAAAGACCTTCGATACAAACACTAAGGATAAATTCTTTAACGGCCTTCCCCCCATACGTCCTGTTAGTAGCACGCCTTATGTGTGCCTCCGGGGGCCACTGTGCTCCTCCCTGGTACCATGTGATCTCTGTGACCAATTACAGCAATCTTGTGTCCAGTAGTAAACAATGGCTGTCATTCATGATGCCATTGCTTACTACTGTGATCTCTGTGATTGGTCACAGTGATTACATGGTACAGGGCCAGTCCCAGTGTCCCTGATCACCACTACACCAGTCATGTTGTCCCTAATCAATGCCATACCAGTCATACTTTTCCTAATAACCGCCATAACAGTCATATTTTCTCTAATCACTGCCACACCAGTGTCCCTGATCACTGCCACACCAGTCATATTGTCCCTGTTCACTACCACACCAGTCCCAGCCCACCAGCTATAGGTGATTCTACACTTAAGTTGTGCTAGCTAAAAATTACCTGAAAACAGTTGGTTCGCCAGGAACCAGCTGACATTCAGCCCATATGTACAGCTCTCTATCCAACAGAAGCTGGTTGCACGATTTGCTTCTGTTGAAGGTCATGCTGTAAAGCCAGCATTTGACCGACTTCCAATCAGAGCTGGCAGCCAATGACTGTGAGCACTGATCAGTTTGTTCTGGTGGGGCGGGGGGGGGGGGGGGGTCACTACCCCTACAAGAACACAATAGCACAGCGGGGGAGATCACCGCACTAACATTGCTTATGTTGGCATAACGATCTGTCTGTTTTTTATTGTTCAGCCCGCTGGGTTGGGTAAAGAGAAACTTCTCATGTGTACCTCCCATTAACTATATCCCTGACTACTCGTACAGAGGTGACGTTACAGTAAATTGGTTTTCATACAATTGGATGATTTGTGTAATACAAAAGATACAATATCCGATATATAATCAATCCAAAAAGTGAAAAAGCCTTACACATGTAGTATCACTATACTAGAAGGAGTAGCAGCATTTGTTTTGGTTTGTAATCTAAGTATTCCCATGCTGCGAGTGAGAAATATCTTATTAAAAAGGAACCGCAGTCTGCTCACATAATTTGTAATAAAAACCTCTTTGCCATTCTGAAGCTTCCCTCCAACCACTTTGCATATTATTTTATATATACTGTGATTCTGTACTTGCTAAATATGCTGTAGAAATCTCCCTCCATTGAGTCTGGCTGCAACCATTTTAAATGTGGGCAGCTGAAGCTGCTGCCTGTTCACTTCCTGGATTTACACAGATACACAGAGGCACACCTCCAGCTCTGCAGCTCTCATTGACCTTCTTATGACTCACCCCCCCTTCCTGGCAAACTCTCACAAGAGTGAGAGAGAGAGCTGTGCATGAAGTCTTAAGCATAGGCTTTTTACCAGTCAAGAAACAGGAAGTGGGCTGTATAAAGTATTTACTGGCAGAAAAAAAAATGTTTTACTATACAAAGTTAAAACAACAAGGGCAGAGAATTCAATAGATGGAAAGATAAAAAAACAACTGTCGTTTCGCTTTAAATTGACAACTTTGTGTAAAAAAAATATTTTTCATTTTCTTTATGCATTTTTTAAAAACTTGTTGCAAAACAATGAAGTCTTCAAAGGACTCACCATGCTTCTTAGAAAATACCTTGGGGTGTTTGGCTTCCAAAATGTGGTCATTTTGTGGGTGTTTCCATTGTCCTGGTGCTGGTGCTCCAGAGCCTCCAATAATTTGATAGGTAATCAGGAAATTAGATGCATAATTTATGCCCCTGGCCCTATGCCCTGACAGTGCTCCTTGGATTTTGGGCCTCTATGTGGCTAGCCTGTGAAAAAGTCTCACACATGTGGTATCCCCATACTCGGTAGGTGCAGTAGAATGTGTTTTGGGTTGTAATTCTAAGTATGCTTATGATGTTTGTTAGCTATATCTTTTTATTTATCTTTTTATTGCTTTATTTTATCTATTTATTGACAACTTTGTGTAAAAAAAAAAAATACATTTTAATTCTTTTCACTGCATTGTCCAAAGACTTGTGGCAAAATGTCAAAAGGCTTACTATGTCTTTCCGAAAAAACCTTGGAGTGTTTCCTTTTCCAAAATGGGGTCATTTTGTTGGTGTTTTCACTATCTTAGTGCTCCAGGGCCTTCAAAAATGTGATAGATAATCAGGAAATTAGATCTGTAATTTAGGTGTAATATATGCTCCTTGAAAGCCTTTAAAGGGGCTACTTGGGTTTTTGGTCCTTTTATTCATCAAGGCTGTGAAAAATCTCATACATGTTGCTTCTCCATACTTGGGAGGAGTAGCAGAATGTTTTTTGAGGTGTAATTATAAGCATGCTATTGCTGTGTGAGAAATAAAATACAACTTTGTGAAAAAAATGTATTTCATTTCTTAATTTTCAAAAAAATTGTGACAAAAAATGACAACTTAAAAAAACTCAACAACACACCTCTTACTAAATACCTTGTACTGTCTACTTTCCAAAAAAAAGGGGTAATTCGGGGGGGGGGGGGGGGGGTATTTGTACGGTATTGGCATTTTAGGGCCCCAAGAAATTAGATATATGATATATATGAATAAAGATGTATTTGAAAAAGGTTATAACAGAAACAAAGAAAAAAACATGCAGTGATTAAATACCACCAAAAGAAAGCTATATCTATCTAAAAAAAAGATAAAAATTTAATTTGGGTACAGTGTTGCATGACTAAGTAATTGTCTTCCAAAGTGTTATAGCACTGAAAGCTGAAAAATGGCCTGGGCAGAAAAGAGGGGAAAGTGTATGGTCTTGGGGTGGTTAAACAATGGACGGTCGGATTTCTTACTCTGAATCAGGTGCCTGAGTTGCAAAGAGGTTGTAATTACACTCTTTTTTGGTGTACTGGTATTTGGTATTACTTTACATTGCCTCTGCAATTGACACCACATTATTCTGGACAATTTTTCTTTCTATGATCTCTTTCCCTTATTCCCTTTTCTTATACATGTACCGTACTTACTTTCTCCATACACTTTCTTCTATATTTCTTTTTCTCTTTCTTACGTTATTTTTCTTTCTTCTATCTCCACTAGGAGCTTATGTTTGGCATTTCTTCTAACCAGTTATTATTACAACACTCCCTATGATGTGGGACTGCATTGAATGTTTTCAGATTTAATGTTTTGGAACATCTTTCATTGTTGTACTGGCATTTAGATCTTGTTCATTTTAATCACTGTGTTCCTTTCTCCAGAATCATACTGCATTGACATTGATGGTATTCACAGTAAAGCTTTCCTTCTTGAAAATGTCAATAATAACTATATTTAACTTTAAATAAGATGTTTTAGACTGTTGAGTGTTGGGCTGGAAAGAGTATGACCACCATCACTAGTAGCCTATACAGTATTCTTGACTCAAAAAGCTTGTCTTGGACACTGAGCCAGGCCAAAAATGCACGCAAGTACACTTTTGCGCATTTGATGTTTTTCTTTTTTTTTAATGAATCCTAGAGTTTGTGATAGATAAATATAATAAAATACAATATCTGACCTCATGTTACTAGTTCACTCATTTCCAATGATAAAGAGCACAAAAAGATATCAAGCTAAGTAAGCACTGCTGTTAGTTTACCAATTTTAAATACAAATTAAAATAAATGATTCTTAAGAAGTTAGAGTTCAAATTCTGGATGTAGAGTAAGCCAAGTAGCCATGGAAGCTCGATCTTTACTCACAATCATTTGCCACCCACTGTTCTTTTTCTTAACCAAATGATCAAAACTATAGAACTGGGTTAAAAGCATCGCAATGCCAGCTAAAAGAGATTTGTAAGTAGGGATGAGCCCGATGTTCGCGTCGAACTTATGTTTATTAACATCGGGTGTTCGCCTGCTTGCCGAATAGTGAACAATTTGGGGTGTTCGCGGCAAATTCGAAAGCTTTAAAAGTCTATGGTAGAAATCAAAAGTGCTAATTTTAAAGGCTTATATGCATGGTATTGTCATAAAAAGTTTTGGGGACCCGGGCTCTGCCCCAGGGAACATGTATCAATGCAAAAAAAGTTTTAAAAATGCCCATTTTTTTGGTAGCAGTGATTTTAATAATGCTTAAAGTGAAACAATAAAAGTGAAATATTCCTTTAAATTTCGTACCTGGGGGCTGTCTATAGTATGCCTGTAAAGTGGCGCATGTTTCCCATGTTTAGAACAGTCCGAGAACAAAATGACATTTCTAAAGGGAAAAAAGTCATTTAAAACTACTCACGGCTATAATGAATTGTCGGGTCCGGTAATACAGATAAAAGAAGTCATTAAAAAAACAGCATGGGATCCCCCCAGTCCATTACCAGTCCCTTTGGGTCTGGTATGAATATTATGGGGAACCCCGAACCAAAATTTAAAAAAAAATAGCGTGGGGGTCCCCCCAAATTCCATACTAGGCCCTTCAGGTCTGGTATGGATATTAAGGGGAAGCCCATGCTAAAATTTAAAAAAAATGGCGTGAGGGTCACCCCAAAATCCATACCAGACCCTTATCCGAGCACGCAACCTGGCAGGAAAAGAGGGGGGATGAGAGAGCGCCCCCCCTCCTGAACCGTACCAGGCCACATGCCCTCAACATGGGGAGGGTGCTTTGGGGTAGCCCCCCAAAGCACCTTGTCCCCATGTTGATGGGGACAAGGGCCTCATGCCCACAACCCTTGCCCAGTGGTTGTGGGGTCTGCGGGCGGGGGGCTTTTTGGAATCTGGAAGTCCCCTTTAACAAGGGGACCCCCCTGTGTGAAATGGTAACGGATACAAATGTATCCCTACCATTTCACAAAAAAAGTGTCAAAATGGTAAAAATGACAAGACATGGCTTGGGACAAGTTTTAAATGACTTTTTTTCCTTTAGAAATGTCATTTTGCTCTCGGACTCTTCTAAACACGGGAAACATGTGCCACTTTATAGGCATACTATAGACACCCCCCAAGTATGAAATTTAAAGGAATATTTCACTTTTATTGTTTCACTTTAAGCATTATTAAAATCACTGCTCCCGAAAAAACGCCCGTTTTTAGAACTTTTTTTTGCATTGATAAATGTCCCCTGGGGCGGGACCCAGGTCCCCAAACACTTTTTATGACAATAACTTGCATATAAGCCTTTAAAATGAGCACTTTTGATTATTCATGTTGGTGTCCCATAGACTTTCACGGTGTTCGCGTGTTCGAACAAACTTTTTGCCTGTTCGCATGTTCTGCTGCGAACCGAACCGGGGGGTGTTCAGCTCATCCCTATTTGTAAGTCGTTTTGCATCCCAATTTTAAACTTGACCAATCGAGACCAGGAAATAGTAGAAACTGTGGGTAAAGAATTGCTATGGACTAAAGCAAATTTTCCAAAATGGCCAAAAAAGTTGCTAAGTGTTTAAAAGTCAGCGTATGAGTCAAAGATTATATCAGCTTTTTGCTCTTGTATCTGCATATTGTATATAATTATTTACATAAGTAAAGGGAATGTATAGTGGTTTCTTTGCTCATTGTGAGACTAAAAATACAATTAGAAAAACATTATTTTTTACCCTGGTAATAATAAAATATTGTGTATTTATATTATGTAGTTAACTATACTACCAGTATGTAGAACTTCAATCTTTTTCTCACATTATTAGCATGAGTCAGCTATGCTTTAAGAATCCCACTGTTTACAGAACATGATGAGTCTTAAGGGAGGAGCCTTGAACTGTACATCATAACACCTGTGCACACTTGCATAATGAGCAAGTGGTGGTAATTCACCATTAAAACATAGACCAAGGTTGAGGCTTCATCCCTTCCAAGTCTCTACAAAGCCTCTGGGCTCCAGACCCCCTGGCTCGGTTCGAACAGGCAAAAAATTTGGACGAACACGCGAACACTGTTAAAGTCTATGGGACGCGAACATGAAAAATCAAAAGAGCTCATTTTAAAGGCTTATATGCATGTTATTGCCATAAAAAGTGTTTGGGGACCCAGGTCCAGCCCCAGGGGACATGTATCAATGCAAAAAAAAGTTTTAAAAGTGGAGCAGTGATTTTAATAATGCTTAAAGTGAAACAATAAAAATGAAATTTCCTTTAAATATTGTTCCTGGGAGGTGTCTATAGTATGCCTGTAAAGTGGCACAGTTTTCCCATGTTTAGAACAGTACCCCAGCAAAATGAAATTTCTAAAGTTTAAAACTGATCGCGGCTGTAATGAATTGTTGGGTCTCGGCAATATGGATAAAACTCATTGAAAAAAACTGCATGGGTTCCCCCCCCAGTCCATTAAAAGGCCCTTTGGGTTTGGTATGAATATTAAGGGGAACCCCGAACCAAAATAAAAAAATTGCGTAGGGGTCCCCCCAAAATACATACCAGACCCTTCAGGTCTGGTATGGATTTTAAGGAGAACCCTGCGCCAAAACTTTAAAAAAATGGCGTGGGGTCCCAGAAAATCCATACCAGACCTTTATCTGAGCACGCAACCTGGCAAGCCGCAGGAAGAGAGGGGGGAAGAGAGAGCGCCCCCCTCCTGAACCGTACTAGGCTACATGCCCTCCACTTGGGTTCGGTGCTTTGCAGTCACCCCCAAAGCACCTTGTCCCCATGTTGATGGGGACAAGGGCCACATCCCCACAACCCTTGCCCGGTGGTTGTGGGGGTCTGCGGGCGGGGGGCTTATCGGAATCTGGAAGCCCCCTTTAACAAGGGGACCCCCAGATCCCGGCCCTCCTATGTGAATTGGTAACTGATACATTGTACCCCTAATAATTCACAAAAAAAAGTGTCAGAAATAGTAAAAATGACAAGAGACACTTTGGTACAAGTCCTTTATTAAAAAATAAAAATGTCCCGCGATGTAAATCCATCTCACGCTGCCCCGATGAGCCAAAAAAAGAATAAACAAAAAAAAACTTCTTCAAAGCACTCCCCCATGTTGAGGGCATAATGGCCTGGTATGGTTCAGGGGGGGGCGCTCTTTCATCCCCCCATCTTTTCATGCGGCCTGCCAGGTTGCGTACTCGGATAAGGGTCTGGAATGGATTTTAGGGGGACCCCTACGCCATTTAAAAAAAAAAAATGTTGCAGGGTTTCCCTTAATATCCATACCACACCTGAAGGGCCTGGTATGGATTTTGGGGGGACCCCCACACAATTTTTTTTTTTAAATTTGGTTCGGGGTTCCCCTTAATATTCATACCAGACTCAAAGGGCCTGGTAATGGACTGAACTGCCATTTTTTTCAGTGAGTTTTATCTATATTGCCGAGACCTGACAATTCATTACAGCTGTGATCAGTTTTAAATGACTTTTCTTCCTTTAGAAATGTCATTTTTCTGTGGTCTGTTCTAAACACAGGAAAAATGGGCCACTTTACAGGCATACTATAGACACCCCCAGGCACGATATTTAAAGGAATATTTCATTTTTATTGTTTCACTTTAAGCATTAATAAAATTACTGCTCCCGAAAATTGATACATGTCCCCTGGGGCAGGACCCAGGTCCCCAAACACTTTTTATGGCAATAACTTGCATACAAGCCTTTAAAATGAGCACTTTTGGTTTTTCATGTTAGTGTCCCATAGACTTTAACAGTGTTCCGCGGCTTTCGAATTTGCCACGAACATTGTATAATGTTCGCTGTTCGGCGAACACCAGATGTTTGAGTCGAACTTAGGTTCGACTTGAAAATCGGGCTCATCCCTACTGAGAATCCTGACCGGCATCGGATTCTTCTAACAATCTAACAAGGTGCAGCGTAAATATTTAGAAATAAACCAACTAAAATAAAAATAACCCAAAATGTTATACTCTCCCTTTCACAGGATCAGAGAACTCCCCAAAGCAAATGTTTCCAGCTTTGTCACATAGGACAAAAAAGATTATTTTCTGATCCCCAAAATTGCTTGTCTATTTTTCTTGGATCAAAATATGGCTGTATTAGCCTTTATTAAAGAGGGCAACAGTTAATTTATAATGATATTTCAATAAAGGGGGATAATTTATAAAGATAAGGAGATTTATACAAAACTACACCAATATTACCAAAAGTATTGGGACACCTGACTTTACAAGCACATGAACTTTAATAGCATGCCAGTCTTAGTTTGTAGGGTTCGTTATTGAGTTGACCCACCTATTGCAGCTATAACAGCTTCAACTCTTCTGGGAAGGCTGTCCACAAGGTTTAGGAGTGTGTCTTTCGGGTTGAGGTCAGGACTTTGTGCAGGCCAGTAAAGTTCCTCCACCCCAAACTCACTCATCCATGTCTTTATAGACCTTGCTTTGGGCACTGGTCCAAATCATTTGGTGGAGTGGGGGATTATTGTGTGGGGCTGTTACTTAGGGGTTGGGCTTGGCCCCTTATTTCCTGTTAAGGTGAACTCTTAATGTGTCAGCATACCAAGACATTTTGGACAATTCTATGCTCCCAACTTTGTGGGAACAGTTTGGGGATGGCCCCTTCCTGTTCCAACATGACTGTGCACCAGTGTACAATACAATAAAGACATGGATGAGCGAGTTTGGGGTGGAGGAACTTGACTGGCCTGCACAGAGGCTTGACCTCAACCCTATAGAACACCTTTGGGATGAATTAGAGCAGAGACTGCAAGCCAGGCCTTCTTGTCCAACATCAGTGCCTGACCTGACAAATGTGCTTCTGAAGAATGGTCAAACATTCCCATAGACACACTCATAAACCTTGTGGACAGCCTTCCCAGAAAAGTTGAAGCTGTTACAGCTGGAAAGGGTGGGCCAACTCAATATTGAACCCTACAGATGAAGACTGGGATGCCAAAAAGTTAATGTGCAGGTGTCCCAATACTTTTGATCCTAATGCTTCCGGTAATATAGTGTATGTACTTGTATTGACTACTAAGATTTTTTCTTTTAGTAATTCCAATACAAAATCTGATTGGGTGCTAAGAAATCACTGTATCAGTGCAATCTTTAAAGTTTATTGCTAAATAAGTCTGTATGACTTCACCTGTTTATACCTGTTTATTAAAACACAACTGATTTTCTTCCCACAATAGAATTCAGCCTCCTATGGTGAGTGGTACAACCAATGACACAGTGATAGTGGCTGACATCAGTGGTAATTTTTTATAATGCAACGAGAGCTGCATTTTTATCTGGGCAACTTAGAACTGAAAAATGATGGAGGGGGAAGGATGCAACCACCTTTTAATCACAAAACGCAGGACATTCTGTTCTAGGCATTAATAAAACAAAAAGTTTAAAGATATGGCTTTTAGTTGGCTTTTAGTCAATTCATCTTGTATTTCTCACCTTTCTATCTCCAGTGCAGAATGAGCTATGTTAAAAAAGACTTACACCATCATATATTTGCTGCTCACATGGGTTTGAACTTATGAAACAATGTAAAAATACAGAACTCCATAAAATCCATTTGCATGAATGACACATCAAGCTAAAAGGTTAAACTAAAACATCCTTTGATAATTCTAGTCTCATCATCTACAAAGCTTTTAACAATACAATATTTTGCAGCTTTGATCATTACAAGGAAAGAGATGTGCATTTTTCTAATGCTTACTTCACAGGGCTTCTGGCAGCATCTGGATCTTGGGCTGTGACTGTTCCTATAGGAGTGTTAATTCTGGCATCTTCCATGACTTCAAGTACATAGGCTGATTTGGTGAACACTGGTGGCTCATCCACATCCTCCACCAAAATTCTGACAGTAGCATCATCCTTGAAGGGTCCCATGTAGTGAAACCTGGAGTCTTCATATGTATTGACAGCTTCTACTTTCAAAGTGTACATCCTTGTTTTCTCAAAGTCCAGTGCCTGCAAATAAAAATATAATATAACCTCAGGAACTAAAAGAATTTAGGTATAATGCATCACATGTCAGGAAACAAATCTAAACTACACAATCACAGGCTTAATCATTTTATTACAGTACAAGAAGCAATAATATGCAACTTTACCTTTTCTTTTCTTAATTTAGTTTTGGGACATTGTATTAAAATGTCCGTGAGGTGGCCTGGTTTTCTCAATATTTGAAAATGGCAGCATCAGCAGATCTCATTTATTGGATCTGCCTCAGTACTTTGCAGAAGTATGTATAATGCGATCTGAAGAAAGAAGTGCCTGACACATATAACTGGGCTCATTTAAAAAGGCAGTGCAAAGAACAATATCTATATTCACAGTGAAGGAGACTATAGTAACCAACCAAATGTAAGTATACTTGATACAACTGAGGGAAAGAAGCACATCTAATTAGTTGACACAGGTTACTTTGCATCACCGTATTAAATAAGCAGAGCGATTGTATGAGATAACATATCCTTACAGAAATATTGAGCTTACTTTCTTAACCACTTCAGCCCCGGAAGAATTTACCCCCTTCCTGACCAGAGCACTTTTTGCGATTCGGCACCATGTCGCTTTAACTGTCAATTGCACGGTCGTGCGATGTTGTACCCAAACAAAATTAACGTCCTTTTTTTCCCACAAATATAGCTTTCTTTTGGTGGTATTTATTTTGTGCGCTCTAAACAAAAACAGAGCGACAATTTTGAAAAAAACGCATTATTTTTTACTATATAGAAATGGGGGATGAGGGTGGGAAAATTGAACAGTTGCTGAAGCTGACCGTGATTCTAATCTCAGACTCAAAAAAGTGATGGACTATCTCGGTACTAATAAAAGGGTAAGTACAGTGCTGCGCTAGATCAAAAAGAACACTGAGATAGCAGCTAACACACCTATAGACTCAGGGTAAAAATAACAACAAAAGATAAAAGTGTAGCGCTATAAACTCAATAAATATGTACATCAAAAACCCATAAATGTATATGTACAGTGAATACATTTTGTCAAACCATGTACGGCTATAAAAGTGAACAACACTATATAGTTAACCAGCAAAACTATTAGGTGAAGCAATGAATAGTACACTTTATAAGCAAATATAACAGTGACTAATATGAAGGAAACAGTGACGGTTCCATGAACTCAACAACTCAAATAATATATGAAAAACCTTAAAACATAATAGTCCATTTCAAGATTGTGAAAAATTTGTGAAAAACACCACCAAAAGTCTATGGGGGTAGTGCATAAGCAATGATGGAAAAATAACTCCCAAGTTCGCAGGTGGGTAGTTAAACCAAATCTGGCAGGTAAGTGGACAGTGGGAGAACCGTAGGTGCACAAAAGATTTAAATCAGTGCCGGGGCCATCACCAGGAAATGAAGAGGGTTACCGGAACTCAATGACCTGAAATGGCATACGCCATACAAGTCAAAAAAGGCTTGATGACCAACAGGTCTGGGCAGTGTGTCTTGTCAGATGTCATCAGCATACAGCAGAAAGGGGTATCAGCATGGCTTCCACATCCATAGACACTCCAACATAAGTCAAACGAATGGTTCATATGCCATGCGAGGAGCAAGAAAACTCACATAGCGTGATAACGTTTAAACACTGTCTCCATGTGTTCATCTCTAGAGCCGTACATGGTTTGACAAAATTTATTCACTGTACATATACATTTATGGGTTTTTGATGTACACATTTATTGAGTTTACAGCGCTACACTTTTATCTTTTGTTATCTCGGTACTAATAACAGATAAGATAAATAATATATAAAAAAACTATTTATTACATAAAAATGACATACAGGGTATATTTAAAACAACAATTAGGAAGAAATTGTATTTCAGATAGCAAATACCCAGGTAACTCCCAGCAAGTATCTGCTGTTGAAGCAATTCTCAAAATTGGTTTGGTTCTCTACTAGTTTCGCGGGTGACCGCTTCTTCAGGAGAACTAATCTATAAAATAAATGATGAAATAAGGCACAATTCGAATATAACATATTCAGGGTTGCAGCAGGATATACACAATAATAATAACATGATAATCATCAAATTGCCCACCAGGCTGCAGCACGGCCTATGCGTAACCACCAGCCCAAACTAGGAAATCCCCCTGTGGCGGACAAGGGGGATGAATGCGGGTATGAGTGAGTAAAAAAGTTATAGTTAATTAAATAAAGATCATGTATCAGTGTAATGAAAAGGGTCACAAACCACTCATTGCAGGAAAGGTAAAACAGTGGTGGATGGGAAAAAAGAAGTTGAATGAAAAGAAGTTATATGAAGAAAAGGGGGATGGAAAAAGTAGGGGGGGGGGGAAGGGAAGAAGAAAAGAGGGGAAAAAGGGGGGGAGAGGGGGAGAAAAGGGAACGGGAGGGGAGGGGAAGAAAAGATGAAAAAATAAAAGAATAAAGAGACAATGGAAGGAATATTCCAGGGACAGGAGAGGGAGGGAAATGAGGGAGAGGGAGGGAGGGGAAGGGGGGGGGAGGAAGGCGGAAGAGGGGAGAAAAAAGAGGGGCAAAGGGTAAAGAAAGGGGAGAAAGAGTGGAAGGCAGGAGAGGGGGATAGGGAAGGGGAAGAGAATAAGATAAGGAAGGGGAAAAGGAAAGGAATGGACCAAGAGGGGTGGGGTAAAAAGGGGGGCAAAGAGGGCAGAGGAATGAAAAGGAGGAGGTAAGGAGGAGGGCAAAGGGTGGGAAGGGGGGGGAGATGGGAAAGGCAGAAAGAAAAATGGGGACAAGGGAGGGAAGAAGCCAGAGGAAGACCAAGGAATGAAAGGGGAAGGACAGGGGGAGATGGAAACAGGACCCCATAGTGGGGGTGGGGATAGAACAAGGCAATGAATAGATATGTGACTGGGGTTAATAAGGGAGCAGTGAATAAACACCTTAATTTCCCTCCCTCTCCCATCCCTGGAATATTCCTTCCATTGTCTCTTTTTTTTTCATCTTTTCTTCCCCTCCCCTCCCGTTCCCTTCAACCCCCTCTCCCCCCCCCCTTTTCCCCTCCTTTTCTTTTTTCCTTTCCTCCCCCCTACTTTTTCCATCCCCCTTTTCTTCATATCACTTCTTTTCATTCAACTTCTTCGCTCAACTGCTTTTTTTCCCATCCACCACCGTTTTACCTTTCCTTCAATGAGTGGTTTTGTGACCCTTTTCATTACACTGATACATGATCTTTATCTAATTAAGTATAAATTTTTTACTCAGACTCATACCCGCATTCATCCCCCTTGTCCGCCATGGGGGGAATTCCTAGTTCGGGCTGGTGGTTACGCATGGGCCGTGCTGCAGCCTGGTGGGCAATTTCATGATTATCATTTTACTATTATTGTGTACGGTATATCCTGCTGAGCCTTACTGTGTGCAATTCTGAATATGTTGTATTCGAATTGTGCCTTATTTCATCATTTATTTTATAGATTAGTACTCCTGAAGAAGCGGTCACCCGCGAAACTAGTAGAGAACCAAACCAATTTTGAGAATTGCTTCAACAGCAGATACTTGCTGGGAGTTCCCTGGGTATTTGCTATCTGAAATACAATTTCTTCCTAATTGTTGTTTTAAATATACCCTGTATGTCATTTTTATGTAATAAATTGTTTTTTATATATTATTTATCTTATCTGTTATTAGTACCGAGATAGTCCATCACTTTTTTGAGTCTGGGATTAGAATCACGGTCAGCTTCAGCAACTGTTCCATTTTCCCACCCTCATCCCCCATTTCTATATATCAGTTTGGAGGATGGTACTGTGTTAATTTTTGAATAATACAAATTCTATAGGAGGCTATACTCTAATTTCAATTTACTTTTTGCTATAATAAATATCCCCGCAAAATATATAAAAAAAACAATTTTTTTCCTCAGTTTAGGCCGATATGTATTCTTCTACATATTTTTGATAAAAAAATCGCAATAAGCATATATTGATTGATTTGCGCAAAAGTTATAGCGTCTACAAAATAGGGGATAGATTTATAGCATTTTTATTATAATTTTTTTTTACTAATAATGGCGGCGATCTGCTATTTTTATCATGACTGCGACATTATGGAGGACACATTGGACAATTTTGACACATTTTTGGGACCATTGGCATTAATACAGCGATCAATGCTATAAAATTGCATTGATTACTATAAAAATGTCACTGGCAGTAAAGGGGGTTAACACTAGGGGGCGCTCGAAGGGTTAACGGTGTTCCCTGGGAGGTGATTCTAACTGAAAGGGGAGGGGACTGACTAGAGGAAGTGACAGATCGTGGTTCCTAGCTAATAGGAACACACAATCTGTCACTCCTGTCAGAACAGAACAGGGAAGTGTGTGTTAATACACACTCGTCCCTGTTCTGTCTCTCCTCTTCACGATCGATCGTGGCCGGTGGTCATCACGACCGTCGGCCACGAGCACCGGCACCCCGACCCTGCGAGCGGACGTATAGCTACAACGGCTCACACAGGGGAGCCAACTTGCCGCAGTATAACTGCGGCGGTTGGTCGGGAAGCTGTTAAAGTGTGGTAGTAGGCACCTTTCACATGGAGCTTAGTCCTCTCCGATCAGCAGGGGATCCATGTGCAGATTCTTGCTGAATCAGACAATAAGAGTAAAATGTCAGTGTTTTGACATCCATTCCCTTGGTCTATGCTCGGTGGACACAGGCAGACCCGTGACAGCTCTATGGGCAGCCTGATCAAAATGGACTCAGCTGTCAGCTTACATCGGGGCTAGCTCTCTGAACCGTCATGTCCTTTTTGGGGTTTTTTTTCCCGTACCTGGGTGACCCAGAGATAGGTGGCTGTAAAGGGATACAAGTCCATTTATATCTGCCAGTCCATAGGGCTGTATGGACTTTCCCACCAGGTCTGCCTGAAAGATGATGTAGTGGCAGAATTTGTTTTTTTACATGTAATCTAATCAATAGATGTCAGCCATTGTACTTTGCTCAGCAATATTTTGTTTGCCTTACTGAATAAACTGAAAGTCTGAGGACTGAATGTTTAACTAGATCTTGTAGCTTTGAGAATTATTTTTTAGTAACATTATGTCTAAAATCATAAATACCATGCTTTAGTTATAGAGGAGGAGATTATGTATGTAATTTTTAAGCACACAGATGTTTGTTTGTCTAATAACAAGATGATCCAGATTTTACAGCAAATAAACACATTGTATATTTAATTTGCTTTATTTTACTGAACTAGAAAACCTACTAGCTGAACCAGCCACTTAGAGTTTTCTAATTATAGTCTCACAACTGCTTTCTGATGAGTTTTATAATTTGACATTTTCTGCTGTTTACTGATGCTTGGAATTGTTAGATATATAGATAGATAGATAGATAGATAGATAGATAGATAGATAGATAGATAGATAGATAGATAGATAGATAGATAGATAGATAGATAGATAGATAGATAGATAGATAGATAGATAGATAGATAGATAGATAGATAGCTCTTTCTCACATCCCTGGCCTGGGGCATTAGGAGTTGGCAGGGAGCATGGGGACTTATTAGAATTTGGAAGTTCCCTTAGAAATAATCTAATGTAAATTCCTCATCTATCACATCATCCAGCAATATAAATACACATCAATCAAGATGAGTAACAAACCTGATGACCCACCGAAACCAGACACAAACAACCCAGGCTCCTGGCAGTCTTTTGCTGTGAATGACAGCTCCAGGCCCTGCATCAGAATTTAAGAAAAAGGGCAGGGTATCTCAGGTGATGTCATGATCATATTTAATCAGTGATATCACCCAGGATACCCCACTTCTTTGTTTAATTTTGCTCCTGGCTTTCTCTGCCTTTGGGAGCAGGCATGTTGATGACAGTGTGTCTTGTTTTGGTGGGTTGACGTTGTTGATTGTTAATGACGTTGATCTATATTACTGGGCAACATGATTGAAGGATAGATTTACATTGTAGGTCTTTTTTTTTCAATAAAGAGCTTAAAATATGTGGCATGTTTATTAACTTTTTTTGGTGAATGAGTAACCAGGGGTACTATGTACCCCTTACCCAACACAATTTATACATTTTTTGCATAGGATTCCCCTTTAATTCCATACCACACCCTCACAGAACACTAGGTCTTGTGTGCTCTCTTTTTAAAGGACAAAGTTCACCTTTCGTAACATGTTACATCCATATTCAGGGTATAACATGAAACATGTTAGGAACAGACCGGCCCCTGCTCCCCCGCTCTGACATTTAGTGGGGATCTTCTCCCCCTGATAGCTCTCACAATTAAAAAAAAAAAACACAGTCCTCGTTGAATGAAAAACTCCAAGTCTTCCTGTCAGATGGTATCTGCTTGCCCATACGATGTACGGGCGCGCAGATACACTGACATGTCTGCAATTCTAATTTTTTTGCCTGCAAAAAAATGTGTATTTATTATTTTTTGTTAAAAGGTGAACATATCCGTTAAATAAGTGCCTTGCAGACGAGGTTAGTGTTATCCCCGAGTAAGAGATAACTGATTCGCCCCACACAGAAGCGTACAGATTTTGCAATAGATTTTTAGTTGTATCGTCTATGCCCTAATCTAAAATATATGATTTTGAGTCATTAATATTACTAAACCACTGTAAAGTAGTCTGTACCTCAGCCAGGGAAGAAATTGGGTTTGAAAGCATTAGGTATTACATCATGCGCAAAAAGGGTACTTTTATGTTCCTTTGTGACAATTTTGAAGCCTGAGATAAAAAAGTTTGCTCGGCAAGGGGCCCCATTAATACACTGAAGATTAGTGGAGACTAAGTGGGCATTCTTGTTTGGTTGTCTAGTTCTGCTTATTATATTGAAAGGCTTTGACAACATTTCAGAAACATAGACCTGTGCTGAAGGGGATGTGTAAAGGGCTGTGATAGCTGAAAAAAAACCTCCCTTGGAATCTGAACTTGCAGAGCACAGCAAAGAGGTAGGACCAATGTATTCTATTGAATGTCTTCTCTGTATCCAAAGATAGAAGCAGACAAGACGTTTGAGTTCTCTCTCCATAATAATCATGTTAATTAGGTGCATGGTGGCATCTGACGCTTGCCTACCTTTTGTAAAACCTGACTGGTCTTTGTGTATCAGAGTTGGTAGTATATTTCCCAATCTGTTGGCCAGTAGTTTGGCGTAATATCGTTTTGCAAAGGAATTATATTTATAATTGTAATATGTAGAAATTCCAGGTTGTCAGTTTAATATCTGGTAACTGCCAGTTATAGCGGTGGTGAGAGCGATGTAAGGGGAAGAGAAGCTGGACATAGATATGTCTTAGAAACTTTGTTGGAGTTGTTTAGGATATTGCCCACATTTCAAAGTCATATTAACCACCTGACAACTGGGCACCTAAACCCCCTTCGTGACCAGACCAATTTTCAGCTTTCAGCGCTCTCACACTTTGAATGACAATTACTCAGTCATGCAATACTGTACCCAAATGAATTTTTTGTCCTTTTTTTCATACAAATAGAGCTTTCTTTTGGTGGTATTTGATCACCTCTGGGTTTTTTATTTTTTGCGCTATAAATGAAAAAAGACCGCAAATTTTGAAAAAAAACGCATTTTTCTTAGTTTCTGTGATAAAATTTTTCAAATTAGTAATTTTTCTTCATAAATTTTGGCCACAATTTATACTGCTACATATCTTTGGTAAAAATAACCCAAATTAGTGGATATTATTTGGTCTTTCTGAAAGTTAGAGAGTCTACAAGTTATGGTGCAAATCATAAAAATTGATCACATCTAATGCACTGACGGCCTATCTCATTTCTTGTGACCCGAACAAGTCAGGAAAGTACAAATACCCCCCAAATGACCCCTTTTTTGAAAGTAGACATTCCAAGGTATTTAGTAAGATGCATGGTGAGGTTTTTGATGTTGTCATTTTTTCCCACAATTCTTTGCAAAATGAAGATTTTTTTTTTTTTTTTTCCCCCCCACAAAATTGTCATTGTAATAGGTTATTTCTCTCACATGGCATGTATATACCACAAATGACACCCCAAAATACATTCTGCTACTCCTCCTGAGTATTACGATACCACATGTGTGGGACTTTTTCACAGCCTGGCCACATAGAGAGGCCCAACATGCATGGAGCATCATCAGGTGTTCTAGGAGCATAAATTACACATCTAATTTGTTGACTACCTATTACACTTTTGAAGGCCCTGGAGCACCAGGACAATGACACGTGACACTGACGTGGCACTGATGACAAATGGCACTGATACGTGGCACTGATGTGGCACTGATGACAGATGGCACTGATACGTGGCACTGACGTGGCACTGATGACAGATGGCACTAATACATGGCACTGATGACAGATGGCACTAATACGTGGCACTGACAGATGGCACTAATACGTGGCACTGACAGATGGCACTAATATGTGGCACTGATGACACATGGCACTAATATGTGGCACTGACGGCATGTGGCGCTGATGACAAATGGCACTGATATGTGGCACTGATGACATGTGGCACTGATGAAAGATGGCACTAATACATGGCACTGATGACAGATGGCACTAATACGTGGCACTGATGACAGATGGCACTAATACGTTGCACTGATGACAGATGGCACTAATACGTGGCACTGATGACACTGATGACAGGTGGCACTGATACGTGGCACTGATGACACTGATGACAGGTGGCACTAATACGTGGCACTGATGACACGTGACACTGATGACAGATGGCACGTGACACTGACAGGTGGCACTGATGACAGATGGCACTGATGACAGATGGCACTATGTGGCACTGATGACAGATGGCACTATGTGGCACTGATGACAGATGGCACTTATACGTGGCAGTGGGGACAGATGGCAGGGGCAGATGACAGGGCAGATGACAGGGCAGATGGCAGGGGCAGATGGCAGGGGCAGATGACAGGGCAGATGACAGGGGCAGATGGCAGGGGTAGATGACAGGGCAGATGACAGGGCAGATGACAGGGGCAGATGACAGGGCAGATGACAGGGCAGATGACAGGGGCAGATGACAGGGGCAGATGGCAGGGGCAGATGACAGGGCAGATGACAGGGGCAGATGACAGGGGCAGATGGCAGGGGCAGATGACAGGGCAGATGACAGGGCAGATGACAGGGCAGATGGCAGGGGCAGATGGCAGGGGCAGATGACAGGGCAGATGACAGGGCAGATGGCAGGGGCAGATGACAGGGGCAGATGGCAGGGGCAGATGACAGGGCAGATGACAGGGCAGATGACAGGGGCAGATGACAGGGGCAGATGACAGGGGCAGATGGCAGGGGCAGATGACAGGGCAGATGACAGGGCAGATGACAGGGCAGATGGCAGGGACTGTTAACAGCGGGACACCTTTTTTTTTTTTTTTACACTCACCGCCGCAGCGGTTCCGCTCTCCCTCCTCACACGCTGTCTCTGTGTGAGGAGGGAGAGCCGGCGATGAGAGATGATCTCATATGTTTACATATAAGATCCTCTCTCATTGGCACCGCCGATCGCACCGTAAACGGCCGCTGTCATTGGCCGTTTACGGTGATCTGTGACTGGCTGTGTCCGAGGGACACGGCCAGCACAAAACTTCCGCGATGCGCGCTCGCGGGAGCGCGCAATGCGGAAGTAAACAGGAGGACGTCCAGGGACGCCCTCCCGGCAATTGGAGTCCGCGCTGTAGCCGTCTTTCGGCTATAGCGCGGACGCCTAGTGGTTAAAGTCTTGGTTTTTTTTCTTTAAAAATAACAAACATGTTATACCTACCTGCTCAGTGCAGTCGTTTTGCACAGGGCAGCCCAGATCCTCCTCTTCTCAGGTCTCTCACTGGGGCTCTTGGCTCCTCCCTCCTGTTGAGTGCCCCCACAGCAAGCAGCTTGCTATGGGGGCACCCGAGCCGAGCTGCTGCTCTGTGTGTCTGTTCAGACACAGAACCATGGCTCAGCCTCACCCCCTCTCTCCTCATTGGCTCACTGCCTTTGATTGATAGCAGCGGGAGCCAATGGTGCCCGCTGCTATCTCAACCATTGAGAACGGAGAGTCCCGGATAGCTAGGGCTATCATGCAACATCGCTGGATCGAGATGGGGCTCAGGTAAGTATTAGGGAGGCTGAGGAGGGTTGCTGCACACAGAAGATTTTTTATCTTAATGCATAGAATGCATTAGGATAAAAAAACCTTCTGCCTTTAGAACCACCTTCAGTTTGTTTGTCCATGTCATTAACAATTGCCAATTTGTTTTCATCTTTTTTCACCCATTCTGTCCCATTCTGTCATTTCAGTGATGCTTAATCCCTACATCCTCTTTGCAGTCACTTCTTATCTACATGCATGCACTCCATTGATGACTGCATTTCTTAGGGTGATTTTCCTAACTGGTGACAATAGTGGGCTATCCCTGCATATTATGAGTTGGAATGACTACTTATAGTTTGTCCCCACAAGGGGCAGATGTAGCATGGATACAATGCAGAACACAGTTAAAAGACATCTGTCACCTTATGACATGAAGAGCTTGAACAAGTACTTTCAAGCCAGAGTCATTAGGTATTATTTAATTACATTTTTTATTCTTTTTATTATGCTTTATAAGTACATACAAAATAAAACAGTAATAACAACAAAAAAGGAAAGGGCCACAACGCATATATACTGCGGCAGGGCAACCCGGCTGTGCAAAATCATTTACCTGTGATTGGACACAGCAGGACCCAATCAGCGGGTCCGGCAGCCGCGATGGCCGCCGTGACCCTCCGATTGTTCAGAGGAGGGATAGAGCAGCGGTCTGCCTATGTAAACAAGGCGGGCCTCTGATCTGTCAGGGAGCAAAAGAGAGATCCGCGTTTATGCTCTTTTCCTCCAGTGTATCCACCCCCCCACACAGTTAGTAAGCACCTCCCAGGGACACATTTAGCCCTTTGATCGCCCCTGGCATTAACCCTTTCCCTGCCGGTGTCATATTTACTGTGACAGTGCATTTTTTTTAGCACTGATCACTGTATTGGTGTCACTGGTCCCCAAAACGTGTCACTTAGTGTCAGATTTGTCCGCCGCAATGTTGCAGTCCCGCTAAAAAATCACTGATCACCACCATTACTAGTAAAAACAATAAAGAAAATAAAAATGCTATAAATATATCCCATAGTTTGTAGATGCTATAACTTTTTGCTCAAACCAATCAATATACGCTTATTGGGATTTTTTGTTACCAAAAATATGTAGCAGAATATATATTGGCCCAAACTGATAAAGAAATTGAGATTTTTATTTATTTATTTTTTATTGGGAATGGTTTAGAGCAGAACGTAAAAAATATTGTTTTTTATTCAAAATTGTCGGTGTTTTTTTGTTTATAGCGCAAAAAACAAAAACCGCAGAGGTGATCAAATACCACCAAAAGAAAGCTCTATTTGTGGGAAAAAAAGGACATATATATTATTTAGGTACAGCGTCGCACGACCGTGCAATTGTCAGTTAAAGCAACGCAGTGCCGTAACACAAAAAATGGCCTAGTCAGGAAGTAGGTAAAACCTTTTGGAGCTGAAGTGGTTAAAACAAATCCATTCCCTTCCAGCCACCCCACCCCCTACCTCTCTTCGTGCCACCCTCCCCCCCATCCTAACAGGATAGTGGAATTACCATACAGACAGCAGAGCAATCAACATCACTAATGGCCCTTCTATATATGGTATAAACGTTGGCTGTTCAGGATAACCTGATAACATGAAACGAGATGCAAATTAACCGAGGCTAGGTATATCAATATTGCTTCATGTACATGCAAGGGGAACTCGCAGGAGAAAACAAGTGGTCATACAATATTATCAATAAAAGCTGCAAAAAAATTAAAATATTACGTTCGAAATGACACTAATACGCTAAGGTTTATATGAGGTTTTAGCGATTGCATTTAGATAATTATTAAGGCTTCCCGATTCCACAATGAATGTTCTTTTTAGTTGTGGAACTTTTTTAAGGTTAAATATGATTCCAGTCTACAGTAATATAATCTAATAGAAATGCATTATAGTAGTAAAGAGTAGGATTTGAGAAGAATACCATGATTTGATTCCTATACTCTGACTGGTAAATGCATTCATAGGAAATTCTTTATGAAGGCCTATATATATCTAAAAGCTTGAAGGCACAGATGGAAATGGCTATTGTGTGAAGCACCATGGATAGTCCTGCTTATGTAAACAAAAAGTGGGAAGATGCTAAGGAAGAAGCTCATAAAGGCAATGGACAATGGTGGTCTGTCACTTTTGAAGACAGCTCAACTTTTTTGTGATATCTCAGTCAACACATACTACTGAAACAAAACTGCTGCTGTGTGTGTGTGGCAAGTTTGCTAGGTAGCTTGATCCTTAAGCAAATTGTCTTGATGATAATAAGAATTAGATTCATTGTTTAATTAAGTGTTAGTTATATCTTGAACACCTGCTTAATTGGTTGCTCTGGAGGACTTAAATTTAAAGGGTAGTGGATTCTCATGTAATCAAGGTAATCAAAACCAGAATGCGGTTACAGTGTATTTTAATCTAATATGGCTATGCTCGAAAAAAAATTACCTACAGTATGATAAAATATTTTATAATTCCCACAGTGCTAAATTTCTAGAGTTATTTTCTGAAGGCAACGGCAGCAGATTTTAATACTGTCAAAAAATCATTACTGAAGGTGATGTGATTAAAAGCATAATACATATATCTGCTCCCTCTGCTTTAAAGCACTGGACCCACATTGCAAAAAAAAAGCTGAGCTTAGACATTAATTCCTAATGTACACCATGCAATGTACTTAATGTGATTTAAACATGTTTCCAAACAGCCAGTTTTCCACTTTCCTCTGTGGGTCTCTCATCAGCCTTAGTGGTCCTGCAGAGGATTCTGATGATCATATTCTCAAAACAGTTATATGTAATTAAATGTATTGTGTTTTTTTTTTACATCAGGCTGCCTGTTGTTTTGTATTTGGTTAATGCAAATGAGCTTCTGCTGATGGTGTTAGTTTAAAATAACTGATCTCTGTTTACATACAGTATATCTTCAGGGCTGCACCCCCTCATTTCTGGATACTACATTTAACTTTGTGTGACACTATAAGGAGAATCTGTGTAATCCTCACATAATATAGTACATACTGTATGTTATAGGTGCATGTTAAAACGCATAGTTTATTTGTTTTATTGTTTTTATTGTTTTATTTATTTGGAAATGCTCCACACTTAAAGGAAAATTATCTATTATGCCGCATACACACGGTCGGACTTTTCGTCTACAAAAGTCCGACGGACGCCGACGGACCAAAGCCGGCGGACAATCCGATGATGTGTGGGCTTCCCCGGACTTTCGACGGACTTTTCCAGCCACAAATCTGATGGACTTTAGATTTGGAACATGCTTCAAATCTTTACGTCGTAACTCCGCCGGGCCCAGAAATCCGCTCGTCTGTATGCTAGTCCGACGGACAAAAACCCACGCTAGGGCAGCTATTGGCTACTGGCTATCAACTTCCTTATTTTAGTCCGGTGTACGTCATCACGTACGAATCCGTCTGACTTTTGTGTGATCGTATGAAGGCAAGTCCGTTCGTTAGAAAGTCTGCCGCAAGTCCACCAAAAATCCGTCGAAAGTCTGTCGGACGGGCTGTCAGACTTTTGTAGCCGAAAAGTCTGACCGTGTGTACGCGGCATGAGACTGACTTTTGCTGATTAAATGGTTTGGTTTATTTCACACTTTTTTGTGCTGTCTCTTTTTCTTCATTTGTGTAGTTTTGTTTTTTCTCAGATCCTTTGTGGATTCATGCTGGCCAGAATCCCTAATATGGTGCCAGTAAATTTTTAAGGGGATGTTCAGTAGGTAGCACAAATAAGGGGACATTGAAGGCATATAGGGGTTGATTTACTAAAGGCAAATCCACTTTGCACTACAAGTGCACTGCAAGTGCATTTGGAAGTTCAGTCGCTGTAGATCTGAGGGGAATCTCTGCTGATTTTATCATCCAATAATGTATAAGCTAAAATGCTGTTTTTTATTTTCCTTGCATGTCCCCCTCAGATCGACAGCGACTCTACTTCCAAGTGCACTTGTAGAGCAAATGGATTTGCCTTTAGTTTATAAACCCCATAGGCAGTTCTGCATGGAAACCAATCAGCTTCCAGGTTTTCTGTCAAAGCTTAATTGAACAAGCTGAAGTTAGAAGCTGATTGACTACCATGCACAGCTGCACCAGATTTTGCACTCTCCAGTTTTAGTAAATCAAAACCCCAATGAAAAAGATTTAAAGCACTCTCTGTTTCCTGCAGCACATTCTAAGCCCCCAATCGCTAAGGCTTGATTCACACTTATTCGTTTTTTGATGCATTTTGCAGAAATGCAGGGACATTTTTTAAAATGGGTTCCTATGGAACATGTTTACATCAATGCATTTTTGTGCCTCTGCGTTTTTGGAAAGGGTCAGGGACTTTTTTTTTTTTTTTTTTCCAAATAATTTTATTGGTATATATGAAGTAGTGACAGTAAATCATAACATCATAACAGGTAACAAAACCGGTGCCATCAGTACATGGAATCAGATAGTTTACAATTAAAGCAGTTCAAACAGTTCAAAATCATATCATTACAAAACAGATGTCACATATAAATTAGAACACACATTAATCAATGAATAGATATGACAGACCAAATGGTGAAAGAATTTTGTGAACGAGGATCGAAACGGATTTTAGAAACCGTGGTTTATTTTCTGGAGGGTTTCTTCATTGTGGAGGACTTTTTTTTCCCGCACAATGCAGTGTTTTGCATGTAAAAGAATTCAATGGACCCACATCCAAAACGCAAGTACCGTGTTTTTACCACGATTTGCGTTTTCCTTTTTTTTATTTCTTTGTTTTTACAATGTATATAGCTGGTTGCTAAGGAGGGGGCCGGGAAGCCGGCCGCCACGTCCTTAACTACCGATGAGTCATCAGTTGTGAGCAGGCTTCCCGCTGAATGTACAAAAAAAAAGAATTGCCGGCTAAAAAAAAAGAATCGAGAGTAAAAAACGGCGTGGGGTCCCCCCCAGGTCCATACCAGGCCCTTGGGTCTAGTATGGATTTGGAGGGGACCCCCACACACCAAAATTAAAAAAAAAATGGAGTGGTTGTCCCCCCAAAATCCATACCAGACCCTTATCCGAGCATGCAGCCCGACAGGTCAGGAAAGGGAGGGGACGAGCGAGCCCCCCTTTCTAAACCATACCAGGCCAGAAGCCCTCAACATGGGGGGCTCTGCGCCCCCCCACCTCAAAGCACCTTGCCTCCATGTTGATGGGGACAAGTGCCTCTTCCTGACAACCCTTGCCCAGTGGTTGTCAGGGTCTGTGGGCAGGGGCCTTATCAGAATCTGGAAGCCCCTTAACAAGGGGTCCCCCAGATCCCGGCCCCCCCTATGTGAATGAGTATAGGGTACATTGTACCCTACCAATTCACTAAAAAAAAAAGTAGTGTAGTGTTAAAAAATACAGTAGACAGTTTTTGACAACTCTTTTATTATAAATCTTCTTCTTCTTCTTCTTCTCTGCTTCAGCTATATACAGTGTAAAAAAATAAATAAAAAAAAAAACACAAAACGCAAATTGCGGCAAGATCGTGATAAAAACATGTGTCCAAAAACGCGGCGAGCACCGCAAAAAGCACTGCAGAAACGCTCAAAAGCAACATGCATAGATGTGAATCGAGCCTTATGAAGTATGTCTGCAGTCTTGCAGTCTATGACAATCTATCTTAGTAGGATCACTGTCTTTTTTTTTTTTTTTGGGGGGGGGTGGGGGGGTGTTGTTGGGTTGTATTGTTGTTGGATTGTTGTTGGCTTGGACCCAAAATTTGCCAGGAAATTAGCTTTTCTATATCAGGAAAGGTAACCAACACTGCTATACAACTTACAACTTTCATACATCAAAACCTGATAGCAGTTATAAATATTCTATAGATTTATGCATACAGTATATGTACTGTATACCATAGATCACTACAGTCGGACCATATCATTGAGCTATACTTTGGATCCGGCACGGCTAAAATCAGACAAAGTGTAGAATAAAATTAGCAAACAATTGGGTTTAATCAACTGTTAGAACCACTAACAAAGAATACGATGTATTGGGGCTAAGGCAGTTGCATCCATGCACTCTCAATACATTGCATATGCTTTGAACATTACTTTGGAGCTTTTACAAGCTTCTGCTGAACCTTTGCCTTAGAATATGGTTCATCATAAGCCTCCCCATGTATTGGAATGTGAGCTCCCAAAACACAGAAATTGTAATGTTATTTTGGTGTCCCTCACATTTTCTTTATGGAGCAAATACCACTGTTATTTACAGGGCCATCTTTAATATTGATTGGGCACTGGGCAAACATTTTCCTGGGCCCTCTCGAATCCACATATCAACTATTTGTGGGCTGTGCAGGCTCAAGGGGAAGCTGCCTTGGCCCCTACAACAATGACTCTGCCCAGGGCAGCTGCCCCGTTTGCCCTGCATTAAAGATGGCCCTGGTTATTTATAATGAATTAAAGCAGGTATTTTAATAGTTGCTATGGCTAAAATCTGTATTTATTCTGTCCTAAATTGCTCCTCTATATATATACTCTATATTGAGTAAGAATTGAATTCTTTTGTCAGAGATGGTGGAGGTACTCGAACTCTTTATATACAAATTTGAGTTTTACTTTGTATGCTTTAAGGGTATAATGTATGGCATATAGTAAATAGTTTACTATTTACATGCAACAATCACACTATAAAAAATTCCTTCCAAAAGGACTTGAAAATATGAAACAGATGAGGATAAATCGTCCTCATTCGCCCTGGATTTGGTCACTTGTAACACAAATGCAAAAGCGATATCAGACAACTAAATTACACTGAATTATGTGAAGGCTGTCAAAAATAGAACTTTTCAAAGACATAACAAGCAAAGAAGCACATTGCCTCAAATGGTTTCTAGTATTGCAATTTGGGCCACTTCCCAGAATATATATTGTGAGCATCACTTAAAACACTAAAGTGTTTACATTCATCCAGCGTTTGGCATCTGTAGAATGACTCTCACGTGTTTTTGGATCCATGTACCACCATATAATTTAAAACCTATGAATTGCTAATTATATGAACTCTAGGGATGTTTCATTTAAATACAACTGTATCATTCAGAAACAGACACTATAAATTGCACCCTGCTTATGCCATAACAGAAAATGGAAAAGAAAAACTAGAACAAGCTGATTAATGTTGCTGTGTCACCGAATGTACCTTTACTGAGAAACCATTTAAGGAAAGGAATAATAAAATTTTTCAAGAACAATCCAGCTTTCGGGGAACACTCAAATATAATGTCAGAAAAATAACCTTATTGTTTAAAAAAGTATGCCACAGTAAGCACACTTGTTGCTCTTGACATAATCATAACGTATGATTTTCATGCCTACGGTGTTGAAAAGCATTGGGCGACTTGCAGTAGCCCCTGATAGTAAAAATATGCTATGATTCTGACTGCTGTAAAATAAGGAAACATGACATTTCTCTGACTGTATTAAATAGTAAATTACCTACAATGTATAACTGCAAAGCCCACCATGAACAGTTTGATACAACCTAGCTTGCTTAGCCAAAACAACTCTAATGATGCTATGAAATTCCACCGCTTCATAAAATATAATGTGATTGATTTAATAAAGGCAAATAGGCTGTTTACTTTGCGAGGGAATTTGCACTTGCAAGGACATTTTCTCCAGAGCTTAGTGAATGTACTGGAATTTTACTTTACAAAGAAAACCCCATTCACATGGAAGGACATTTAAAAAAAAAAGGAATTTTTGTTTGCCTAATTGGATGATGGTCAGTCAGCAGAACTTTGCCTCATTCAGTCTACTCACTTTTTGTAAATCAACCACAATACAATCTGCCCTGTCAACATTTACAGCATAAGTGGTATTTTATAGGAATTACCACTTTTAACTGAAAAACAAATATCTGCAATGATAATCCAGTGACAATAACTATAATGGCCCGTACACACGATCCGAATATCGTAAGACAGATCGTACGACCTTTTTCGCTTAATAGTCGCAAGTAGAAATTGAATAGGTAAATAAAGTCACGAAAATTCTCGTACGACAGAAAAAAAAATCAGAAGTGATGTCATGTGTTGTAAGGAATTTGTATACTATACTATACAACTATACTAACTAAACGAAAATCGTCCGATCTGGAATTGTACAAGGAAAATTTTCGTGCATGTCCGATCCAATAATATCGGATGAACTGTCGTGATCGGCTGTCGAAAGTAGTGTACACACGATCTGTCCTCGGACGACAGTTTTCGTATGATATTCGGATCCTGTGTATGGGCCATTAGGGGATTTCAAGTTGGCCAGTTGGCTTCCAATTCAATATATACCAGTACTTTGGCTCCATACCAAACAATGTGACTAAGTTCCAACTAGATTAGAGGGCTTGAGTTTCATCTCCACACACACAACATATATATTTTGGTGGAGGATAAGTAGTCAAAAGTCTCCAGCTAAGGTTAACTGCATTCTGAAACCTAGTGGTAATGAAAGTACTCCAAAAGTCTAAAGTTTTTTAGTTTTATAGTGGGAAATGCTTAAAACCCTTGAAGATTTCTACACTATTCTTATTGTTGTGACAGCTATAAAATGTTGTATTTCCTATCGCTTCCTGTCCAACTGACAACGGTCACCAGAACAAATAGATATTCTCCCTAGCAGCAACATGGATAAAAATGTTGACAGAGTTTTTTTAACTCCCTTTATACATCCAATACTAAATATATACTGTATATGGTGGTTTTAGATATATTTTTAGGCACTTGAGCGACTTTCTAACACTAATGTTTTCAGGTTTAGGTGAAGTGAGTCTTAAAGGAGTTTCTGTTTTTCATTAAAACAGTGAGAACAACCTTCATCCCAGGGGGTCACACAGAAGGGACATGGCTTTCCCTTATAAAACTGATCCTAACCTTTTCCAAGCTAAAAATTATAGTGAAGTATATTTAATACAATATGTATCAAAATAACATTTACATCAGTATTTAAGTACACGCCAGAAATATTTTGTTTTTAAGCTAATGCATTTTTTTATCTATGTAACAAAATAACAGTGTATTTACTAATAGAATACGAAGGATCAAAGTTAAGAAAAAGTCTAATAGCAAAACTGAATATGGGTTCAAAAATAACACCAGTTGAAAACATTAAATATAGCCAAAGCTTTTAAAGCACAACTCCAGACAAACCCCCTTTTTTTTTTAGCTTTGTATGCATGGAAACACCATAAACAACAAACAGTCAGCAAGAGATATTTTTTTCAGATACAGTTTATTTATGTTCACTAACAATTTGGTTATTTTTGTGGTCAGTTTTGATGCAAATTGTGCTTAGTTTAGTTCACCCAGCTTGTGTTACTTGGAATACTGACCAATTATAGTTAAAAATAAAAGTTCCTGTACAATTTATAATGCAGCAGGGGATCAGGGGTCTTATAAATAAACTGGAGGTTAATTTTTGCTTATTTTGTTACCAAATCTATTTTAAGGAAAATTAACACGATTAAGTCTATTTTGCTAATTTTTCTTCTTTTTTTTTTTTTTTCCTGTGGCGCTATTCAAAACACATTTTACTTCTAGATTTAGACATCTATTTCAAAGATGGCAATCAGACTTCTTTGTATTGAAAAACCTCTGACAGCTAATAACGTTCAGCAACCCCAAACTAATTTTATATATATAAAAAAAAAAAACCCATAAATTCAACTGTATGCATTAAGAAGAGCCAGAATATTGCAATACCAGATACAAGCTGAACCAGCTTTGTTATTTTTATATCACAAAGATTGCATATGCTGTCGTTCTTTCATTATATTCTGGGACACTGCTGCTCTGCTATGATAGATAATCCAATAAATAAAAAGACACCTATTTAAATTCAATCAAGAATATTGAAAAGATTTTAGATTACAATTGTAGATCCAGTTACTTTTCATTTTAAAAATAATTTTCTGTTTTAAACTGAACCCAAATAGACCTTTACAAACGTCTAGTTTGGGTGAAATATAATATTGCATGCTTCACAGTTATGTTTAACCACCTTCACTGTCAAGGCCATGGCTCTATATACATCATTTGGGACAACAATGTTGCCCAGGACTTGGTGAATACCTTTGCCCAGATCCAGCCTTTAAAATGTAGATGTTTTTATAAGTAGAATAATTCCTTCTGCATTGTCAAGAAGCTACACCAAGTTTTAATTACTGGTACCAGGTATCAGAAAGGTTTCTTAAACTACTATTTACTGGTAACTCAATTTATGATTTTAAGGCTTTGTTCACATCTTGGTGTTCTGAATCACGGGCGGAATCGCGGCAATTCTTCCCGTGATTCGAAATAGTGGCAAACCGCGGAACGCCTGTGCGTTCCCTGTCACTTTCAATGGCACTCCAATAGCGGTGCGATTATGCTGCAATTCATCAGGCATCAATCGCAGTGAAATCGTGCAAACAGAATCGCAAGATGCCTGTCACCAAAAGGAGTACAAGAGCTTCTTTAGGCGACAGGGATCCCGCGATTCTGTTTGCACGATTTAACCACGAATGTCACCCGACGCAATTGAGGTGTCTTTGGAAGTGACAGGGAACGCACAAGCGTCCCGCGATTTGCCGCTATTTCGAATGGCAGTGATTCCTCCCGCGATTCAGAGCGCCAAGATGTAAACAAAGCCTATAGCATCAGTCCATTCAAAACTGATATTTTTTTTTAGATACTTGAGAGTTTAAAAAGACACGGGGGGAGAGTTACTAAAACCGGAGCACTCAGGATCTGGTGCAGCTGTGCATGGTAGCCAATCAGCTTCTAACTTCAGCTTGTTCAATTAACCACTTCAATACAGGGCACTTTTACACCCTTCCTGCCCAGGCCAATTTTCAGATTTTAGCGCTGTCGCACTTTGAATGACAATTGCAGAGCCATGCAACACTGTACCCATACAAAATTTTTATCATTTTGTTCACGCAAATATACCTTTCTTTTGGTGGTTTCAAATTTTTTACATTTTTTTTTACATTTTTTTAACACACTGTGACCAGAGCAATATAATGTTACCATAGTAACATTGTGCTACTCTGGGAAAGTGATAAGGATTTTTTTTTCACATTATGTTTGCTTATAGCAGTGCATTACATTGCTACAAGCAAGCATCTTACCTAATGAGACTGAATGATTCATTCAGTCTGTTTTGTTGTGATTAGCTGTGATTTGTCAAAGCTAATCACATGGTACAGATGGGCTGTGATTTGCCCTGTCTGTACCATGTGATCAAATTGACCAATCACAGCTAGCAACACTATTGTATACATTGGATGGCATGTACAACTGTCATGAGACCTGCTGTGATTCATCACAGCAGGTCACATGGTACTGGCAGCGACAGTCAGACATTAGCTGTGTGACCCGTAGACACAGCCAGTGATAGATGGCGCCGATGCCACGGCTACGCAAATGGGCGTACATTACTTTCCCTTTGAATTTGCCGCCGTGTGGTGGCGTGCGTGCCGCCGCAACCCTGCCACGAGCTCCGTGAGTAGGATCGCAGGTCCCGCGGACGTCTCACGGATTTGAAGTACGGGGAGATGCTAATGTAAACTAGAAAAGGTACAATTTCTGGGGAAATTGTGAAAGTGTTCTTGCCTCTACAACTGGAGTGGGCGGAGTAACTGGGTGGGGTGGAGTGGCTTGAGTAACTGTGAAAAGTGTTAAAAAGCTTAATATTTAAAAAGTATAAATAGTAGTAAAAAAGTTCCATCATTCGCTGAAAGAGCTGAACATTTTTTTCAAAAGTAATTTTTTTTTTCAAAAATGAATTTTTTTTAATCAAAAATTATTTTTTTTTCTTCAAAAATGATTTTTTTTTTCAAAAGTAATTTTTTTTTTCAAAGGTAATTTTTTTTTTCAAAAATGAATTTTTTTATTTCAAAAATAATTTTTTTTTCGAAATTATTATTTTTTTTAAACTAATTTTTTTTTCAAAAATAATTTTTTTTTTTCAAAAATATTTTTTTTTTCAAATATATTTTTTTTTCAAAAATAATTTTTTTTTTAAAAGTAATTTTTTTTCAAAAATATTTTTTTTTTAAAAAAATAATTTTTTTTTTTCAAAAATATTTTTTTTTCAAAAATATTTTTTTTTTTTTCAAAAATGATTTTTTTTTTTCAAAAATTATTTTTTTACTTTTTTCAAAATAATTTTTTTTTTTCAAAAATATTTTTTTTTTTACATGGGGCGGTCATAATGTTTTGGCTGATCATGGGGTGGTCATAATGTTTTGGCTGATCATGGGGTTGTCAGCTTTTGTCACTTCCCACTCTAGTTTTGAACATTTCGCCATTCATTCCTATGGGACCAATTTCGCCGCAAAAACGTCATTTCGTGGACCATTCGGCAAAACATTCCACAAAGTAATAACACACCAATCGGGAACAATCCGCTCGTTTCGGTATATTATTTGTCTCTGTAGTGTGAAAACTGTGGGAGGAGTCTACAAGCATTATCAAGTCTAGCAGATGAAGTCACATGCATTTGGAGTGTCTCAGCATCTTGTGTTTACAACCACTGTTTCCTAGCAACGCTCATGCCCTGTTTATGCTTCCCAAATACTACTTCATCAAAACTGCCCCATCAGAATTACCCCCATCAAAACTGCCCCATCATATTCCTCTATTATAAATCAGTACATGGTGTGTCTGTCCCCTCCCCCGGGCTCTGTAATCAGCTGAGATGCTCCAGCCACCTTCCCCCCTGTGTATAACAGAAGCTTTGGTAACCATGGCAACAAAACAAACACTAACAGTACACTCTGATTAATGGCTAAAATTTCCTGAAATGACCTCTAAACAAATGGCCGTATTTTAAAAACTATACATCCTACAGCGAAGATCTTTATATTGTGAGAATCACAAGACCCAGACCTAGATTTTGATGTATAGTATGTCTCTGAAATATTAAAAATGAAGGCACAGTCGCAGTTTAGAAATTGCCCTTCAAATTTGAAGGGGCTAGAGTGTAGTTTCAATGAATGTCAATGGACGGCGTGAGTTGCAAACAAATAGTCATATTGTGAAAACTATCAGGACTATGGCTTAGCCGTGGACATGTTTAGTGGCAGCAGGAATAGCTGAACGTTTTGATATAAGATTTGTGTAGGTGGGCTTGAAAATGAGGGAGTGGCGGCAGTTTAGAAATCATGTTCTGATTTTCCAGCTTTTGTCATCTCCCACTCTAGTTTCCCCATTCATTCCTATGGGACCAATTTCGCCGCAAAAACGACGATATTTCGTGAACCATTCGGCGAAACGTTCCACAAAGTAATAGCACACCATTCGGGAACAATCCGCACGTTTCGGTATATTACTTGTCTATGTAGTGTAAAAACTGTGGGAGGAGTTAGGGTGGTAAATTTGGCTATAATAATAAGAACTAGAAAAGGTACAATTTCTGGGGAAATTGTGAAAGTGTTCTTGCCTCTACAACTGGAGTGGGCGGAGTAACTGGGTGGAGTGGGCGGAGTAACTGTGAAAAGTGTTAAAAAGCTTAATATTTTAAAAAGTATAAATAGTAGTAAAAAAGTTCCATCATTCGCTGAAAGAGCTGAACATTTTTTTCAAAAGTAATTTTTTTTTTCAAAAATGAATTTTTTTTAATCAAAAATGATTTTTTTTTCTTCAAAAATGATTTTTTTTTCAAAAGTAATTTTTTTTTTCAAAGGTAATTTTTTTTTTCAAAAATGAATTTTTTTATTTCAAAAATAATTTTTTTTTCGAAATTATTATTTTTTTTAAAGTAATTTTTTTTTCAAAAATAATTTTTTTTTTCAAAAATATTTTTTTTTTCAAATATATTTTTTTTTCAAAAATAATTTTTTTTTTAAAAGAAATTTTTTTTTCAAAAATATTTTTTTTTTTTCAAAAATAATTTTTTTTTTTCAAAAATATTTTTTTTCAAAAATATATATTTTTTTTTCAAAAATGATTTTTTTTTTCAAAAATTATTTTTTTACTTTTTTCAAAAATTTTTTTTTTTTTTCAAAAATATTTTTTTTTTACATGGGGCGGTCATAATGTTTTGGCTGATCATGGGGTGGTCATAATGTTTTGGCTGATCATGGGGTTGTCAGCTTTTGTCACTTCCCACTCTAGTTTTGAACATTTCGCCATTCATTCCTATGGGACCAATTTCGCCGCAAAAACGTCATTTCGTGGACGATTCGGCAAAACATTCCACAAAGTAATAACACACCAATCGGGAACAATCCGCTCGTTTTGGTATATTATTTGTCTCTGTAGTGTGAAAACTGTGGGAGGAGTCTACAAGCATTATCAAGTCTAGCAGATGAAGTCACATGCATTTGGAGTGTCTCAGCATCTTGTGTTTACAACCACTGTTTCCTAGCAACGCTCATGCCCTGTTTATGCTTCCCAAATACTACTTCATCAAAACTGCCCCATCAGAATTACCCCATCAAAACTGCCCCATCATATTCCTCTATTATAAATCAGTACATGGTGTGTCTGTCCCCTCCCCCGGGCTCTGTAATGAGCTGAGATGCTCCAGCCACCTTCCCCCCTGTGTATAACAGAAGCTTTGGTAACCATGGCAACAAAACAAACACTAACAGTGCACTCTGATTAATGGCTAAAATTTCCTGAAATGACCTCTAAACAAATGGCCGTATTTTAAAAACTATACATCCTACAGCGAAGATCTTTATATTGTGAGAATCACAAGACCCAGACCTAGATTTTGATACATAGTATGTCTCTGAAATATTAAAAATGAAGGCACAGTCGCAGTTTAGAAATTGCCCTTCAAATTTGGAGGGGGCTAGAGTGTAGTTTCAATGAATGTCAATGGACGGCGTGAGTTGCAAACAAATGGTCATATTGTGAAAACTATCAGGACTATGGCTTAGCCGTGGACATGTTTAGTGGCAGCAGGGATAGCTGAACGTTTTGATATAAGATTTGTGTAGGTGGGCTTGAAAATGAGGGAGTGGCGGCAGTTTAGAAATCATGTTCTGATTTTCCAGCTTTTGTCATCTCCCACTCTAGTTTCCCCATTCATTCCTATGGGACCAATTTCGCCGCAAAAATGACGATATTTTGTGAACCATTCGGCGAAATGTTCCACAAAATAATAGCACACCATTCGGGAACAATCCGCACGTTTCGGTATATTACTTGTCTATGTAGTGTAAAAACTGTGGGAGGAGTTAGGGTGGTAAATTTGGCTATAATAAGAATAAGAACTAGAAAAGGTACAATTTCTGGGGAAATTGTGAAAGTGTTCTTGCCTCTACAACTGGAGTGGGCGGAGTAACTGGGTGGGGTGGAGTGGCTTGAGTAACTGTGAAAAGTGTTAAAAAGCTTAATATTTTAAAAAGTATAAATAGTAGTAAAAAAGTTCCATCATTCGCTGAAAGAGCTGAACATTTTTTTCAAAAGTAATTTTTTTTTTCAAAAAATGAATTTTTTTTAATCAAAAATGATTTTTTTTTCTTCAAAAATGATTTTTTTTTTCAAAAGTAATTTTTTTTTTCAAAGGTAATTTTTTTTTTCAAAAATGAATTTTTTTATTTCAAAAATAATTTTTTTTCGAAATTATTATTTTTTTTAAAGTAATTTTTTTTTCAAAAATAATTTTTTTTTTTCAAAAATATTTTTTTTTTTCAAATATATTTTTTTTTCAAAAATAATTTTTTTAAAAAAAATTTTTTTTTTCAAAAATATTTTTTTTTTCAAAAATAATTTTTTTTTTTTCAAAAATATTTTTTTTTCAAAAATGATTTTTTTTTTCAAAAATTATTTTTTTACTTTTTAAAAAAAAATTTTTTTTTTTTCAAAAATATTTTTTTTTTTACTTGGGGCGGTCATAATGTTTTGGCTGATCATGGGGTGGTCATAATGTTTTGGCTGATCATGGGGTTGTCAGCTTTTGTCACTTCCCACTCTAGTTTTGAACATTTCGCCATTCATTCCTATGGGACCAATTTCGCCGTAAAAACGTCATTTCGTGGACCATTCGGCAAAACATTCCACAAAGTAATAACACACCAATCGGGAACAATCCGCTCGTTTCGGTATATTATTTGTCTCTGTAGTGTGAAAACTGTGGGAGGAGTCTACAAGCATTATCAAGTCTAGCAGATGAAGTCACATGCATTTGGAGTGTCTCAGCATCTTGTGTTTACAACCACTGTTTCCTAGCAACGCTCATGCCCTGTTTATGCTTCCCAAATACTACTTCATCAAAACTGCCCCATCAGAATTACCCCATCAAAACTGCCCCATCATATTCCTCTATTATAAATCAGTACATGGTGTGTCTGTCCCCTCCCCCGGGCTCTGTAATCAGCTGAGATGCTCCAGCCACCTTCCCCCCTGTGTATAACAGAAGCTTTGGTAACCATGGCAACAAAACAAACACTAACAGTGCACTCTGATTAATGGCTAAAATTTCCTGAAATGACCTCTAAACAAATGGCCGTATTTTAAAAACTATACATCCTACAGCGAAGATCTTTATATTGTGAGAATCACAAGACCCAGACCTAGATTTTGATGTATAGTATGTCTCTGAAATATTAAAAATGAAGGCACAGTCGCAGTTTAGAAATTGCCCTTCAAATTTGGAGGGGGCTAGAGTGTAGTTTCAATGAATGTCAATGGACGGCGTGAGTTGCAAACAAATGGTCATATTGTGAAAACTATCAGGACTATGGCTTAGCCGTGGACATGTTTAGTGACAGCAGGGATAGCTGAACGTTTTGATATAAGATTTGTGTAGGTGGGCTTGAAAATGAGGGAGTGGCGGCAGTTTAGAAATCATGTTCTGATTTTCCAGCTTTTGTCATCTCCCACTCTAGTTTCCCCATTCATTCCTATGGGACCAATTTCGCCGCAAAAATGACGATATTTCGTGAACCATTCGGCGAAATGTTCCACAAAATAATAGCACACCATTCGGGAAAAATCCGCACGTTTCGGTATATTACTTGTCTATGTAGTGTAAAAACTGTGGGAGGAGTTAGGGTGGTAAATTTGGCTATAATAAGAATAAGAATAATAATAATATATATGTGAGATAACAGTAAGTGGTCTTGCTATGCAAGAACACTTAATAACTAGAAAAGGTACAATTTCTGGTGAAATTGTGAAAGTGTTCTTGCCTCTACAACTGGAGCAGGCGGAGTAACTGGATGGAGTGGCTTGAGTAACTGTTGTGTGGTTGGAGTGTCTGGAGCTCCTGTGAAAAGCGTTAAAAAGCTTAATATTTTAAAAAGTATAAATAGTAGTAAAAAAGTTGAAGTCTCATCATTAGATGAAAGAGCACAAACATTTTTTTCAAAAATCATGATTTTTTTTTTCAAAAATGATTTTTTTTGCAAAAAAATTTTTTTTCAAAAATGTATTTTTTTTTTCAAAAATATATATTTTTTTTCAAAAATATATATTTTTTTCAAAAACATATTTTTTTTTTCAAAAATGAATTTTTTTTTTCAAAAATGAATTTTTTTTTTCAAAAATGAATTTTTTTTTTCAAAAATAATTTTTTTTTTTTCAAAAATTTTTTTTTTCAAAAATGAATTTATTTTTTTTACATGGGGCAGTCATAATGTTTTGGCTGATCATGGGGTGGTCATAATGTTTTGGCTGATCATGGGGTTGTCAGCTTTTGTCACCTCTCACTCTAGTTTTGAACATTTCGCCATTCATTCCTATGGGACCAATTTCGCCGCAAAAACGTCATTTCGTGGACCATTCGGCGAAACATTCCACAAAGTAATAGCACACCAATCGGGAACAATCTGCTCGTTTCGGTATATTACTTGTCTCTGTAGTGTAAAAACTGTGGGAGGAGTCTACAAGCATTATCAAGTCTAGCAGATGAAGTCACATGCATTTGGGGTGTCTCAGCATCTTGTGTTTACAACCACTGTTTCCTAGCAACGCTCATGCCCTGTTTATGCTTCCCAAATACTGCTTCATCAAAACTGCCCCATCAGAATTACCCCATCAAAACTGCCCCATCATATTCCTCTATTATAAATCAGTACATGGTGTGTCTGTCCCCTCCCCCGGGCTCTGTAATCAGCTGAGATGCTCCAGCCACCTTCCCCCCTGTGTATAACAGAAGCTTTGGTAACCATGGCAACAAAACAAACACTAACAGTGCACTCTGATTAATGGCTAAAATTTCCTGAAATGACCTCTAAACAAATGGCCGTATTTTAAAAACTATACATCCTACAGCGAAGATCTTTATATTGTGAGAATCACAAGACCCAGACCTAGATTTTGATATATAGTATGTCTCTGAAATATTAAAATTGAAGGCACGGTCGCAGTTTAGAAATTGCCCTTCAAATTTGAAGGGGCTAGAGTGTAGTTTCAATGAATGTCAATGGACGGTGTGAGTTGCAAACAAATGGTCATATTGTGAAAACTATCAGGACTATGGCTTAGCCGTGGACATGTTTAGTGGCAGCAGGGATAGCTGAACGTTTTGATATAAGATTCGTGTAGGTGGGCTTGAAAATGAGGGAGTGGCGGCAGTTTAGAAATCATGTTCTGATTTTCCAGCTTTTGTCATCTCCCACTCTAGCTTCCCCATTCATTCCTATGGGACCAATTTCGCCGCAAAAATGACGATATTTCGTGAACCATTCGGCGAAACGTTCCACAAAGTAATAGCACACCATTCGGGAACAATCCGCACGTTTCGGTATATTACTTGTCTCTGTAGTGTAGAAACTGTGGGAGGAGTTAGGGTGGTAAATTTGGCTATAATAATAAGAATAATAACTAGAAAAGGTACAATTTCTGGTGAAATTGTGAAAGTGTTCTTGCCTCTACAACTGGAGCAGGCGGAGTAACTGGATGGAGTGGCTTGAGTAACTGTTGTGTGGTTGGAGTGTCTGGAGCTCCTGTGAAAAGCGTTAAAAAGCTTAATATTTTAAAAAGTATAAATAGTAGTAAAAAAGTTGAAGTCTCATCATTAGATGAAAGAGCACAAACATTTTTTTCAAAAATTATGATTTTTTTTTTCAAAAATGATTTTTTTTGCAAAAAAATTTTTTTTCAAAAATGTATTTTTTTTTTCAAAAATATATTTTTTTTTTCAAAAATATATTTTTTTTTTCAAAAACATATTTTTTTTTTTCAAAAATGAATTTTTTTTTTCAAAAATGAATTTTTTTTTCAAAAATATATATTTTTTTTCAAAAATGAATTTTTTTTTTCAAAAATAATTTTTTTTTTTCAAAAATGAATTTATTTTTTTTACATGGGGCAGTCATAATGTTTTGGCTGATCATGGGGTGGTCATAATGTTTTGGCTGATCATGGGGTTGTCAGCTTTTGTCACCTCTCACTCTAGTTTTGAACATTTCGCCATTCATTCCTATGGGACCAATTTCGCCGCAAAAACGTCATTTCGTGGACCATTCGGTGAAACATTCCACAAAGTAATAGCACACCAATCGGGAACAATCCGCACGTTTCGGTATATTACTTGTCTCTGTAGTGTAAAAACTGTGGGAGGAGTCTACAAGCATTATCAAGTCTAGCAGATGAAGTCACATGCATTTGGGGTGTCTCAGCATCTTGTGTTTACAACCACTGTTTCCTAGCAACGCTCATGCCCTGTTTATGCTTCCCAAATACTGCTTCATCAAAACTGCCCCATCAGAATTACCCCATCAAAACTGCCCCATCATATTCCTCTATTATAAATCAGTACATGGTGTGTCTGTCCCCTCCCCCAGGCTCTGTAATCAGAGCTAACATGCTCCAGCCACCTCCCCCCCTGTGTATAACAGAAGCTTTGGTAACCATGGCAACAAAACAAACACAGTACATGATTAATGGCTAAAATTTCCTGAAATGACCTCTAAACAAATGGCCGTATTTTAAAAACTATACATCCTACAGCGAAGATCTTTATATTGTGAGAATCACAAGACCCAGACCTAGATTTTGATATATAGTATGTCTCTGAAATATTAAAATTGAAGGCACGGTCGCAGTTTAGAAATTGCCCTTCAAATTTGAAGGGGCTAGAGTGTAGTTTCAATGAATGTCAATGGACGGTGTGAGTTGCAAACAAATGGTCATATTGTGAAAACTATCAGGACTATGGCTTAGCCGTGGACATGTTTAGTGGCAGCAGGGATAGCTGAACGTTTTGATATAAGATTCGTGTAGGTGGGCTTGAAAATGAGGGAGTGGCGGCAGTTTAGAAATCATGTTCTGATTTTCCAGCTTTTGTCATCTCTCACTCTAGCTTCCCCATTCATTCCTATGGGACCAATTTCGCCGCAAAAATGACGATATTTCGTGAACCATTCGGCGAAACGTTCCACAAAGTAATAGCACACCATTCGGGAACAATCCGCACGTTTCGGTATATTACTTGTCTCTGTAGTGTAGAAACTGTGGGAGGAGTTAGGGTGGTAAATTTGGCTATAATAATAAGAATAATAATAATATATATGTGAGATAACAGTAAGTGGTCTTGCTATGCAAGAACACTTAATAATATATATGTGAGATAACAGTAAGTGGTCTTGCTATGCAAGAACACTTAATAATATATATGTGAGATAACAGTAAGTGGTCTTGCTATGCAAGAACACTTAATAATATATATGTGAGATAACAGTAAGTGGTCTTGCTATGCAAGAACACTTAACAAGCATCTCCCCTGCCTAGTGACACTGTCACTGATCATAGCTCCCTGTCGGAATCGGAAGCGGTGATCAGTGACATGTCACTCGTAGCCACGCCCCCTAACAGTTAGAGTCACTCCCTAGGACACACTGATCCCCTTCCTAGCCAGCTAGTGGTTAACCCTTTCACTGCCAGTGTCATTTTTACAGTAATCAGTGCAATTTTATAGCACTGATCGCTGTAAAGATGACAATGTTCCCAAAAATGTGTCAAAATTGTCCGAAGTGTCTGCCATAATGTCGCAGTCACGATAAAAATCGCAGATCGCCGCCATTAATAGTAAAAAAAATTTATAAAAAAAATGCCATAAAACTAACCCCTATTTTGTAGACGCTATAACTTTTGCGCAGACCAATCAATAAACGCTTATTGCGATTTTTTTTTAACCAAAAATATGTAGAAGAATACGTATCGGTCTAAACTGAGGAAAAAAAATTTTTTTTTATATATTTTTTGGGGATATTTATTATAGTAAAAAATAATGCTTTTTCTCAAAATTGACCCTCTATTTTTGTTTATAGCGCAAAAAATAAAAACCACAGAGGTGATCAAATACCACCAAAAGAAAGCTCTATTTGTGGGAAAAAAAAGGACGTCAATTTTGTTTGGGAGCCACGACCGCGCAATTGTCGCGATGCAGTGCCGAATCGCAAAAAGTGCTCTGGTCTTTGGCCAGCCAAATGGTCCGGGGCTTAAGTGGCTCAGGGAAGTCATATGACTTCCGCTCAGGATAACAAAGTCCCCCCCCCCCCCCAATCATTTCTCTATAAGCCGGGTGTGAAGTGGTTAAGCTTTGACAATAAATCCTCGAATCTGATTGGTTTCTATTCAAAGCTGCACCAGATTTTGCACACTCCAGTTTTAGTAAATCCACCCCACTGTCACTTTGCCAATGCAGGACCAATGCAAAGTCTGAAAATATTGCTGGAAGCAAAGGCTGACTCAGTTCATGAGGCGCATCCTATATTATGTAAATCATGACTGCCTAGAGATGCCAAGAGCAAATAATCACCACACAGAAATATTTACTCAAAAATAAGACATAAGAGGCTATTTTGTATAGAGACAATCATTAATTGCATTAACTGTACAGGGTCATTTCACAGTAATGTATTTATCTATATATACATATACACACACACACACACTACATAGTCAAAAATATTGGGATGTCTGCCTTTACACGCACATGAACTTTAATGGAATCCCAGTCTTAGTCCATAAGGTTCAATATTGAGTTGGTCCACCCTTTGCAGCTCTAACAGCACCAGTGGAGGGAACTCGTAGCTTCCCTGACGGTATTCCCGAGTGTGGCTCGGGGTTAAATTTCAGCACCATTAGCGGTAACCCCGAGCCACACTCGGGATTATATCTCAGGATCCTGGAGCGGTATACTTACCTTGTCCCAAGGATCCTGCGATGTCCCCCCCCCCTGACGTCCTCTGCCCGAAGCCTCTCTGTGCCAGGCTACGTTCCCTGCTAGCGTCGCGACGCACGGGGGCGGAGCCTGGCAGCAAATTAAAAAAAAGTCAAAATCATAACACATAAAGTACTGTAATCTTACAGATTACAGTACTGTATGAAATCATTTCACTTCCCTTTTGTCCCCAGTGCTTTGGCCCATGCCCTGCATGCAGTTTTATATGATATATACTATTCTTTCTGCCTGGAAACTGGAGATTGTCCATAGCAACCAAAAAGTGTCCCTTTATGTCAAAAGTGGCTTTAGACCAGCTAGAAAACAGCGATAGTAAATAAGAACACTTGCAGAATTGAGCGATAGTGAATCGTGGGGAAATGTATTTTATTATTATTATATTATTATTTTTTAATTATTTATATTTATTTATTATATTATAATTTATGATTTTGTGTTTCAACATACCCGGAATATCTACTAGACTCTTGGTGAACAGATATAAGTGAGTTATTGCTAAGAATTACAGGCCTACAATATAAAACGCCAAATTTCTATGCAAAATAATTGTACCGCTTTGAGACGCAAAAATCTGACATAATCATACCGCCAGGGAGGTTAAGGTGTCAGCATACCAGGACATTTTGGACAATTTCATGCTCCCAACTTTGTGGGAACAGTTTGGGGGTGACCCCTTGCTGTTCCAACATGACTGCACACCAGTACATAAAGCAAGGTCCACAAAGACATGGATGAGCGAGTTTGGTCTGGAGCAATTTGACTGGCCTGACCACTTTATTAGGTACACCTTGCTAGTACTGGGTTGGACCCCTCTTTGCTTTCAGAGCTGCTTAATTATTTGTGGCATAGATTCAAAAAGGTGTTGGAAACATTTCTCAGGGATTTTGGTTCATAGTGACATGATACCATCATGCAGTTGCTGCAGATTTATCTGCTGCACATCCATGATGTGAATCTCCCATTCCACCACATCCCAAAGGTGCTCTATTGGATTGAGATCTGGTGACTGTGAAGGCCATTGGAGTACAGTGAACTCATTATCATGTTCAAGAAACCAGATTTGAGCTTTGTGACATTATCCTGCTGGAAGTATCCTTTATAAGACTGGTACACTGTAGTCATAAAGGGATGGACATGGTCAGCAACAATACTCAGGTAGGCCGTGGCATTTAAACAATTCTCAATTGGTACTAAGGGACCCAAAGTGTGCCAAGAAACTATCCCCCACACCATGACACCACCACCAGCAGCCTGAACCATTGATACAAGGCAGGGTGGATCCATGCTTTCTTCTTGTATAAGCCAAATTCTGACCCTACCATCTAAATGTGGCAGCTGAAATTGAGACTCATCAGACCAGGCAACGTTTTCCCAATCTTCTATTGTCAAATTTTCTCTTTTTCAGACCATTCTCTGTAAACCCTAGAGATGTTCATGCGTGAAAATCCCAGTAGATCAGCATTTTTTGAAATACTCAGACCAGCCTGTCTGGCACCAACAACTATGCTATGTTCAAAGTCACTTAAATCCCCTTTCTTCCCCATTCTGATGCTCAGTTTGAATTTCAGCTAGTCGTCTTCACCACATCTAGATGCCTAAATGCATTGAGTTGCTGCCATGTGACTGGCTGATTAGCAATTTGTTTTACCAAGCAATTAAACAGGTGTACCTAATAAGTGAGTGTATATTTATATAAACAACTGTATATATTTGTATATATAGTTGTGCTCATAAGTACATTATACATACCCTGGCAGAATCTATGGTTTCTTGGCCATTTTTCAGAGAACATGATAACACAAAAACTTTTCTTTCACTCATGGTTAGTGTTTGGCTGAAGCCATGTATTATCAATCAACTGTGTTTACTCTTTTTAAATCATAATGACAACTAAAACTAAGCAAATTACCCCGATCAAAAGTTTACATACCCTGGTGATTTTGGCCTGATAACATGCACACAAGTTGACACAAAGGGGTTTGAATGGCTATTAAAGGTAATCACCCTCACCTGTGATCTGTTTGCTTGTAATTAGTGTGGGTGTATTAAAGGTAAATGAGTTTATGGACTCCTGACAGACCCTTGCATCTTTCATCCAGTGATGCACTGACGTTTCTGGATTCTGAGTCATGGGGAAAGCAAAAGAATTGTCAAAGGATCTGCGGGAAAAGGTAGTTGAATTGTATAAAACAGGAAAGGGATAAAAAGATATCCAAGGAATTGAGAATGCCAATCAGCAGTGTTCAAACTCTAATCAAGAAGTGGAAAATTAGGGGTTCTGTTGAAACCAAACCACGGTCAGGTAGACCAACTAAAATTTCAGTCACAAAATTATTCGGGATGCAAAGAAAAACCCACAAATAACTTCAGGACCCTGTGAAAACATGTGGTGTGGCTGTTTTAAGATGAACAATAAGGAGGCACTTGAAAAAAGATGGGCTGCATGGTCGAGTCGCCAGAAGAAAGCCATTACTAAACAAATGCCACAAAGTATCCGGCTTACAATACGCCAAACAGAGACAAGCCTCAAACCTTCTGGCACAAAGTCATTTGGAGTGATAAGACCAAAATTGAGCTTTTTGGCCACAACCATAAACACTACTTTTTTAGAGGAGTCAACAAGGCCTATGATGAAAGGCACACCATTCCTACTTTGAAACATGGAGGTGGATCACTGATGTTTTGGGGATGTGTGAGCTACAAAGGCACATGAAATTTGGTCAAAATTGATGGCAAAATGAATGCAGTATGTTATCAAAAAATACTGGAGGAACATTTGCATTCATCAGCCAGGAAGCTGCGCAAGGGACATTCCAACATGACAATGATCCAAAACACAAGACCAAGTTGACCTGTCATTGGCTACAGCAGAACAAAGTGAAGGTTCTGGAGTGGCCATCTCAGTTTCCTGACCTCAGTATCATTGAGCCACTCTGGGGAGATCTCAAACGTGCAGTTCATGCAAGACAGCCCAAGAATTTACAGGAACTGGAGGCTTTTTGACAAGAGGAATGGACGGCTATACCATCTGAGCAGATAAAGAGCCTCATCCACAAATACCACAAAAGACTTCAAGCTGTCATTGATGTTAAAGGGGGCAATAAACTGTATTAAGAACTGGGGAATGTAAACTTTTGATTACGGTCATTTGGCTAGTTTATGTTGTCATTATGATTTAAAAAGAGTAAACACAGTTGGTTGATAATAAATGGCTTCAGCCAAACACTAACCATGAGCGAAAGAAAAGTTTTTGTGTTATCATTCATATCCTCTGAAAAATGGCCAAGAAATCATAAATTCTGCCAGGGTATTTAAACTTATGGGCACAACTATATATATATATATATATATATATATATATATATATATATATATATATATATATTTAACCCTTTCATGACTAAGCCTATTTTTGAAATTTGGTGTTTACAAGTTAAAATCCGTATTTTTTGCTAGAAAATTACTTAGAACCCCCAAACATTATATATATTTTTTTAGAAGAGAATCTAGAGAATAAAATGGCAACTGTTGCAATATTTTTTAGCACACGGTATTTGTGCAGCGGTGTTTTAAACACAAATTTTTGGAAAAGTGACACTTTCATGAATTTTAAAAAATCCAAACAGTAAAGTTACCCCAATTTTTTTGTATAATGTGAAAGATGATGTTACGCCGAGTAAATAGATACCAAACATGTCACCCTTTATAATTGCACGCACTCGTGGAATGGCGACAAACTACGGTACCTATGAATTTCCATAGGCGACGCTTTAAAAAATTTTTACGGTTACCAGGTTTGAGCTACAGAGGAGGTCTAGGGCTAGAATTATTGCTCTCGCTCTGACGATCGCGGCGATACCTCACATGTGTGGTGTGAACACCGTTTACATATGCGGGCGCGACTTCCGTATGCGTTTTCTTCGCTGCGCGAGCTCGCGGGGACAGGGGCACTTTAAAAAAAATTTTTTTATTTTTTTTATTTATTTTATTTATTTTTGTACTTTTATAAATTGTGTTTTAAATTTTTTTTTTTTTTTTTTTACTTTTATTGCTGTCACAAGCAATGTAAACATCCCTTGTGACAGTAATAGGTGGTGACAGGTACTCTTTATGGAGGGATCGGGGGTCTAAAAGACCCCCCATCCCTCCTTTACACTTCAAAGTATTCAGATCGCCGAAAACGGCGATTCTGAATACTGTGTACTTTTTTAAATTCGGCGCCATTGGCAGCCGAGTAAACGGGAAGTGACGTCATGACGTCGCTTCCGCGTTTTCAACAAGAAGGCTGGAACGAAGCCGCTCGCAGCTTCGTTCCAGTCCGCCCCCAGCCGCCGAAGGCAGCCGAACGGACATCGGGACTCCCGATTGCACGGGAGTCCCGGTAACAGCGGCGGGAGGGGGGGGATGTCCCCTCCCGCTCCTCCGGTATAACAACCGAGCGGCTTTTAGCCGCATCGGTTGTTATACACGGGTAGCCGATCGCCCGCTGAAAACAACGGTACCGGGATGATGCCTGCAGCTGCGGGCATCATCCCGGTATAACCCCGGAAAGCCGAGTACGCATATGTGCGTACGGTCGGCGGGAAGGGGATATATATATATATTTAACAGAGGGGAAGAGAAGAGAGCTGCCGGCTGTATGATCAGAGTAGGGATCATCACAGCTTTCATTTCAATAGCTGTGTGTTCCCCCACCGTGCGCCATCACATAAGCCCCTCCTCTTTTTTCGGGACTATGATAGACAGATCACCCGTCCAATCCTAGGATGGGTGGCATGTGTCAAAGTGCTCCGGACAAGGGGACGGCTTATGTGACGGCACGCGGCGGGAGAACACACAGCTATTGAAATGAATGATGTTCCCTGCTCTGATCATCCAGCTGGCAGCTCTCCTCTCTTCCCCTCCACAGGTAGGCTGCATGGTGGGCACAAACTCCATGGGACACAGGCTGCATGGGACACAGGCTGCATGGTGGGCACAAACTGCATGGCACACAGGTTGCATGGTGGGCACAAACTTCATAGGATACAGGCTGAATAGGGCACAGGCTGCATGGTGGGGACAAACTGCATGGGACACAGGCTGCATGATGGGCACAGGCTGCATTGCACACAGGCTGCATGGGACACAGGCTGCATGGTGGGCACAAACTGCATGGGACATAGGCTGCATGATGGGCACAGGCTGCATGGGACACAGGCTGCATGGTGGGCACAAACTGCATGGGACACAGGCTGCATGGTGGGTACAAACTTCATGGGATACAGGCTGAATAGGGCACAGGCTGCATGGTGGGCACAAACTGCATGGGACACAGGCTGCATTGCTCACAGGCTGCATGGTGGGCACAGGCTGCATGGTGGGCACAGGCTGCACAGTGGGCACAGACTGCATTGCACACAGGCTGCATGGTGGACACAGGCTGCATGGGACACAGGCTGCATGGTGGGCACAGGTTGCATGATGGGCACTGGTTGCATTGGTGGGCACAGGTTGCATTGGTGGGCACAGGCTGCATTGATGGGCACAGGCTGCATCATTGTGGGCACAGGCTGCATTATTGGCGGGCACAGGCTGCATTGGCGGACACAGGCTGCATTGGTGGACACGGATAAAGTTGTTAATATTTTTATAACTTAGCTCTGCATAAAACATTTAAGTGTTATTTCATGAGATAATTTATGAGGGTGGGTTTAGGGGCCAGTTTAAGGGCGGGATTAGGGGCAGGGCAGGGTAGGGGTTGGGTAGAGCAACTGGTGGCGAGTAACCAGTTGAGGCCTGGCTAGTAGCTCAGGACTTGAAATTTTGAGTCCTGGTGTATATATATATGTACGCAGTATATATACAGTATATAGCAAAAGCCTTGCAGGGTGATCAATTTGCATAGTAAATTCTGTTACTCTTCTGTTAATCATACTCACATAGGCTGTTTGGTGCAAATATGCTTTAAATCCCATTCACAGCTGCACGCATGAGGTACAATGTGTTATGTGCACTTTGCGTGCTTTAAGTGTGTTAACATTGAACTCTGTGATATTATGTTTTGGGTTTTTTTTGCTGCAAAATTTAAAGCAGGACTTTTTTTCCAATGAACCACAGCCACAATCACCTAAAACATCAAACTGTAAGTGGCTATATCTAAGCATAAATATGGATATGGAAAATAATATGTTCCATCTATATATTGTACAGTTTACAATGTACAATGGTAATCAAAAAACTTAGGAAAAATAATTTCAGAAGCTCCAAAGTTTGTTGTAGCATCCATTTTGCTGTGTTGGCACAGGTAGTTTTTCTGACGTATAAAATGTATTTGTGTGGTAGAGAGACAGCAGCTTGACAGCTCATCAAACCTCCGTGTAGAGGCTTTTTATGACTTCAGTGCAGAGCTATGACAATAACTTTTTTTTTAATCTATTCACTGTTTATTGCATATTACTAATTACAGCAAGATTCGTGTCATAAAGAAAGAGAAGTCAAGTTACCTAAAGATTATGTCTATTCATCAACACAAAGAAGAAAAAGTAAAGTGGAAGAAGCAAAGACTCAAGTACGGACTAGGTCAAGATGGACATAAAAGGAAAGAGCTTAAAGGGGTATTCCTCACCCAAGTGTGATTACAAATAAACAAGAGCATAAACTTTAGTAACTCAGGCCCAGCCTTTTAGACTAAGAATCAACATTACAGACTTTACATTACATAAAAATCACTATTATTTATTCTAATCTGTGTTCACTTCCATCAAAACAGGAAACATTTTGCAGTCACTGTCTTTTAAATTGCCCACTGTAGCTGTTTAACAGTAATTCTGACCACATTCTCTGATATACAGACTTTCAGCGCAAAGAACATTTTAACCTCCGCATCCCCAGCAGATTATAATCACCTTTCCTTTGCTCCTCTTCTGCTCTGTTTAGCATCAGCATCAGTATGTTGTATTCCTGAGTATGCAGGATTATTTGACTCACTGCTTGGGACCGCATTTAACCAATCAATCCATAGCCCTATGCAAAACACAACTCTAACTACATGGGGTTTTTCTCTCTATTATTTTTTGAATCAGATTTTATTTCTTGACATTTTTATAACAAATGTAAAGAAAAAATAAGGAAATAAAAGAAAACAACATAACATGAAATTCACTGAATCGGACAATAGTGTTAACAGTCCTTTTAGTTCTCTATTAAAGTGAACCTGTTGCTTTGCTCTGTGTGGACAAAGCATAGATTCACTTCACCACTTCAATACTGGGCACTTTCACCCCCTTCCTGCCCAGGCCAATTTTCAATTTTCAGCGCTGTCACACTTTGAATGACAATTGCGCAGTCATGCAACACTGTACTCAAATGAAATTTTGATCATTTTTTTCCCACACAAATAGAGCTTTCTTTTGATGGTATTTGATCACCTCTGCGGTTTCTATTTTTTGCGCTATAAACAAAAAAAGAGCAACAATTTTTAAAAAGCACAATATTTTTTTTCTTATGCTGTAATAAATATCCCAAATTTATTTTAAAAAAAACTAATTTTTTCCTCAGTTTAGGCCGATATGTATTCTTCTACATATTTTTGGTAACAAAAATCACACTAAGCGGATATTGATCAGTTCGTGCAAAAATTATAGCGCCTACAAAATACAGTATATACTCGAGTATAAGCCGAGACTTTCAGCCCTTCTTTTAGGCTGAAAGTGCCCCCCTTTGGCTTATACTCGAGTCACCGCCGTCTGACTACCTGATCAGCGTGTCATGCAGACAGACAGCGGCTAGCGTGTCATAAAAACATACGGCGGCCATTCCAGTGTTCATAAGCCGCACCTCCTTCTCGTCTGTGATAGGCAGAACACTCAATTTCCCAGCAGTCAGTGTTCAGCATATCACGGACATCCTCTCCTCCTCATCCGTGGTATGAGGACGAGCGGATGTCCGTGATAGGCTGAACACTGACTGCTTGGAAATTGAGTGTTCTGCCTATCACAGACGAGGAGGAGGCACGGCATTTGAACACTGGAATGGCCGCTGTATGTTTTTATGACACGCTGATCGGTGAATGCAGAGCGGTACACGGAGGCTGCAGATCGGCACAGGAGGGATGCAGAGGACACAGAGAGGGTGCAGATTGGCACAGGTAGGCGGCGATGGACACAGGGAGGTATACACAGGACACAGTGAGGTAGGCAGATCTGCACAGGTTGGCATGCACAGGACACAGGGAGGTATGCAATAGACACAGTGAGGTATGCACAGGACACAGGGCGGTATGCAATAGACACAGGGAGGCATGCAACTGCAGATGGGCATTGTTGACCCCCTTTTCCACTTACAGTAGCTGCTGCATTTCTCACCCTTGGCTTATGCTCAGGTCAATAAGTTTTCCCAGTTTTTTATAGTAAATTAGGGGCCTCAGCTTATATTCAGATCGACCTATACTTGAGTATATACGGTAGGTTATTGATTTATGGCATTTTTATTTTTTATTTTTTTACTAGTAATGGTGACGATCTGCGATTTTTATCGTGAATGTGACATTGCGGCGGACAGATCGGACACTTTTGACACTTTTTTTAAACCATTGACATTTATACAGCGATCAGTGCTATAAATATGCACTGATTACTATATAAATTTCACTGGCAGGGAAGGGGTTAACACTAGGGGCGATCAAGGGGTTAACTGTGTTCCCTAGGTGTGTTCTAACTGTGGGGGGATGGGACTGACTAGGGCAGGAGACCGATCTGTGTTCCTATATACTAGGAACACACAATCTGTCTCCTCTCCCCTGACAGGACATGGATCTGTGTGTCATGAGCATTTGCGTGTGCCTGGTGGACATCGCGGCTGCCAGGCACGCTCATCGACTTCTTGGTGATGTGGTGGCGTGCGTACCTCCAATGCTGTTCGGAAGCCAAGGACATCATTTGACACCCGCCCAGGATAGGAGAGCCACCCTGTGGACGTCATTTGACTATGGGCAGGATGGGAAGTGGTTAAAGGATAACTCCACTTTCGTAGGAAAAAAAAATAACAAATAATGAAAAATTAATATAGCGTATACAATTGCGACACAAGCCATATTGTAATTGAATGTTATTAAAAATTTCCTTTTCAGTCTGCAGCTCTGTAAGTTTCTGTACATGCAATACAATATGGCTACCCAGAGTTGTTCTGTACACAGAATGTGTACTGATCGCTCCCCAGAAACCTAATTTTCTGCTTGTGTGATTGGCTCACCGATTTTCCCAGACATCTACACTAAGAAACAAGTATCCTCTGTAACAAAAATGTCAAAAGTGGAGTTACACTTTAGGGTCATCTCTCTCTGCGATAACAAGGTATGGGAACATAGTGCAGATATATTTCTGAACTAGTTCAAGTCTCCATTATATGGAAAATAGTATTTGCATTTTGGGTTTATACTTTAATTTCAATATTTTATCTTGTCCATAAATTATTATAATGAATCCATAATTAAAATAAAACAGAAAAAAAGGTTCAACTTCTAAGACCACCAGTTGTTTCAGAAGTGGTCCCCATTTAAAATTCTTGACAATATATATTTCTATGGCAATACACCAGGTTAAAAAATGAAAATTAAATATTTTAATTGTTCATTTCTTTTTTAATTTATATGATAATTTCTCTTTGTTCAGAATTACAGAATGCTCATTAAAATTCACCAAAGGAGAAGATAATATGAGAACTGTACATTTTGTACACTTTTTAACACTTTTTGCAGATTTGAAGCTATAGGTGTCAAGTATGGGTCTTGCCCTTTAGATGGAACTTAATATTATTAAAAGAAATAATTAGCAGAGACTATATCTCTGTGATATTTTCAAAAATGAAAACTAAGCGCTTATTTCCTCAGTACATATATAAATACCAATTCTTCTGTTAGTATAAAAAAAGAAAATGCTCATAAATTAACTCACAAAGTGAAAAACTGGTTATCTAAATTAATAATTCAAACAAGGCAGTGCTTAAAAGTATTTTCTCTACTGATTACTACTATGCTTTAAATGCAATTGAACTGCAAATAAAATGATGTACAAAGTGCAATAATTAAAATCTACCAATTTTGATAATTTTTTCTATTTTTTTACAGCATTCACAAAAAAATGATGGTTCCTGCCTGGTGGTTGTGAGCTACTACATAAAACAACTTCTGATTCTAATTTACATATCACTCTGGACTTTCTGTCTATATGACAATAAGTTAATAGATGTTGAAAGAAATCCTAAAATATGTACCTGTATTGAAATACAAATGCAACTTTAGCTTGCCACAGTGGCTAATCTTACCAAATGCCCACACTGCTACTTAACCAACACTGCCTAAATGTTTGTCCCCTAAACCATTTCATCGTGAACATGGATGGCCAGCATTCCGTCACTTGACCGGCTGCTCTAAAAATCTGAACCCTCAACAGGGGCAAGTGTTTTAGTGCTTCTTGTAACAACTATTAATTTGAGGAATGTGATTTGGTAAGAGGGGTGTTGGTTAAATATAGGTCTGTTTTAAACACCAATCAGTTTAGAAAAGCAAAATAAACCCAAGCAATTCTATAACTGTGGCTTGCACCATTTATTTAGGAATAATGCTGAGTACATTGTCTGTTGTACGAAAGCAACATTCTTATATTTGCAAATATTTGCAACAGTCAAATATTTCCCCAAAAAAAAAGGAAACACAGTGTTATATTGGGTAACACGCATAAATGAACAAAATTAAAACATATGTAGCTAAAAACACAAATAAATGATAAAAAAAACAGGCTTTTAAAAAGTACAAAGTAGAGGGGATGCTCTTGACATTCTAGATTTACAAATAATGCAACAAGAAATGTGAGGGAGCAATCAGGGTGGCTAAAATAGAACACGAGAAACACATTGCTACATCAAGTAAAACAAATTGTAACATTTTTTGCAAATATATCAGTACTAAAAAGGTTATGAAAGACATAACAGATGAACATGGGAAGCTGCTCACAACTGACAGGGAAAAAAGCAGATGTATTCACATTTTCTTTCCGTTCTGCATTTACAGATGAAAAAGATGTTGTAATCAGGTTTGCCAAGCCACCCCGATTTTTTTCTACTGACAAAACATTGAACGTTTACTGACAGCATACATTTATTACTAAAAATCTGAAATGTGACACAGAAACTTCTATTAGAAAAGAATAGAATTGCAAATTTAGAGGAAGAGTTCACTTTAAAAAATAAAAATGCACATTGTTTTTGGCAGGTAAAAAGTGTGCATTTACTTTTTTTTTAATTGCAATCAGCAGGTCATGGGTAAAATGCCAGGCTCCTGCAGACTTTCAGTATAGCTGCCTGCTCATACCCCCCGTATGGGCAGACAGTTACTGGAGAGCAGGAAGAATCTATGAACTACGAGAGCGCTCATCAGCGCCATTACAGTTCATTGAGAACAGTGAGCTGTCTAATGCAATGGAATATGGTACTTGTAGTTCATTCTTTCACAGAACTCTAATACTAACACTGCCTATAACAAGTAATCTGCTCAGCCTTACAATGTAAGATCAAAACAGCAAATTATGAGCATGTATAGGATTATGAAGAGCCTGGGGAACCCTTATATGGAGTCGAAGAAGAAATCCTGCAGTGTGTGCATTGCAAAAAATGGTCATGGTTGGGTTGCGTATAACAGTGGGAGTGGCTTAAAGGGGGATGGTTAAGCAGAAGCTCTAGTCCCTATATGCACAGCACACATATGCCACAGTCCTTCTACCCACATTATACTAATTATTGTCCCACAGAAATACAGAGAGGGTGAAGAGAGAGAGAGGAACAGAAGGGGAGGGCGAGAGAAGAAGTGACAGAAGGTGAGAGAAAGGCAGAAAGGAGGAGATGAAAACCTTATCTAAATGACATTTCAAGTCCTGTGTGTCATACAGTGCAACACCAAAAAAATGATAAATCAATCAATAAACCTAGCAATATATAGGCATAAACCCCTGTGCTATACACTTTACATACTAAAAACAGGTGGGAACATATCTACTACTTAAAGAGATACATGGAAATCAGAGCTCAGAGTGAACCATACCGTTACTTGCAGGGATCAGCATTTAGGGGGGTTTAACAGGCAGTGAAGAGGTGCAATATCTCCTCCTCACTGCTTCTCAAATGGCTCTAAAAAGAGACCAGAGCATTGATCACTTTTCAGTTAAGTGGCAGTGCCTGCTACAAGTGTGAATAAGACTTTGGGTTCAAACTGATGTGCTGTCGTTTGGCTGCGGTGCTGGTATATCTGCACTTTTCCTTTTCTTTACCCATGCTTTTAGCCTCCATCCTATAGATTTTTATTAGGTTGTGTATTTTTGCAGCATTTTCTGAATGTGTAACAAAGATGCAGCAACTGACTTTTTATGAGTGCTTTCAGAAAATGTGGCAAAAATGCACAACCTCATAGAAATCTATGGAATTGCAGCTAAAGCCATGGGTAAAATGCAGGAAAACTACGGATACACCAGCAATGCGGCCAAACTACAGCACACCAGTGTGAACCAGCTTGAAAGCACATAGGACCAAGTACTATGGCTGATGAAACAAAACCAAACTCTTTAATTACAATTTTGAAAGGTTCTGCTGGAGGATAAAATAGGAAGGGGGGGGGGGGTGGAGAGAGATTTGGGGGTTAGAAGGGAGGGAGGGGGGAGAGTTGAGCCGCAGAGCTCACTCACAGGATGCTTCCCGGATGCTCAGTCAGTGATATAGCTGCTGGCTACTCCATTCAAAACTTCCTGCCCACACTACCCCTTCACAGACACAGCACAGGCTGCATGGGTGGACACAGGGGGAGAGGGGCGGGAGGAGGCAGAGCATATTCAGCCTTTCTTATATGTGCAAGGGGGGAAAGGAGAGGCTGTGCTGGCTGGGCACCGTGAGAATGTAACAAAGACACTCAGTCTTGACAAGTGCATCCGGCTGCCCCTAAATTCACAGGCAGCTTCTTCTGCCCCATGGTCATTTATGGAAAGGAGAAATAAGGCTATTTTTTACAAACTGTCCCTATATTTACTCATTGGTCTCATGATTTGATTACGATTATCTTGTCCACAATTCTATTTAATTCCGCGATGCATCGCGATTAATGCCCAAATGTGCATGGTTTATCCAAAAATTCAAGCAGTCAGAAAAACTAAATTTTTTCTCCAGTGGCAGAGGGTGGTGGGCTCAGAGGCATGGTGGGATCAGAGGCAGAGGCATGGTGGGATCCGGGGCAGAGGCATGGTGGAATCAAAGGCATGGTGGGATCAGAGGCATGGTGGGATGGTGGTATCAGAGGCATGGTGGGATGGTGGGATCAGAAGCATGGTGGGATGGTGGGATCAGAGGCATGGTGGGATGGTGGGATCAAAGGCATGGTGGGATCAGACTGGGATGGTGGGATCAGAGGCATGGTGGGATGGTGGGTTTAGAGGCATGGTGGGATCAGAGACATTATGGTCCCACCATCCCACCATGCCTCTGATCCCACCATGCCTCTAAATCCACCATCCCGCCATACCTCTGATGCAATCATCCCAGTCTGATCCCACCATGCCTCTGATCCCACCATTCCACCATGCCTCTGATCCCACCATGCCTCTGATCCCACCATCCCACCATGCCTCTGATCCCACCAAACTGGGATGGTCGCATCAGAAGCATGGCGGGATGGTGGGTTTAGAGGCATGGTGGGATCAGAGGCATGGTCAATTCAGACAACTCGCAGCATTGGTGCAGCATCATGAATGTCCGAATTGCGATGCATTGATGCTGCAATTATATTCAACACCCCTAACATTTACTGACAGTTGGCAACACTGGTTGTTACAGTAATACAACTGCTTTTTCACCGAAGGCTCTTCCATGATTGACCAAAAACAGGTACAAAAGGGACTGGAGAAACTTAATGTAAACAAACCATTAGGTATGGATGGCTTTAACCTGGGGGAGTTCTTAGAAAACTTAGCTTAGTTATAGCTAAGCCTCTATTTCTTTGTTTTAAAGAAACCTTACTAACTGTAATCTTTCCAACTGATTGGTGTAGAGCAAATGTGGTACTGATTTACAAAAAAGATCAAGATGTTTGCTAGGAAAATACAGATCAGTCAGCCTATCATCAATAGTATGTAAGGTATTTGAGGGAATCACAATGTCAGACCAACCTGTTATTGTTCTATGATGAAGTAAGTGAGAAATAGGATAGTGGAAGTCCAGTGGACATATTTTATTTAGATTTTGCTAAGACATTTGGTACTGTATCTAAAAAGTGTTTAATCTTTAAAATAAGAACTGTTTGAGTTGATAAAATTGTATGTACATGGCTGGAAAACCGGTTACACAAACAAGTCCAGAGAATAGTAATGAATGACTCTATTCAATTTGTTTATTAATGATATTGAGGTTGAAATAAAGAGCTAATTTTCAGTGTTACAAAAAGAACGTGACAAAATTGGGGATTAGGCAGCAAATGGCAGATGAGGTTGAATATTGAGAAATGAAAAGTTATGCACTTGCGTGCCAAAATATATATGTAGGGCTTTCTTGGGAGAATCAGTGATGGAAAAGGTTCTTGGGGTGCTTGGAGATCACAGACGTAAAGTGGTTGTAAAGCAAGAAGTTTTTTTTTTTACCTTAATGCATAACTTTCTGTGTTCTGCTCTCTCCCCAGCCCCCTTTGTCAGCCTGTAAGGACAGAGTGGGGTGTGGGGCCAAGCCACGCTTTGTGCATCAATGGACACACAGAGAATGGCTCGGAAGCAAGCCTGCACAAGTGCCCCCATAGCAAGCCACTCGGTGGGGGGGAGCCAAGAGCACCAGTGGGGGACCCGAGAAGAGAAGGATTGGGGCTGCTCTATGCAAATGCATTGCACATTATGTAAGTAAAACATGTTTATTATTTATTTTTAAAAAAATGTAGGTTTACAATCACTTTAGCATAATTATAGCATGCATTGCCAAGCTGTAGTTAACAAAGTTAGCAAAATACTGTCATGCATTACACAGGGCAAAGATTCAAGAGATAAAAAAAAAATCTACTCATCTTGAATACACAGTTGAGTTTTGGTCACCATTCCTCAGGAAAGATATTGTTAACTTAGGAAGAGTTCTGCAAGGGTAACAAAATTAAGGGGATGGAAGATCACAGCTTTAACCTCCCTGGCGGTATTCCAAAGTCTGGCTCGGGGTGGAATTTCAGAACCAAAAGCGGTAACCCCGAGCCAGACTTGGGATCTAATCGCAGGATCCAGGAAGAGCTTACTTACCTTGTTCCCTGCATCCTGCAATGTCTCCCTGCAGTGTGAGCGGCTTGTCCTCCGCTCGATTCATCACGGAGCCGATCTCCGTTCCCTGCGAGCGTTGCGACACACGGGGACAGAGAACAGCGCCAGAGAAACACGCACAATACATCCAGTACACTGTAATCTTACAGATTACATTACTGTATGAAATTATTTAACCTCCCTTTTGTCCCCAGTGGTTTCTCCAGGGCCCTGCATGCAGTTTTATATTATAAAAACTCTTCTTTCTGCCTGGAAACTGAAGCTTGTCCATAGCAACCAAAACCATCCCTTTACATCAAAAGTGGTTTTAGACCAGCTAGAAAACAGCGATAATAAATTAGAATTGCTTGCAGAATTGAGCAATAGTGATTTGTCGGTCATCAAACACTGAAAAGTAATGACAGCGACAATTCTGCAACTGCGCAAATTTCAGTGTTTTTGATTTGATTACATTATTGAATATTTTTTATTATTATTATATTATTATTTGGTATAATTATTTATAGTTATTTATTATATTATAATTTATGATTTCGTGTTTCAAACTTTATCATATCGGGATGTCTACTAGACTATTGTTTGGACAGATTTAAGTGAGTTATTCCTAAAAATTACAGGCCTACAATATAAAACGCCAAATTTCCATGCAAAATAATTGCACCACTTTCAGCATCAAAAATATGAAATAATCATACCGCCAGGGAGGTTAAGGGACAATAGATTACAGTTATCTGAAGAGGAAGTGCTTAAAGGAGAACTTTGAGGAAATAATCACTAGTCCAGGAATCCACCACTTTCTTAACCCAGGCCAATTGTTCACCAGTCTTCAGATTCCCGGCATCCCTATCTTTGCTGGGGGAAGCCGGCTGTAATTTCCTGCTGATTCACAGCTGGCTCCCCTCTGTGCATGCATGAAACGTACTGCACTTGTAGACTGGTCCCTCAGCCTCCTGGGACACATGACTGTGGTGGTGGTGGGGGGGGGGGTGAACTTCCACTCTTCTAACCTAGGTGTGGAAAGTGGAAGTGGGTACCCAGTGCCTAAAAAACAAAAACAGTTACCGATGATGGTGTGTGTGTGGGGGAGGGGGGTTGTTGGGTCTGGAGGATGAGCAGAACTTCCTATTTCAAGTGAAGTTCCACCTTAAGAGTAGATATTATTACAATGTACAAATATATCAGAGGTGACTGCAGTAACTGTAAAAAACTGTTTACACTAAGGTCCCTGAAGCGTACATGCAGCCACAAGGTTTAAGGTTAGAAGAAAAGTGGTTTAACCTTAGATTGTGGAAAAGGGTTCTTTACTGAGAGTCTTGACAACTTGAAAACTTTAAAAAACTTTTATCTGTCTTCCTTGGGATGCAGAATATACAGGATTATGGGGATTGCAGAGAATAAAAATCACACACACATATGTTGAACTGAATGAATCTGTGTCTTTTTCCACCTTATAGACTATGTAAGTTAGAAATTATTATAACAATGTGATGAAAGCATAACTTTTTTGTTTATTTATTTCAGGTACTTATATAGCGCCATCAATTTACGCAGCGCTTTACATATACATTGTACATTCAGATCAGTCCCTACCCTCAAGGAGCTTACAATCTAAGGTCCCTAAATCACATTCATAGGGACAATTTAGACTGGATCCAAATAACCTACCAGCATGTCTTTGGAGTGTGGGAGGAAACCGGAGTACCCGGAGGAAACCCACGCAGGCACAGGGAGAACATGCAAACTCCAGGCAGGTAGTGTCATGGTTGGGATTCGAACCAGCAACTCTTCTTACTGCTAGGTGAAAGTGCTACCCACTACACCATTGTTCCACCCCATAACATACAACAAAACATGTAAAAATATATATTTTTGAAAAGTAAACAACATTCATATTAAAAATGGTGTGTATTAAAGAATTCTGGTAAATATATTCTCATTCCTTAGGTATCTATTTTTGACATTAATCATGTGACATTTGAAATATTTAGTATCACAACATATGTATTTTTATTGCTCAGTGTAAGTAATGTATTTTTTATTAGTGTACCAGATCTATACGCTCCGTGTTACAAGGAAAGGCATAAGCCTTTTATCTGAGAGCTGTCTTGTCATCACAAAGATATCAAAGATGAATGTTTTCCTGTATAAGCAGACATCCTGCTCCATGATCATCTCTGCATGGTACAACTGTGACTTTGTGAGCACAACCTGGCTTTTTAATTTGGATACTGTAACATGTAGGGAAATTGTGCATTTTGGCTATTTGATTTCATTTGCCTTTTTGATTTTCTATATTATTTGTGCGCTCATTTGTGGGAATAAGGTGCCTGGGATGCACTTAAAAGCAAAAATCCATGTCATCACATCTACCTTAGATAAACATTGCTTGTTATCTGCAATAGATTTCTGTAAATCATGCCTCAGTATTGCTAATTGGCAATCAGTCTTGCTTGGCTTCTCTCACATCTCCGATGTCACTCTATAGGTGGTCCTTGGAACGACTGACACCTCTGTAGTTAGCTGCTTATTGTTGCTGATAGCACTGCTGTCAGAAAAAGACCTGTATATATGTCTACTTGACAACACCCCACCAAGTTTCTGCTTCTGGCTTACAGAACAAGATCTAATCTAAAAATTCTAATCTGAGTTTGTGAGCCAGATTTATTTAAAGCAGAGTTCAAGGCAAAGATGACCCCCTGTAGGTATTTATTAATTCATAAATCGCAAATGCTAAATGTTTTTGAAAACTGCTAGTATAACTACTTCTGGTATATGTCTTTATGTTAGCTTCAACTTCAACGAGAGGCTTGTGCACATAAAATCATGCTAGCACTGTGAGCCAACCAGGCACTAATACACCACATAATGCTGTTTTCCTAAATTGCTTCAGGTCACTGAGGCTGAACGAGGAGATGTGTAGGTAGCTTACTGATGAGTAGGAACACACAAATGACCTCACCAGTATGAAGATGCTTTTTCCTAGCTGATGATGAGAACGGCACTCGAGGAGTTGCAGAGCTGAAAGTTCTGAATTAGCCGTGTTACCTTAGCTTTAGTGTGGGAGGCAGGAATTGACTGGCAGAATGTAAATATGTCAAAAGATAAAATGGTTTCCATATGTATGAAGCTTAACTGCGTACTGTCAATCCTGGTTCTTGGGTTTTCCACGTTGGAGTGGTGGAGATCTACCACCATGGAAAAGATCAAAGATCCCCAGGGTGCAGCACACTTTTGCTTATGATTTCAATTTGGCAACTGGACTATTTTCATAAACATTTAGCATAGGACCAATCAACACTGTCCAAACAGAAGGTCAGGGGTCCTGCAGCCTCATAGGACAGTCAGTGAAGAATAAAATCTCCGCCTACAAGCTTTAACCAAACACTGATAGAAGTCACAAGACTGATATATACTGCTTTTTAGAAAGGTTATTTAGCTGTTGATATTTACTAAAATAGTTGGATTTCTGTGTTCTGATTACTGTGGGAAACTAGATATAGTGAATGCAGGGTCCTGGGTTTAGTAACACTTTAGCTGACTGTGTTACTTGTCAAAGAATTAAAAATGTGTTCTTGTCATCTGGGGACCCCTGACAGACAGTATAGCTAGGTCCCAGTTCTCCTTACAGAAATATACTGCAGTTAAATGATAAAACCAGATCTAAGACTCAATCTATCCTGTGATTGAACAATGAAGTAGCAGTAGCACAAAAAGGAGGATACTTTTATGCACTACTTTCTTCAGAAAACATCTAATGTTAGATCAGCAGCACTGTACAATTCAGTATAGCTTGGCCAACTCCCCCGCCCACCCAATCGCAAGTGAAAATTAAATTTATATATAAAAAATACAGTTATTTTGATCAAACCATAACTGGATTATTGACTTTCTTTAATATCTGCCTGTAGTTTACTGTTTCTTTAAACTATCTCTAAACATCCCCACCAAGCCTACGGGGACACAATTTGTACACTGTGTCCCTATAGGCTTGAGTGGTGTGCATATCGAGAACCAGTATATGGCTCTTTTCCAGCCTATGGGGACATAGTGCGAAGACATAGACAGCATCAGATAGATTATTACTACATACTTTCTACTAAAAGGTGTCTCTTTTTCTCATCTCAGAAAGTTAGGAGCTATAGACATGATGTGTGTGTACTCCCCATGTTTATGTGTGATATTACTAAATTATCCTGTGTATACAGGCATACCCCAATTTTAAGTACACAGTGGGGTTTATTTACTAAAGCTGGAAAGTGCAAAATCAGGCTCACTTCTGCATAGATATTAATGAGCTCCCTGGTAATATTACCATAGCTTAACTGAACAAGCTGGGGTTAGAAGCCCATTGATTTCTATGCAGAAGTAAGTCTGATTTTGCACTTTCCAACTTTAGTAAATAAACCCCATTGTGTACTTTAAAGTGGGGTATACCTGTATTGGTAAGGTAAGTGTAATTCATTAATTTAATGCAGTTTTGTTGTTAAAAATATATTTAGTAGTATGAAAAGCAATACTACTACTGCTACTACTACTAATAATGATAATGAAATAATAACTTGACATAACAAAATGTATACAATAATCTTGTTGTCAACTGTCTTGATTTACAGTGAGGGTCTCAGTTATTACAGATGAATCCCCCAAATTATTATTTTTCTCCTAAAATATCTATGGTTTACTAATCAATTATACCATAAAATCCCTCTTTTTTACTGCATGTTAAAGGAAACTTGTGATGAGTGGGATATGAAGGCTGCCACTGCTAACCTTCCCTTCTGAAAATGCCAGCCACCTGGCTTTCATGTTGATGAAATGGTTTCTCTCGTGAGAAGTTTCCTTTAAAGTCTTATCATCTATTAATATACTTTGCACTTTTTAAAATGATATTTTCTGAAAAAAAAGGTATATCTGCTCTAGTCGATTAAATGTGCCTTTATGTGTTATAAAGTGTTCTGTGGCATTCCAAGATCATACGGCGCATAGAAAATTGAGATACACAGGCTCAGCATCAATACGTTCCAGAACATTATTAGTAGATGTTGGCAACTATGGTGTTATATTGTGGAGCAGGAACAAAAAAGTACACCTGCAATTGTTTGACTTTGGAATATTTTGGATCTCTGCAGGGTCTTCCTGTAATAATGTGTATAGGCCCCATATAACAAAAGGCATCCCTTGTATGTCTTTTGATGTTTATACTATTTGATCCTGCGTGCTGCAACATTTTTGCTATGCGTGATCAGCAGGAATGCAACAATGTGCATTCAGTGAAATGGCGCAATCTGCTTTAGGAATTATAAGGTACAAACAGAGCCTTAGAATGTACATAGACTACTCACAACAGTAACTGCCTCTAGCGGCGATGCTATAAACAATGAAATAGAAAAGTACACACACACACTCTGGAGAGTCAAGAAGGCAATGTAAACCCATGCAACCACAGAAAATACAAACTACACACAGTGCTAAGTAACTCAGGGGAGTGGAAACCAAGATAATTGTTCTGCCAAACACAAAAGCCTCATACTGGCACAGTATAAGTTCAGTCTGTCCAAAACTCATATTTAACTTTTCAATAGATGCTGGAAAGTAAAAACGTATTGTCCTCTGGTTCTTAAAAACACTGTTGGTGAGACCCCTGTGCTTAAGTTCCCAGGTCCATACACCAATTGCTTATTTTAGTGCTTTTGTTTAGAATTATTTTACAATATGGAGAAAGCAACAGGAGGTGTTGGAACGCACAAACATGGGCAGAAACTCTCCAAAACTGGCAGGTAGATAGGGACGGAGTTGGAAATTATGGCAAAGAGGTCTCGTTTTTGAAGTATGAAACAAAAAGGGAATCCAGGTGCCTACTCAACACACTAGTCTCCATCTACAACTAACATATCATTTAGGTGTAAACTGGCTCTTCACAATTACCTCATATTGCAGTCTCCACCTACACACAATACACCGCCTTATCAAAAGCTTAACACAGTACTGCTCTTTTTGAATCAGACAATTAGCTTCTGGAATGGATTTTCATTTCCAATGCTCATATGTAAGTTAAAAAGCAAATGCCTTCAAAGGAAGTGAGCTCATATCATAGATAAGTATAAAAAAAAGGGGGAAAACATGCACTATATGAGATTAAAGTGGCTGCAAAGTCATTACTGTAATCCCCTTTCTGACAGGATGATACAATGTGCAGCAACTGTGTTTCCTTTTAAATTTAATAGGTAGTTTTGCGAGCAACTAGAATACAATCTGAGTGATATATGCAAGCAGCAAGTAACACACTCCCAATATAAATGTGCAAATAAACTCCAAAAAAATAATGCTGTGCTAGTGATAATAAATGTATCCAATCACTTAGTGTATCAATTCTCCTGTGCAAATATGAGTGCCAACAAAATAACTTGTGAATATACAATAATATGATACATTCATGTGTGTTTCTTCTTGTAATAATATAAATCCCGTGCTTAAGCGCAATCAAATATTTAACTGATGAAAATGTCAGAAAAAAGTTGTAACTTGTTGAGTCTTCACAAATTCTCAAAAATCTGTGCTTTGTATCTATTCACTTCAGTGCTCCCTCATAAGAAATGCGCTCACCTCACAAAGTGTGACCTCCTACTTAAAGTGATTGTAAGGTTTTTTTTTTTTTTTTTTTTAAATAACAAACATATCATACTTACCTGCACTGTGCAGCTTGTTTTGCACAGAGTGGCCGAGAACCTCATCTTCTGGGGTCCCCCGGTGGCTTTTGCGGCTCCTCCCCACATCAGATAACCCCCTAGGAGAAGCGCTCTCCTGGGGGGGGGGGTTACCTTGCGGGCACGCTCCCGAGTCCCGCATTCCGTGTCCATAGCCGCCGAATGTATGAGTCAGACCTGCCCCCGGCGCCCGTGTCATTGGATTTGACTGACAGCAGCAGGAGCCAATGGCTTCGATGCTATCAATCTATCCAATCAAGAGCTGAGAACCCCAGGCAGAGAGACAGCGTGTGCCCGCTGGGTCAAGTTCCAGGGCTCAGGTAAGTAAAACGGGGAGGCTGGGGGCGGTCACTGCCAGGTGTTTGGATGCATTAAGGTGAAAAAACCACAAAGGTTTACAACCCTTTTAAGTTTGGTCAAATAATGCTTTTTAGTCACCCCGGACTAACAGATCATGCTTTAATCCTCGTTGCCCCATTGATGTGCCTCCATTATGACTTGATATATATGAGAGAAAAAGAGCTCCAAATAGTGCTTATATCGTTTTTCACTGAGGTGAATAGATACAAAGCACGGATTTTTGAGAATTTGAAGACTGAAGACTCAACAAGTTCCAACTTTTTTCTGACATTTTCATTAATTAAATTTGACTGCACTTAAGCACGGGATTTATATTATTACAAGAAATACACATGAATGTATCATATTATTGTATATTCACATGTTATTATGTTGGCACTCATATTTGCACAGGAGAATTGGTACACTAAGTGGTTGGATACATTTATTATGACTAGCGCAGCATTATTTGTTTTGAAAAAATGAATAAAAACCAAGCGCTGATGTGGATAGATATGTGTGATATAAATAAATTGTGCTTAAAAATATATATATACCAATATAGTTAGTGCTATGAAAAAATCAGTAAATTAAAGCTGCTATCAATATAGGGTGATCAGATAACCAAACAAATAGTACTAAGTATAAAATTGATGCGCTTTAAATAAAGTGTCATTATTATTTTACTTATACTCACCGTCACATCACCAATTTGAAGATTTATTTTGGCAATTTTAACACATGTATTAGCACCATAATTATTTATTTATTTTATTCACATGTATGCATTTTTTATTCCTGGATTTAAGCTTAGTCGCAGCAGCATATTGTGCACTATTTATTTAAAGCGCATCAATTTTATACTTAGTATTATTTGTTTTGAGTTTCCTTTTAAATCAGTGTGCAAAATACCTTATTTACAGCACCGTCAGATAGGAGGAGAGGACGCAAGCATCGGGAGGTCACTTGAGCACCCAGCGGCGCTGTAAATAAGGTATTTTACACAATAATTAAAAAATAAACACAGTTACTGCACATTATATCATCCTGTAGGAGAGGAGATTACCACATCTGTAAGTAGTAATGTTACAGACTCCCAAACTGACAGGCACCGAGGAAGGGAGAGAGGGGGAGAGAGGAGAGCAGCGGGCTGACAGAGGCATGTAACCTGACCACGGTATTATGGATCAGCAGCCATGATTACAGTGGTCAGCACACTAAGCGGGACACTGGAACAGGTAGGATAAACCAGGTTTTTTTTAGAACATAGAGAAGGACACATGATACAACAAAAGCACTATGCCATGTATCCTGCTTTAAAAGATCAGGATCGTTTTTTATTTATTTTTAGGCTTATGACAACTTTAACAAGTATGTAAATGGAATGTCTTGTCCAATAAAGCCTGTTTCACACAGGCTTCAGCTTGTATATTAGCAGTGTGAACAGCAAGCTTTCGCAAAGCATTTGCAGAGCTTTCAGCACATTTTGTGGAAGCCTTTAACCACTTCAGCCCCGGAAGGTTTTACCCCCTTCCTGACCAGAGCACTTTTTACAATTCAGCACTGCGTCGCTTTAACTGCTAATTGCGCGGTCATGCAATGCTCTACCCAAACGAAATTTGCGTCCTTTTCTTCTCACAAATAGAGCTTTCTTTTGATGATATTTGATCACCTCTGCCGTTTTTATTTTTTGCGCTATACACGGAAAAAGACCGAAAATTTTGAAAAAAAATGATATTTTCTACTTTTTGTTCTAAAAAAAATCCAATAAACTCAATTTTAGTCATACATTTAGGCCAAAATGTATTCGGCCACATGTCTTTGGTAAAAAAAATGTCAATAAGTGTATATTTATTGGTTTGCGCAAAAGTTATAGCGCCTACAAACTAGGGTACATTTTCTGGAATTTACACAGCCTTTAATTTATGACTGCCTATGTCGTTTCTTGAGGTGCTAAAATGGCAGGGCAGTACAAAACCCCCACAAATGACCCCATTTTGGAAAGTAGACACCCCAAGGAATTTGCTGAGAGGCATGTTGAGCCCATTGAATATTCATTTTTTTTGTCCCAAGTGATTGAATAATGACAAAAAAAAAAAAAAAAAAAAAATTACAAAAAGTTGTCACTAAATGATATATTGCTCACACAGGCCATGGGCATATGTGGAATTGCACCCCAAAATACATTTAGCTGCTTCTCCCGAGTATGGGGATACCACATGTGTGGGACTTTTTGGGAGCCTAGCCGCGTACGGGGCCCCGAAAACCAATCACTGCCTTCAGGATTTCTAAGGGCGTACATTTTTGATTTTACTCCTCACTACCTATCACAGTTTTGAAGGCCATAAAATGCCCAGATGGCATAAAACCCCCCCAAATGACCCCATTTTGGAAAGTAGACACCCCAAGCTATTTGCTTTGAGGCATGTTGAGTCCATGGAATGTTTTATATTTTGACACAAGTTGCGGGAAAGTGACAAATTTTTTTTTTTTTTTTTTTGCACAAAGTTGTCACTAAATGATATATTGCTCACACAGACCATGGGCATATGTGGAATTGCACCCCAAAATACATTTAGCTGCTTCTCCTGAGTATGGGGATACCACATGTGTGAGACTTTTTGGGAGCCTAGCCACATGTCTGGCCCCGAAAACCAATCACTGCCTTCAGGATTTCTAAGGGCGTACATTTTTGATTTTACTCCTCACTGCCTATCACAGTTTCGGAGGCCATGGAATGCCCAGGTGGCACAAACCCCCCCCAAATGACCCCATTTTGGAAAGTAGACACCCCAAGCTATTTGCTGAGAGGCATGGTGAGTATTTTGCAGCTCTCATTTGTTTTTGAAAATAAAGAAAGACGAGAAAAACATTTTTTTTTTTTCTTTTTTCAATTTTCAAAACTTTGTGACAAAAACTGAGGTCTGCAAAATACTCACTATACCACTCAAGAAATAGCTTGGGGTGTCTACTTTCCAAAATGGGGTCATTTGGGGGGGTTTTTTGCCACCTGGGCATTCCATGGCCTCCGAAACTGTGATAGGCAGTGAAGAGTGAAATCAAAAATTTACGGCCTTGGAAAGCCTGAAGGCGGTGCTTGGTTTTTGGGGTCCCGTACGTGGCTAGGCTCCCAAAAAGTCTCACACATGTGGTATCCCCGTACTCAGGAGAAGCAGCAGAATGTATTTTGGGGTGTAATTTCACATATTCCCATGGCATGTTTGAGCAAAATATCATTTAGTGACAACTTTGCGCAAAAAAAAATAAAAAAAATAAAAAATTGTCTCTTTCCCGCAACTTGTGTCACAATATAAAATATTCCATGGACTCGACATGCCTCTCAGCAAATAGCTTGGGGTGTCTACTTTCCAAAATGGGGTCATTTGGGGGGGTTTTGAACTGTCCTGGCATTTTATGCACAACATCTAGAGGCTTATGTCACACATCACCCACTCTTCTAACCACTTGAAGACAAAGCCCTTTCTGACACTTATTGTTTACATAAAAAAATAATTTTTTTTTGCAAGAAAATTACTTTGAACCCCCAAACATTATTTTTTTTTTTAAAGCAAATGCCCTACAGATGAAAATGGTGGGTGTTTCATTTTTTTTTTTCACACAGTATTTGCGCAGCGATTTTTCAAACGCATTTTTTGGGGAAAAACACACTTTTTTACATTTTAATGCACTAAAACACACTATATTGCCCAAATGTTTGGTGAAATAAAAAAGATGATCTTAGGCCGAGTACATGGATACCAAACATGACATGCTTTAAAATTGCGCACAAACGTGCAGTGGCGACAAACTAAATACATTTTTAAAAGCCTTTAAAAGCCTTTACAGGTTACCACTTTAGATTTACAGAGGAGGTCTACTGCTAAAATTACTGCCCTCGATCTGGCCTTCGCGGTGATACCTCACATGCATGGTGCAATTGCTGTTTACATTTGACGCCAGACCGACGCTTGCGTTCGCCTTAGCGCGAGAGCAGGGGGGACAGGGGTGCTTTTTTTTTTTTTTTTTTTTTTTTTTTCATTATTATTATTATTTTTTTATCTTATTTTTAAACTGTTCCTTTCATTTTTTTTTTAAATCATTTTTATTGTTATCTCGGGGAATGTAAATATCCCCTATGATAGCAATAGGTAGTGACAGGTACTCTTTTTTGCAAAAATTGGGGTCTATTAGACCCTAGATTTCTCCTCTGCCCTCAAAGCATCTGACCACGCCAAGATCGGTGTGATAAAATGCTTTCCCAATTTCCCAATGGCGCTGTTTACATCCGGCGAAATCTAAGTCATAAAATGCTCGTAGCTTCCGGTTTCTTAGGCCATAGAGATGTTTGGAGCCACTCTGGTCTCTGATCAGCTCCATGGTCAGCTGGCTGAATCACCGGCTGCATTCTCAGGTTCCCTGTTGAGACAGGAGAGCCAGAGAAAAACACGGAAGATGTTGGGGGGGGGGGGGCATTCCCTCCGACTGCTTGTAAAAGCAGTCTAGAGGCTAATTAGCCGCTAGGATTGCTTTTACATGAAAGCTGACCGCTGGCTGAAAAGAATGATACCAAGATGATACCTAAACCTGCAGGCATCATTCTGGTATAACCACTCAAAGTCGTGAATGGCGTACCTGAAGACAAAAAAATGGTTAACAATAAAGCACAGTAAACGGTAAGGTATAAAAAATTGCATACCTGAAAAGCAAACATGATAAAACATAATAACAATAAAACATTGCAGAATAGAATACAGTAAAAAAGAGCAGAACAATAGAGAGAGAATAGAGAGAGAGAGAACAATAAAACGCCAACTATTTTTTTTTTATTTTATATTTTTGTTTGTGTTTTTTTTTTTTTTCACATTTTTTTGTAACTAACTTTTATAACGGTAACCGGTTCCAGGTTCGGGTCTCTCAAAATGCGATGGCATCTTGGGAGACCCTGTGAAAGTGTGCCTAGTCTGTGCAATGCTGTACCCTACGCTAATAGTCAACTAGTGAATGGTAGCATTCAAAACATTCACCAATGCAAAGACCAGGATTGTCAGGACAGGAGGGACAATACTAGTGGGTGTCACGCCTATATCCGCGCTTGCTGCAGACACGACATCTTTTTTGGGGGGGTTCGCTGGGTAGGGGTACTCGGGAGGACATAAATAAATTGCCTCTCATGCAGCTGACTGAATTTGGTTGGGGATGTGAATGGGGGAAGTACGGGCGCTGCAGAAGCGGTGGGTTCCCAATTAGGATTGGCGAATGCAGCAGGAAGGGCACTATGGGCACGACGGGCCTGTGTTTGTCTTTTTGGTGGCAGCGGGACACTACTTGTGCTTGCCACCTCGCCAGCTTGAACTGCACTTATGGGACTCGCCACGTCACCAAGTGTTACTGCAGTGCTGGTTTGACTACGACCGGGGTGTACTAGGCCGCTGGCGCTTGCCAGTTCACCAAAACGCTACCAAAAAAACTGTTAGCGATCGCAGGGATCAGGCCTGACTCTGCGAACGCTGCAGTTATGCGTTTAGTGTTTTGTAAGTGTCAGTGATCGATCGATACTGCACTTGGGTGGGCTGGGCTGGGCCGGGCGGAGGGGCAAAACGCAGGTGCTAGCAGGTATCTGGGCTGATCCCGCTAACACTGCGTTTTTGGGAACCCTAAACTGCTGGGGACGCTAGTATAGATCTGATCGGATCAGATATTGATGCGTTCAGATACTATACCACTAAGGGAGGCGTATGCTGCGTGCGTGGGTGTTAGCGGTACTGGCGCTAATCTGACGCTGCCTGGGGCTGGTGCTTGCCAGCTCACCAAAACGCTACCAAGAAAACTGTTAGCGATCGCAGGGATCAGGCCTGACTCTGCGAACGCTGCAGTTATGCGTTTAGTGTTTTGTAAGTGACAGTGATCGATCGATACTGCACTTGGGTGGGCTGGGCTGGGCCGGGCGGAGGGGCAAAACGCAGGTGCTAGCAGGTATCTGGGCTGATCCCGCTAACACTGCGTTTTTGGGAACCCTAAACTGCTGGGGACGCTAGTATAGATCTGATCGGATCAGATATTGATCCGTTCAGATACTATACCACTAAGGGAGGCGTATGCTGCGTGCGTGGGTGTTAGCGGTGCTGGTGCTAATCTGACGCTGCCTGGGGCGACGCATATCACCGCCGGGCGATCGGGGGGCTAAACCTTTATTCGGTAATAAACGGCGGGTGCCCTGACACTATAAAAAATAAACGAACTAACCAGCGTCACCCGTAACAGTTATACGGTGATCAGTGGTGAAAGGGTTAACTAGGGGGCCATCAAGGGGTTAAAACATTTATTAGATAGTATATGGGGGTCCCTGTCGCTATAAAACGCTGACGGCGAACCTAAATATTTACGTCCCTAACTAGCGTCACCAGCGACACTAATACAGCGATCAGAAAAATGATCGCTTAGCAACACTGGTGACAGGGGGTGATCAAGGGGTTAAAACTTTATTAGGGGGGTTAGGGGGGTACCCTAGACCTAAAGGGGGCCTAAGACTCACTGCCCTAACACACTAACTGACACAAACTGACACCAATACAGTAATCAGAAAAAAAAAAAAAACCTGCTTGGTGTCAGTTTGTGACAGGGGGGGGTGATTGGGGGGGGATCGGGGGGCGATCGGGGGGGGGATCGGGGTGAAATGTATGCCTGGCATGTTCTACTGTGTGTGTGTGTGTGTGTTTGTGTAACTCACAGTGAAGTCTTCTCTCCTCGGCCCGGAACGGAAAATACCGAGCCGAGGAGAGATGACATCATTTCCTCTGCCTCTGTGTACAATACAGAGGCAGGGAAATGATTCCATTGGCTGGGAGCGATCGCGAGGGGGGGGCCACGAATGGATGGCCTCCCCCTCACCACCGATCGCCGGGGGACATTTGCCGACCGCCGCAGGCACCGGGGGGGGTCCGATCGGACCCCCCACTCGCGGGCAGGCAGGGACGTACAGGTAAGCCCTTTTGCCTGCCCGTGCCGCTTTGCCGACGTACATCGTCGTGCGGCGGTCGGCAAGTGGTTAAAGTATCATTCAACTTAAGCTTGTAAATGTTGAACAAAGATCTTAATGTAAGTGTTGATTTCCACTTCAAGCAAGCTGACAGCAGGCTTTCTTCAAGATTGCAGAAGTGCTGAAGCCTGCAAGCAGCTTGTTTAAAGTGTCCATCAGCACTCCCATTAGAATCTGTGCTCAACATTTATGAACTGGAGCTGAATGGTACTTTGAAACCTTCAACAGTGTTTGCTGAAAGCTCTGTTTATGCTGGAAAAAGGGATGGGGTAATTATAGAAATGGCTGAGGGAAAGATTAGAAGGGGGTGGTGGTAAGAGTAGTGTGTTGGGGTATGCACCTATTCTGGACAGCTAATGTATGTGTTTTTTTTAGTGTTTCTCCATTCTTGGAAGTAGGTACCTAATTTACTGACAATTACGTGGCTTCATCAGGGATTCATCCCCTGATGAAGCCACGTGACCCGTGACGCCACATGTAGGGACAGGCACCGCCCACTGTCAGCAGTGTATGAGCTTGCCGCTCGTCTGGATACACTGTACCTTTCGTTTTTTACTGTGTGAGTACCCTGTATGCTGCTAATGTTGAATAAAGTCTGATACATGCTTGAAATACTACACTATATGGTATCTTCATCTCTCCATTTACTATGATGCTCCCCATGGATCTGAGGTCTGATAAATGACAGTCCATTACCTAGGACCCCCCTGCACAGGAGACACCACAAGCGCTGTCTGCTCTATGCTGTAACCTCAGTATAGTGAGGTAAGGGGCCATTATCTACCACTAGAGGATTGTTGCATGGAGGAGATCCTGCTGCACACTTCACATTCACCACTCTTCTGAACAAATGATTTTTAAACTCAGCTGCTATCCACACGACTTAATTGTCTGGTATCACTAAGGAAGAATTGAGGCTGTTTTTTGTTGCACTGAGTCACCTTTATTGGATTGTATTATTTTAAGTTTGAGCACCCCCTGCTGGACACTATATTGCATGATGCACAACCATGAAGATCACTTGGGACATTCAATGTAACATTATATCATTTGGCAATTTTTGCTTTTACGTTATTTAGTTTTTAGCCATCTATTTATGTATATGAATCATGGTTCACTGAACTATAATAATTTCCGGATATTAATTCACAGCACTTTGTACTGGCATTTAATGTCTCAGCGGCAATCACTATCTTATTGAAAAAGAATACTTTATTATTTTTCATTTTTTAAATTTTATTGTAGATTTCATCATGGTTTTATTTTTATTTAAGCTGAGAGATACATATGTATAGTTTTTTTGGTGGGCTCCACCCTTTATTTATTAATATTTTTTTCTATTATGCACATACTGCCTGCACGTCCACATAGTGCTATATTCCCCATGGTGGTTTAGATCACCATCCTATACCTCAGTAAAGACAAGAGTTGATACCCAGTACACCTAGATAGTATAATTTATTGTAGGATTAGCGCAGCACCATCCCCATTTGTCAGTTGTTAGTCACACCAGGGTTTAAGGCTGGACCCCATTCGGTGCAAGCTGCTTTTCCCTATCTAAAACCACCTATAACACCACTGCTTGGTAGCGCAGGAATAATACTCCCTATATAGGTACTTCATTTACATATATTTAGGTAGATACAATTACCTATAAGGGATATGTGGATTGTAAGTGAACATAGAATTGTACCTGTACCCTCCCCATTACGAAAGACATAAACATAGAAACATGTCCAAGTTGCTGATTAGAGACAGAATTAAAGCAGAACTACATTTCATCAGAGCACCACAAACCAAAAATGCTATTAAATTCATTTTTATTATTCAAAGCAAACTCACCCATTCATCCATGCCTCCATGCTTTATTTTGTTGAGAAAGTGGCCATTTTGAGTAAGAGCAGATGATTTATGTAGCATTTACTTCCTGAGATCTACCTGCCCTTAGCTCGGGCAAGAAAGCAGGAGAGGGTGTGCTTAGCTGAAAAAGCCCCTCCTTCCCTACTGAAAACTCCTGGGATGTATGGCTGTGTGTTTGTCCGTGTCCATGTGGAAAAATGAATCTAATGGGAGTGGTTTCAGAATTATCAATCAGCTGTGCATCTACAGAGCACTAATGAGGAAATCTGCTGGGCCTGCATCCCCTTAGACGTGTTCCTATTGGAAGCATCTCACAAATAATTACATTTTTGTTCCGGGGGATGCCTGAAATCAGACCTCTGGAGAAATCGGTGAGCCAATCACACAAGCAGGAAACTATGTTTCTGGGGGGCGTTCTGTACACATTTTGATTACACAGAACTCCAGGTAGCCATATTGCATTGCATTTTCAGAAAATTACAGCGGCTGCAGATTGAAAATGAAAGGTAATTTTTAATACCATTCAATTACAATAAGACTTGTGTTGCAATTGTATACGCTATATTATTTTTTCTTTATTTGCTTTTTTTTTTTCCTCATGAAAATGAAGTTACCCTTTAAGCATGCCACTCCATCGGCTCTTCTTGCCTCAGCTTCAAGGGCTGTGGGCAGAGCCAACACATCTCGGGAGCTGCTGTCAAGCTCCAGGTAGGAGAGGGCTAGAAGGTCTGTCTGCAGAGATGACAATTCCATGTTTTATGAGCCGCTGACGATCTCCAGTTGGGTGGGAGTCCAGGAGGCCTATCTAATGAGAAGCAGACTGCTAGAGTGTACAGGACGCTGTATGGGCGTACGGCATCCGGTACACAATATTGCATAAAGCCCAGGATGGCTTGACAATGGAAAAAACTGAAAGTGAAAAGTCTTCCCATTGTCCTTTATGAAGAAAGAAATACAAACTGCTAAGAACATCACCAAGCAATTAAAAAAAATAGACATAATAATAAAAATGAGTACATACATACCAATTGTTGATAAATGGAAACAATGGGGTTGATTTACTAAAGACAAATATACTGTTAACTGCAAGTGCACTTGCTCCAGAGCTTAGTAAATGAGGTAAAACTTCACTTTGCAAAGAATACTCAATCACCGGGCACTTTTACCTTCTTCCTGCCCAGGCCAATTTTCAGCTTTCAGCCGCTGTCACACTTTGAATGACAATTGCGCAGTCATGCAACACTGTACCCATAATACATTTTTATCATTTTGTTCACACAGCTAGAACTTTCTTTTGATGGTATTTAATCAGCACTGGTTTTTACTTTTTGGTAAGTAAGCTAAAAAACACAGAAAAGTTTGAAAAAAGCAAGTTTTTCTTCATTTCTGTTATAATATTTTGCAAATAAATAATTGTTTTTCATAAATTTCAAAAAAAAAAATTCAAAATTTATTCTGCTACATATCTTTGTTGAAAATAGCCCAAATCAGTGTATATCATTTAGTCTGTAGGAAAGTTATAGAGTCTACAAACTATGGTATATATCTGAAAATTGATCAATCCTGATGTATTGATCTCATTTTTTGAGGCCCAAAAAATTCAAGACAGATATCCTCCAAATTACTCTTTTTTGGTATGTAGACAGTACAAGGTATTTAGTAAGAAGCATAGCTAAAGTTTTTGAAATTTTCATTTTCGTCTTTTTTTTTTAAAAATTAAGAAATAAATGTATTTATTTTTTTACATACTGTCACCATTTAACTGGTGTTTGGCAGTGATCAGGGATACTAGTGACAGTACAGAAAAAAAAAATATTCTTTTATATTCTATTATTTATTATTATATTTTTCTTTCTTCTTTTTACAACTTTTTTTTAACACACTTTGACCAGAGCAATATAATGTAACCAGAGTAACATTGTACTACTTTGGGGAAGTGATCAGTATTTTCTTTTTTTACATAGTATGTTTGCATATATCAATAAATTTCATTGCTATAAGCAAACATTTTACTGAATGAAATTGATTAATTTAGTTTGTGATTGGCCACAGCTAATCACATGGCACAGATAGGCTGTGATTGGCCCAGTCTGTACCATGTGATCACTGTGACCAATCACAGCTAGCAACACAATTGTACACAATAGATGGCTTGAAAGGAAGCCTTCCATTGTTTACAACTGTCATGTGACCTGCTGTGATTGGAAACAGCTGTCACATGGTACTGGCAGCAGGCCTGTACATAATTTAGTCATCGGCTGTGTCCAGTGGACGCAGCTGGTGGCAGATCGCACCGAAGCCTGGCATGTGCGAGGCGCGATCTGGGAGGACATCATATGACGTCCACCCAGGTGGACAAGAGGCCCGTCCAGTCTTCAATTGAGATGTCATATGATGTCTACCAGGATGGATGAGAGGCCCGTCCAGCCTTTAATTGAGACGTCATATGACGTCCACCCAGATGGACAAGAGGTCCGTTCAGTCTTCAACTGAGATGTCATATGATGTCTACCAGGATGGATGAGAGGCCCGTCCAGCCTTTAATTGAGACGTCATATGACGTCCACCCAGATGGACAAGAGGCCCGTTCAGTCTTCAACTGAGATGTCATATGATGTCTACCAGGATGGATGAGAGGCCAGTCCAGCCTTTAATTGAGACGTCATATGACGTCCACCCAGATGGACAAGAGGCCCGTTCAGTCTTCAACTGAGATGTCATATGATGTCTACCAGGATGGATGAGAGGCCCGTCCAGCCTTTAATTGAGACGTCATATGACGTCCACCCAGATGGACAAGAGGCCCGTCCAGTCTTCAATTGAGATGTCAAATGATGTCTACCAGGATGGATGAGAGGCCCGTCCAGCCTTTAATTGAGACGTCATATGACGTTCACCCAGATGGACAAGAGGCCCGTTCAGTCTTCAACTGAGATGTCATATGATGTCCACCAGGATGGACAAGAGGCCCGTCCAGCCTTCAATTGAGACGTCATATGACGTCCACCCAGATGGACAAGAGGCCCGTCCAGCCTTCAATTGAGACGTCATATGATGTCCACCAGGATCGACGGGAGGCCCGCCCAGCCTTCAATTGACTATAAGCTAGACGGGAAGTGGTTAAAGCGGTTGTATACCTATTTTTTAAACTTTTACCTACAGGTAAGCCTATAATAAAGCTTACCTGTAGGTAAAAAAAAATATCTCCTAAACCTGTACGGTTTGGAAGACACGCCGAGGGGAAATGTCAGCTCCCTCGGCATGGACCGGGTGAAATGCCGTCGCCTTGTTCTAAGGTGAGTATCTCATAATGAGCTAGTATGCGGTGCATACTAGCTCATTATGCCTTTTCCCTTACAGGTGTAGGGGAAAAAAAAAAGTCAGCGTGTTTACTACCGCTTTAAAGTGCAGTGCACATTATATTTGCCTTTAGTAAATTAACCTCAATATCTGCAAACCTTTATTATGGGTTTATTTCTACGTTAATTTTATATACAATTAGGAATTAGGAATAACAATACAAATATTTTCCTTTAAGAGTATGTTGGGTAAAAACAGTTCTCTAGCACCAATTTTTCTCATTCCAAATTACCTTTTTGACAATAATGACTCCTTCCTGCGTCTCCTTGTCTGTGGTGATTTGAAACATGTCGTGTTCATCTCCATCACTGATTTTGTATTCCGTCTCCGCATTCACACCTTCATCTGCATCATTAGCTTTGATTCTGCCAATTGCAGAACCCACAGGGGAAGACTCCCGGGCCCTGAATTGATAGGTACCTAGAGATTTAAAACATAGACGCTTTTAAAAGGTGTTTTTAACGGTTCTTTCACAAAGCTTTAGGAAGTACCAAGACAGACTTGTCACAAAAATATTGAAAACAGATTAAAGCGGGAGTAGTTTAATGGTAAGTATACCACTTGAAAAAGACAGGGAATTAGGTTGCAATTTGACTTTTATTTCGATTTTTACCACATCAATGTTTCTTCTCTGTAGCTTCACATACCTTCGGTAACAAATAGGGAGACAAGCAGAACTCTTTGAAAGTTGCATTTAATGATGTAACAAGGTGTATACAGAATGCTACCTAAGCAATCACTGTACAGCAGTAACCCAGTATAGTCTGTGAGTATAAGAAACACCCCTCCTGTACCAGATGATAGCAAAGGTGGCATGTAAATAAGGATTCAATGGAAACCTTTTTATGAAATTAGCTCAAACTTCTAAAATTCTTGTTTGCATCATGTATTTCACAATCTCTTTCTGACAAAAGGCAATATACTTAAATGTATTATTAGTATTATTTTCATAGAAACAGATAAACGCAGAAAAAAGGCCAAGTGGTCCATCAAGTCTGCTCTTTTTATTTTTTAATGTATACATGTTTTTGTATTTTTTGTTTTATCTTTGTCCCAAGCAAGTTTGAATCCACTTACTGTTGACTGACCCACTACCACTGCGGAAAGTCTGTTCCAAGCATCAACTACCTTTTCAGTAAAATAATATTTTCTAGGTTTAGTTGTGAACTTTCCTCCTGCTAGTTTGAGGTCATGTCCCCGCGTTCTTAATCTTAATCTTGTATTATTCATTTTCATCTGAGAGTAATTAGAGAACATAAGACAAACTGAGGGAGGATTGATAATATAATGATAATAATTTAATGTACAAGCTTGGGTTCACTTGAAGTGTTCACTTAAACATTCACTTAAAGTGTTACTTAACCCACAACATTAAAATCAGTCTGTATATGCAGTAAAGCATGCTTGTTATACTCACTGTAGAACCTAATTGGCTAATACTCTACATTGTGTAAAAAGGATGTTTTATCCTGTCTTCTCTGTTCCTCCCGTTCTTCCACTGTGCCCAAACCAGCTCCTGATAGAACAGAGGCTAGGGGACAAGCTGCATATGCTCAGTTTGGTGTGTGTTGCTAGAGAGTTTTTTTCTTTTTCTTGGAAGAGTGCATGTGATCAACACAGGACCAGCATTGTCCCGAAAGAGGGTGAGGGGTCCTGCAGCCTCATAGGACAATCAGAGCAGGAGGATGAAAACTCCTCCTACCAAGCTTTAATCAGACACTGATAGAAGTCACAGGACTGCTCTAACTGCTGAAGAAAACTAAAACTATTGCATGTCCATGTTCTGTGTACTGTGGGAGACCAGATATAGTGAATGCTGGGTCCTGGGTTTAGTAATACTTTAAGCTGGCCATACACTTGTAAAATCTAATTCCAAATATTTAGTTTTAGGAAGATTTGTTCAATATTTTATTCGTTACTGGTGTCAAATTAATGTTTGTTTTAGACAAGAAAGTTTAAAGGGGAATTGTTCTCAGTGTATGAGATTTTAGTTTGGGAAATTACATGTATTACAAAATCAAATGGTAAAACAAATGCAATTTTAAAGGGGTTGTAAACCCTCATGGTTTTTCACCTTAATGCATTCTATGCATTAAGGTGAAAAACCTCCTGTCATGTACCAGCCCCCCAGTGCCCCCCTTATACTTACCTAAACCCTGTCTTTCTCCGGCCAGGAACAAGCACACCAGCTCTAGCTGGTGTCTCATGTCCTGACTGGATAGATTGATAGCAGAGCAGCCATTGGCACCCACTGCTGTCATTCAAATCCAATGACGCGGGCGCCGGGCCCGAATCCGAGCTTTCTGTGTCTATGGACGTAAAAGCTGGACTCAGGAGCGAGCCCGTACAGGCACCCCCAAGGAGAGCGCTTCTCCTAGGTGGTTTCCCGATGTGGGGAATAGCTACTAGTGCCGTTGAGGGACCCCAGAAGAGGAGGATTGGGGCCACTCTGTGTAAAACGAACTGCACAGTGGAGGTAAGTATGATATGTTTGTTTTTGTTTTTTAAAAAACACAAGGGTTTAGTAACCCTTTAAAGTACATTTGAATGACATTCATCCAGCTATCAGATATACAAAGCATTTTCGTATGAATGTTTGAAATTCATAAGAAAGTCATTTTGAAAATCTACTAGTGTGTGTCTAGCTTTATCTTAAAGCTTAGCTAAACCTTTATCTTTTATTAGTGTGAAGAAGTCAAACTGCCTAAATATAAAGTAGAGGAATCATTCAATTCCCCAATCCACGTTAAACAACATGGATGGTGGAATATCTAGTGCTGGCTGTATTCAGCCACCCACAACATCTGTGACTGTATTAATACCCAAACTAAGACTGTATCTGATTGAATGCAGTCACTGTTTGGTTGACAATTTTCCACCTGGCTCTTTCAACTTAACAATTAACGGTTGTCAAGCAAGGTTATGCTGCCAGGGCTACCCACAGCTCAATGTTCAACTGAATGAGCAGGAATAGACAAAAATTTGAGCTGTGTATGGTCATCAAAAACATCCCTATGTGAACAGAACAGTGGAGATCTGAACTACTCTACTACTACTGTGCTCTTGCTGACCAGATCTCCAATAGTCCAACATTACCATCTACACAGTCGCACCCACTGGGGTTGATTTACTAAAACTGGAGATTGTTGTGTAGTTGTGCATAGAAACAAATCAGCTTACAGTTTTTTTTTTGTCAAAGCCTAATTGAACACACAGAAGTTCGAAGCTGATTGGCTACCATACACAGCTGCACCAGATTTTGCACTCTCTAGTTTTAGTAAATCAACCCCACTGTTCTCAATCATCATGCTCAAGGTACTTCATCCTGCTAGCACAAGGGAAGTTAGCTCAGGGCTGCAGGACTAGAAAAATAAAATAAGATTGACATATACTTTACTTGTTTAAGCAGCCTGACTTTATCACGTTAGTAATAATTAAGGTTTTATTTTAAGTTTATTTAAAGTGTATTTAGAAATCAAAACTTTTTTTGTTTTGGATAGAATATAAAATGGTTAGAGGGTCTATCTGTTTTTTTTTTCCCATTGTGGCCATTCATCGATATGGCCATTCATCTCTATGGAGTGCTCGTACACTGGAACACGGGTGCCTGAAGGAAAATCGAATAAACAATGTTGGGTACAGTGGAAAGCCAAGCAGTGTAAAGAGGGATTTGCTGCATCTATCTACCATAAACCCCCAAAAATCTATTCTGCTACTTTTCATGGTTAAAACAGTACTTCAGTTGTATCTTTTCACTACTAGCTGGGGGAACAAAGAACACATACAGGGTTTTATACAAAGGCAGAATCACAACTTAGAATCACATTTAAGAGAAAGTAAACCCTGATGGGTGTTACTTCCTCTTTGTTTCCCTGCAAAGGTAAATCATAATGGGCTACTATGCATCACATAGTAGCCCATTATATGACACTTACCTGCAGGAGAAGCCCGCGATGTCCCCGTCTTCCTCGCTAGTAGCAAGCATCCATTCTTCAACCCTCTTCCTTCTGGGGCCGCAAACTCAGGCTCTGTGACTGGCCGGAGTCGCGTGACGTCACTCCTGGGCATGCGCGCGGGAGCCGCCTTTAACGGCATGACCCGAGCTAGAAACGGCACGGCGTGCCCTTCCTAACTCTGGCGCATGCGCAGAAGAAATCACCCTACAGGAATTTGCAAATATCTCCTAGACCGTGCAGGTCTGGGAGATATTTCAAGCACCTACAGGTAAGCCTTAATCTAGGCTTACCTGTAGGTTAAAGTGGTTGTAAAGGGTTTACAACCACTTTAAAATTAAAGTGTATCTAAAGCCCAACCTATTTTTTTTTTATACGGATTGCTTAGAAACCCTGTCTTTTTTTTTTGTAATTGTTGTTTCCTGCAATACTGTTTGGGGGAGTCACCTCTATATTTCTCCATGTAACTATTATCACCAGGGTTGATAGTCAGGGAAAATCCAAAATTTTGAGTTGTCACCAAAACAGAAATAGAGCAACATTTTTCCAATGTTAGCCTATGTGGCCATGCGCACATAAGTATTTATAGGCGTTTAGAGGTGGGAAAATTTAGGGGCAGAAATCTGCAGCAAAGTTGCATTCAGGAGAGGAGCGTTTGGGCAGAAAAACACCTGATGCACCTAAACGTCGGATGTGTTTAGCACTTGAGCATTCATTAATTTCAGTGGCCAGGATCAATTAATATTCTGGCAAATGAAATCAAGGCTTGATGCATTTGAACACATCTAAACACACCTAAACACTATGGGAAAACACAATTTTAATGTTGCTTTTTTGCTACCAAGAAAAAAAAAAAATTAGAAGAAGGTTAGTTTAGTGTGCATGAGGTTTAAAGCCTAGTACACACAGGCCGAATGTAGGGCAGCATCAGCTGGCTCAATAAAGACCGGTCAACATTCAGCCCATGCATATGGCAGCCTGTCCGACAGAAGCCTTTCCGAATGGCTGGAAAACCAGTAGCCGACCTGCTCCCAATCAGCGCTTCCTTTCAAAAAGGACAAGAGCTGATTGTTTTACGTTTCCCCATTCAAAAAATAAAAAAAAGGGGTTTGGCTTTTGATATGGCGTATTTATTGGCATATAACACTCACAGGTGTATAACACGCACCCCAATTTAAGAGGGAAGTTTCAGAAAAAAAAACGTTTTTTTTCAAATAAACCACTTTGAAGCAAAATAGTGGTCAGTGAGCATCAATGCAGCCTGATTAGTGCCCATCTGCAGCCTCAATGCAGCCTAATTTGTGCCCACCTGCAGGCCTGATCTGTGCCCATCTGCAGCCTGATCTGTGCCCATCTGCAGCCTGATCTGCCCCCCATCTGCAGTCTGATCTGTGCCCATCTGCAGCCTGATCTGTGCCCATCTGCAGCCTGATCTGTGCCCATCTGCAGCCTGATCTGTTGCCCATCTGCAGCCTGATCTGTGCCCATCTGCATCCTGATCTGTGCCCATCTCCACCATCAATGCAGCTCACCATCTCTCATCTCTCGCAAGAAATCACCTAGCCGTCATCTCCTGTTTACTCGGCTCTCAGTCAGCAGTCACATACATAGACCCTCCTCTGCCATCGGCATTGGACCAGCTCCTGTGATAGACAGAACACTGGTCCAATGCCGGTGGCGGAGGCGGGACTGTGTGTGTGACGTGAGAGCGAAGTTAGAGCCGAGTGGAGAGTCGAGTGGAGAGGAGATGACGGCTTGGTGAATTCCGGCGGCACTTGTCCCCCTCCTTCCCCTCCGAGGTATGCTGTCGGTGTATAACACGCACCTGCGATTTCCCCCCTATTTTCAGGAGAAAAAAGTACATGTTATATGCCGATAAATACGGTATTTTAGACACATGTGATCAGAAGAACATGTTCATGCAGTAAAGTAGTGCAGCTGTTTGTAGCAACCAATCAAATTTTTCCTTGCATCATTTATATGCAGCAGCCACAATGACAAATTACTGATGACCAGTTACTATAGAATGAATAATGCAATCTGTACATGCTTTGCCCCAAAAAATAAACTTCTGGCATCATAAAAAAGAAATAGACTTTGAAGTAATACACTCTTATCAGGAGAAAAAAATCTGTAAACCATTCTGTAACAGTTATTACAGTACATGAAAAGACAATGTACAGCAAGTGCAACGGCATGGCCTATTTCTGGATAGCAAATATTTCCTTGCCGATAATCCCAAATGTCTGATTGGGTTACACTGAAAAATGTTCTTTTATGCGTTTTAGTAAACACTACCGAGGTAATGGACAGCCTAGGGCTGTGCAGAGGACATTTGAAATATTGACTCCATTTTTATTCCATAATGCAATTACACCGGTCATGTCCGGCTTTTTTCTTTCCCAAGTTTTGTTTATAGTACCGCTGTCTGACAAACAACAGTGGGAGTTAAAGACAGATGCTGCACTGTGATGAACTCCAAGCATAAAACAAGTTAAGGCTTTGGAGATTTGAAATGCATGGCGAAGAAAATGCGTAAAGATTTATTCATTTCAGACATGATTACATTTCATGGTTAAGGGAATCAGAAATAGTTTCTCCTAGGAATAAGTGTTAGGAGCTCATGAACAGACTCTGCGCAACACCAAACAAAGACATATCCATTATATTGATATAAAGTATATACGGAATTGGAAATATCCCAGTAAAGCTGGAAGGCTGGAAAATCTGCCAGAAAAATAAATCAAAATGCTCTACAAAGCAACGTTTAATGCGGTTTTTCATCCCTGTAGGTTCGGAAAGGGGAAAAAAACGCTTTCCCTTGCCTTTAGATTTTATTTTGATGTAATCTGAAACAGTTCACAAGAAAATAAGCAATGAACGGTGCTTACTCTGGGGGAAATGCGGAGGGTTGTCATTGACATCTGACAAGGTGATATTTACAGTCGTCGTCCCAAACAAGCCTCCCATTTGTCCCCCCATGTCTTTGGCCTGGATCACCACTTGATACTGCTCTTTGTTTTCTCGGTCCATTTTGGGCAATGCTGTTTTGATGACACCTGCAATAAAAGAAATAACAATTTAGTAATGGGAAAATGCATCCTTGGAGCAAAAAAAACATAACAGCGCGAATAAGCACTGGGTTCCAGGGGATTCATAAACATTTACTGAAGTCAAAGCCACCTACTTCTAGATATGTATTTACAGCTTGTCTAAGTGATAATAAAAGTTACAGAAAGGTTCTTATTATGAGAACCAGCTTTCCTCCTTGGGTATTCTTTATACTTATTTTGCAATGAAGTATTGATTTTTTTTTTAGTATAAAGCTTGCTAAGGGGTTCCTAACAATACCTCAGGCTGAAACTCCGTTAGGTGCTGTTTGTATCTAAAACAGGCATATAAGTGTCATTTTTTAAAAGTTAAATATGTTTCTGTGACAGAAACGTACTTTATGGTAACAGAGCTGATCTAAACCAGGAAAGAAAAAACTGCCTGTTCTCTAAAATGGTTCTGTCATTCAGTGTGATATAGTAAAAGGAGTGGCACAAACACATTTTTCAGGGGGCCGACACCTAAATGGCATGTACTTCTATTTCTTGCCTGGTATTGCTAATTTTAGCAACTTTCTGCTTTCAAATCAGGAGCTGCTCAAATTACTAAATTTATGGAGTTGGTCAGCTAGCTGGAGTTTTCAAGGGTCAATAAACACAAATGTGGTATCTTAGTTATAGGTAAAGCCTGGTTTACTGAGTACCCCTGAATTATTATATGTCAGTAAATGTCTAACTCTGTTCCCGTTCACCAGGGCGTTTTGGGTGTTCTTGCATACCTTTGTAAGTTTCAGCACCTCCTCTGTTACAGCCGGCAAAATATAAAATAGATGAAAACTCTAGCTAAGACATTGGCAACTTCTCCTAACAGACACAGCAGGTGTGCAGACCCAGGAACTCAAAGGAATCTCATCAACAGATTCACTGAGAGATATATAAAGCTGTCAGGGAGTTTAACTCTCCAGCGTCTACCAAAAACTCATACTATAGCTACTATATATTACAAACAAAAAAATATTTTTTTTCCTTAAGAAAATGGCATTAAATATATCAAGATTTATGCATGTTAATATGAGGTTAGTGCAATCTTTTAGATTGTAAGCTCTTTAATGATGATTCCCCTTGTATTGTAACTGTCTACCTTCGTTTTGTAAAGCGTCAAACTGTTGGCAGTGAAAGATCATTTCTGACTGGTTGCCTAAACCCACTACAGCTTATTACTACAATCTTATACAGTAAAACCTTGGTTTGTGAGCATAATTCGTTCCAGAAACATGCTTGTAATCCTAAGCACTTGTATATCAAAGCATTTTTTTACAGGGTATAAAAGAGAAGAGAGGCACCTCTAAGTTTAGCAAAAAGTTGCTATATGTTGTACCGTTATTAAATGTAACCATATTGCTACACTTAGAGGCTCCTCTCTTCTTTTTTATACTCAGCTGTGACATGACGCTATTCTTATATCAATACATCGCTTGTATATCAAGGCAAAATTTATTAAAACATTTTGCTTGTCTTACAAAACACTCTCAAACCAAGTTACTCTCAATCCAAGGTTTTACTGTATCTTTATTATGCATGACCAATCCAGCTAACCACGCCATTTCTGACTTTCAATGGAAAAATGCAACTGTCAGCAGATTCCACGTAAACTCAGATACCTCAAGGCAGATACCTCAAGTAATGCATTTGTTTTTTCCAAAATCGAGAAGTATGCTTAAAAAAGAAACTGCTTCAAGTACATTTATCTTGGTAATAGCCTCTTCTAATACCCTGTAATGCGGAGCTCAGACCAGGAGAGGGAGGTAAAGCACTCGGGTCCAAACAATCATACTGCAGAGCTCATGTGCTGGCAAGGAATATGCTAACAGGCAGTAAGAGTAGAGTAATCACTTAATTTTCCTCCTGCTTCTCCTTCACTGTTTAATCACGCATTGCATGCAAGTGGTGACTTCATCTGTGTATTTAGCGGTTTGCCTGGAGTTCAGCTTTTCAGCTGGTTTTATATCAATGAAAAGTGTGGTATGAATAAAACGTATTTATAATAAGGTACGATTCAAAAAGATGGAAATAATATTATATATATAGAATAGTACTGCAAATACCTTAAAACAATTCCATGAGATAAATAGTTAACAAGAAGAATTTACAAGGATAAAAAAACTATATTTTCAAGAGTAGCTATTTTAGCAAATAGGAGTTGGTAAGATAGAGTAGGACTGGCCAGAGAGGAATCACTTTGACACAGTTGGCCAGCTTGAACATGCATTGAAATATATGGTAACTAAGAATCACAATTTTAAAGACTAAAGCTTGCTATACAAAAGGGTTAATAAGTGGTAACACCTTTTTAGTATCTCATCTGTTGTATATTTCAAGCTATTTATACTTAATCCCTCATATTTTCATCTATGCATGGTGCAGGTCGGTAATTTTAAAGAGCAAGGATGCCTGAATTTACTATATATATAATATATATATATATATATATACACTGACCAAAATTATAAACGCAACACTTTTGTGTTTGCCCCATTTATCATGAGCTGAACTCAAAGATCTATGACTTTTTCTATGTACACAAAAGGCCTATATCTCTCAAATATTGTTCACAAATCTGTCTAAATCTGTGTTAGTGAGCACTTCTCCTTTGCCGAGATAATTCATACACCTTACAGGTGTGGCATATCCAGATGCTGATTAGACAGCATGATTATTGCACAGTTGGGCCACTCTAAAATGTGCAGTTTTACTGTATTGGGGGGGTCAGGGGGGTCCAAAAACCAGTCAGTATCTGGTGTGACCACCATTTGCCTCAAGCAGTGCAGCACATCTCCTTCGCATAGAGTTGATCAGGTTGTTGATTGTGGCCCGTGGAATGTTGGTCCATTCCTCCTCAATGGCTGTGTGAAGCTTCTGGATATTGGCAGGAACTGGAACACGCTGTCGTATACACCGATCCAGAGCTTCTCAAACATGCTCAATGGGTGACATGTCCAGTGAGTATGCTGGCCATGCAAGAACTGGGATGTTTTCAACTTCCAAGAATTATGTACAGATTCTTGCAACATGGAGCCCTGCATTATCATGCTGCAACATGAGGTGATGGTCGTGGATGAATGGCACAACAATGGGCCTAAGGATCTCATCACAGTATCTCTGTGCATTCAAAATGCCATCAATAAAATGCACCTGTGTTTGTTGTCCATAGCATACGCCTGCCCATACCATAACCCCACCACCACCATGGGCCACTCGATCCACAACATTGACATCAGCAAACCGCTCACCCACACAACGCCATGCATGCTGTCTTCCATCTGCCCTGTACAGTGAAAACTGGGATTCATCTGTGAAGAGAACACCTCTGCAAATTACCAGACGCCATTGAATGTGAGCATTTGCCCACTTAAGTCAGTTACAATGACGAACTGCATTCAGGTCGAGACCCCGATGAGGACAATGAGTATGCAGAAGAGCTTCCCTAAGATGGTTTCTGATAGTTTGTGCAGAAATTCTTTGGTTATGCAAACCGATTAGTGCAGCAGCTGTCTGGGTTGCTGGTTTCAGACGATCTTGGACATGAAGATGCTGGATGTGGAGGTCCTGGGCTGGTGTGGTCACACGTGGTCTGTGGTTGTGAGGCCGGTTGTATGTACTGCCAAATTCTCTGAAACACCTTTGGAGACAGCTTATGGTAGAGAAATGAATATTCAATTCAAGGGCAACAGCTCTGGTGGACATTCCTGCAGTCAGCATGTCAATTGCACGCTCCCTCAAAATTTGCAACATCTGTGGCATTGTGCTGTGTGATAAAACTGCACATTTTAGAGTGGCCTTTTATTGTGGCTAGCCTAAAGCAATTGTTTAATTTCAAGAGAATTCGTTTAAGGGATTTTTAAATGCATTCCAAATGCACATACAGTAAAAGGTAGTATATTCAAACAAGCTTGTAAAAATGCTTTGCAACACATAAAAAAGCACAACACAATGTGATGCAAACCATTTAAAAAACACAAGCCAATGCATGTAAATGTGCTTGCATTAAAGCGTAACTCCACTTTTGTTGAGAAAAAAACATTCCCCTCTGGGTGATCAATGTACATTAAAAGGATTTTAACAAAATTTGTTGCAGATTCCTACCTTTTGTTAGGGCTCATGCACACTGCATTTCAAAGAAGCTCAAAGAAGATGCTCCTACAGTCTTTTGAGCCTTTTTGAGCTCTCATTGTTTCTGCCTGGAAACTCCTCCTAATGTTGGCTAATGTGTCCATACACACTATGGCGTTTTCAGGAGTTTACAGGCATATGCTCTTACAGGCAGAAAAAAACCCCCACCAAACTCGCGTTTTTGAGAGGCGCTTTCGAGCAGAAAAGTGCCCAAAAACGATTGAAAAAGTGTGAAAAAGCATGAGAAAACTTGAAAAAGCTCAAAGCTTGACACACACACAAACACACACAAAAAAAAATGCTCAAAGAAGCGCAAAGGAGCTCAAAGAAGCTCAAAAAATATGCACAAGAGCACAAAAAAGCAAGTAATGAAATAAAAGCTCAAATGCTTGTAAAAGCAGCTTTTTTTTTGAGCTGCAGTGTGCATGAGCCTTTATTCTGATGACATCCCTGTGTGTTTGTCTGTGCCCATGTGGGCAAGTGAGTCTGATGGGAGTGGTTTCATAATTATCAATCTGCTGTGCAGGGCTCTAATGAGGAAAGCTGCTGGGCCTGCATCCCTTTAGCTGTGATTTCCTAGTGAAAGTATCTCACCAAAAATAACAGTTTTGTTGCAGGGGATGCCAGAAATCTGACTTGTATCTTAATACAGACTTCTGGGAAAATCAGTGAGCCAATCACACAAGCAGGAAATGATGTTTCTAGGGGGAGTTCTGTACACACTCTGTGTATAGAACACCTCCAGGTAGCCATATTGCATTGCATTTTTAGAAAAATACAAAGCTGCAGATTGAAAAGGAAAGTTCATTTTTAAAAACATTCAATTACAATATGACCTGTGTCGCAAGTGTATACACTATATTCGTTTTTCTTTATTTGATCATTTTTTCCCCACAAAAGTGGAGTTACCCTTTAAAACAAAGAGAACACAGAGATTGTGGCGTGAACGGGCCCAAAGTGATTTTATATTGTTTATTTTTCATTTGCACATGTACCTGGAATTACTAATATACTACGAAAAGGTATTTGGGTAGCAGGGGTTCAATAATTTATCATTTTTAAATCCTTTCTGTTATCTGTGCCTAAGACTGTTAGACAGAATTACTTGGTCATGTTCATGTCTCAGGTTTGAGATACAATACTAAAAGCCCTTAGGTCTAGAATCTTTTAACCTATGTCTGGATTTCTACTGACAAGATGTGAGGATTATTCTATACCTAAAAAGATGTAAAAAAAATATAAAAATTGCTGGCATTCCTTAGTGTACATATGTGTTATCATTTTTTTAAAAATTTACACCCACTCATTTCATACTTAGGCAGCCCTTATCTTAAGTTTATTACTTTTTATCTAAGATGTAGAAACCCTGTTTCTTTACCAACTTCTTAAGCTAGAAATATCAGCCCTTATCATTCCTTAACGTATAGAATCATTAATTTGTTTAGCACTTGTTATCAAAAAAATTCTGCATTTCATCGTTTATCATTACTAGCAGAAATGACCCGGTCAATAGTAAGAAATGGTATTTGAAGGAAGTCAAAGAGAACCGGTCATGGCTGGGCTTATGTAAGAATCTGAATATTTAGTCTTTAAAGAGGATATTCACCCTAGAAAGCAAAAAAATAACAGTCAGCAGTTGTAAATACTATCGCTGCTGACGCTTATTAAAAGGACACTTACATGTCCAGGTATCCAGTGCTGTGCTCACCCTTGCTGTTTTTTTGCTGGTCTTTGGGTCCCTTGCATGTTTACTAAGGGCAGCCAAATGTGATTCCTTGCGGCTTCAAAGCTGGCTTTCCATTATTACTTGAATCTTGGTGTGCTTAGTGTATTTCTTCCAGATCTGTGCAGTAATACAATGTGAATGTGAATATAATGTGAAACTTTGCTTGTGTGCAGGAGCTTCCTTTAATAAAAAGCAGTCACTGCCGCTCTCTCTTCTTGTGCAGGGTGACTGGTCTTGTCTCCACCCCCTGTCTCAGGGTCTGGACTTGAACTCGGGACATCTGATGTGTCTGGGAATGGCTCTGCTTGCTGAGCCACCTGGAAGGTTGGACAGTTCCCTGGACAAATCCTTGAATGATCCTACCTTGAATCTTGTTTGTCTTGAACCTTGAACTCTTTGCTCCTTCCATGAACTTCCTGATTTAAGCCATGTAGCTGCACTTCCTGTTTGCCATATTATTTTGCTGTCTTCAACCAATATCTCACTTTTGTCTCGCCTGCTGCCATCCGTATCTTCATTACCATTCGTTACCGACCTATGGCCTGTACCTCGACTACACTTCTGCTTAATCCCAACCTGCAACTATTTGTTACCAACCCTTGACTTGTTCCTCGATCATGCTTCTGCTTGATCCCTACCAGCAATATCTGATACTGGACCCCGATTTGCTCACCTCCTGGTGGGGCGATCCTGAGGAACACAACCTGGTACTAACTTGCAGAAAAGCCCCTTCCTAACCAATTAAACCACAAAGCTCCTAATTCACTCTCTGGTTATCGCTCGACTATTGCAACTCCCTCCTCATTGGATTACCTTTACATAGGTTATCCCCTATTCAGTCCATCATAAATGCTGCTGTCAGACTTATCCACCTTACAAAATGCTCAGTGTCTGCTACCCTCTCTGTTAATCCTTCCATTGGCTGCCACCCACCCAATAATTAAAGCCATTGTATACCCTTGTTTTAATTATTTACCTACAGGTAAGCCTATAATAAGGCTTACCTGTAGGTAAATTTAATATCTACTAAACCTGTACGGTTTAGGAGATATTCACTTTGCATGCAGCCGCTGACTTCAGGGGCGCATGTGCTGTGAATGCCTAACTGAAGGTCCGCTGCCGGACCTTGCCGGGAAGAAGACTCTCACGTACATGCATGGGAGTGATTTTATCGTGGGTTAGGTCACTCACTGTGCCGGAGCCGCAAACCCAGAAGAAACGCCAAGGGCAAAATGTCAGCTCCCTCTGCATGGACTGGGATGCGATACGGGGACCTTGTTCTAAGGTAAGTATTTCATAATGAGCTAGTATGCGGTGCATACCTGCTCATTATGCCTTTGCCTTGCAGGGTTTTTTTTTTCTTTTTTTCTTTTAACATGTGCGGGTATACAACCGTTTTAAGTTCAAAATACTAACAACAACTTACAAAGCCATCCAAAACTTGCCCCCCAGCTACACCACTAACCTAGTTTCAAAATACCAACCATACCGTTCTCTACACTCCTTCCAAGACCTTCTGCTCTCTAGCTCCCTTGTCAACGCCTCCCATGCTCACCTCCAGGACTTCTCCAAAGCCTCTGCCATTGTTTGGAATTCTCTTCCCCAATCTGTCCAACTATCTCCAACTCTATCCACTTGTAGGTGGTCCCTGAAAACTTTTCTCTTCAGAGAGGCCTATCCTGCCTCCACCTAACAACTGTACTTTCCTTTTCTTCATCAGCTCATCCCCCACAGTTATTACCTTTTGTATTGCCTGACCCTCCCTTTTAGATTGTAAGCTCTAATGAGCAGGGCACTTTGATTCCTCTTGTATTGAATGGAATTGTAACTGTACTGTTTTCCCTAACGTTGTAAAGCACTGCAACTGTTGGGGCTACTTAAATCCTGTACAATAATAATAATCTCTACCATCAGGAGCTCTGGTGAATACCGTTTGGTACTCAGACCCCAGACATCAGGTGAACCTGTGTCATCAGCCATGATGGCCTGCGTGTATATGTGTCCCGCTTGTTGGTGAGTGCTGCTCCACTGCTATAGCTACTGGCCTCAAAGCCTGACTCCAGACCGTGACAGCCTGCTGAGGTTTTTGCAGGCAGCCTGTAGTGGGTGTGGCCTACTGTGCCCCTCTTACAGCTCTTCCCTTTGCACAAGCCATGTGATGATGTCACTGCTACTTTAATGAGGCAATAATTAGGTTTGCAAAGGCACTTGGAACACACAAGCTGCATTTATATCCTTTTTGACCATTGATGAGTATATTTATTTAGATGAAAGTTTTTCTGCCTGGAGTTCAACTTTAAATGTGTTGAATAAGTGCAAAAACCTGTTAAAGTGTAGCCAAACTAAGATAACACCTACTGTGTTACATGTTCTCATATACATAGCATTCATATAACAAAGAAAAATAAAACATTGTTGATTACAATTTACTTGTTATGTTCCAAAAATTCCAAAATGATGTGATTTTGCTATGCAGAGGGGATTTGGAGAATTAAAATTTACTATAATTTACCCTGTCTGTGCTATGCTGGCAAATCTCTTTATCACTTGTAAACTAGATTTAAACACTGGGGGGGGGGGGGGGACTTACTAAAACCGGTGCACTCAGAATCTTTTGCAGCTCTGCATAGTAACCAATCAGCTTCTAGGTTTTACTGTCAACGCTTAATTGAACAAGCTGAATTTAGAAACTGATTGGTTATTATACAAAGCTGCACCAAATTTTGCATGTACCAATTTTAGTAAATCTCCTCACATCTGTCCTGACAGAGTTAAAGATATATATATATATATATATATATATATATATATATATATATATATATATATATATATAGATATAGATATATATATATATCTCAAATAAACCTTTGCGCTGCTACTTATACAAAAAACTAAAATAATAAGATATAAATTCACACAGCTGCCCACACCTTATGACACTCTCATAGGTGCATAAACAACTTTAAATACAAATTGGTGTAGCACTATACATTGACCCACCTGTATTGCAATAGAGTTTATATACAGCTCTTTTAGTTATTTTAGTTTACTCTGCCCCTTCTGGTCTCGGATTCTATATCTAATTATAGCGTAGAGCTCAATACCTACATAGGCTAAAGCCAGGTTAGTCATCCAAGGGCCACTTCTGGTAGTTAGAGTTATGCCTAGTACACACGGGCCAAATGTCGTGTGTATGCCAGCCGGTCTGACAGAAGTCGGGCTAGAAAACCAGCAGCTGAACGGCTCCCAATCAGCAGGCTCAGCCTAAAGGCTGAAAGCGTTGAACTGAGTGTTCTGGTGGGGGGATGTCCGCCTGACAGAACACAACGGCTCAGCGGGGGAGATTGCAGTACTAACGTTGGATAGTTAGTACGTTAGTACTCTGACCGGAGCAGTCAGGTTTTTTTTTCGTTCAACCAAGCGGGTTATTAGTGTGTACCAGGCTTTACAGTTATCTAACATAAATATCAAAAGCCTCACTTTTGAGACAGAGAAATTGATTGACGACACAGGTTCCTCAATCCCTTTCGCTGCAGCCTCAATTGCAGCGGAGGGTGAAAAAACAGGAAAAACAGTGGGTACTCTGTACAGAGACTCCCTGTTCATTCACAAACTGAAGCACAGTAAACACAGTTTGGGGGGGGAGTTCGAGCACACAGTGGGATCAAAGCAGCAGGAAGGTGAGGTGATCAAAGCGGCGTGCGGGGGGGTACTGGAACCAAGCCCACTGTGTCTCCCTCTGCAGCAGCAAAACATCGACAGAAGGGAGCAGAGGAGAGGCCGGCTGAACTGCAGGTTGAGCCACAGCGGGACTGGCTTCAGGGATAGGTCCCCACTGCTCTAAACACCCTCCTGCTTGTCAGGTCCCTGTACAGAAGGGCCAACTGTACTGCTTTATCAGCGGCCCTGGATGTGTGCCTTGTTGAAAATCCTAGATTTTCTGCAACACCAAACCATGCTACAAAACTGCTGTTGATCCTTTTCTCCGAGTATACACTATATATTATGTTTAACTTTTGAATTTAAATTAGGAATGCAATTAGTAGGCTCAGCTTTTTCTTTCTCCAGCCTTTAACAAAATGCAGGCTTATTTAGAGAGTGCTTCCAATTGCAGGCTATAATATACTGCATAGAACTGTTTCAGTGAACCTGTACTTTGCTTATAATAGGTAAAATTAAAGGCTCAGATTATAGCAGGTCTTCCTTGTGCTCGCCCACCACCCTGCTATATTTCCTTATACCCCAGAAAATCCTATGTTTTGCATTTCTGAAAGGTAAAAAATTACACAGTGCTATGTGGGCGCCCTGGTTTTGGACAGATGTGCTTACATGCTTTGCTATTAGTGAACATATTGCTTTACATAGTCTATAAAATGTATAGGTTCATTTTAAGCTCCATCCAGCATACAGAACAGCACATCAGAGAATGAACCTGTGATAATCAAAACTGCACATAATGTGCAGCCATCAATAAATATAAAATAAACCTTTGCCATATAGCAATCAACAGTAGCACAGTAAGAACAATAGAGACCTGAGAACAGAGCAAAGCCATAATGACAGGAAGGGTGAGAACAATGAGGCTAACATTTTAACCTATGGTTCTCCCCTTGGAATAACAGTAAAGGTACATGAAAGAAGCACCAGCCTCTAATAACACCTAGCTCATTCTTGTACCTCAACCATAACCGCCTATCCAAGTTACTAACTGAAAATATATATTTAGTCTACAGACAGCCATTTAAAAGGTTAGCAACAAATTAAAGAATTTACAGACACATCACTTTAACCATTTTATAGTATTCATACTGTCTTATTTTCAGCAGGATAAGTAACATTTTGTGATGTTGTGTACTTAAAGTGGCATCAAACCCCAAAATAAAAATGTATGATATTGCAGTTTACTGATTCTTAGACGTGGTAACTGCATTCGTTTTCTTTTTTAGACTTTCTTTTTTCATTTGGTGATCTGACAAGTAAGTCGTTTATTTTCAACATCTTTTAACTGGCCAGGCTTATCCAGCAAAAGTGGCCATTAGATAGATGAGACAAACCACTTAAGACTGACAACAATGCTTACAATGATCAGCTTTTATTAATTTAGTAAAAACGTTTATCTTAAAAAGAAAAAAAAAACTGCTGCTGCAACTGCTTATAAAGATTTAGATGGAGCTTAGCTTCAATTTATTACTCAAGCCCATTTAAACTTCCTAGTCTAATGCTATAATCTATCCTGACTGATAATGCTTCTGTTCAATGGTGTCTCTGTTGCTCCTCCGGTAGAGTGGAGACACCATATGACAGAAAGGGGTTGATTTACTAAAACTGGAGAGTGCAAAATCAGGTGCAGCGGTCCAAACAGCTTCTGGGTATTTTTGTCAAAGCTTAAAGGGTAACTCCACTTTCATGGAGGAAAAAAATTGCAAATAAAGAAAAAATATCACGCATATAATTGTCACACTAATCATATTATATTTGAATGTTATTAAAAATTACCTTTCCTTTTCAATCTGCAGTCATTGTAATTTTCTGAGAATGCATTGCAATATGGCTACTGGGAGCTGTTCTGTACACTGACTGTATACTGACCACTCCCCAGAAACATCATGTCCTGCTTGTCTGTTTGGCTCAGCAATTTACCCAGAAGTCTGCCTAATATAGAAATCAAATTTCAGGCATCCCGTGCAACAAAAATGTCATTTTTTGAGAGATACTTTCAATAGGAACCCATCTAAATGGATGCAGGGCCAGCAGATTTCCTCATTAGTGTCCTGTAGCTCCACACCTGACAGTTAATTATGAAACCGCTCCCATTAGACCCACTTAGTACAGAGGCACAGAGAAACACACATGGATTTCTTCAGAATAACAAAAGGTAGGAATCTGCAACAAAGTTTGTTATAATCCTTGCAATGTACATCGATCACCCAGAGGGGAATGTTTTTTTCTCAACAAAAGTGGAGTTAGGCTTTAAAGGCTAAGTTCACCTTTGTTCACCTTTTTTATTTTTTTCTAAATTCCAGCTCCTCTATGTACCATAATAGCATTAATGTACTTCTTATGCAAAAATAAAATAGCTTTTTATTTATTCTACACACACTTACCTCACTGACTTTATGGATGTTTCAAAACGCTGCTCAATTACTTCTGCCTTACCTCCTGGATAGACTTTAGGTCATGACACAGGAAGAAGTCGACCAGCTGAGGGTGGATGATGCAGGGTGTGTGCTAATGAGATCAGCTGGTCAACTCCTTCCTGTGTCATGACCTAAAGTCTGTCCAGGAGGTAAGGCAGAAGTAAAAGAGCAGTGTCTTGAAACATCCATAAAGACAGTGAAGTATGTGTGTGTAGAATAAATTAAAATCTGTTTTATTTTTGCAAAATAAGTACATCAATGGTATATTGGTACATAGGGGAGCTGGATCTTAGAAAAAAAAAGGTGAACTTAGCCTTTAACTGAACAAGCTAAAGTTAGAAGCTGATTGGCTACCATAGGCAGCTGCACCGGATTCTGAGTGCTCCAGTTTTAGTAAATCAACCCCAAAGTATGTTACTGGCCAGATCACCAGGTGAAAATAAAGGAAAAATAAATAAATAAAAAATGAACAAATGCAGCCACTATGTTTGGTTTAAAAAAAAAAAAAAAAAAAAAAAAGATTTTATACTTACTTGCACTGTACAATGATTCTGCACAAACATGCCACGTACCTCCTCCTCCTTGGGCAGTCTGCCTGTGCTATCTATTATTTCTCCTCTAGGTGCTTCCATAGCATGCCTGGAGCTAAGATGGCACTTGTGTGTGTGAGCTGGGTGCATCTATAGACACACAGAGAGCCAAGTCCTCGCTCCCTCCTCTCAAGAGTTGGACTAACAGCTTATAGCTCCTGCTGCCCTTGGTTCTGATGTGTAAGCAGGAAGTGAAGGGAGCAGTGCTGCAGCTGAGACAGTGCTGGAGCGGTTACATTAAGCTAGGTAAGTATTTTGGGGGGTGGGGCTGGGTGGGACCATGGTAGTGGGAAGTTTTTTGACCCAAATGCAGAGAATGCATTAAGGTGAAATATCTCCAGAATTCAAAACTACTTTAAGAATTAGTAAGCTACAATATACAGCATAAATGTTTTGGGGTTATAAAGCGCTTTCATTTTAGGGATGGCAGGAGCAATATTTTTGGCCATACAGGCATCAAACCATTGAGGGCTTGTCCACTGCAACAGCATGTACTATCCAGTGCCCACTGGTGGGCAATGTGAAGGCATTGATGCCAATGTGCTGTAAACAGCACATCGGACTGTAACTGTTTTTTATTTTAGACCTTTATTAAAATGTCAAATAATTATTTTTTTACTGGCAGCAGCACAGTACCATTGAAGATTGCCTTGCACCATGCTGCGCTGAAACAAAAAAAAAGCATGGAGTGCCGATGTGAACTGACATGATATTGAACAAGGTGTTTTGCCTTTTCTATATGTTGGGCAATGTGCCTTGAATGAAGCATACCATACGGAGAGTATTTGGAAGGCCACTAAAATACACATTTTCAAGCTTGCATTAGAGTAAGAAGGTGTTATGAACACTGTGGTTGGCTTATAACGCAGGAACAAAAATCAATCCTTTTTATGGACATTTACATTTTTTCATAGACTTCGGATTATATTAATTGACCCTTTTTTATGGACAGTCAATACATTTCTGGGCAGTTAGCAAGGACGGGCCTTTTTCTTAAATTTCTGGACAGCTGTCAATGAGCCTATTTTTTCCTTCCCTTATGGAAGTAGATTGGTCAGGAGCCAACCAGGGATGGTGGCAGGGGAGTGATTTCTGCTCCTGCATGTAGCTGATCTCACCTCTGCATGAAATATTTGCCATTGAAAGGTCTATGCATTGCGAACCATAGCAGAATATAAAATTCTGAGTACCTGCTTGTATTACCAAGTAACTAAAGGCAAAACTTTGTATTAGATTTGACCACAGAATTACCACTGTCATGTTTTTATTGTTGTCTGTTTCCCCGTGGGGGAATTCACTCTCTTTAATGGCCGATTCCTGTGAAAATCACATCTGAATCAGTGCAGTGTGATTTGAGCTCCTGAAAAAACAGCCGTTTAAAAAAAAAAATGATACACGTCCCCTGGGCAGGACTCAAGCCCCCAAACACTTTTTATAACAATAACTTGCATATAAGCCTTTAAAATAAGCACTTTTGATTTTTCATGTTAATGTCCCATAGACTTTAACGGTGTTCCAGCAGCTTTCGAATTTGCTGCGAAAACTGCATATTGTTCGCTGTTCGTCGAACAGGCGAACAGCCGATGTTCGAGTCGAACATCGGGCTCATCCCTAATGCTGAAAAAGGGACTGAGGAATCAATGTCCTCAATGGCCTCTTTCTCTGTCTTAAAGGGGAGATGTCAGGGTTCTGTTTAGACCCCTGATATCTCACCAAAGCCCCCCAAACAGGGCTGATTAAAAAAAAAAGGCAAAAAATATTTAAAAAAAATGAAATTGTAAACAAAAATTATAAAAAATGTAATTATAAAAAATATATATGAAATAAAAAACTACTGACACCACCCCCTGCCCCAAAAAGCATTGTGAACAAAAAATAAATAAAAAATGAAATTGTAAAAAAACAAATGTAAAAAATAAAAACTACTAACCATCCACTGCCCTACTGACACCATCACCGCCACATACCCTCCACCCCTTCCCCAGAAGCACTGTGAAAAAAAATATTTAAAAAATTATTAAAAGAAAATAATAAACAAAATTGTAAAAAATAGAGAAAATAATCAAAACTTAAAAACTACTGACACATTGCTCTACTGACACTGTCCACTCCCCCCCACCCCAAATTATTGTGAAAAACAAAAAATAAAAAGTAAATTGTAAAATGATTACAAAAATACGATTGTGAAAAAATAATAATAACAATAAAGAACTACTGACACCGTTCACTGCTCGAGTGACACCACCCTGCACATGCTACTCACTGCTGTACACTCCACACTCCTCACATGCACATACTACCCACTGCCATACACTCCGCACTGTATATTCCCTATTTAACATTACTACATTCTGCACTATGTAAGTTATCTCAGACTCTATCAAACCACACCCCATTTAAGCCATGCCCAATATGTAGCATGGTTTAAGCCACGCCCACCTCCCTGAAATGAGTTTTTGCAGGTTGGGATGTCTGGAAAACGCGCACGGGACGTGCGTTTCCCACAACTCATTCTGGTGTGAACAGCCCCCAACTGTCCTGAATGGCAATGCCGATGGCAATGAATGTGAGGGGA